>CM070877.1:153437708-154080208 GCA_036365515.1 Torymus aiolomorphi
TATATCTCAATATGTGCGTCTACTTGAAGAATACGCGTAATAATAATTCTATATTTAGAAAAAATTGGAACGTTTTAATTATTTCAAAATGCTTGTCTACAGAATGAATTGCTTTAAGAAAGCACAAAATATTTTCACAATAGGGACATTAAAATGGAGCAATCAGGACATACGACATAGATCATGTTTCTTAATAGAGTCATTTAGACGTCTCCAGTTTTTATTAATATAATTAAATTTAAATATTAAAACATATTCAGTAAATTGATTTTATATAAGGAAAGACATGTTCAAGGTATAGCAAAAAGATTTTTGGTCGAAACATGGTTCACGGCGTAGATTTTATGAAAAAACTGAAAACCCCTCCAAATTCATTCCATAACTGGTACTGTTACCTAGAAAAAATTGGAATTGAGTTTTCTGAAGATTATGTTTGGCGAGATATGTGCCCTACTTTGGTTGGTAGTAGTGGGGAATAAGACAATTAACTAAACTTTCAATTTTTGGAATTTTATTTTGAGACTGTACAAGGGAATTTGAGACAGTGCAATTGTCGTTCCCAAGATGATTACGTTTAGGGTATAAAAGAATGCTCGGGATACTTAGAAAAATAGAAAGTGAGAAAATGTCGAACTTTACTGGCATATGAATTTTTCGCTATTATTTTACAAGTCAAAATAACATTATTGTTGAATATTGAAAAAACTTTAAATACGTCAAGAAAGTTAAAGTAGCTAAATAAACGAGAACAACGAAAAATACAATTTTTTATTAGTAAAAGACGTACTTATTCATACAAAACTATAATAGCAACGGTTAAATAGAATGAAAAAATATTAAATTCCAAAAACCATTCATTTAAATTAAATAAATCGTTAATATAGGTGGCGAACCAGAATTTAAAAATCAATAGAACTATATTACTATCACAAATGACAAACTATTGTTCTTTTAGCACTATAAAAACCAATCACAGATGAGTATAAAAATGTAATTCTCTTGTTAAACTTCAACTCACTAAAGCGTGGATTTTTTTTTCGAGCATTTTTAATCTCTGTCTTTAATTAGCCGAAGGTCATAGAAATAAAATAATCAATAACAATTTCATATTACATCTTCTCAACGCTGTTTAAAATAATGGAGTCGAATAATGATAATGAATAAAAAAAACAGCAAAGAAGAAAAAATTCTACACGTACAGTGTATTAAAAATCTACAATAAGAAGCGAGTCATTTGTAACGGAAAGAAGGTAACGTAATTCTTCGGAACTGACACGCGTGAGAATACCGAGGCTTGAGGACACGTAATCTTCCACACATGAAGCAGAGCAGTAGAAAGTAGGAAGAGGAATGCGACGGGTTACAGCCCATATGTGACTCCGAAAAAGGGGAGCCGACCTTTACGTAAGTTCTTACTCGTATGAGCCCATATAAGTAATCGTGCGTAGGAAAGGGAAAGGAGCAAAGCAAAAATCTCACCCGCTCACCGATGATCGAGTTAAGGCAGAGAGCGAGCAAGGGAGCGCCGGATAAGCTGCAACCCGCTGCTCCTATCGAAAGGGTTAGAGAGTTTCTAACGCTCTCAAATTTCTACAGAACAGGGTAGTAGGAAGTTCAAACTGCGTAGACTCGCACGCCACGATGCTGCGCACGCTTCTATACCTTCTGCGTTTACTATTATTACCTTTTCAGGGCCTTTGCTTAATAATACTTTGCAACATTTCTCCCACGCGCGCGCGCAGAGTTGTTATTGCAAACGAAAGTGCTTTACTTTACACTGCGGCCGTTCGTTACAGTTGATGGTAATTGAGAAGTTACTTTTTTA
Organism: Torymus aiolomorphi; assembly: GCA_036365515.1. Classification (NCBI taxonomy): domain Eukaryota; kingdom Metazoa; phylum Arthropoda; class Insecta; order Hymenoptera; family Torymidae; genus Torymus; species Torymus aiolomorphi. The sequence goes on from CM070877.1 coordinate 153,439,534, forward strand.
TTTCTTTCTTTATTATTTATCAACTTTATGTTGTAGTTGATATATTTTGTTGAACTTTATTGTTTATGTTAAAGTAAATTTGTATACTGATTGTCTGAAAATTTCATATTATTATGAAAACGATCAAAAAAATAGATTGTGATGATGCGGAGGGGAAGCGAACAACCGGCGCGGCCGGGGTTCGCCAGAACGAGCGGAATGGTATTTGCGCATGATTAGAAAAACATGAGAGGATCTTTTCTGAAAGTATTTTAGCAAGGCCATAAAATTATCCGGGTAGCAAGTAATGTAAGAGGCGAAATATAATGCAGGGAAAATAGTAAAAGCAGATTATGGCAATGCACGGTATTAGGTAGCCTATATACGGAATACTCAAGCCTTTGGGATTAGAGATGTTAGATAAACAAATTAATTTGTCTTGTTACTTGGATCAATACGTCATACGCGACAATACTGTTGTATGTTATTATTAGCAGATAGATCTACATTTCTGATTTGAGTGTTTCGATGTTATCAAAGGGTTACTAAATCTCAGTCGAGAAATGCTCCGTCGTTATTAGGATAACATGACTTCGTAGGTGTAACTTATTATTTTAATGTGTTTCAAGTATTAAAATTTAGATCACTGGAGAAAGATAAGATACATGTTTAAGGCGGAGTAATAACGCAGATACTTTAAATAGTAATAAAAATAAAATATTGACTTTTTTATACTTACAACATTACAAATATTACAACTTGACAGCTATTAAATAAAATAATTGTTGTATATATTTCTCATATTATTTGTAAAACAGTACTACTTACAAATGATAAAGGTTGAATAATACTGGTTAAATAGATAAATACTGTAATATACTGTCGTCAAACCATAAAAACAGCAATTTAAATAAAAGTACAACAGGACACACTCACCAGCAAGTTAATTATATATTCAAGGCGTTCGTATCGTTCGGAGAAAGGGTTAAAAATCTGAATAAAGTAGTGTGACCTGCGCAGGTTAACATGAGTCGCAAGGAGCAGGATCCTTGCTCTCCTGCGACTGGCCCTCCTCCGCCTAACCGAATATATTTAGGGTCGATCTCCCGCCGCACACACACATGTGGTCGCGTGCCATTCACAGTGTCTCATCCCCCCTACATCTCCGAGTATATAATAAGGATGCTCCTTTATGGCTCTATAGAATTATCGGGCTCCTCTCTCAGCCACGCATAATTTGATAAATTTAGTTATCAGGCTAATATGCGATCGCGGAGCTAGGAACTTTTAACCAGGCAAATGTATTCTAATTGAATCAAATTAGATTCATCATGTACTTAAGAGGCGAGACCTTCATTAAGCGACACTAGGCTATGCAATCAATATTCCTCATAGTTTATTTCTTGCTCTTACTATTTCTAACAATTGCGCGAGGGTATATTCTTCGTCATATGCTTCGATGAGTAACCGTGAGTTCACGCGTTGCGGCTTCATTGTTTCGAGGATTGAGGTAAAAATTATTTTACTTTTAAATTTGTTCGCTTTCCTGCCATTCTTCGTTATTTTAGTTTTTTGTCACATTGATTTGTAAATTCTACTTTGATTAACATGATGTTCAGTATGTCTTTTTTTTTATGTATTTTTTTTTTTTGTTTTACTTACCATTTCATGAAATAGTTATAAGGATTATCCTAACGATAATCCATTTCCGTACAAATATTTAAACAATAATTATACTAATTTTACTATTATAAATGACAGAGTAGAACCTCGAATAAAAAAAAAAGCAAATATTAGAGACCGCAGATTAGTCACAAACACACACGCACACATACAGAGAAACGTCAGGAAATCGAGAAAAAAGAAAATAAAGAAGCAAGTGCAACTTTTCTTCCAGTACACGGGGGAGGAGGCAGAGTTAGCAAGCGGCCGTGCTGCGTATAAACAGAAGTTCCACCAGCTCGCGAGGATGAGAGAGAGGAAAAGCGTGTATTATGCTCACACAGGAGGGAAAGAGAGCGAGAGCGAAAGATCGCTGAGAGGGGGAGCGAGAGAGCAGTGGGGGAGCGGAGAGGAGGCAGGCAGGTGCATTCCTCCTAGAAAAGAATGTTGGCTAGGACGGCCAGGTTGCTATGGGATTACGTAGGAGAAGATCGAGAAATCCCCTACGAGTGGCAGGGCCACATGAGCGTCGAAGAGCCGACGATGAGGCCCCTCTGGTCGTCCCTTCTCTGCGGCCTCGCACGTGTGCATGTGTGTGTCTCTGTGCGTGTATCGCGAAAACCGGTATTATGCGCCAGCGAGCGGGCCGCATGTCGCGTTTCTCTCTCGTTGGGCCCCGCTACCTGCTGCGCTAGCTGCTCTATACCTGCACGCCGGCGACGGGGCTCTTTCACGTATCCGCTCGTAGCACGTATGTCTGTCTCTTTCTGTTTTCTTCCGTTAGCATTTCCATCTTGATTTTTCTTTGTTGGCTGTGTAAGAGCCACTCGAGACGTATTCATTAGGAGCAGCGCTAAGTGGTGTTATTATAATTCTTAAGAAGGCGCTAGCAGGTTCTTTTAATTCTTCTTTTCTCACTTTAGCGCCTTAAGTATAGTTGAAAATGAAACGAAGCGGATTAACGTCTTGGACAGTATTAGGACTGTAGGATAGGCGAGTTAGCTGACTAAGAAAAAATTTTGACTACGACCCTTGGATCGGAGCTCAGCGCCGGTCGATTTTTCCGACTTTTCCCGATCACTTCAAGGCTTTTCTCTATTAGGAGACTAGAAATAGATGGGCGGGAAATGAGGATTTTCCGCGGGGAAAATCTTCCCCTACATTTGAATTTCGACTGTTTCCTAGCATTTTTTTCACCGAAGTATATCGTTATGAGATTATATACGTGATTTTCCATACTTTAAACAGGTTGAAAATTTGAAATCTAAAAATATACAATTTTCAAAGTTTTGTTCGCAAAATTGATTGCGATAAAACTTATAATTTTCTACTTGGTATCATTTCAATATTTGTTTAAACCATTTTATTATTGAATATGTTCTGATTCATATTTTTAGATTTTCTGTACTAGTTTCATCTTTTGCAAGTACAAAAACGTAAATCTTATAGATTGGAGTTCAAACTTTTAAATACTCTGAAAAAATAAAAATTCTATACGTACAATTTTTCGATAAAAGTTATATTCGTTGCAATTATTTTAATGATTCATTTCCACTGATAAATATTATAAACAAATTTGTTATATTACTAGCGACGTAACATATTTTATATATTTAACATAAACAAATTTCTTTAACGTTACATATTCTAAAAGCAATTTCGAAAACGTAAATTATATCTCTTTCAGCATAACGGACTTTCAAACTCCCTGCCAATGAAAGGCATAAGTAGGCTCCGCCCTGCGACCCGAGAAACGGCCAATCGCGTTAGCTCGGGTGAAACTTGTTTGGCATCCCGACGCCGAGTACATAAAAGGCTGGGCAAACCTTACCCTAGCTAGTCAGTTGCTTGATGCCCCTTGAATGAGTAACATCAATATATAACAGAGGAATTGAATTGTGTACTAACTCCTCCGATGGGAAATTTCATCGCCGTTCAAGATCTTATTGTGTATCAGTGATACGATGTTTGCAGTGTGTTTTCATAAATATGAAAGTTGATCGTTAATGTAAATTAAAACCTACCTTTAGGATGGGTTGACTGTAAATTATAATCGTCGACTTGTAGTGTACTATTGGCTCCGCTTCTTGTGAATCTGATAACGTGATACTGATTATCGTTCACTTTCACGCCGATTTCACCAATTGGATGGTCGACAGTTCCCATGTTATACACAGCAAAAACGTTTCCTTCCACCTATAATAAAATATTTCTTTTAAAAGTGTTCTCCAATAAAGTGTGAAATAAAAGAAGAAAAATTCATTACGATTTCAATCTCAAGATAGTCGTTACTAGATGAAGATTCTATCCGTAGTAACACAGCATCGCTCACTGTTGTTATGAATCCCATAGCTAACGTATCCCGCTTCTTCTCTGGCCTTCTGTCAGGTGGAAAGGTATAAGTTATGAGTCCAGGGCTACTGCCAAATTCGTAAGAAACGGCCTCTGTAAAAAGTCCACATCAACAATGACTATCTATAACAATAACCACATAAAAATAAAAAATAAAAAAAACAATAAAATTGATAATACCATCAGCGCACGTTGGCCCAGAAAAACTAGTCATATCACAATCGCACATGTAACTATTCCATTGCTGAACACAAGTTCCGTGATTCGCGCACATGTCGTGCGTGCACTTTTTACCCGGGTGAAGATTCGCGTAGGCATCACATCCCGATTCTACTAAGGAACTTGGTACGACGGCGTCTGATATGAGATCCGGACTCTCACCGCTGAGGTCCAAGGATGCTAAGCATCCCTCGAAACCGTGTCGACTAACAATAGGCTTTGGCAGTAGTGAATATTGTGCTTTTTCCACGCCACCTGAAAATTTAATCAATATATGTTATAATATTAAAAATATTATTGCTTTAATTGAATTCGGTCTTCACGAAAATATGTATGCAGATTCATTTTTAAAATGTAACGTTTGAATAATTCTTCCCAACTTTGAATAATACCTCACAGTGAAATAAAACATTATGTAAAATAACTTTAATATAAAAAATTTTCGTGGCAATACGATTGTAATTAATTTCAGCCATTTCATTACGATTGCATGAACCTTCTCAAATATACTCTTTTGTAGGTCGGCATAATTTAATTTGAACTTTTCAATTTGTTAAAAATCCCGCTGTATTTAATGGGTGCTTTCTTCGGCCCGCAATATTTTTAACCCACAATATTAATATTATTACTGGCAAGATAATATAAAGTCTAAATTAAAAATGAACTAATCGACTTACAGGTAAAAAATATATATAATTTGCTTACACAATGAATTCAGAAATTTTTCTGGCGTGCGTGTGTCTATACACACACACACACACACACACACACACACACACACACACACACACACACACACACACACACACACACACACACACACACACACACACACACACACACACACACACGCACGCACGCACGCACGCACGCGCACACACACACACACACACACACACACACACACACACACACACACACACTTACTGGCTAAAATAGTCTAGGATACAAATTATGCAAAGATACAAAATAAAATTGTGTTATTCAAAACTCGATTTTTATTACTTGTCATACTCATTTTTTCTTCGTCAAGCTTCATTGAAATTTCTCACAAAGATTGTAATAATCATTATTTATCACGTATTTAAATTTTATTTAAAAATGTTGGTTTGGATTTTGTGAAAGACCCTCCTTAAAGTAAAATCGTATACTAACATAGCAGAAATACATTGAGACATCATTTTATTTTGACGGTTTTAAGAAATAGATTACTTATTGTATTTTCGACTAGTACACGTATTTAAAATATAATCCTATTTTTTTTCCTTAAAGTCTGCTGTCGAACTTTTGTTTGAATAGAATTGTATATTATCTCAAATGTTTTTGTGTAAATGGATTTGAGTTTGGAAGCGACACATCCATATGTTATATTTTGAAGCGAAAACATTACAACGTTTTTAAAGTATTCTGTGATTTGTTTTGCAAAAACGATGATTTTCACCAAAAAATAAATGTATTTAGTTGAAAATAGTTTCGTAGGGAATATAAATGTTTGTCAGTATTTCAGTGGCAAAAATACAGAAAACTACAGAGGACAGAGTTGGTTTACAGTAAAGGAATTTTTTTTCTAGTTTTATGAACTTACGTAGCAAATATAATTTGACTATGCACTACAAAACTGTGCACTATAAAATTGTGGAGGTCATGGACGGTAAAATTTACCAAGAAGTGATGGGATTCTTTGACATGGCCGCTGAGGATGGAGTCAAACCGATTGTCTAGCTAGAGTATATTGCTTTAATTCTCAGAGATCAAAAGTAAGAGAATTCGTTTGTAGAAAGCCTATTTGGTGCATGTCCAATCTAATAGAGTTAAATGACGACTTTTTTCACAATTTTCTAAATTCGAATACTTCAAACGTCTTTTTCACACGATTCATAAAAATCGATTCATCTGATTGCTTTGAAATTTTAACAGCTTGTTCTAGGAATACATATCTATTATGTGATCCAAGAAATAGTGAAAATATTAAAAACTTTGTTTCAATTCATTATAGTTCATGGAGATAAGGAATCTTTTTGAAATTTTAGTTTCAGACATTTTAGAGGAGAAATATAATGTCTACGGACACACCTTATTTTGGAGGTAACAAATTCGATGCATAAAATCAGAAACATGAAAAGGTATTTTTTGAAAAAAAAAAAAAAAAAAAAATGGCTATGTATCTTAAGAATTAATTAATTAGTATATTACGATACTAGTGCCATAAGTGGCCCATTATGGCGAGGGTGATAATTCACGTCGTGCAGTGGGCCACTGAAGGCACTAGTGTCGTACGATATTTTATAGCACGTTTACATAAATCCGCTGTCACGCCGATCCCTGGCATAATAGTACATTACGATACGTGTGACCTAAGTAACACTTTTTGCACGACGCGAAGTTAGGGCCCAAACGTAGCGAGGGTCCTAATCACGCCGTGCAAAATGCTACTTAGGTCACAGGTATTATATAGAATTTTAAAAGCCCCACGTTAATGGTTTTTCTTGTTAAAAAAAAATGTTCAAACATGATGATCCATTTTTCAGCCTTCAAATAATAATACTACCAACATTAATCTCTCTTTCCACGAACATTTCCGCCACTCGCCAAGACCAAATACAAAAAGAAAGAAGATTTTTATTAACCAATGAAAAGAATGCCATCCAAATCCAGATTTTCATTGTTTCCGGGACTATTAACAACAGCGACGTGATCGTCGACGGCCAGTGTGTGCCTCTTGGACGCAGGCCGCGCGATGCTGACGGCGTGCCACTTGCCATCGTTCAGCCGTGTTTTCGTGCTGTCGCGCAGTCGCACGGGACCGTCGCCCAGGTCGAACACGTAGTGAACGTGGCCATTGAAGAGCTCCACTGCGATGAAGTCACGCTCGCGACCCGCGTTGTACAAGATCAGGCCGTTCGCCTCCCGCGTCTTGAACTGCAAACAAAATTACCATACCCATAAGTTCATGATAATAATAATAATGATGACGGTACTATATCTTCAATTAGGGAGGGGAGCTGTTGTGGTGGTGCGCAATCGTCGTTTAATTTATTCATTAAAAAGTTTCCGTGGAATCCGATGATTTATGCAGGCGGCATTAGAATAATAGGGACGGAGCGAGCGTGCGCGCGCAGCCTCCCGGCTTTAACATTTACTCTGAATTTAATAAGGTAGAGGGAGACAGAGAGGCGAGTGTATAATCCGTATTATCTTATGTAAAAAAGTTTATATCATACAACGATATATAGATATAGGCAGTGCATCCCGGGGAGGGGTTAAGGAAATTATCAAAGTTAAAATACCATCAGTAAAGTTTCGCGTAATTATAAAGATATTCGCGGCGCTTTAATTCGCCCGCGGATTCGCGGGAATGCGTGGCCTAATTGCGTGCACTTTACTCGCGCGCTGCCAGGTATAACTTCCCACGACAAAGCTGAAAGTCAAGCGCGCCTTCGATTACCGTGCAACTCCTTACAAACTGTCTCAAGCGCGCGCAAATTTCATCGCAGCCGCCTATATGAATCGAGTTTTCCGACGATGGCGCGTTGCGCGGCACGACGGGCGGGTAACAACCGCCGTTTCTCTACAATAGCGGATTCATTGATTTTGGAAACTGCTGCCATTCATTATGCTAACGCGAGCGAGCTTCTGGCACACCTCGTTATAATGTTATGCTCGTCACCTTTTTTATCGAGTTCTCAAAAATTCCATTACTTCGTATAATATTATGATTAACTTTTTTTATTTGGATTACAAAAAAAAATGCCAATTACTTTCTTTCCCATTGGATACGTTTAAGGGTACGTATATATACGGCTGCGAGGGTTATACGATCGGCATGAAACCGAGTTTAAGTACGAATTAATTTTTCAAAAAGTATAATCTCCTATCCGCATTAACGCCCAACAATAGAGCAGACACGTATACACAGAGCCATGGGGCATCGTTAAATATTATAATAGTCAATAATCTCGAGTAGGAGACAAGTTAATGCCGGCCATAACTAGCGATCGCGTGTGGCTCGTCGTAGTCGTCCCCGGCTGGTAATACACAACCTCCTCCTTACGATCCATACACTCAACCTCTACCCTCGTCCAATACCCACGCAACCCACCGCCTCCCATGAATGGGAAAGTCGCGGCAAAGTGCCCACCTGAAAGTAGATATTGGTCTCGACGTAGGCCTTGAGCACCGGGAGCCCCACATAGGTATGCTTCGACGTGAAGGTGACCGGATGATGCACCGGATGGTTCCTCTTGCCGAACTTCCCCGTGACGCGTATTATCGGCGTGAGGCCCTGATGGGCGGTCTGATGCGTACCCGCGCTCCTCGCTATTTCCAGGTAAGGATAGCCGTTGAACCAGATCTGCTGCAGCTGACCGACGAAATGAGGTATCTCCTCGCCGGAGTGCAGGTAACCACCGACGTGGAGCGTGCGGAATTCCAGAATGTTCTTCTCGCCGAAGGTCGCCTCGGCTGCAAGTCAAAGTCCATCGTTATAGTATGGTACAATGCAGCTGCGTAACCACGCACACAACGCACACGCACGCATGCATGCATACGCGCGCGCACACCGGGTCTAATCAGAGCGGAGAGCCGAATCGTTTGATTGGCCGTCGATATTGGCCCACGGCTCATTGTCAGTCGGTTCTACTGCAGTGTGTAGGTAGGTAGTAGCCTGCTTCTATCGCAATTTGCCATTGTGAGCGCGTGTTTGCCGAGAGACAACGGTAGCACACACTGCAGCGGCTTACAGTGCCCCCTCTCTCTATGCACGCACGCACGCTTGGCCCACGGCGAAAGTCGCGGCCAAGTTCGCCTGCAATTATCTCTCTCTCTCCCGCGGAGATTGAATCTAGGCCCGGGCCTACCTATGTATCGCCTGGATGGACAACGAGCGAGTAATTTCGGCAGCGCTCGAGCGCTAACTCAATATTGGCGGTGTATAGCCAAACCGCGGACCATCAGTTTAATGCTCATCCTCCGCTCTGTATGGGGCGAGCCGGCTGCCGCCCTGTTATATAGCGATATTGCAGCGTGCGCGTCTCGTCGGTTATTATAGTTGCTTGTATCGACCTTTTTGGGGAAGAGAGGGAGAGAGGAAACAGCTTATCGGAGCCGAGGCGTCGCGCGATTCATTCGTATTGAGTAGAGAGCCTTTTCTCATTCCGCGAAGGAGGCACTTTTCTCACGTGTGTGTCTGTGTATGTAGGTACGTGATGCGCGCATTGAGGGAATTGAAAGGACGAGCAAGGGGGGAAATTGGAAGTTTGCCACGTCGTACTACTGCTGCGCCTCTTCTCTTTAATACAACGCCTATCGCTTAAACTCTCATATTTTCCAGCTTACGCCTACATCGATTACGCTTGTACCTTTTTCCCTTTCTTTCTTTCTTTCTTTCTTTCTTTCTTTCTGTCTTGCTTTCACGCGCGCGGTGCGCTGCTCCCCTCGTTCGCCGCAATTATCGAGCGAATGAAAGACAGGTAGGCGCGAGCGCGCTTTTGTGCCGGCGCGTTGAAATTTATCCGAGCATTACGGGGGCAATCGATCAAAAAGCTTCACAGAGAAAGAGCCGAGTGCGCGCGCGACTATAATGGGAGAAATCGTTCTCTTATATAACTTTAGCATTTATAACGCGAGCGCGAGAGAAAGTTGTAAAAAATTTTTACGAGTTATATCGCGCGCAGGAGTGCTTACACCCGCGAAATACTTTTTATGAGTGTAAGTATAACTTTCGTAAACAGAATTTTGTCGGGGTAAGCTGGGAACTTTGTCACACTGCTGCAGAATATACGACGCATCGATTCGTGTGTGTGTGTGTGTGTGTGTGTGTGTGTGTGTGCGCGTGTGTGTGTGTGTGTGTGTGTATATGTATATATATATAGGTATAAAAATAATGGCGGATCGAGGTCGGCGTTATGTATTATACGTGGCGCATATCTCCACCAATCGAAGCATATTTTCCGGCGGCCCGGGGTAATAAGAAAGCGCTTATCAGCCGAAAATCCCCGGCAATAAATCTCGCTCGCGCGAGGCCCGTTCTATGTGCATTAAGCCAATTTGGTATATACCCTCGCGACGATTCTTTCACTTTCTCTCTCGCTCTTTTTCCCCACAGATAAAGTCACTAGTCGCGCGGTTATACGGCTATTCGTTTCTCTGCCCCGTAATCCCGGTTATATCCCTGCGCCGAGAGTAAGAGAGAGAGAGAGAGAGAGAGAGAGAGAGAGAGAGAGAGAGAGAGAGAGAGAGAGAGAGAGAGAGAGAGAGAGAGAGAGAGAGAGAGAGAGAGAGAGAGAGAGAGAGAGAGAGAGAGAGAGAGAGAGAGAGAGAGAGAGAGAGAGAGAGAGAGAGAGAGAGAGAGAGAGAGAGAGAGAGAGAGAGAGAGAGAGAGAGAGAGAGAGAGAGAGAGAGAGAGAGAGAGAGAGAGAGAGAGAGAGAGAGAGAGAGAGAGAGAGAGAGAGAGAGAGAGAGAGAGAGAGAGAGAGAGAGAGAGAGAGAGAGAGAGAGAGAGAGAGAGAGAGAGAGATAATGGACGCGGCACGTCGGAGCTGCTTTAAGAGAAGAAGGCAGACACGAGAACCTCCACCTCCGCCACCTCTTCTTTGTCAATTAAAAAGCAATCGGAAGCGCCTTTCTCGCGAGGATATTAAAGTCGCAGTTTTTTTTCTCCTCATTCCCTCTCTCGTGCATATAAGCGCTTTTGTCGACGCGCGTTGCCGCCGACCGGCGGGCTCAATCTAAACTTGAGCGCGCGCGTTAGGGGAATTTCACGATTCGCAGAAAGTTGATGCTGTTGTATAAGCAAATCGCGGCGCGTGCTCTTTGACTTCGTCGTCGGTGGATGGAGTCTTTTTTTCGTACTTCAATATTTTGCGTGTAAATTGGAGTTAGAGAGGGATGAAGGAAGAAAGATTGGGCAAGCCCATTGTCATGATTAATCGGTTGTTCCTTTTCGCATATATAGCTATATACACTATGGCTATGAATATCATTTGTACGATGTCGGTGCGAACTGTAATCTAAAGTTTCCCCGATCCTGCATATTGAGTTTTGATAGTTGGAAATTTCGAAACAGCTTATTGTTATGTATTTCCATGTTGCGTCTGTAAAAAGTCCAATATGCGCATGACTGAGAGAGGCATTATATAGTTGGCGCGTTTAATTAGACGTACTTGGAGGCAAAAAGTTTCTCGCGCCGGGCGGCAAATGACTCTATCGCGGAAAATTAACGATTTCCTCGAACCCAAAACTAGCGATAAAATTACTTGTGTGTGGGAGTACATATGCAAACAAAGTTTCGCGAGTGCGTGCGGAGTTCAAAACTTCAGAACTAGCAACGATTTTATTATTCCAGCGCGAGCGGGCAACTACTCTACCATCCTCCTGTTTACAGGAAAAGTAATTACACACATTTGACAGATGAATTATGAACTATAAATTTTATCAATTCTCATTAATGCTTCCATTACAGTCGTCCGATAATTACTTTTGCCTGCGTATCGCTCAAATAATTATATAAGCCCAGCAGCATATTCGTATTATAAACAAATCATCGCTTACTGCGGCAATCATTAATTCACCGCTCAACGGCCCAATCATTCACTCTATTTCATCCCAATACCTTCTAAAAAACCATAATACCTAAAGAAACACCGCATCATTACCTTTAATCCCCACTTCATCGTCGACCTGGAACTTGATGGAATTGGCGCGCCTGGTGAACCTCAGCGTGTGCCACATGTCATCGTTCAGACCTTGGCCCGCGACGATCACCTGGAAAATCATCGAAATGTCATTATACATACACACGTAGCCCGCTGGAACGCATAATGTTTGGATTATGGAATTTCCGGAGAGCATTATAAAGTGTACAGTACCGCACAGGCGCGGGTGGGTTAGCTTTTCGCACTAATAATCAGCGGAATGAATCGGACCGAGTGGTGCGTCCGCGCGCAATCGACAATGTGTATACCGGGCGACACAATTAAATTATCGAGGACGAGAGAATGCGCGCATGTAACGAACGGTACTTTGCACCGCTCTCGTTCAATTCGCCGAAATGAGTGTTAATTCGTGCAATGATTATCGCTGGAGAGAGAGAGAGAGAGAGAGAGGGAGAGGGGGGGGGGGCGGGCTTTACAATTAATTTGGGATTTAGAGACCGGTCGATGAATAATAATTGCGGTCGCTACGTCCACACACATGAAGTTCATTACTACCCCTCGTACGATAAAAAGTCCGCGTCGCGGTGGGACGGTCAACGAGCCAAACGCACCGTCAAAATGGTATTATGTACCATCATCGAAAATAACGCCCCTCTATTATATCCACACCGCACGCGTGTCTATCTCTCCGCCGCAGCGATATCCGATACACACACAATCATGGATGTATTCATGGGGGCTCAATCGCGCCACGCGAGTTTATAATACACTCGCCACACGCGCGCTTGCGATAGCCATACTCTTTTGCGCGCGCGAGGGACAATACACGCGACGGGCGATAAATTCAAGCCCCACCGCGGCACGGTGCTCATTAGCCTGCTGGCTGTGCGCAGTCTCTCTCTCTCTCTCTCTCCATATAACTTGCGCCTAAACGGGCTTATCACCCTGCGCGAGCGTGTGTCGGACAAACAATCGGCCCTTTGTTCGCTACTGGTGCGCGCGGAGCCTGATAAATATCCGCGACGTGTGGCGAGAGAAAGCTCTTTTCGATTTGCGTCACGTAGGTTCGGTGCGGCACTGCAGCACTACCTACTGTTCCTTTCTTCTTCTTCTTCTTCTTTTTCAATTTCGACTTCCAGCTGTTTCTTCTTCTTCTTCCTCCAGCTTCTCGTTCAGGATGGGTCGACATTATCGGCGGATGTAGGCCAAGGGAGGGCAGTGGGTATAAGCGGCACGAAATCAAAATAACGATCCACTTGCGTATACAACATGCCGCGCGAGAGGGTACATATAGAGACGTTCGGGGGTATAGGCGCGCACGCTTGCGAGAGCGGTTTAGCGTCGGCTCGCGAGACACGAGCCAGCCGTTGACCGCACACCCACACACACACGTATATATGTACACACACGTACACACAGTCCGCGCACGAGAGCTACTAATCGCGATAGTGCATTCCCGTATTAATTATTCCGTTCAATTATCGGGCTTTCGTGTAGCAAGATTGAAACATTCTCGCAAATTACCCGGCGTAGCTCCGCAGCCCCGAGACCGCTAATGCTCTCCTTCCTCCTCTCTTCCTAAGCTTTCGTACTCTACTCCGCGCGCGTGGAGCGTTTTATACGCCTCCGCGCTGATCCCCTCATTTGCTCCCTTACTATTGTCCGAAATCCTTTGCGCCTCAAGAGATGTATAGAGCTCACCTTCTCCTGGTGGTCGATGTGTATGAGAGCCTTGGCGCTCCCGCCCTCCAGCGATATCTGCAGCCGATCGACGCTATTCTCGAGACTCGTCGCCAGCAACAATCCCCTGGGCTTCGTCGTCTTGAACCTCATGACCACCTCCTCGGCCTGCGTCTTCGAGTCCTCCGGCATCAGCGCCGTCATGTGCTGCGAGCCGTTCACGTACAGCGTCGACGCGTCTGTCGCAAACATCCACCCCGCGTCATCATTATATTCATTCGTTCGTTCAAACAAAAGCTTCCGTCGTTATTATATAATACTTGTGCGGAAAAAGCAGACAAAAGCTGCTGCTCGTGCTTACCCTTGCCGCAGGTGGCACCGGTGAACGGTGTGCCGGTGCAGTCGCAATGGAACCTGTTCCAGCCCTCGACGCAGTGGCCCGAGTGCATGCACGGCTGAGACGTGCAGTGCGGACCCTGGACGTGACAGGCCGGACGCACGGCGCCTGAAAACACACACCACCCGCCACAGCCATCGTACGATCAAAACCTATTCTATACATATATATAGATATATATACGGCGTGTTGCGCTCGCCCGCCTGCGCCACGACTACGTGTATGTATATATATATATATATATATAGCTGTGTATACAGAGGTCTAGTGTCGGTATATAGCTATATATACACGTATATACGCCGGGTACAGTAGAGGCAGAGGCGCGCGAGCGTTCGAGAGCAGCGCCAGAGAGCTGCGCCGACGGCTAGCGCTACCTATCGTCAGAGCTGCGGTGTCCGAGTGGTTAAGGAGTCAGACTCGAAATCTGATGGGCTATGCCCGCACAGGTTCGAATCCTGTCCGCAGCGAAATTTTTTTTTCTTCGTTATTCCATAGTTGGACTGTTTCCGTGCTCAGTATTGATTGTTTTGGTTCGCCAATTTTTACTGTTGCGTGGATAAATATTTTTTTTTTGACGTTATGAGGGAAGCTTTCAAATTTTCAGTTATATTTGTTTGCGAGGTGTGAGAATAATTTTATTGATTTTGTGATGTGTTCTTTTAAACGCTAAATTTAAATGATTAAGCAAGCGATGAAGCGAGTGATGTGACGCAAATGAATTTGTATAAATTAAAAAAATTAACGTTTTTTTAAAAATTCAAGAAACACGGGTAGTTCGAAATATTTAAAAAAATTTACGTGCGAAAACGATATGATTTTCAGACGGGACATTCGCGATAAAAAAGATATTACCATTCGGTGCAGGAACCTACTTTATCTGTCAAGAGTTGTGATTTTTTAGCGAGAACAGGGTCGATTAAATTATTTACACTCCCCTATAAAGTTTTACGGACATGTGTCTAGTAAATTTGGCTTTTTTATATTTACGAGTGTTTTTATTATTTATAGCCACAAGTCGCACAGTGCTATATGACATTCATTTGCTTTTAGCTCTTTTATTTTAAATACGAGAACAACTCACATATTAACGGAACTGTTAAAAATTTTTTACAGGTAATATTAACCGCTTGTAAAATAGAGATTATTTATTGTCACTCTAAATTGAACATTAAAAGAAAATGTTAACGGAAGTGGTAACAGTTTATATAATTTGTGTTAATTAACAAATTTGATATATTGATAATATATATCCATCCACTCTCAAAAATGTTTAATTAAAATTACAAGCAGTTTGAAAAAATTATTTTATTTTCTCGTGAAGCTAAAGCAGATTGGAAAAACCTTATAAAAAAGAACTTTGTTTTGTAGGAAATGTTGTTATAAGTATAGCAAAATTTACTACACTATAGTACAAAACTTTTTATAAAGTATAGTAATTTTGAATTTTTATAGTTTGTAATAGTTTTAAGAAAAGATCAATATTTTTTAACTGTCAAATAATAAGGCAAATGTACAAATTATTGACCATTGTAGGGCCATAGAATTACATATTACAAGAGTTAGAGGTATAAAAAAGGGGGGGGGGTATTTCATCAGACGGCTGAATTTGCAGATGGCTATTTTTTTAGAACATTCGAAAAATTAATTAGAATATCTTATATAAGGGTACATTTTCCAAAACGTTAAAAATATATAATACATAACAACTCGAAAGAATTTACGCAGAAAACTATAATATTTTTATTAAATTATTTTTTAGATAATATGTGATCTAAATGTTACGAAAGTTATTTTCTCTAAAAATTAAAACTTCGAAAGATAAGCTAAAAATCGTTCAGGAATTAATGTTTCAGATCGTTGTGAATTTTATTTTTGTAATGTATAGTGTATTTATAATTCTATGCAATCTATTTCAATTTTGTTTTAAATTTGCTTTTACTATTAATATATTTTGTGTTCGCAATCAGCCTCATTATGAATTTACAGTATCGAATGTGGAAAATATTTTGAACGATATTATATTTTCTAAAAAAATACTCATATCAAATTTTACTATTCTGACAAATTACCTCCCCCCGTATATAAAAAAACACTATTAAATATTAAATAATGACTATGTAATTGTAAAATCGTTCTTAAAATTATCAGGAAACATTTAAAAAGCATATTTTGTGATTGTATCAGCATAATTTACTTAAATAACGACAAGTACGAATGCACTAGTGATTGGCCACTATAGAAAACAACTGACTTTAGTGTCCCAAAATTTCGCTGTAATACTTAATCCTCTTACAATACAGTACGAAATCTTTCTGGATCTAAAATATGTGGTAAATTTTTAATTGTCAACTTACATAAATTGTTGTTTGTAATATATATATTTAAACATGCAATGCAGCAATGTTATTTAAAATACACAAAAATATGTTACTCGAATATGTAGTTGCTGGATTTATCTTTTCGTATACATGTGAACACTTATTGGGCTGAAATAATCTTTAATCTTATGTAAAAGCATCTTTAATCTTATGTAGGTGGCCACCACAGTAAAGATGTCACCACAAATTTTAATTTGTTCTTCATAAAATATAAACCAGAAAATGCAAGCCGTTGTTAGTAACTATAGAACCTATATAGCTAGATCAGATTTGAACAAGAAAAAAATGTATTTGTATTAACGTAACTTTAAAAATATACTATCAAGCGCATGCGACCCCTTATTGGTACACGATTCGTTAACGGTCAAGCATTGGTACTTTTACCTTATTCTTTCAGAATAACGTTTATCATTTAAAATTATTATGGAAAAAAATTATTACGTAAACAGTTTTTAAGTTCCTCCGTATTCCCTATCTTACCGACAGTGTATATTTGGCATAAACAAGCACCTCTTCTCTTCCAAATTTCTTAATTATTCATTTCGCTCATTTCCCGAACGTTACAAGCCCAACTCCTCCCCACAACGATTAAACCTTCCCATCAATCTCACTCACCGGAATCCTGTTGCTGCGCGTATCCCGCGATATCCACGGGCTGGCCATCGATGACGAGATCCCTCATGCAGCCGACGTAACCCTGCCGCAGACTGCCCGTCCAGAGTACCGGTGGGACGGTGAGCGGGGCGAATGGCGCCCCAACGCCGCCGATGTACAGCAGCCCGTCCAGGTCCAGCTGGGTCGCGTCACCTGTGCCCAAATGCAAATCGCGCAAACAATCAGTCGTCGGCTTGCGAAGGAGAAAACAAAACTATGCGATTATACGCGCAACACTCGCTCGTGTATATGTGCATACATATTATATATATATTATGTAAACGCGTGCAATCGGTTCTTTATTTCTTCATTACACGCTATAATGCATATTTAATTCCGCGGAACGAATCTCGGGACGCGTTTAATAAGTACAGGAATAAGCGCAGCGGTACCTCGAGAGAAATTCAATCGGGGTTTCGCCAATATTTGCTCATTTCTAACTCGCCGGAATATCGCACGTTAAGTAGTTTAACGTGTTTTTGAAACCCTCCACGACCGCGAGCACCTCCGCGGCCAAGTATATAGTCAAATAACCAATAGATTGATTTTTCTACGCGGCGAAGCCGAGCTTCTAAAAGCTAACCAGCCAGCCAGCCACAGGCAGTAGCAGCTGGATTTTCCTTGATTTTTCCGTTTGATTGGTTTAACTGCTTTTCGTTTGCCGAGCCGAGGCAAACAGAACCACCAACGCGCGCACGCCCGGAGTCCGAATCGAAATGCAAATGCGACTCCGCGAGAAACGCTGAGAGAGAGGGAGAGTATAATGAAGCGCGGGATGACTATTTGCCAGAGAGAGAGAGAGAAAGAGCGGTGGCAGCTACCGCCAGAACGAACGCGCGCGGCGACGGGTATAGAATATTTCCCGTATATAAATGGCTGCTTCCACATGCCGGGCTTATATGGCTGGTACTGTTTCGAGTTAGCGAGAGGTTCTTCCTATACCATAGCGCGTTCGTAAAATTTCTGGCTTCCGTCTCCTCGTCTCTACGTTTGTATATATATGTGCGAGTTACACGCGGCATCGACGCGACGGACCACCTCAGGAAACCGACAAAACATTGTTGTACACTCTGCGAACAAGAGAGGTAGGTACCAGACCACGGGTCAACCGGCAAAATGGACGTATTTATAGAGCGCGCGCGAGAGAGACACAGTGCAGGAGTGGTAAATAGCGCGACCGGGGCCCGAGTAAAACGCTTCGGCGCCCCGCATAAGCGTTTCTCGAGCGTGTAACTGTGAATTATGAGTGCCGCGGTGGTCGTGGCGGCTCCTCTCCCTATCCTCGCGCAGCTCTTTCCGCTCGGACTGTGTCGGCCGCTTCCGAATATTCTACGCTCGCGCGAGCGCGCGGGGGTTGAGAATTTACTCGAGAGCACCCGCTGCTTTATCACCGGCTCAAAGCGGACAACGGCGCGCGAAAAGCGCAAAGTCAAGCGCTCGGTGTGTGTATGTGTGCGTGTGCTAATCTCGTTGTCGAGTCGGTGATGCGAATCTTCCAGCTCTATGAAATAGTGCGCGCACGCGCGCGCGGGGGTGAGGTGTGTCGGTTTCCGTCCTCGAACTGTCTCCCCACCCGCCGTGAGAGCACCCGCGCCAAGATTTACATCGCCGACCTAGCGTTAGTTTTGGTGTCTGCGTTTGTGTGTTGGTGCAAAAACATCGGGTTTTCCACTACTTCCATGATAATAATGGTTCGGATTCGGGTGCACAGCTTGCCCGCGAGTCTACGCAGACGCATATACGTGTGTGCGTATGGGTGTGCGTAGACGGCGGGGGAGCGATTTTGGTACCGTATTGAATGCACTTTGGAAGATGAATGGCAAATGCAAAGTGCAGAACTGAATTCGCTATTTAAACAATACAAAAAGTCAACTGAACACGCCCGACCGACCACCCGCGTGTGTGCATACACAATCCTCTCTCTTTTTCGGACTAGTCCGATATGCTCTTTTCAGCAGTATTGAAAGGAGAGGTATATTGCGAAAATATTATTGTTTCGTACGTACACGGATATACGTTTGTTAAAAACAAAAAAAAAGAAAGAAACAGTTTGACGAGACTCGAGAATTCCAATATTATACTACTATATGTATATTATAGATTCCGTTTAATTTAGACTTTTTGTGTAATTCGTCCGATTCCTCTCGGTCGCTATCGGCTGGCAGACGTGCTTCTTTTTTTTAGCAAAAATCTCGCTCGCGTTCGGACGTTCATTATCGAGATATACATAAGTCATCGTTAACGAGCGGATTTACATTTGTCCGCCGAGTCGATCAACTTTCAATCGTTTTTATTAATGAACTTTTCTATACACCATATAGATACATCTCGATTTCGTACAACACCAGCTCGCTTTTAAATTTCATCGTAAAACATCGAGTGTCGAGAGCCGATTCGCATGCTTCTCTTCGTTTTTTCTTCGCAAACACATATAATATTTACACAAAGAAACACTCGTTAACCAAAAACACAAATATAATACAACAATTAAAATGAAATGAAAAAACACAAGAGAAAATTAATAATAAAACGATCGTGATAGAACGTATAATATAATGTACGGCTGCACACCGCTTCGTCGACATCTCTGCTCTCCACAAGTACACACCATCGACGTGTCGGTCGACAAAGCTTCGAGAGAGAGAGAGAGAGAGAGAGAGAGAGAGAGAGAGAGAGAGAGAGAGAGAGAGAGAGAGAGAGAGAGAGAGAGAGAGAGAGAGAGAGAGAGAGAGAGAGAGAGAGAGAGAGAGAGAGAGAGAGAGAGAGAGAGAGAGAGAGAGAGAGAGAGAGAGAGAGAGAGAGAGAGAGAGAGAGAGAGAGAGAGAGAGAGAGAGAGAGAGAGAGAGAGAGAGAGAGAGAGAGAGAGAGAGAGAGAGAGAGAGAGAGAGAGAGAGAGAGAGAGAGAGAGAGAGAGAGAGAGAGAGAGAGAGAGAGAGAGAGAGAGAGAGAGAGAGAGAGAGAGAGAGAGAGAGAGAGAGAGAGAGAGAGAGAGAGAGAGAGAGAGAGAGAGAGAGAGAGAGAGAGAGAGAGAGAGAGAGAGAGAGAGAGAGAGAGAGAGAGAGAGAGAGAGAGAGAGAGAGAGAGAGAGAGAGAGAGAGAGAGAGAGAGAGAGAGAGAGAGAGAGAGAGAGAGAGAGAGAGAGAGAGAGAGAGAGAGAGAGAGATAATGAACGAAAAACGAAAGAAAGGTACTTGCCGTAGTTTGATGATACGTGAGAGATGACATGAGAGCTGATTTAGTCATTCCACACTACTGGTGTTGCGATCGTTTTGTATATATAAATAGACCAAAAACATTGATACTTGCAGTTATCGTCCTTACCCGGTGGCCGGAACTCGAAGGTCGAGCCGTCGACGACGACTCGACCCTCGCGCTCGACACGGCGCAGCGAGACCTCGTGCCACGTCCCGTCGTCGACACGCTCCTCGGAGACGCGCGCCTTCAGCGGCCCCTCGCCGAGGTCCAGGTGCAGGTAGAGGTAGCCGCCGAGGATCTCGAAGGCGAACAGGTCCGTCTGTGGACGGTGGGCAGATTGCTCGTGCACTTGCTTTTTCTTTTTATGGGTGTCTCGCGGTAAAATGGTTCGTTTAGGGGAAAAGTTGTGTGACTTCAAACATATATGCTTGGGATTGTCTCGTTTCCCAAGTTTTTACAAAGTTCAGTCAAACACGATAGTCGGCGAATAATCCGCCAACTTTTGGGCCCGTGTAGGTAAAATAAAATAAGGCAGATTTCGCCGGTTATATCACAATTTTAATTTGCTTGGCGAAATTTGGGAAGTATTTAACAGCGAGAGACGATTCAAAAGAGAATTAATTGAAAATTCTGGATTATCTCACATTGCGCAAATTTTTGTCCAACCTCTCGTCAAAGGAACGCTTTTCCACGTGCAGGATATAAGGTCATTCGATCGTTTATATAGAGGGGCCGCCGAGAACAAACGGCCGAATAAATATCAGGTGTCCGCAGGTGAAACGGGGTTTACGGCCGATGGCACGTGAAATAACGCCGTGGCTATTGCATATTTAATTGCATCTCGCTCATTCATAATGTTATTTTAGTGCTTCGAATTAAAGCCCACCCACCCACCTACGTGACTTTAAATAGGTCATAAGAGATATACACCGCAGTGCGCGCGTATAATTTCCCCGAGTTTTAGAATTTGTTATTATAATCTCTAGCTGAAAATATACGTGAATATATTTAAACGCCCCACATTCTTTGAACGAAAAACAAAAACACATATCGCCACGACGATAATAATTTGCAAACGAGATTTTTTTATATATTTTCCAAAGAATCTCTAACCCACCGCGGTATTTTAAAAATCCTGCCGACGACAAAGCGCGACTGCCTCGCGCGTCCCGATAAAAATCGAGTTCATTCACTCGCTCGCTTGCCGACCTGCTCACCCATGGACACGAGATAATCGCGTTAGCGCTTGCTCGTGTATTTATATACACGCACACCACACGTGCGCAGATATATATACATATGCATACGAAACACGAATTGCGAAAAACCTCTCTCTGGACATTTTCGTCGACGTTTTTTGCATTTCAATCGCGGGAAAGGGGGAAAAAGTAGTATAGCAGTAGTTTTCCTGTATACGTATACGTATATATGTCATAAGAAAAAGTTCGAAGTGGTCGGGCGCGACGATGATCTACATACCCGACTGAGGGCCCCGCTCCTGCAGTACATGACCAAGCCGTTGGGCTCGTTCGTGCGAATTTTAAAGGATATGTTGCCGGACTTGGCGGCCTTCCAGGGCGGCAGGACCTGAAACAAAGAAATGCGCGCTGGCTCTTATACTCGAGATCTCTGGGCAACGTCCGCCCCCCGCCCTCCACCATCCACCTCACATATCCCCCAGAGCTGAAAAGAGAGCTACCTCTGCACTCTTTATAGATCAAAATCCTCCGCTGGAGAAGAAAAGTGGAGAGAGCGAGAGAGCTGGAAAATCGCCGTTGGCTCTCTTACATAAGTATATATGTGCCGATGCAAAAGATTCTTCCACCTCCCCATTCCCCGGATCCATCGTGCGATATCCATATGTATCGTGATATATACCCGCACATTGAGAGGTGCACCTACACACTCACACAGAGACAGATATGTATATATATAGACAGACAGCCGAGTGGTACACTTTTTGGTGAGATGCTCTAATATTTATGCTCTAATCGTTCGGTGCGATGCTGTGATTTTTGTATACAGTATGCATCATTTATACATAGCGACACTCAGCACAACCCAGTGTCATCTTGACGCACAAATCCTGCGAAAAGGATAAATATATATAGATACTGCATTAAGTAGCGTGCAAAGACACGCGCGGAGCGTTGACGGAGTAACGCGCGCGCGAAATTACGAGAGAGTAGTGCGCGCGCGGCTTCTCGCGCGAATTAGCTAATCCCCCAGCGGATTAGTATTCCAAATGACTTGAGCGACGCGCAAGCAGCGCCTCGTCCGCGCCTTCGCCGTCGTCGTCGTGCTTAACTCACCTAACTGTATATACGTGCGGACGCGTGCGCCAATTCCTTGCCGCGCCCGGCCACGAGCGTACATTCAATTGCGAGAGCGCGAGAGAGGAGCTGCAGGTACAGACATAGGCGGAGAGGGAGGGAGAGAGAGAGAGAGAGAGAGAGAGAGCGAAAGCTTGTTTGCGAACGACTCCATTTCCGCAAAACTCGCCGTTTCCCTCGCTTTTTCGTTTAGGTTCATATATACACAGATATATGCGCCCGCGTATATTACTGCAGCTGAAAATTTAATAGCTCTGATTGCGCGTCGTCGCTCTCTCCCATCTATTATATTTATATATATAGATATATACACATACACAACGAACGTTTCCACTTCCCCCCTCCCGCCGATGGCAGCGTACAGCATAGCTTTTTATGCCGATGATGCAAAAATTTTCCGCTCAACCGATTTCGCCTCTATATATAGTGCAATGCACATTTGGGTGCTGCTGCACTTACCCCCCCCCCCCCCCCCCACTGCGCCAGAGCAGCGAGAGGAATCGATGGTTTGGTTACAATTTCGCAGGGAAGCTTTTAGCACGGCACGGCACGATCGCTTTTAATTGGCCTGATTGCGGCAGGTGCTTCGCCGCTGCTCACATTCAGCGCTGCACGAAATTCACGAGCGCGAATCATCGACGGATCCTGCACTATAGCTATATTAAAAAGAGAGGAAAGTCGTCGGTCTTGAAATAAAGATCGGCTGCGATTCCTCGCCTTCAATAATTTAACAATTCTGCGCGGCAGCGGCGGCGGCCACGACGAATAAAACGTTATACTTGCCGAGCGAACTTTGGCCTCTCGAGGCGGCCGAATTTGCATAGACCCCGCCGCCGCCTACGATGACGACGGGTATATATATACGTCGATTTTGCCGGAGAAGAAGAGGAAGAAGAAAGTTCACGGTGCGGCAGTCAGACAATGCGAAAGTATATATACCATATACACGGGCGGGCGCGCAGACAGGCTCGAAGCTATACCCCCGCGCTCGGAGAATCAGAAAACCGTCGGAAAGTTGGTTTTCCCCGTCTAAATAGCTCAATAGAGGCGGCGAAAATTCATACTGCACCACGGCGTTCTCCCGCCCCCGGGTCCCGCGACCGCACAATATAATCCTCGTCATTTATTTCACGCTCTCCCGCGCCCTCGGTTTTCGCACCAACCTTCGTTATACTTCTCCCTCCCGCTCTATGCGTTCATTGATTTTCGCGGCGCGCCATACTGTATATATGTATATACCTTCGGTCCGCGATTAATTCGATCCCCGATAAGAGAAGCCCGCGCGCACCGAGGATCAATTAGAAAAGTTAAATTACCCCGCCGGAATAAATAGTCGGCTAATCCGCGTGACTGCGTCCTCCCCGGCCCGCGGATGTTGACCTCGCCCCGTGCGCACCCGAAGGTAAAATCCAGCCCGAGAGAATTCGCGGCGGCGATAAGAATGACGTTTGACGGAAGAGGTTAGAGAGCTGAGAGAGGAAGCTCCTAAGGACCAACTTTGCGACATACACACACACACACACACACACAGACAGAAGTGGACGAAGACTGTTTGAAGCTCCTTCCTCTTTCTGCCCGCTCGCCCTTTATTCAGTGGCTTTATACGGAGAAGGAGAGAGAGGAAGAGGGAGTCGTCTTGGCTCAGCAGCAGCTGCCGCTCATGGCACAGGCAGGAGGGAAGTGGGAGGAAAAGGCTTTTCTTCCCTCGCCGGCCAAACGCACGCGAGTTTCCCTTTTTGTAACGAGATCCAAAAGTAGTGTCTCCGCGCTACTGCTGCTGCTCTTTCTTTCTATCCGCTCTTCGCGGCGGCGGGTTTCTCGTTACCCTCTCTTATATACCGTTGTCTCTTCTTCTCCTCCGCCTTCTTCTACTTCTTCTTCGCTGCTGTATAATAAGCTTTTCGAGTTCCCCGGCCTAATGGCGAACCCCAACAACCTCTTTTTTCTTTCTTCCCTCCTCTCCCGCAGTATATATACGTAATATACAAACCATCACGGCTAACGAGACGACCGATCGAGGAGAACATCGACATAGGCGCGTCGTCCTCGGCAACAAGCCAGCGCGACGCCCGAAGCTACCGCGCTGTGGGGGTGCGCAACTTGTGTAAGAGGAAAAGTTGCGGAGAGAGAGAGAGGGGAAGAGCTTCCGCGGGCGCGCGGTTTAACGTCGTTACAAACTTGCCCCCGAGCCGACGACGCCGTCGGTTTACGCCGGATATTCAGAGAGAGGGAGAGAGAGAGTCGATAGCCATCCAGCCGAGGAGCCGCTCGGAAATTCCTCCGAGTGGAAAAAAGTCCGGGACAGGGTGGAGAGCGAGGAAGAAGAAAATGATAAGCTCGTTGTTGTATCGATGCATTAGCCCCTGCAGTCGGGGTGGCATCGTTCCTCCGGGGAATCCTTGCTGATGCTGGCGGTGGTGGCCCTTGCTCTCCCGGCGGATCCTTTACTGTCGGCCTTCTCCCCCCGTTCGCCAGCCCGCGAATTAATCTCCATTCAAACTTCGGTTCTCCGCAAACTGAGCTGCATCGCGTACTCTCTGCGTCGCTATGGTTTTTCTTCGGACTGGCCGAGAGCGAACGATATTCCGCATGCCAAGGGCATATGCATTGCAAATGAGCTTTGTCGCAGGTTAGCGCGACGCGGTGCGGGTCCGGCTGGACTATTTCACTTGGAAGTATAGGTAAACAGTGGTATATTTAGTGACAAATGGAAGATTTGTTTTTCGACAGAGAACATACATTATAACGTTGTATATCGGCGTCTGACGCCAAGTTTTACTATGCAAATTCGAGGAAAATGCATGAATTCATTTCTGCAATATTTAAACACTTTTATAGGAGAGTATCGGATACAGATTAAGTATCACTTTTAGTGCTTGTATATTATGCATCCCGGCGCAGTCTTTACCGCTTTATGCGAAGTTAAGTCTAGAATTGGGTCGTACATAATTTGGCGAAGGCATTAGCCCCCGTTCGACAGTGAAAAATTTATTCCTCACTTAATTTACTCAAGTTTCGTTTTTACGTCGGCAATTATGAAAGTGTAACACAGCTGATCTAAAGTAACCATCCCTTAACTATGTTTTTCGTGAAATATCAAAAGATACTTTTTCTTCCAGAATCTGACAAAAAATATGTGTCGTTCGACTCCCCGAAATATTAAAAATTCCATCATCTACCAAACGAATGGCGTGAAAAAAAGTTCATTATTATATTCTTAAGCATTATATATCTATTTACATCAAAAAATTCTCTAAAAATAGTAAAAAGAAAAAGGCAAAAATCTCTAAAAAATGTGAATAATAAGAAGGCTCGTGAACCGTGATTGCGCTTCTATGTAAGCACAAAGACAGAAAAAAATTCCAGAGACAGAGAGGTGTGTGTGTGGGTGAGGGTGTGATAATCTTTGCATCGTTAAACAATCCGTGAATCTAACAAATGCATCATCCTCATCATAGTCATCATCATCATCCGAGGTGGCAAAAATGCAGGGTATATATATATATTCATATTTACACATCCACATAATAAAGTTCATTCACAGTGGGCGAAAACTTGGTGCCGGAAGTAAGACAGAAAGACAGAGAGACAGGGAAAGATAGAGAAAGAGAGAGGTTCAGATCTAGTTCAAAGCACGTAGACAGAAATGTACTGGATAGACATTGAGGTAAAGCTCTCCTGGGTTCGCGCGCATGCTGCTGTTACTGCTGCATCGTGGAAGACGCGCGCGCGCGCGCGTCAACCTCTCTCGGGTTATAACAGGCTTTCGCTCTAACCTGAAGTACCTCGGCGTCCCCCCGTCCTCGAAAGGCTAGAGAAGTGTGAAATAATGTAATGTCGCGAGTGTAGACCACGCGCGCACAGGCGGCTAAGCCGCTGTAAAGCAGAGGATGCGCGCAGTATATACTATATACGCGCGGGTGGTAGAAGGCACAGCGGATGAAAAACGAAGAGTGCCGTCGAAATTCTTCTCTTCGTCCTTGTATGAGAGAGCTCTTCTATATATACATATATAGTAATAATAGTAATTTCGTTCACCCAGAGCCCCGCACAGTTAAGGTTCCTATATATACACATATTACAGCACATCACGTGGTTATCATCGATGCTGGAGAATTTTGAGGGCGTCCTTTTCGCGAGAGGTGATATGTCAGATGATTCGTCGAGTCGATGTGGTGGTATATTCGTATAATATACAACTTGTGTGTATATTTATATAGAAGGTGATGGTAGAGACAGACAGATAGAAGGTAGAATATATAAACATATAAGTGATGTGATGTGGGCGATCAGTGTGTCTGCGTGTGTGGGTGTGGGTTGGTCGTGCTGTCTGCGTTGCGTTCAGAACGATATGTCGAGTTGTTTATTTTTTTTTTTTTTTTTCGAGATTATGATGTAATATATAAACATACTGTGACTGAGAGATACTGAGAACCAAACGTTTGTAATACATACGAGTCCTAAAAAGTATACAGAGAGAAAAGATAACAATGTATTAAGATGTTCGATATCAATCAAAAGTATAGAGAGAGAGAGAGAGATAGAGAGAGAGAAAATCACTCCTGAAAATTAAAACAAAAATCTGACGTTCTTTCCTTTTTTGTCTCTTTGTTCATGCAAGTTATTTTGTGCGCTTTTTTCATATATGTATATTATACATATATATCGTATACATTCATACATATATGGACGATATTTTCTACATGCAAATTGGTGCTTGTTCTAGTCATATACAAATTGACCGTTATCGCCGCAGCACGGCGAGAACGTTCGTTCATTCGGAGAGAGTGACTGAGTGAGAGAGAAAAATTGATGAACATATGAGAGAGAGAGAGCGTGAGAGAGAGAGAGAGAGAGAGAGAGAGAGAGAGAGAGAGAGAGAGAGAGAGAGAGAGAGAGAGAGAGAGAGAGAGAGAGAGAGAGAGAGAGAGAGAGAGAGAGAGAGAGAGAGAGAGAGAGAGAGAGAGAGAGAGAGAGAGAGAGAGAGAGAGAGAGAGAGAGAGAGAGAGAGAGAGAGGGAGACTGATGGTCTGTAAAAATATTTACCCGCGATAAAATGATTCTCTCCTCTCTGGAAAATTCATTTTCCC
The DNA here is from genome assembly GCA_036365515.1 of Torymus aiolomorphi. Lineage (NCBI taxonomy): Eukaryota > Metazoa > Arthropoda > Insecta > Hymenoptera > Torymidae > Torymus > Torymus aiolomorphi. The sequence goes on from CM070877.1 coordinate 153,467,128, forward strand.
CACGCGCGTGCAGTATACAGCAATACGCGCGAGCCGCAAATTTCACATTAAATTCGGAAAACGCTGAGACATAATACATTGATTCCACGCGAATGATCGAAAAAGCATAACGAATATATAGTGTACCGAATGTGCGTCGAAATGTACGCAAATTTTTTGTCCCGCGCGTTTTCACCGAGCGCAAGCACGAGCGCTTTGACTTTCTTCAATTTCTCGTGAGTTTTTTCGTCGTCGTTGTATCCAATATTACCCGAGACTCGCGTTTTATTTAGCGGAACTTCGAGCGAAGAAATCGTAGAAGAGAGAGAGAGAGAGAGTTTTACGAGAGTTGCTTCGGCTTCGGCGCCCGCGATATGCCTGCGCAGCGTGGTGGGCCAAGTTTTACTCATTTTGCAGCAGCACACTTGTGGCCCGACGAGCGTGAAATTGAACAAGGCTGGCAGACGAAGAGAGAGAGAGAGAGAGAGAGAGCGAGAGAGAGAGAGAGAGAGAGAGAGAGAGAGAGAGAGAGAGTGAGAGAGTGAGATAGATAGTAAAGTATATAAGGTGAGATAAGGTGAGAGAAAGAGAGTGACAGCGCGTGCATGTGCAAGTATAGTATAGTAATTACAGTGATTATAGTGTGTCTAATACATAAGGTGATACGCGTGTGTATGTACAGTGAGTGAGACAGGGCGAGAGGCGGGTAAGGTTGAGGAGCGCCGTGCGCCGGCTATTCACGTTCTCGAGCTAGAAGCTATAGAGGAGTAACAGTGGTGGTGGCGCTGGTAGGAGCAGGATACACAGAAAGAGAGTAGAAAGGAGAGAGAAGTAAGAAGGTGAATAGCCGGCGGGTAGAGTGAGATGTATATCGGCTCATGGGTTGGGCAGAGAGTGAGAAACTGGGAGAGAGAGAGAGAGAGAGAGAGAGGCAGTGGTATAGTAGGCAACGTAGAAAGAGAGAGAGAGAGAGAAGGGGTCGGTGCATATCGCTCCTCGCTAAAAGCTAAGTTCGCGTGAGTTGTAGCCAATCACAGGTGCTTGTCAGTGAGATACGGCCGGCCAGTCAGCGAGCCAATGGAGCTATCCTCCATTATTATTTTTTTTTATATGTATAATAATCATCTGGAAAGGCTCTCGCTTTTCCGTGATTACTTTCGAAAAAGCTGCGGTTTGTCAGAGCTTACCAGGTGGGACTCTGGGCTGGTAAAGGTGACGACGGTGCCGTGGAGCCGCCGGGCGTTCACTGTCGCCGAGACCGCCTGTCGAGCGACAGCGACGACGATAGAGGAGACACGTATGTGACAGAGATAGAGCCATCATCATCATCATCATCACCATCATCATCATCATCATCATCATCATAGTACACGAGCACACACAGAGATATAACAACATTTGGAAAATGTAAATTTTTTTTTCATTTTGTTTTTCTCTGTCGGTGCTTAGCTTCTTTAAAAAAAAATGTTTGGCTGGTGCTTTTTATTATGGGCTACGTTATGGTGCGTCGATACATATATAATATCCATGAAATCATTACTTATATTTTTTGGTTAGTAGCTCGTGTGCGTATGCATCTATCTCCTAGGGATACATTCTATTTCTTTTCTTTTTCATTATTACATGTATTATTAATTTTCTTTATCTTTATGCATTATTCTAGGGATCCATTGATCGTTGGTGCGCGCGACTCGCCTCGCGTCTTCAACGACCACTCATCTGAACGATTCCTGTATCCCCATACACCTTATATATAATACATATCCATTTACTTATACGATTATAACCACAGCACATAAGTGATGCAGCCGCTCTCGTAACATTCTTTTCGAATTGCCCGGGCAACGCCGCTAAACTTCCGCATTATACCCACTTACAAGCTGCGGCTCGTTAGCGCTCGCACGCGCGGGCGAAACTTTCGCCTAATAGATACGAGCGGCCGGTCGGCCGCTCTCTTATGGGCCTTATTGCGAAACTTCACTCATAATGGGATTCCCCTGTTGTACAAAAATGCTCTCGTCGCATTTTTTTCTTTCGTTATTAACGAACAGACGACGCGCGCGCTCGTTTCTTTTTTTGTCGACGCGGAATGCTGTGCCATTAAAATATAACCAAAGCGCACGCGGAAGAAGTGGGTCAACGCGCCTCACGCCCTTTTTCTTTATATTCGAGTTAAAATTAATTAAGACGCACGCCACGCAGTGGGGATAAAACGGACGACTTGCGGGGGACTGCAGGAGAGGGAGAGAGAGAGAGAGAGAGAGAGGAAGAGACAAAGTGCTTATATGAGGGCTTGTTTAGTGCTCTCGCGGGATGCGCGGACAACTGTGAAGCGGCAACGGGCCGGCGCTAACGGCCGCGGCGTGGTCGAACCCGAACGCGGCGAGTCGATATTTCTCTCTCTCTCTCGTGCGACTCTCCGCGCGGGGCAATACAGAGCTTTTTACACCAGCGCAGCCAGTCGTCGTCCCCCATCTCCCGCCTCTTACAAATGGAATTTTAAGCGTCACTTGAGAAATCGAACGGTTTTCTCCCTTAAACGCAGTTCTCCCCTTCCGGCTTTTTCCTCTCCGTTTTCCTCCCTTTTCACGGCGTCTACTCGGGAATTCCTCGGTAAAAGTTAAGTTCGCCTAGCAGCAGGGGCTCTTAATTAAGGCGCTTCTCGGATTCCTTCTTTTGTTCGTTTAATTAACCATCTAAGCCCTTCCTTTATCTATGCGGCTCTCAAAAATCTCTTCAACATTCCCATCTCCCTTTACACCCACACGTATACACGCACGCAATGCATCAATCCGCCTTATCGGAGCACAACGGGTAATGAAGCACGCGCTCGCGCGCGCGTGTCGGGGGATCTCGAGATGCGCGGATGCACAATGTTGCCCTTGGCTGCGGAACGTTTAGCGCTTGCGCGAGCACAAGTACACACACGCATTCTCTCCTCGCTCTCGAGTGCGCGTGAGTTGAAAGGGGGCAAATGTTTACTATTACGCCGAGTGCACGGCGAATTACGTTAATCCCGGCCGGCTCCTTGGCTTCCCGTGTATACGATAAATCCGGAGCGCGAGGGAAAAAGCTCACCCGCCACCACCCACCCCCTCGGGCTAATTGGATTATCGAATTTCGTTGTTTTGCTTATTAAGCCGCGAAACTCTACGCTTCTGCTGCTGCTGCTCTCGTTTCGTATACCCTACGTTACACCGCAAAGGTCCGCCCGGCGAGAAACGGCTGATTGCACGCGGCGTGCTTTTTGAGTTTCGTGGTTACGCGCATTTATCGCATGGATAGCATCAGCGACGTTTTAAAGATAACGGATATGCGGGAGAGGCCGACTGCGTGCGGGTGGCAGGCTGACTGAGCGCACCATAAATATCGATTAATATTTCTCGCGCATCGCTAATCTTGTAAACCAGAGAGAGAGAGAGAGAGAGAGAGAGAGAGAGAGAGAGAGAGAGAGAGAGAGAGAGAGAGAGAGAGAGAGAGAGAGAGAGAGAGAGAGAGAGAGAGAGAGAGAGAGAGAGAGAGAGAGAGAGAGAGAGAGAGAGAGAGAGAGAGAGAGAGAGAGAGAGAGAGAGAGAGAGAGAGAGAGAGAGAGAGAGAGAGAGAGAGAGAGAGAGAGAGAGAGAGAGAGAGAGATTGGGGGAGGGTGAGCCGTCGAAAAGCGCGAGGGCAAGCGCGAGGGCAAGCGCGCGCGGTCGAGCGAAAATATTTCTACTCGCTCGTAAATATGAATTAATGGCTTTTAATTATTATGAATCGCGCGTGCGTGCATGTACACACGGACTGATTTCGCCGACTACTGCGTGATATATACTTTACGCCCCTGCTTATGGATTTATCCCTCGTGTTTTTTTAAACTTTCGACTGGCTCCCTCTCACCATCGCCGTATATACTCGATGAAAAATGACCCCCGTGACTTATGCGTTTTTTCACTCGAAAGCGTTAAACAATCGACCGGCCGCCCGGCTAATTTATATTTAACGCGTGATTAATCGCGCGACGTCCCGCAGTCGTATACACACACACGCACATACACACGCATGTACGAAATTACGATTATCTCTCTTTCGCGCAGCAATCATCGCGTCCGATCGCGAAAAACTCGCGCGAAATTTCTAAAATCGTATAGTACATGCATACACACCACTCGCCGCGTTATTAAACCGCCCCCGAGTTTGATGAAAATAATGAGACACGTGTCGCGTACACGTGTCTACATGCACACATGGGAGAGGGAGAAGAAGTACACGCGCGGCTAGCCGCTAAAAGCCGCTCCCGTCTGCGGCTAGCAACCGCGGCGGCACTCGAGAACCCGCTCCAAAACGCTGTATATACGCGTTAGCCATGGAACTTCCTCTCCCGATGATGTAAAAAGCGCACCCGAGGCGGCAGCTTTCCGACCTATTTCTACGACTAGCCACGCGTTCGCGTCTTTGAACGAAAAGAGCGTTATATACGGAGCGAGGGGAAGTGCATAGCCGCGAAAAAAAGGGAAACGCGCCTGCGGCGGGCGCTTCAAGTTTCGTTATAGGGTTCGCCGCGAGTGCCAGTGCGTGTCTGAGTGGCGTCGTCGTCTAGCGAGTGCAGGGATCAATCTGCGCGAGTTCATCGTGCCGCCGCTGGTGTACATACACGCGGGGGGTCGTCGTCGTCGTCGACGGCGGCGGCGACGCGTACACCGAGGGGTAGATTGCACGTAGAGAGCACCCGCGCCTGAGCAATTTCGAAATGGAAATTCTTGGGCGTAAAGTAGTAGACCGGCCCCCGCGTCGTCGTCCTCCGTGCTCGTAAAATATCTATAAACCGGAGTGCACGCGTGTGTGTGTGATCCCTGGAAGATAGAGTCTATATGCGGTTACACGGTACCTCGTAAAAGAAACTCGAGAGCGTTGATTCGAAAGTGAATAAACCGCGCGCGCGGGCCGGTGCGCTACTCGCTCTAATACGGTGGCCGCCGCCACACCTACTCGGGTATGTATAAGGCGCGAGAGAAGTGATATAGAGTGGAGATACGTAAGAGGCTCGAATGAATTTCGCGGTCGACTTCTATATGTACATACATACACAGCTGGCGATATTTGCAAATCCAACGGCAAAATGACTGGAGTTCGCGCGGTGCGAGGAGAGAGCACCGGCGAAAGGAGCTAGCGAGCGAGAATATTAATCGGAATCACAGCGAGAATCGATGTCGCGCTCCTCTCTCCAGCTTCGAATCGCAGAACTCTACGAGGTATATAGGAGAAGGAGGAGGGAGCAAAAGTCTCGGGGAAACTTGGCCAATTGGCGCGTTCGCGCAAACTTTCCCGCGGGCGAGAAGCCGGAGCTCCCCGTATAGAGGAACTCTTGCTGCTGCGGTGCACGCTATATATATATATATATATGTATACATATATACCCCAGCGACGTCTCGAGAAAACGAGAGCATCGCACGCGCGATGGCTGCCCTGCCAGCTCGAATTTACAAAACAAGCGGCCGGGCGGCCGGGCGACTAAATGACGAGCGCTAATGCAAATCGATGCCTCAATTAACGCGCGCCTCGCCTTCCCTCTCCGCCCTTGTTTGCCACCCTAAGTTTCCTCCTGGCAACTTCGCGCCAATTTGCTGGCAGTCAGGAGGGGTGAGAATCTTGGACGAAACTATTTCGGCAGTGTGAAAACACGACGACGACACGAGCTGCTCGTTATCGCTGCTGCTGTTACTGCGAGCGAGCGAGCGGGGCGATTGCAGCAAACGATTATGAGAGTCGGCGCGGCGGCGGCGGCGGCGGCGCTAGCACTTAACGCTCGATAAAGCAAGAACGTATACGAGGGGGAGAGAGAGAGAGAGAGAGAGGGTGTTACACACGAGCCGTAGCGGCTGCAGCTGAGAGCCTCGAAAAAGTCGCGAAATATAGGCGGCACTGTAGTGGGTGTGTATAGATATATACTTACACACACGTATACACGTATATAGCAGAGCTGTGGAATCGTTCAGATAAGCGTTCGCCAGACCAACAGGAGGCAGTAGTAGTTCTACTAGTATCTAGTATGTGCTAGAGAAAGAGAAAGAGAGAGAGAGAGAGAGAGAGAGAGAGAGAGAGAGAGAGAGAGAGAGAGAGAGAGAGAGAGAGAGAGAGAGAGAGAGAGAGAGAGAGAGAGAGAGAGAGAGAGAGAGAGAGAGAGAGAGAGAGAGAGAGAGAGAGAGAGAGAGAGAGAGAGAGACAGGGACGTACAAGCGTGCTGAGGTTGGGAAAGGGTTGAGAGGGAGTATAAGTATCGCCGCGGCTGCAGCGTATACCAGTGCTCTATACACATGTGTAAAGGATCAGAGAGTTAAAGAGCTGTGTGAGTTGTGAGTAGTCGTGGTAGTAGTTCGGAGCTTCGGAAGGGTGGCTGGGTTCTCTGGTCAAGTTTTGGAGTAAGGTGGTGCGCCTGAGGGAGTAGAGAGAGATAGAGATAGAGAGAGAGAGAGAGAGAGAGAGAGAGAGAGAGAGAGAGAGAGAGAGAGAGAGAGAGAGAGAGAGAGAGAGAGAGAGAGAGAGAGAGAGAGAGAGAGAGAGAGTGAGAGAGAGAGGGACTGAAATATACTTACGAGGTGGGAGTCGCGCGTGGTGAAGGTGACGGGATCGGAGGTTCGTGGCTCGCGGCAGTGGAACTCGATCTTGCCCCAGGCGGCGGCGCCCGCTGCGCCGCTACGAGCTGCCTCGATCAGCTCCATGCGCACGCCTTCGGCCTGGAACTCCACCTGAAAATAGTTTTTAAGAGAAAATGTTGATAAAGAAGGCGACTTTTTAATGAGAGGCTTTCGGGGAATCGATGTGATTATTATTAGAGTTTTGTGTTGCGACGCGTTGTATTGAGGTTAAAAGTTATTATTGGAGATCGGAAGCGCGGAAAGTCGGCGAGAGCTAATTTGTGTAACGAAAAATATCGGGAACAATATAATAGCCCCCGCGAACGCATGAATGAACGAATAAGGGGGGAAAAAGGAAAATAGGCCGTTATACGAGTCTAGTTTTTAGAAATGAAAATATTATCAAATAAACTTCATTGCTCTCATTTAACGGGCAAACAAGCTCGCGAGCTGGCCCTTCAATTATACTCACTCGGCCGGGGCAGTTTTAAAAACGCCGGCGAAAATAAAGTAGTTAAACTGCAGAAACGTGACGCGCTCTCTCGCCATAATAACGCGCACGCGTGTGTGTACGTGTGTGTGTATATATATATATGACTGCTTTATCTAAAACGAGCGCAAGCACAGGCAATAAAGAAGACAGCCTTTGCCTGCGAGCGTCGCGATAACGAATTACAAATGCATAACCGCCGATGTAATTAGCTTCTCTCTTTTTTTAAGGACTTCCTCCCTTTGCCCCATTTGCGGAGGGATGTAGTGGTGCTTTTACGAGAGGCGCTCTCTATATAGAAATGTTTACACCCACCTTGCGGAGGCAGCCGACAAAGTTGTTGATTCCTTTGGAACCAATCAGCTCGCGGGCGTCGGCCCCGCCGCCCACGTGGATGCGCTCGCTCGCGAGCTTCGAGAACGAGCCGGCCGTGTGGCCGTGCTCCGTGTACAGGCCGTCCACCGCTGCTGATAACTGGAAATATAAGGGGGTTTCCATTAGTTATAGTGTGCTAAATTGTGTTTATATTAGGCGAAATAGGGAATTAGAATGAGAATGTTCGCAAAAAATAAACGAGGTCGTTTCTCCCAGAGAAACTATTTTCTTTGCCAGGATAATGATAATAACGACAATAACGATAATTATGTGTAGATTTTTCGCAGAGATAAATTTCTCTGCCGCAAACCTTATTAAAAAGCGCCAACCCACACTGCAAAAGAGAGAGAGAGGGAGAGAGAGCTATATATAGGTTCTGGATGCACTATACACTAGCTCACTAGCGCGCGTGCTACAGGTGCGCGGGTGGGGGGGAGGCAGCGACACTCCCTCACTCTCGAAAAAAGTTAATTGCGAGAGCTCGAGGCGGGGGGCGCGTAATTAGTCGGTGAGGATAATCGCTTTGGCAGGCCGCGAGCGTTTGCGCGCTCGCGAGAGTGTCTCTTGCGCGAGCACGCTGACAAAATCAGAGCAGAAATTTTTAATTGAGCCAAATTACGTGCCACATCGCTAGCGGCTCTCTCTCCGACTTATTTATTTAGCCGCTGCTACTGCTGCTCCAGTAGTAGTAGCGCGTCGTTATAGAAGGCTAGAGCCGATTGTGTTCACGGGAGTTCACATAAGGGGTCGTTAGCCCTTGGCTAGGCGCGAGGGAGAAAGAGAGAGAGAGAGAGAGAGCGGTCGATGTCGAAAGCGTAGAGGTGTTATATATCGCGCAAGGACGAGGACAGGGAGAAGCCGAGCGATATAATTGCTGGACTGCAGCGAGTCTCGACGCGATGGAGATAACGAAAATGTAGGCGATGCATGTGGCTGTGTGTATACACGTACGTACGTACACAGAGCGACGGTGAAGCTGGTGAAAAATATTATTTCGTTTAACGGGCGCACGATTAATGACGCAACTTTTCCGTTCCCTCATATAACGAGCATATAACGCGTAAGAATAACGGGGAGGTGGGCGAAAAATGGCCGACCATGCGCGACTACTGCTACCGTTGTAAAAAATCGCCTAATTTTATTCTCTATCCCGGGGGCAGCTGCGAAACAAGTATAGCGCGGCGCCGGCGGAGCTCCGCGAGTGAGTTATGGCGACGCGCGCTAGAGAGAGAGAGAGAGAGAGAGCTGCTGCATTTCTGAAATCCGCCGGGAAAACAGGGTATATACGTGAGAGAGCGGCAATTAATGGGCCGCGAGAGCCGTGGCAGGCGCAAAACCTTTTGTGCGCGAGCGACGGCATAAACAAATAGAATATAAATTAGAAAAATCAGAGAGAGATAGGAGGTTTGTTGTAGACAAGAGAGGAAGAATCTAGCTCGCTCTCGCGCGTAATTTCCCGGACTTTTTCAAGAGCTTTCATTTAGGGCAGAGTGAGAGAGGGTGGAGGAGAAAAGCTTGGGGCCTTTCGGTGATATTTTTCCGATTCCCTCCTCTCTTATAGTGCGCGCGCCGAGCTGGTAGTATCTCGAGGCTTGGCCAGCACACCCACACACACACACACACACACACACATACACTAGCCGGCGTCGACTTCCTCGACCGTAAACTTTACCCCTTTCGAGAGAGATCATGCGGGCGTTTTAGTGAGACTATAAACTTAGCATTTAGACAAGCGCGCGCCCGCCCGCGTGCACAGCTCCGCAGAGAAAAACCTGGAGAAAGAGAGAGGAAGGAAGCAAGTAAAGCAAATGGGATTTTCTTCGCTGCTGCTTTGAGAGAGAAGCACACTCGCGAAGTCTTTGGGTAGGGAGGATGCGCTCTGTAATTCCTTGTAAAAATCAAAATTTTTATAAGCCGAATTTTACAATATCCGAAGGAGGATTTATATTTTTACCGGCGGAGGTGATGAGTGCGCGTCGTAATATTTTTTTAGAGTCTAGAGCCGTTTATTAGGTATGAGAGTTCATTACTGCGATGCTTGTCGCAAAAATTCGCTCGCTCACTGCAAGTTGTGATAAAATTTTTTTTACAAATGGTACAGGCAATTTACTTGTAGTACTATACTTTCGATCTTTTTTATTCGAAGAAAAATAAAAATTTTTACAATATCGTAAGTTCGGGTATAAAGAATGTAAAATGACAGCAAAACGATGTATCAGAGAGGTGTATTTTTATATTGAATTATCCAGATCTAATCTATAACCTTTGATTTAATAACTCATATTTTATTCTTCGTCCTCAACCCATACATACCTCGCTGCCCTATAATCAAGGAAACCTCATAAATTTTCTTCGCGAACCTAATTTTTCACGCGTCGCTTGCTCGTTCATTCATCGACCTTATCTGATCCCACACAAAAGACTGACTATTTTTATATTTCAATTTGCCAGCCGCTAATGTATGTATACCTACAAAAAACACGTGTATATGTACTCAAACGAATCATCGATCAATGTACGACGAGGACTCGAGTTCAAGGCGAATGATGTCACACACACACACACTCGTTCGACATATACGTCATCGTAGTAGGGTCAAATTTGGCTATATACCCAACACCTGTCACCCCCCCCTCTCTCTCCCTATCAGTGCAATCTACCTTCGGAATAAACTCCCTCACGACCTGCGTTGCGATTTCTTGAAAGCCTGTTTTAAGCGGCGTCTATGTATGATTATTTGTTCAAATGTAACCGTTACTTCGTTTCTGCGTCTTATTTAGTTATTTTTGTTTTTTTTTAACTTGTTTAATATTATTACTTTTAACCTTTTTTTAATTTTTTTTAACCTTAGGCGTAAGTATGTTTTTAACTTTTTTATTGTTCTATTTTGCGAAGGGTTATTCGCCCTGCTACTGTACACACACACACACACACACACACACACACACACACACACACATATATATATATTAATATCTTTTTGTATTGCGTGGGCTATCTTGGACCTTGAGTCCCTACACTTTCAATAAATTAAAATTAAAATTTTCTCTCTCGGGAAAAATGATACCCGCGTGTGTTTTCGTAAAATTTGATTTACGTTAGTTTACCCGAGTTAGATTGAATGCAAACAGACACCGAGGCGTGGCACTACACGGAGCGTCGCTAAATTTAATAACGAGCTCACGCTCTGATGCATGAAGAGTATAGCTCTGTGAGCGTAAATTTTACACGGATTACGCGCGTTAAAACGAAGAAAAATATGTTCACGAGAGGTTCTGCGAAAACCCGCAGCGGAAATTACTTCATTACACGGAGAGAAATTTTAGCAAGCGGATCGCCGAAATCGAAGCTGACGCATAGCTCACGTTTTTGGTAATTGAAGTTCCAACGTTGGTCATCGGATGATATATACCGCCAAAATTTCTCTCCGTGTACTTAAGTAGTAAAATCGAAGAGTGTGCAAGCGACCGAGAGAGAGATCCATAATACTTACTCGATCACAATATTTTACGCGTTACTCTCAGAGACCACCGCGGAGATCCCTGCGAGTGCATTTGCTCGTCCATAACGCGGCCGGCGTGCGGTGCTTGCTCGATCAAGACCACCAACTTTCAAAGTTTTTAACAGATCCGGTGACCGAGATATACCCCTCTCTCACTCCCCCGACCTCTTCGGCCCAAGAAGTAATGGGCATTTGGCGCATCTTTTCAAGCCGCGCGCGCGCAAGAGAGAGAGACAGAGAGATAAGTCAACATCATTAATTTCTTATCTCTCTCCCAGTTCTTTTTCCGTCTGCTTGATATTCCCGAGACCCTTTTATATGAAGAAGCCACCGCCGCGTGAGTACGACGGTAGAAAGACGCGGAGAGGGCTGGTAAAGGCAAGAGAGCACTTCCTGCCTCGGATGAGATAGCGAATGGGGGAGAGAAAGAGAGAGAAAGGGGGAGAGGCGAAGAAGAGAGCATGACGTCGGCCAAGTATCTTTGAGGCGCGACGGAAATTGGAGGAATCGCCAAGAGGAGAGACAGCCAGGTTACCGTTAGATATAATTAAAGACCTAACTCGATTTCGAACGCTCTAAACTTACTACAGTGTCTTCTTCTCCCCCCCCCCCCCCCCCCCAGCAGTTATATTACGGGAAATGGAATTGTCACGGCGCCCGATCGATCTCGTACATATATACACACTCTTGTTCCCTCCCTTATACTACACTCGTGAAATAAACGACATAAAAAGCGCGGGAAAAAAGTATACACACATCCAAGACGCCGGCGTCGCTGCTGCTGCGCACACTGCACTACGTAAAGGGTGATTATGCAAGGTGGCAGGCGGCAAGCAAGGGGCACGTGAATTCTCTCTCTTGCTCCCTCTCTGCGCTATGCGAATTAGCGCGCGGGGGCGCGTATGATCCTGCGGAGGTGCTAAATTACGCCAGCTGCAATGTATCGCGGGCACGAGCGGCTTAGTCGTTTCATTAATTTTCGCACGCCCTCCCCCCTCCTCCTCCACCATCTTCCTTCGTTAGGAGCTACTAACAGCCCGTAATGGCCGAGTGAGAGAGCAGACATTCCTCGCGTGGCGAGAGCGCCTAATACACTCAAATGCTATTTCGAATCGATGTTGAACTCTCGCTCTCTCTCTCTCCCTCAACCTCCACCTCGCCAGTCCTCGCATTGCAACTTGACATCGGCGAATTCGCGGGATTATAATACGCGCCGACGGCCCCATTTGTCAAAGCGCCAGCTATAACCGGTATAGCTATGTGTGCACATGCGTGTGTATAGGTAGAGAGTCATTATGATGTGGCGTATCAATTTGTTATCACTGTTTTTTTTCTTCTTGTAACGTTTTAGCGACGGTTTACCTGTTGTTTCATTTTTAAAAGAAATGTAAGATTAATTTGGAAAGATATACAGTAATAACACTTTTTATACTTGCTTGCATATACTAAAAAAATGATATATGAAAAACTGTTCAATTAAGGATCTTATACAATAAAGATGTCAATACTGTTACGTAGTACACAAAATTATCAATTACAACGATTTTATCAACTTCAAAAGACGTTTCGAACATTTGCCAAGTCATGCCAGACTAGCGAAAAACAATCTATTTTCCGATCAAGCCAGGACAAAGCTGTTAAACGAATGAAGTATGCGAATTGATTATTTACATCGATTTCCACGTTCTACATACACCAAGAACTTTACATTGTTAACTACTCTGTTCTTTGTAAATAGCCGACAGGAAGCCTTTCTCGTTATACCGCGAGCCTTTTTTAAACGTCCGCTTGCGCAGTACATACACATACACACACCTTTATAGCTTTCCCGGAATCATGCGGACGAGAAAATCGTTAGGAATTTCGCTGCAGCGCTGGCGCAAACCTTATTACTCGGCCTACTTTGTTCTCCGGCCAATTGATAATCGCGCCCGGCAAAGTGTGTTTATGCAGCCGAGTGAAGCTACCGGTTTATACTCGAGCTGTTAAAAATGAATCGAGCAGCAGCGGCAGCAGCAGCGGGCTACACACGCAGACGGCGATTGACATAATTTTAATATTCTCGCGCGGGTAATATTCCTGGTATGAGCGTCGCGCGTCGACGAATAAGCAAATTGCTTATCGATTCGCGTCGCGTGCGGATCGCGTTTTTTTCTCTCTCCCTCTCGCGCTCATGCTTTCGTAACATATAAGTGGAGTAGAACGACGATGCAATTTACCCGGGCAGCTCGCGTAGATACACATACACTCCATGAGCGAAGGTCGCATTCGCGTATGTACACACCCACTCACGTACACACGTCCACAAGTACACCGTTGTTTAGCCACACGCGCGAGTTCCGGGAAAAGAAATTTCGTTCGGCAATTCCGTGAGTATATAGCTCACTCCGGCGGCTGGTGTATAACAAGTACAAATCGGCGGGATTAGCATTCGACGTGAATTTTTCCACGTGCCGGCCCCCGCAAGTGCACAGCTCGCCGCGAGAAATTAGCTCGTCGCCCCGATGCGGGGTGTTCTCTTGTTCCTCGCGTGCACGGAGCAATTACCGGCGCGTCGATAGGCGCCGCCGCTGGCGACGACGGCAGCTCTTGTGTTTCTGCGCGTCCGCGAGCAGCGATCGAACTCACACACGCGCACGCGCTCGTGTAATCCTTCACAACAGCGGAAAATTATATGAATGTGGGTTACAACAGTGGACAGCCGCGCTGATTACAACGAGTGTAATTACTGGAATAGGCCTTTGATCGTATTAGGCCTCCTCCAGAGAGGGAGAGAAAAAAAGGAAAGAGACCCCGCACCTCCATCCAATCGGCTTTTCGCTTAATCACGTCAGGCGCTAATTCGACTCCGTCGCACGTTCTTTTCTGCCTCGAAAAAAGGCGAAGGGCGCCGCGAAATAATAAAAGTATGTATGTAGAGAAGGGAGAAGAGAAAAAAGGAAGCCGATTTCATTTGGCCGACGACGAGGACGACGACGACGACGGGGACGACGGTTAGCCCGGAAAAACTCACCGCTGAAAATTTCCATCGCGTATTTCTCTTAAGTTTTCACTGTAATCCTTCCACTTTTATCTCGGCGGCGAGCCCTTCCCGAGGGAGATTCTCCCTCTCACTCCGAGCGCGAGCGCGTCGGGATTTGTCGCGCGTGGCTGCGTGCTAAAACTCCCTCCGTCTCTCTTTCTACCTACCGCTAGGAAAAAAGAAATGTCTCGTGCACCCGCATATACATATATATAACTTTCTTTTTCGGAGGCCTGCTTTTCGCCATCGCCTATATTTGCTCGGCCTCGTTCTTAACCAAGAGGCTGAGATATATGAGCCGGCCGATTTTTCTTCCATCTCTCTTTCTCGACGTCGACTGCTACTACTACCACTACTGCTGGGGGCTCTTATCTTTTCAAAGTACAAAACAGGGAGGGGGGCATTAGCGCGGTTCGAGAGGCACGCGCAAGAGCGTCGGAAAAATGGCAATCATTTTTAACAAGCTCTTGAGCCATCTGATCCCACGACTGATGCTTTCAACCGCTCGTCTTTTTTTCGAGAGGAAAAGAGGGAGAGGAAAGAATTTCATCGAGTCGCGTCGGACACGCGGAGGCCCTTCTTGAAGAATGTCGCTACCTCTCGGAACGGGCGGTGAAACTCTATACCCCCCATATTCGTCGACTTATTTACTCTCTTACTCACTCTCGTTGCCTTTGAAAAACTTACCCTGCAGAATCTCGTTACCGTCGAAATCTGAAACATAAAAGGTTATATACGTTAAGCCAGTGTCTCGTGAAATTAATGCAGGGTAAGAGAGAAGAGGAAAAAGAGAAGTGCCAACGCTACTGCTGTTGTCTGAAGCTATTTTTATAAACGCAGTAGGGGGGGGGGGGGGAGAACAAGATTCTGCCGCTCGTGTCTTATATTCGTGCTTCGTTTGCCTTTCGAAACTTCCTCCGCGTTCGATCATTCGACGCTTCTCTACGTTCAGCAAAAGATACTCCCGTCCCTCCGCTGCCTCCTCTGCTCTACATATTTGAAAGTTCGAGGGCGCTCCACCTCGCTAACTTGTTTCGACTTACTTTCCGCCAACCGTTTATCTTACTTTTCACGCGAACGCACGCGCGATAAAGAGCCATACACGTATACACATATACATATACGTGTATAAACAAAGTGCGGTGAGATCGAAAAGAGGGGAGGGGGCCGGCCATACGCAAACGCGCGCTGGGACTGCCACCTAATTAAAGCGCGGCGCGTAACGTGTTAATTAGCTGTGTACTTTTCATTCGTTTTTTTTATCTCTTCTTCTCTCTCGTCGCTCCACGCCAACGAAGTAATGGCTCAAAGCGCGTACAATTGGTGCTGCTCTCCGGTAGTAGCCGACAAGTTTAATTAACTGCGAGCTCTACGCGCGCGCTGCAGCCTTACATTTTTCATTCGTAAATCGAGCGTAAAGAGGCGCAGCAGCACTCGAGACCTCGAGGTGTGACATAATAGTGGGCGAAGAAGAAGAGGGGGAAAGAGAGATAGGATGCGAAAGTCGAGATGCTGCTGCTACTGTGCACTAATGTTATAATGTTACAGTGAACTTTTAACGTTGCTTGGCACGGTACAGTTTTTTTGTCGTTTTTATTCTCATTATTCCGGCGAACTATAGAGATATTTCTTTAAAATTCAAACAGGATATTGGTTTTCGATCCGTCTACACGGGCTTCGTGCATTCAAGAATTTAATTACCTCGTCCATACACTTCTCTCTACCGCCGACATTCTACTTCGCAATCCACTTTCAAACTTATAAACGCGTGTGCAAAAAGAACGGCATCGCACCCGTCATTTACCCAAACAATTTCAACTTTCAATTACTCGCAATCACAATTTCATTCTGTAATAAATTGCACCCTCCGGTGAGAGAGCACTTCGGAAAAAGGCAAAGAATAACCTTAAAATTGTCGAATCGACAGGATGAAGAGGAAGATTGTAAAGGCGCGCGCGCGCGGGCTGCTGCTACGAGAAATGGGTGAGTATACGTTGGCGCAAGAAGTGCGGACGCGAGATTACGACAATGGCGGCATTACAGCACGTTTTCGCTAGCTCCCGCAGAAAAGTCGCGCTGTGCCGCTCCGTCGTTTGTATAGTGTATTACTACTACAACTGGGCGAGAAAACGGCTGAAAGGAGGGTCGAAGCGGGCGCTCGTGTCTAGACACCCCCACCTGTATCACGTCACACTCCTCTCTCTCGCACTTGCGCGTATATACACACTCGAGGGAAAATTACTGAGGGTCGAGCCCTCCTCCTCCTCCTCTTCCTTCTCCTCCAGCTCTCGACTGCTCACTTAAACATTTACCATAGGCGTCGCCGACGACGACGAGGCTCCAAGTTCTGTGCAGCTGCGCGCTTGTTGTCCTTCGCATAACGTCGCGCGCGCGTGGCTTTCGATTAGCAGACGTATGACTACACGTTTGCGCGCGCGAGTAAGCGCTTTAATCAAATGACGCTTGCGACTCGACACAATGCGAATGACACAAAGTACCTGTTGTTCCGCCGTCTATTTTCGTCGCGTGCAGCACACAAAACACCTGCTGCTGCGTAAAATCTCTCGCAGCTTACGTTCTCTATGCCGCAGGAAAAGATTAAAGGCAACGTTGGGAGAGAGAGACCTGCCGCATTTGCATTCTTCGCCGTCGACAACGCATTTTACAAAGCGCGTAAATGCGTTCCCTCGTCCAAACCTCATAAAGATTCGCGCGCACTCCAAATGTGTGTGTGTGCGTGTATCTCCGTGTCTGTGTATATATAGAGTGCGCGTATATGCGCGTGGGAATGGTATAGAGAGATCAAAGGATTGAAGAGCCAAAGGCTTACGGGGGGTTTACACAGGTAAGTCAGGGGGGGGGGGGGGGGACTTGCCGAGTTAAGACCACCCGAGTCTTCTTTATATACCGCGCGCGCGCGGGAACCGATGAATCGATAGCTAATCGACCAGCGAATTTTCAAGGAGAAAGCGACGCGGTAAAAGTCAGCTCCGAAGAAAAATAATATCCCGAGTACAGTTGCAAATACAGACGAATGTCCCAGAATTCGACAGGTAGCCATAGCCATCCGAGCGCGGAGCCATAAACACGAGTTAGCGTCAGGTGGTCGATGAATCCTACTCGCGATGGAAAAATTCTGTCCTATCCCCGACATTAATGACCACTCGATGGCACTATTTATTCGCGCGTGCGTGTGTGTGTCTGTGTATAGGTAAATGATGTAAGTCGACGTTCACTCCGATTGACAAGCCGCCTGTACGTGCGAAACACTCGTCAAGGTGTCTCCATCAACGGGCTACGTATACGACCGTCTTAAATATACAGATACGCTTCCACGGCAGACTCCGTCGCGTTCTTTAGTTATCGCTGCCATTACGGGTATTATAAATCAGGGATAATTGACAAGTTTATAAATGGCGGGCGGAATATGCCTCGTAAATTATCTCTCTGTCCCGCCCGACGCGCCTTTATCTACTCTAAGGTGTGTAGGTATATAACCCTCCTCTCTTCCCGTCTTATACCATGCGCGCGCTACTATATTATAAGGATGTGATGCTGCTACTGCTTGCGCAATAAATCGCGAGGAATATTCAAAGCCCTTTTTTCCTCACTCCGTCGCGATAGCTTCGACATTACTATTCCCTCCGGGGCACGAACTAGTAGTGTATAGGTTCAGCCAATTGTACAACGATAATTGTTCGCTATTGATATATAACACAGAGCATTAGGTGGGCGCTCGATTGTATAACGGCGTCGACAGAAGAAAAGATTGCTTTAAAGACTTTCTCCTAATTTGCATATCTCGTAGTATTAGACAGGGAAGAAAGGGAGTAAAAAAATTCGAATCAACAAAAGCCGGAGATCGCGGGGATTAAGCGGATTTGCGCAAACAGCGGGGAGCAAATAAGCGCTCGCGCGCGTTTCCTTTTTCCACTCGTCTCCACTCTTCTCTGCTGCGAGCATAATAGAAGGATGCTTGCACGCGGGGATTGATAAAGACGGCTGAATAGAAAACGTGCGATTCCCTGCGGGAGCGAAAAAGAAACTTGGTTTATTCGCCGCGCGTAAACCGCTTAAACACGATTCTAACTATAGGACGAAGCTTATATATATACGACCGTTTATCTGCATTGTCTTTGCGAAAAATTCTCAACGGAAGAGCAGAAGAAGCAGGAACCCGAAACTCCCGACCTCGTGCGCGTTTGCGTCGTCGTAACAAAATATATGTATACGAAAAGCTGCACGTATGGAGAAAAGCTCGCTGGTAATCCAGTGGTAATAGGGCTAAACCGCCCTCCATAAATCGAACCGCAGGAAGCTCTTATTATCTGCTGAATTTGCTTATATACCGCGAAAGACATCTGCTTTCCTCCCGAAACCTCCCCTTCCTTCTCTCCGCCGTATATAAGAAAGCCGCGAGTGGGTGGAGAGAATCGACGAGACGGTAGCTTTTTGTTCTCTCTCCGCTCGGTCGTTACCCGCTCGCGCGGGGGGCATAGGTACCTACTACCGGGAAAGGGCGTGTGATAGTCGAAGTTCGGCCTGACAGAAAGTGGAGCCTCGTCTGCATATAGCGCGGGATGGGAGAGAGAGAGAGAGAGCGATCGGATCGGCTAGATTGAAACTGTCAAACTATCCGCGGCGAACTTTCTTCTCTGCTGCGCTGCCTTCCGGCTGTCTAGACGTCGCTCGAGATTTCACTTTGCCGCCCGCGCGCCCAAACCTTCGACGTTTCCTTAATGATTTCCCATCGCTCGTGTCCTATTAATTTCGTGGGCCACCACCTCACCCTACTGCACCCCCCGTGTACGGGAGAGCGACTTTTTCGTCTAGGTAAATATAGACCGAAAGAGAGAGAGAAGAAGAAGATTCCACGAGGTGTATGTGTAAGGGGGCGCGCACTCCGATAAATTTCCCAGATTTATGACTCGCGTCGTCTGATTTTACGAGGATACTTTCGCCCTCTCGCGGCGATTTATCAAAGTCCCCGTGTCTGGGAAGCACCCACGCGCGCGCGTTTGCCTGCTAATTTTTCACTCGAACTGCATAACATTCGCCTATAAGTGCGAAGCGAGGCCGAGAGAGCAATTAAAGCGTAATCTTGGATTCGTCATGTCTGGCGAGTCTTGGCAGTAATACTCGGAGACGGATATATATACCCTATAGGTATAAGATCGGAGAAAGGTATCTTTCAGCCCGAGGGCGCACACCTCGCTCGCGCGCTTCGCAGCTATCGAATTCCATCGGAGATTCGATATTGTTTCTTTTATAATTCTTCTTCTGCCTCCCCCTCTTCTTCTTTTTCTTTCTCCCTTTCCACGAGCGCGCGATTCTAAAATTCTATTGGATTCGACTCGGAGCTCTCGTTTTATTTCGCTCGACTTGGCGCGCTCCAGCTCTCGAAGGCGCCGCGCCGCGCACAAGCGCACTCGCGATATACGTTATTACGTTTATATCGCACGAGCGCAGCAGAATCCATTTTTCTCAAATCTAAATATTTCAGGCGAGGAAGAAAAAATTATCCGTCCTTTCAGCTCTCGCCAGCGAACGCGTGCGTCTTTTTCGTGGAGGAATGAATAAGCAACGAGCGGCAGGTAAAAGTGGGCCAATTAGACGTAAAAAGCCGAAAATAAATAATTCACAGCTCGCGATATGAAGTATTAACGTTATCAAGTTAACCTGAAATTATCGGGAATTCAATTCGCGTATAAATCTATATAACACACTCACCTCCTGGACTTTTCGGTACACCGCTATCTTGTGCCACTGATTGTCGTCGAACCGCACCCTCGTCGGCTTGATGTGGAGGTCGAGCCTGCCCTTGGCCAGCGTCATCCCGATCGCCGCGCCGCCGTCCCTCAGGGATATGGTCATGAAGTCCTGTCCGTAGCCTGCAAACATAATCGTCGTTCACTCCGTTAATCCACACATACACACATTTTTACTTCTATGTATCCACCTCCGTGCGATAAAAGAATAATATGGCCGGTCATTAGGTTGAACTTTTAACACCGCTGCGACAGTAAAAATAAAAACGAAGTGTATAAGTCTTAATCCGGGAGGTGTAATCCCGGACGCGTCCGATAATTATTAACGACACCGGGGGCTGCGCTAATGCCGCCCAAGATAAGATTCCGCGTGAACCGACGAATCGGAAAGATTTTCTCTCGCCTTCGATCGACAGCGTTACGAATAATTGCGCGACGTGTAACTTATTTACAAGCGCGCAGGCTGCACCTACTCTCGCAAATCCGCCGATCCTCTTATATAGCATCTTCCCTCTACATATATATACGATACGTCCACCTACACACTTTCGCGCGATTAATATCGTAATAATACAACAGTCGCCGTCGGGTTTCCTTATTATCGTACACGCACACACCGAAATAGAGCGTATAAAAGATGCAGCCGGAGCTTCAGACTTAATTGCCGCACGACGCTGCTGCTCTGCAAGCTCTCCCTCTACTCGCATTCGTATATAACGCGCGCGCGCGGGCGCAACGTGAGAAGCCAGCCAGGCGGCGCCGGAGCTCCGCTTACCGCGCAAACGATATCAATTTTCTGAATAATTAACGAGGACCAGCGCCGCGACGCGGCCATTATCCTCCGCGAGCGAGCAACTCTTTACGAGCGGCGGCCCGCTCGAAATAATGATTAGATGCGGGGCGTCGATTCTGGATTCGTTAATGCGTGCAGTATACGTATATATACAGATACAGAGAGAGTGAAGCATTTAGCGTTATTCCACTTAATTCGCGCGACGCATTTCGAGATTTAATGAATTGTTTTGCCACTTGAATCAGCGGCGGGAGCCGGCGCGTGCGAATTATAACTATACTCGAGAGCTTGCGAGAGAGATAGAGCACAAAAATAAGTCCTAAAAAGCGGAGGGGGGGGAGCCTCGACTTTTTTCACCCCCTCCTTCCACACCGACCGTTGGCTGGAGCAGCAGCAGCGACGGTATACACAAGCGCGCGCCAGCGCGGGGAAAGAAACTTTAATTCGCGAGATGAAAGCCATTAAGGATAATTAGTATAATTTCGGATACAAGCCTCCGGCCGTTGCATACAAGTGCGCGCAGTATTATATATTTCCTCTCAGAAAAAAAAAAAGAAACGAAGAGAAAAAAGCGTATATATAAGTTGTATAATAGATGACTTACCGGAATAGAACAGAAGTCCATTGGGCTGCTTCGTCTTGAACTGCAGGAAGATGCCCTCGTGCGTGCTGAGCACCGGTCCGCCCTTGTTCAGCTCGATCGTCAGGTACTCGGTGCCCCGAAACGAGGCCTCCGACGGCGCTTTGTCTGCAACAACAGTACGGCCCCCGCCATCGTCATTTCGTCCCACTAATAATAACGTATGCATGAGGATGGCGAGCGAGCGGCAGGGAAAAAGTTAAGTAAAGTATATAGCGAAGTAGAAGTATACAGTATAGTGATGGTGTAGTATAGAAGGGAAGCATGATCGAAAAAGTTTTGGCCCCGTCCTCGACGTCCTCGTCGTCGTGTGTTTTGTGCCATGCTCTAGCGTCTTGGCGAGGCGCAAGCAGCCCTCGTTATTTTTCATCCTTCCCCGTCCCCCTTATGCCCCACGCGCCATTGTTATCGCCCGCCTCGCAAACAAAAGCGCAGCGCGGCTAGTATATACGCGGGCGCGAGCAAAAAAGTGGCCGTAAGGTAGCTTAATGGTTTGGCCCTGCGCCAGCTTCTCTCCGTGGCGTCGATTGAAATGTTCATTGCTTCCGCGCGCTACCGCGGATGATTCCCTGCACTCCCGCCCTCTCTCTCTCACCGCGCAAATGAGCTGTGTACACGGGATCCGCGCGGAAGTTTGACTCTAACTCACGGAAATTCAGAGACGAGAAGGAGAGAAAAAGCCGGAGGCCGGGTGTTATAAGCCATTTCATTTTCCGAGGAGAGAGTATAGGGCTCGGATTCGGGGAGCATTGAATTGAGGGGAAAAACGGTATTTTTATCTTATCGAAGAGCGAGGGGCCGCTCTATCGGCTACTTTTCACACGAGCGGCTCTGATATACTCTCCTCTCCGGCCGGGCGTACTTTATCACGACTTCCTTATCGGCCGGAGGCTTCCTCTCTCTCTCTCTCTCCCTCTCTCGCGCCTTTCGCTTCTCTAAGCAGAGAGTGCGAGCCGCCCTAAAGGCGCGGCTGATCAGTCGGCCGCGCGTGCCCTGCAAATCAATCGACCAAGAGAGAAGTAATAGCCCCGACGACGAGGAGGAGGACGATAAACATAAATGATCATCCCTCGCGTCGATGAATTCGGCACGTCTTTATCGATGGTAATTAATCGTGGACCGCTGAGAGAATATAAGGGGCGCGCGGAGAAAACGATTAAGGCCAATGCGGTGACACATGCGCGCGCGTAGATTTAGAGGAAACGGCGCATGTGTGTGTGTGTGTGCGGTGAGACACTGGAGACGAGATATAGAGAAAGAGAGAAGTCGGTTCTTTACGGCGAGAGAGTGGCCGGTTTCTGCCGAAGAGAGACTTAAAATCGGTGTTCTCGATTCTGCGAGCGCGAAATTTACGAGCGCCAGTCAGCTCTCGCGCGATGATATATACCGGCCTATGTCGATCTATATATATATACACACACGCGCGCCCGCTACGAAATTAAGGAGAGCGAGAGACAAGACGCGAGGGGGTAGGAGTCAGAATCGATCGAGGGCTCGAGGAGTCGGGAAAATCCTCGCGTTTCCGGGCCGTTGCGCCGGGTGTCGACGCCGGCTACTACACCCCCGTCGAGTCTATACATCCTCCATCCTCCCTCCTCTCTCCGTCGGGAATCATCGAGCTGCAGCAGCAGCAGCGACAGCGGTAGCTTTGCTTTGCTCGCGCGCGCCCCGTCGTCACGCGCGGTGTACACTCGTCGCCTCCGAGACTCATTCGCACCCACGGGAGCAGGTGAGCGAGCGCGTTGGCCTATTTCGCGGCGAAATGTATGCGGCGATGGTTAGAGGGAGGGAGCGGGAAGCGAACGATGAAAATATCCTGCCGGGAGACAGGTTTGCTGCGGTCGCGTGTGTGCATACGATTCGAAAAGTCGGCGCGATGCGATGCTCTCTATCGATGAGCACGCGGAAAATTGTCAGAGGATTGGCGGTGACGGCGGTAGCTGGTGTATACGCGCGGAACGATATTGTTTTTCGGAGATTGGTCTATATGTTTCCTGTCGTATACTGCTGTCTTCTCTAGCGAATAGATACAACGACAACCGCGTGTGACAATCGTTTAATGGACCAAAGAAAGAGCTCCATTCTATTAGAGAGAGATACGAAAAACTAAAATAGGCCAAACCTTAGCTTACCCCGTGGAAAAATAAACACCGGAAGCTAATGCCGCGACGCTGCGTCTTAATTTTCCCGCGCGCCATAACGATTCGTCTCTGTTCTCAGCCGCCGCAGCGGAAAAGTTAATTAGCGCGGGGAGAGAGAGAGAGAGAGAGAGAGAGAGAGAGAGAGAGAGAGAGAGAGAGAGAGAGAGAGAGAGAGAGAGAGAGAGAGAGAGAGAGAGAGAGAGAGAGAGAGAGAGAGAGAGAGAGAGAGAGAGAGAGAGAGAGAGAGAGAGAGAGTCGCCGGAACATCTGCAGCGCGGGTAACGCGGGTGCGATAAAATAAGCGTTTATAATGTAGGGCTATGGGGACAGACGACGACGACGACGCCAGCGGCGTAAATTCCCGGTCCCGCGGTAAACTTTGTCCTTTTGCTGCTGCGCCGCAGCGCGGAGGTTATAATAACGAGGGCCGCGGGAGAGACGCGGAATTTGATGCACAGGCCGCCGCGAGTTTGTCGTTCAGAGTGTTGCTGCCAAATCATCGGGTAAGTGGGATGGCTTATCACGGTTGTAAACGGAGAAAAATGTATAGTGGTAGGATCGTAGAAGTGGTTTGCAAAAATGACCGTTGGCTTGCGAAGATGATATGGATTGGGAGAGTTGGAAAAATTACTGATAGTTATACGAATTTTTGTAAAGTATAAGTATGGAAAATTTTTCCAACCTTTTGGTAAAATATCCCAGGAGGAAGTTTATTAAAAATAAAGAAAAAATTTTCAAAACCTACCGTACTACCCCGTATATAGCTACTACAAATTGTGCAAAGCGAACAAATTAGCATACTTTACAGAAAATTTTACCAGAAATACAAGAAAAGGTATTATACAGCATAGTAATTTTTGTCTTTTTATAGTCGGTGGCAGCTTTACGAGATAGTACAGTAATTTTGACAAACCTACTTCTAACTTTTACGAAACTTTTTCTCTCAGTCTACAGAAAGAACGTCAAATTAGACCCTCGCCAGGAAAATAATAATAATAATTTTTTCCACTCGGTTTCCTTCCACTTACGGTATTTTTCGCAAAGCCATTTGCCCTTCCCACTAAGCGTTTCTCTTCGCGTACACGAAAGTGACACAAGGAGCCAGGTTGGTTTTATTCGATTGTCAATGATTATTATTGGAGAGACAGGAAAGCGATGACGGAAAGTATTTTTGGTGGCTGTAGGTAATGACGGGTCCAAATATACCAGCAGCGGAGACGACAACTACTCGAGGTCGTTATAATTTCTTCCAAACTACACACCGTAAACCTCACGTGTATCTTTATCATTGTCATCATCACTATACATCATCTCGCTAATGTAAGATCTACGCGCAATTACGGATTGCACAGCTAAATCGTTTACCATCGAGCAGAAGCCACTAAATGGA
The DNA here is from genome assembly GCA_036365515.1 of Torymus aiolomorphi. Classification (NCBI taxonomy): domain Eukaryota; kingdom Metazoa; phylum Arthropoda; class Insecta; order Hymenoptera; family Torymidae; genus Torymus; species Torymus aiolomorphi. The sequence continues at coordinate 153,491,839 of CM070877.1, forward strand.
CTCACGGTTGGGTTATATATAATATTATACAAGTATAGGAGATGTGCAGTAATAAAGTTGTGTGTGCGCTCGGGTGTGCGGGGGTGTGCTGTTCTACTTTCGACAAAGACAAGAAGGAAAAAAAGAGAGAAAGAGAGAGAGAGAGAGAGAGAGAAAGAAACACAGACACATAATTGTATAGCTATGAAATTAGCTTAAACCACAAAAAGGGGGAAAGAGACTAGGTTCTGGTTGGGTGAGGGGTGTAAAAGAGAGAAAGAAAACTCACTGCTCTCCCTCGACCAATAATCGTCGGCGCTTGCCGTAGGTAGCACCGTGCTCCATGCTTCTGTACACGCGCGACAGAGAGACACATACACAGAGAAAACCAGAAAAAAAAAACACAAGTGTCAAAGACAATTACTAGTCGCAGTAGTAGTAGTAGTTGTATTTGTATAACAGTGGTGGTTTATGTGGTGGTGGTATACTAGTATTTATAAAAGCCATGCTCCGCGTATACTTAGTGTATTTATTAGAGACCAAAGAACGTCATTGTATCTATGTGTATCTATACATATATATGTGTGTGTGTGTGTGTTACACGCGCATTCTTCGTCATCGACTCTATAGTGTCGCATATACCCACACGCACTCGTCAGATTTTTAGGAAACCACTCACGCACACTACACGTATATTTCCGCGCAGTGACGACGACAGTGAATCATCGCTGGTGTGTTGAGGATTCCGGTCGTTATAGACCGGTGGGGGGTCGGTTGGCAGTGAAGGGGGAGGGACAGGTGGTGGCGCATGTACGTGCATTCTCGTAAGGCGCCCCCCGCGCGTTCCGGAAAGTGGGTCAACACTCAACAATCTTAGAGGCGCCAACCACACTTATCGCGCGCGCGCCAGCGGGAGAATCCATTTTTAACGAGTCGCGGGTGGGCACGCAGGCGCAGGCAGCTAGGTATATTTTTCCTCTCTCTCTTTCTCTCGATTAAAAAGAGAGAGAGAGGGAGGATGGGAGGATGTGCGAATGTACCTTTTTCGCAGTAGATGCCCTCGTACTCGCCGTTGCGGCACTCGCAGAAGGGCCCACTATCGGTGGAGATGCAGATGCCGCCGTGCTGGCACGGGTCCCGCGTCTCGCACGCGTCCGTTGCGTTCGCCGTTATTAGCCCCCGCAAACTCTGTAACAGATGAAGAGAGGGAAAATTAGGTTATTAATGTCTGGCATTGGTTGTGGGTGTAATGGGAAGTATCGATTAAGATAATTATAAATCGTTCCAGAAACGCTCGTCGGTTTGTGTATTGAAGGGTTTGCTCATTTTTTTCCTATAGATATAGCAAGTTATTGGGTTATTACATTCATTTGACAGGCTCTTAAATTGCTCGAAATAAGACGAACTATTTTCTAGTGTACATCGCGTACATTTTGGAAACTGTATCAATAACCTATATTGGCGTTCAACTCTATATTTATCAACCTGCTATTAATTAATAAGTCAGCCATCAAATTAAACGAAACAGCAGTTCCAGATCAAATACGCTCGTTACTGGAACTCTCTCCTTTCCTCCCTGCGTAATTCTCCTTCTTTCGCTGCATTTAAGAGGGCTCTGCGTAGCTATTTAATAGACTTGGATCCCTAACTCGCCTCTACGGGGGATCTATTTTTACTTGTACATATTTCTTTTTTTTGTTAACCTCTGAACTCTTATTTCTGCGTTTATTTACTGTGATTCCTTGACCAAAAGTATTATCTTCCTAAGTCACTTTTATGTATTGCGATAGTAACTTTATTATATGTGTAGTGTATAAGTCTTTCTCATTAGTTTTAAGATTCTTATGTTATGGTTGCCATGCAACAAATTATTATAATGTAATGTAAAGTTTTGCTGAAAAGGCGAATAATAAAGGTATCTATCTATCTATCTATCGCATCTATTATTTCTCATCTCAATTTCAAAAGGAATCCCCGTTCCCCGCGCTAATACAAAACAAGACACACCATTGTATTAATATCCTCAACCCTGCACAATCCGCGTGTACAATTTTCTTCCACGCTTATACGTACACTCGCTCTCTCTCTCTCTCTCTCTCTCCCACAGGGCTAATTTGATAATAAAAGGCAGCCAAGGCGCGCTTTCGCGGCACAAAGGCGCGCTCTCTCGTAAAAATTCGCCAAAAGCGCGAGACCGATAGTTCGACTATCGACGCAATAACAGAGAAGAGAGAACGCGTGGGAGAGAAAGTAATGCTGTTGACCTGGTAACCCGTCGGGGAACGCATCTATACCACAGCGATGCGTTCGTTCGCCAATCAAAATAAAAAAGCACTCCGCACATACAGCAGGTATATTTTTATGTGCGCTGGCATGCAGGTACGTTCATATATGTATACATATATCGATCGATCGTCCTTCTGTTTTTACACGCTTCATTTGCACCGGCGATTCGCGAGATTTTCGCGTCGTATTTTATTAAGCTCCGTCGTCGCCGCTGCCACCACCTCCGCCAGACTCGCATTTCTTCCAAAGACGAGGGGCACGCGGGCGGGAATATGAGATTCGAAGCACGCCGCCACCGGCGACGACTCATCCCGGATTCCCAGCGCGTCAAGACAATCAATAGAGACTCTGTTCCCTTCGAATGTGTGTATTCACGTGCGATCCCTCCTCCATCCCTTTCTTATATACCAAGTTCGCTCTCTGGGCCGCGTGCATTTTTCACGCGGAACTACTGCCGTTAAAAGTTGGCGAAGTTCGTCCGTCCCCAATCTTTCTTACACGTACACACACGCCCGCGCTTTTTCCTATTTCCGTCGCTATATGCTGAACGATTCTGCCTTCTTTCTTGGTAAGACCGTGGGCGCAAGCTAATTCGCGACGACAATGACAAAGCTTTCAATTGCCATTGTATCCATATATATACGTATATATATTATACGTGCGCGCTGCTGAATATGTCTCTCGCGCGTCACGTAGTTTCCATAAACTCGCGAGATGGCGACACGTGTATCCCACCCTCACTTTCTACCCTGCAGCAGAACGCTTATGTTTCCACCCCCTCGCGAGAGAAACTTTCTTCTCTCTTTCTCTGGTATACTGCCCCCTGCACACACGTGTGACACTTGTCGGCGCTTATTTCTTTATTACACCTACGGCGCATTACATAAAGAGCCAGGCATATAAGCAATGGTACCACACCGCTACCAGCGCGCATCAGCGCGGAGTATGTGTATATAAAATTAGGCGAAACACGAGAGCGCGAGACGCAGATACATCACACGCGACGCCTACGTGCTCTATCTCCATTGAAAATGAAATTCGCCCGCGCGCCTCGCGTATACAGACGTTATAATTAGCGAGACACGCGCGCGCGTGGTGTATATATCGGGGAAGGTGAAAACTTTCCCGTATTCACACACACACACACCACTCTGCGCACGCGCATGATTAATTTAGCCGACGCTGCAGCAAAGTCGGTTTTTCTCGCCCATGCGACGATACTCTGTCCCTCCGGCGCAAAAGCTCCATAAGCGTACATATGTGTATGTACGTATCCGAGTGAGAGAGAGAGAGAGAGGGGGAGTATAGTTCGCCGCTAAAGGGATTACAATGAAGTTTTCACGCTCGCGGACGCGACGAATTTCGACGTGTGCTGGGATAGCCATAGCCCCGGGCGCATTGGTCTTTGCGTGCGAGCCCTGGAACTAAAGCAATAAATGAGTCCAGGCGCTCGCTCGCGCCGTTTAACCAGTTTCCGAGTTGACGTTTGCCTCGAACACTGTGCGCTCTGGAAACTGTACTACTCGCTGTGTATGTGTGTGTTGCACGCACGAAGTGAGAGGAGAGCGGATCGCGTGATACCCAGCTCGAGGGACTGTGTGTGTTGTTCCGTTTTGCTCAGAGAGAGAGAGAGAGAGAGAGAGAGAGAGAGAGAGAGAGAGAGAGAGAGAGAGAGAGAGAGAGAGAGAGAGAGAGAGAGAGAGAGAGAGAGAGAGAGAGAGAGAGAGAGAGAGAGAGAGAGAGAGAGAGAGAGAGAGAGAGAGAGAGAGAGAGAGAGAGAGAGAGAGAGAGAGAGAGAGAGAGAGAGAGAGAGTAGAGGGGAGGGAGTTGATCGGCTTACAATCGCCTTCTTTATACTGTGCGCGGCGCGGTTACCTGCGAGACACCGCGGCGGCCTTGACCCGGAAGGGTATTACACGCGAGCGCGCGCACGCACCGGAAGACGGGACGAGACGAGACGCGAGGGCGAAGGACCTTTTTATTGCGCTGCAGCGAGCGAGTGTTACTTCAATTACTTTAGCCCGATCGCTCGGAGAGAGAATCAGACGGGAGAGACGACTGCTGTAGTTTCATTTGCCGCGAGACGACGGCGACGGGGAGTAACGTTAAATCACTGAGAAAGAGAGAGGAGAGCAGAGACTCCTCTTCGACCCGATTGCACACAATGCGTTTAGCGCGCCGGTGTACGTACTTGCGCGCGGGAATGCCGCCTCTTTAGGCGTGTGGGTGAACTTTATCGCTGCTTTATTACTTCGTTGAGAATTCGTTAATTAAGGTACAGCGCGCCGTGACAGGGGCGAGAAAAGTGTATAGAGCCAATTTTTCGAGCATATCGAGTGTATGCATATATACCTGAGGGTGGGTAGATAGTTGAGTGAAACAATTTTTCAAATTTAATAAAGGAAAAAGATACCCGGCAAAGTGAACAATGCATACAAACTTTTCGGCTCGGGTACGCGAGCGCCCTGCACGCGCGAGCCCGCAAAAACTATGTGGCCTGCACGAGTCAAATAATTTTAACTTTGATTTTAAACAGTCAAACTGTTAGTGCCGCGCTGTTTAACTTTCCGCTCAAATTCAATTCCAAGTAATTGGCTAGATGGAGTAGGGCACATGAGAAGCTCAATATATACTGCACCGAATGTCAACTTCCAGAGCAGTTTTTCTACCGACAACACTCGGTGGTTTTTCGAAAAAGTTATCCCACGAGGGGAAACTAACGCGTGAACACACACACACGCGCGCGCGGGCAGTGGGGTAAAAAAAAAAGAAGTTCAACGCTCGCTCTCTCCTATGACTAAATAATAAACAAGAATCCGCGTGTCCGCCTTTTCTACTTATATAACCATGTTTTTCTTAATCGCGTAGCGCACGGTATTCACACACACACACACACACACACGCGCGCGCGCGTGTGCACGCTATATTACGCGAAACACGAAGCGGCCTTAAACTAATCATGAGCAGCGAGCGAGCGAGTTCCTTAATCGCATTGTAAAATGCATGCGATTCAGAGCGGTGCGCGCAATAAAAGCTCTCGCGGGCGACGTGAAAGTAGTAAAAGCTTATCTGCCGGCGCTGCACCAGCGTTGTCGGCGGCGGCCCTTCCAGCAATCGAGTAATACGGTTAATTATATCTCTAAGAGTGGAAGAGAGAGAGAGAGACACCGTAAAAACGGGGCGCGGAACGGATATGAAACGGGCCGGAGAGAAAGAGACTTTTGACGGCGGTAAATCGCTCGCTCGCTCGCTCTCTGTGCGCTATAAATTGTCGCGCAATTTCCTCGAAACTTGGTCAATCTCGAAGGCGGAGAGAACAAAAGTTCTCTCGCACTCAGTGCCGCAGGAGAGTGAGTTGAATTTACGCGCGTACGTGTCGGGGAAGCTCAAGTGTATTATATACTCCGAGGAGAGGCGAAGACGTTTATGGAAAGTCGGAGAAACGCCGTGTAGCTTACAGCAGAGTACAACAGCAGCCGCGATTGACGTTTCCGCGATCAAGTGGCTTATTGTGCGCGCTGCCGAGAATTTTCAAGGACTCGCGTGCGCCTCGAGTACAGTTTAACGTCCTCTCTCCGTCTCCGTCTCTCTCTCTCTCTCTCGGTTCGAGATTTCCCCAAAGTCTCGTGAAAGCCCATTAATATAGAGCCGGAGACCGTTGAATATTCTGCCCGTCGTTTCTCTCTATATAGCGCGGAGAAGAGCCCACGGAATTAGCCAGATGATCCTTAATGGTCCCGGCGCACGTCTTTCGCCTCTATACACACACACACACGCACACGTACAACGGTGATTTAGTCGCTGGCGCTGGAATTATCGAAAATAACAGAGGGATTATATTTCGAACAACGCGGCAGAACCGCAGCTAGCGTTGTTGTCGTCGTCGTGGTTGTTGTTGTCTCATAAAGTCCCGAACGATCGGGGCCGAGCCGCGCGTGCGCGACGATAAGCTAATGTCGATATGCGCGCACGCGATCCCATAAAGATAAGCGCGGCGTGTACATAGCTTCGGCGTTCGCGTATCGGTGAACACTCGCGGGACGACATTGTCATGACGCGGGGACGCGCATTATATGCGATATAGAGAGCGATGAAAAGTCGAAACACTGGTTGTTATATTGGCTATATTTAGCGACCGCACGTGTCGTTAACTTTCCCCGCCCACAGACGAGTGTATTATATATAGATACGTAAATGAACACACACTTTTCTCGTATACGGATTCCGTATATATATATGTATATACGCAGTCGGTTCGAGATTTTATGCCGGCCGTAAAGAAAATATGGAGAGCGATCGTACGAGAGGGAACCGCGTCCGAAAATTCACGTATTCATGCGCGAGGAGGGATCCCTCCCAGCAGTCACTTATACAGCGAGTTACGCGGCACCGTTGTTAATATTTATTCCCCGTACAGCCGTACCCGTAAAATTCTTCCTCCTCGCTTTTGCAAAAAAATACACGCAGACATCATACATACGCGAATCTGTGCGCCTTCTGCCGTCTTACAACAACCTTCGCCGCAGCCACGCGCTCTGCGGAAAATTGCGCGGCGGGAGTTTCGATTTTCGGCACGCGCTAGCTCTATATATACCTATAGCCCGAGAGCGAGCTAGGGAGAGAAATTATAGGCGAGACCGGGCGTGCGAGTGTTGAACTCTCGCCAGATACGCGAGCGGGAGAAACTCGTTAACTCGCGGCGCCTGCGTTTGTAATTTTCCTTCGAGTCTCCAAAGTCCGGCCGAAGGACTTTCCTCCGACTTTCTTGCGAGCGTCGCTGCCATTTGCAAGGAAAAGTCGTTATAAGCGCAGGCGCGCGTGGGTATATATGCGGCGGTAGTCCGGGACTTTATTGAGAAATTGGAAAAATGTCGGTCGCGAAGAGAGAGAGAGAGAGGGACGCTCGGTGTACTACTCGCACGAGGAGGGCATTATTGCTCGAGCGACGCCCTCTTTATCACTTTTCCCCTCTCGGAGCCCTCCTTCTGTACTATGCGGTTTATATACGCGCGTACGTGCTGTATATGTATATATATATATGTACAGTGGCGCGAGCTTAGTCCTCCTCCTCCTTCTACTCCTCCTATACGTCCTACCAGTCGGCGGCCTCACGTAATCCATTGTGGTCCGCTCGTGCGGTGCACTGCACGCGTGAGCGTCCCTCGCTCTATATATATACTTTCGGAAATGGGTTCGATTTATTGTGGAGATGACCAACGGCCGCGAGTCGCCTCCGTATATATCCGACCGCGGTACAGCGGTGCACTGAAATAAAAAAAAAAAGAAACGCGCGAGCATAAACTATAAAACACTCGGGCCGCGCGAGCACCTCCGCTGCAATATACATACACGCGTGCACATCTCTCTTGCTCGCTTGTCGCGCTTCTGACGTTTCGATGCATTACTTTTACTATTCTATTATCCGTCTATAAATACACATACATTCTGGAGCGCTGGCACACTGGGGTCATCCCCGCGAGATCAAGTCGGTCCATTTACGAATTTAGCTTCAGTCCTCCGAATGATTAGCCACGCGCGCGGAGGTGATGCACGAGCAGAGGAGGATCGATTGTCTCGGTGCAGCCGCGGGACTGCACCGTAAATACAGTAAAATGGAGCTGATAAAATATTGAAAGATTCCTGTATCAAGCGCCGCTCGATATACACATGTAAAATACGTATACATGCGGATACGTTCGAATTGGATGCTCGCGTGGAATATTAAAGCAGACTTCCCGGTAGTATTTGCGCGCGTGCGCGTATATGTATAAATATGAAAAACGAAAAATTCCTTTTCGCGCGCGAACGAGGCTGTCAGTCCACTAGCGCCGGTTGAAGTAGCTCAAGAGCTGCTAGTGTGCACGTCATTCTTTCGCGCCTCTCACAGCGCGCTAGGAAAACATCCACGGACCTCGATGCAGTGTACTAATGCAAATTGAAAAAAAAGGCACGCATACGTACGGGTAAAAACACTCGCGCAGCTGTCGATTTTCGTAGTATGAAAAGCCAAAACGTACAAAGAATACGCGCGCGTGTATATATGGATTCATACCGCGCGCTCGCGGAGCTCTTTTTTCTATAGATTTTGCTATAGATTGCTTTTTTTGCAGCGTTCTTTATATAAAAGCCTTCCAGATCGGTTTGTGTGTAACAAATGGGAGAACCATATATAAAAGCGGTATAGTTTGACGTTTGCACGCGGCGGGACATTGTGGTCAGTGCGAAAACAACGTTAGAGAGCAATGGAAGGAAGAAAGAAAGAAAGAAAGAAAAGCGCAGTGATTGATGACAGGGCTGTAATTATTATTAGCTATCTATCTCCCCGCGCGCGCGGTTCGGTCATTTCTCTCCTTCGGCGAGTCTCTCTTCCACACTCACGAGAGCTCCTTCTTTGTGCAGTACAGGTGGCTGCGAGAGCCTCGTTGCATTCTGCTCTTTCCCCGTCTTTGTGTGTATGTGTGTGTGTCTCTTCCGAGCAGTCTTTCTCTTTCTCTTCATTTCTTGCAGGCATCTTTTTTTCTTCTACGTCTCCTCCCAGAGCGACGACGACGACGACGACTTCGTCATTGTGTCCTTGCGGAGACACACTGCCGCAAAGACAAGAACGGATGAGCCCCGCAAAAGCTCTTTCTGATAACGCAAAACCGTGGATGAAGAGAGAGGGGGACCTTCTTTGCGCGAGAGACAACGAGAGTATTACATGCTTGTCTCTCGGGATCTCCTTCTTTTTCTTCCCCGTCTCGGCTCGCCTCGCCTCGTCAATGGTGAGTGCAATTTGCGCTTATTGAAAACGTGTCGCTATGCTTCTAATTGGCACTCTGTACATAACATGCATTATCGGAATCGTTTCAAAGAAAATGTATAGGAAAATACACTCTTTATTTAATATTGATTCTACTAAATTTTGCATAGCGCAAATTACTATACACTCCAATAATCAGACTTCTAAACCACGCTATATCGCGGTACACCACCTTATATACCCGCAAACCCCCAGACGAACCGCATAACTAGATTTTTACAGCGGAACCGCGCGCGCCACCGCTAGCCCATCTCTTATACCCACATTTTCCTCAACGCGCGGCCAATACAAAGGCGGGCTATTCACACAAACACGTACACACGTACACAAGACCCAGCGAGAGGTAAAAATTCAATCTCGAGGCAAATTTCGTATACAGTCGCGTCGGCCACCGCCACCCGTATAGAATATCCCCCCCTCCTCCTTCTCCTGCAAAGCATACTATACCCTCCTACCAATGTGTACATACATACACATATATATATGTTATATAGATGAACATGCGCGCACGCACCCGCGGCCCCAACTTTTTACACAAGAGGCCGAAAGTTTGAGTGGGTGCGCACGGCAGGTGGGGGGGGGGGGGGGGCTACGTGGCGTATAGATCAAAGGCGGCGCATAAAGCGGCAAGGAAAATTCGCCGGGCCGCGACCCAGATTCTTAAGCAGCACTATATACTAACCGAGAAGGGGAGGAGGGGGAGTGAAAAAGAAATGTGAATGTATATATATATAAAAGAGTAGCTCGGGAGGATAGCAGGAGAGCGAGAGAGACGTACTTATGCCGCGTGTGTTTATTCAGTTAGCCGATCTCTGGACGACGCGGTGGAAAGACGCCAGCGCAACCGTCGCCGCGGCAATTCCGGGACACGCTCTACGCGAAGCGTTCCCATTTCCTTGAGAGCTTCATAATCACTGTGGCTCTCTTTAATTCTCGCGGCGCTAACCTCCTCCTCCTCCTGCTCCCCTCTCTCGCGGTATACACACGTAGATACGCGTCCTCTGTCGGTATAGATGCTTATATACGCGCTCGACGATATAAGCAGTCGACTCTCGTATACAATCAGCTCGATTGCATTACGCGACGTTAATTGGGTCAATTTGCGCGCGGAACTACCTCCGCGTGCGAGGCCTTTCCCTCGTTTCTCTTCGATTCTCTCCGCGCTTCTGTCTCTCGTTGTGTTATACAGATGTATAGGTGTAGCATCCGCGAGTGTGTACTAAGAATTTCACTATAATCCTAACCGGACTGATTTTTTTTAGGGGGAGTATCAACATCTCGTTAGTTTTGGTTTAACGAACACCGGTGGATAACAGTGAGTCGAGAGAGAGAGGGAATATTTTAGCCGTTTCTACGAAAATAATTTCGGCGGCAAAGATATGAGCGTGACTACGAGGAGGATCCTGGCGAAATGGGAGGAGAGGTGGGATAAAGGCGCGACAACAGGAGAGAGAGAGAGAGAGAGAGAGAGCGCAAGGCCCCGCACCCGCGCGATAACGATCTAGCCGTCGTTATTTCCTTCTATCTTATTATCCCCCTGCTTGCTTGCTTGCAGCGCGCGCGCTGCGAAATGTTCCCCTCTTTTGCGACGAATCAGCTCTTCTGTCTCGATCTTGATAAGAACGATGCTGATGCACCTCCCTCTCTCTCTCTATCCGGTGACCTGTATATGTATACACACTTTTCCCTATAACTTTGCCCAGATGTGCTGTTTTACTTTGAATCAACTGGGGCTTTTCCCCCCGTCGAATTTTCGGGGCCATCATTCGAGAATGCCACTTTGTCCGTGTAGAGTGTTATCCCCCCCCCCCCCCCTCTCTCTCTCTCTTTGAAAATGCTGCGAGCTAGTGTTAAATTCAACAAAAAGCCGAAATTCAGCTCCGCTGGTAGAAAAATAAATATTGTTTTATAGCTGTCAATACTGCTGCCGAGCTAAAAACCGTTATACTAGTCGACAATTCGCCCGGACCACTGCGATAAGCCGTTTTACTCTGAAGGAGTAGGGGGAGGAGCGTCCGTTGCGTTTCGTATACGCGCGCGAATCGCCCAATCACAGGTGGAAAATCCCACCCGGATTGTAAAATATATTTATGCGGCGCAATATTAGGTCGAGTTGATGTAGCTATATATAAATATAGCACGTTAAGCGAGAGATATTTCACGATATATATCTCGTGATGCATTCGCGCGGTTGCATAAATGCTAATACGAGCAGTTCGCCGGCGGATGGATGGCAATGGGATTTCGCGGGTAGCGAAGACGACGGCTCCGACGCGCGCGCCGGCCTTTAAGCAAAGGGAATTTCGCGCGCGGTTACGGAAATGGAAGGAGATCGTAAAAGGAATGGAGAGGATATATGTGGCTAGAGTGGAAAGAAGAAAGAAAGGAAGGTGTGCGGGAGATAGAGGGAGGATGGAAAAAAGATTAAGAGTAGGTGAAGTCGCGATCCGATGACAAGACAAAGAGAAAGCTCAAAGCCGCTGGATATATATGTATATTTCCGTGCGCGTGCATTGATTAAACTTAATTTTCCAAAGTGGCGCGCGAAAAAGAGGTCAAAGTATAAGTCACATTCCGTCAGCCCAACGAGTACCACTGACATACATAAACACACACACACACACACACACACAGAGAGAGAGAGAGACACACGCGAACGCGCGATCATCCCGTCGTCCGCGCTTTCAGCCAAATTTCGGCAGAAGACAACGGCAGCAGCTGAAGCCCACGATCGGAGGGCCGGCTCTCATCTGATTAATGATCGGCTCGCTCGGTACAACCTCTCTCTCTCTCCCTCTCTCTCTCTCTCTCTCTCTCTCTCTCTCTCTCTCTCTCTCTCTCTCTCTCTCTCTCTCTCTCTCTCTCTCTCTCTCTCTCTCTCTCTCTCTCTCTCTGCACGCACATACATGTCTATATATACGTAGCAGCTTAAAGCCCGTATGTATAGCGCCTGGCACGAGAGGGCCGATGCAAACGAGCGAGCAGACGCTTGCGCTCGCGTTTAGCCGAATGCGCCTCGTCGGCATCTGTAAGCGACAGTCTGTGTGGGTATACGCGAGCGCGCATGCGTCATTACTTTGTAGCCTGTCACGAGCTCGGGAAGCTTTGCATTGCAAATGTCTCGGCGAGCGTGGCGGGAGCGAGTGAGAGAGGTATGTAGACGAAGAAAAGGGAGCAACGCATTAGTCTATCTCTCTGCTGTTGGGCTCTACTCTCACTCGATTCTTAGCGTGCCGGGGATATTTCGCGTGGGAGAATCGCGCCTGGTATAGTAGACGCTTTTTTTCGATTCTCGCCTCGATTCTCGGCTCGATTCTTGCAGCCATCGCAGTATCGCGGCTCTCAATCTTCGAATGTTTATTGCCGCTCGTTATAGTACAAGGAGCTTTTCGAAAAGGCTGGAAAGGAGGGACGTATAATACGATTTTTGTGTGTTGCGCGTCAGGTATATAGGTGAAGGGGCGACACATTCGTCTCGCCGAGCGGGAGTTATGACTTATAGCCGTTTATTTTTGGAAGACTAGCGCGACCTTAGAGTCAATTTGATTAACCGATAAAACGGTGGTCGTGTGCCCTGACGCACGCTAATGTCTCTCCCTGGATCTTGGTATTTTCGGCACCTGCTAATGGATAATTGATAGAGATTAATGCGAATGGGATGAAACGATAAAGCGCCGTGATATATACTCTGCGGGCGAATATTTTTGAAAAAAATTATTTGATCAATTTTGAGAGTAAGGAAGAACAAATGCGGTATACTCATTCAGGGTGATTATCGTTCATCATTCCTTGGAGAACGAAATTAGCCGCGGACAGACAGAGTTTTCTATTTAATTGAAGCTCATAGTGATTATAAATAGAAAATAGAATAGAAAATAGAAAAAAGATTTATTTACACTTGACAAAATCAAATAATTTACAGTATTAATACAGGTGTAGTGATTATTTATCACAGCAGTCGATTGTGAGATTACACATGTGTAATAGAAAAACAGAATAAAGTTATTTAGAAGTCACTTCGGATGAGTAGAAGTATAATATGTGTGCGTGTGTGTGTGTGTGAGTAAAGGATCGCGTTCACTCAAACGGGAAATTCATTTTTTATGCATGCAGCTCTACATATATAATCTCTAGACTATTCACGTCTCCCCTGATTATTTGAATTTCTCGAATAATTCATACGTTTTAGCCGCGCATTACACCACTAAATTCGCACTTGATGAAATTTTATTGACGTTAATCGGTATACTGGGGTTTTTGAGGTCGGTGATTGCGAATCCGCTATATTGGATCCGCCATCTTGAAATTTGAAAATCTGATGATGGATTCGCAATTAGCGACCTCAAAAACCCCCATGTATGTCTCTTGAAGAATAATGAACGGATAATAGTACATTCTGTAACAAGGGACTAAAGTCGCAGATTATCCCCGCGTGTGAGTTCACTGCCCGAGCGAGCGTAACGAAGCGAGTGATCGCCCAAGGGAATGATCAACTTTAGTCCCGTGTTACATATTTATTCCCATCGCCACTGTGTCCACTTCATAGATTTGAAAAGTTATTTTGTATTGATGTGTTATAATTTTTTTAGTTTTAACCCAATTCACCATAAACGTAAAAAATTAGACTATGTTACTTTATTCCCGCTAATTTACTTTATTCCCGCATTATGCGGGAATAAAGTAAAAGAGGGAATCAGACGCCACTTTTGCCCCGCTTTTTAGGCTATAAAATGGCCATTGTAATAGAGATGGGAATAAAATTATATGTTCTATCAATTTTCACCACATTTTCATCATCGCGGGTTATTCTTGTGAATATATGGTAAATTGAGAAAGGTTAGATCTTTTTCAAGTCAGGACAAAATTCTATCGCAAAGTCGAGCTATTTTGTGCACCCTTGGTTGATATTTTGGATAATTTTAAGTGTATTTTCAACCCGAAAGAAAATCACAAAGTCAGAAATCCCTGAATTTTTCGATGATTTTTTATTTTAAATCGGTCATATTGATACTCCAGCGCCATCTAAATGCACTTTTGACCTCGCCAATCGAAAGAGCGACCTTGAAAATAGTAGGTACGGTATTTTGCCATGAGTTTATAATGATTTCTATGTCATTCATAACGTTTGAAATGATAGGTAAAATTCTACGTTCTTCGGCGTTAACGAGTTAACTATACCGCCGCCTCAACACTACTCGTAATGACTGCAAAATTTCCTCCCAACCTATCCACATGCATACACGTACACACCTCCACTCACAAGCGCACACACACACACACACACACACAGACACTCTACACTAAACCAAACATTTCCCTCGTACTTACTTTCCACGGCATAATCTCCCGAAACGAGGGCCGATAAGAGCCTTAATTACGAGCTGTGAGAGGAACATTTCCTCTCCCTCTCTCCACCCTTATACGCAATCGCATTGTTTACCCCCCGCCGGCAAAACGAATATTTACAAAATTCACGAGAGCCCGCGCATCCCAAAGAGCAGTCGGCCGACTTAATTCCCCATCGCGTCGAGCCAGCGAGCTAGAGGGAGAATGTTATTAAACGGTTTCGCGCCGACTAATGGGTCGTTGGCGCTCTAAGAGAGAGAGAGAGAGAGAGAGAGAGAGAGAGAGAGAGAGAGAGAGAGAGAGAGAGAGAGAGAGAGAGAGAGAGAGAGAGAGAGAGAGAAGTGGGGAATAAAAAGGGCAAAATTCGAGCGCTCGTTTATACACACACACATAGATACACACACACGAGGTAATACTACACAAGTTAGAGAGCCAGAATGATGAATTCGCGAGAGGGCGCAGAGAGAGAAAGCTAAGCAAGCGTAACGTCGTTACAGAGTCAAAAGCACTGAATACCTCTTGCAAGCGCGGGCGCGCGCCTGATTATATTTTTACTGCGCGAGCGAAAGTCGTCCTCTCTTTCAGTCCGGAAATTACTTCTATTCCATCTCTCTCTCGCTTACCCTCGCTCTTCATCTCATTTTTCTCCGGCAGGCGCGCGCACGTTCCCAGCGATCAGCCGGGAAGTAATGCCGCTTTATACACCCCCGCCAGCACTCTCTCTCTCTCTCTCTCTCTCTCTCTCTCTCTCTCTCTCTCTCTCTCTCTCTCTCTCTCTCTCTCTCTGCGAGCGGATAATCGAGTTGAGTGTCTCACTCTCTAGCATAAGGATGGAGCCGAGGGAGGAAATACTCGCCGAATGGGCTTACGATCCGAGGTTACGACCCAGTCTACTGCTGCAGCTGTAGAGAAATAGAAGCCAGCGCGCGAGTGCTGTAAAGGCGCATTAGCACCGCATCGCAAACGTCCCGAAAACAAACACAAACACACACGCACGCAACTTTATCCATATACTTACTCGCGAGGTGCAGAGCCGTGCGATATACTCGTCAGTTTAAGCCCCCCCCCCGCCCCCCGCGAAAATGAAACACTACGTCTGCCGTACTGCCGCGAGTAGGATAGCGACGCGCAGAGAGAAAGATGCGATAAGACAAACGCCGCCGCCGCCGTCGTCGTCGTCGTTTATTGTCGTCGCGCCGCGAATCAGAGCCAAAGAGAAAAGGACACGCGCGCGCGCTTGCCGGCATTGTCTACGCGGGTGACAAAGAGCTCTCGATTATTTTCCTCGGGGCTTTCTCCTCCCTTACTCCTTGAACGGCAACGGCCACCTTGGCGCCCCTTTTGTTCCTCCTGAATGCCGCCGCCAACCCCGTTTCACCCCGCCCGCAATTTGTATTACGTGCGAAATCGCTCGCGGGACTAATTGAAAGTCGATTAAAATTTTAGCCGCCGCGGTTGCGCTCTCTCTCTCTCTCTCTCTCTCTCTCTCTCTCTCTCTCTCTCTCTCTCTCTCTCTGCTCCTTTCATCGATTCGATTATTATAGGAAGAGAAGGGAGGGAGCGGGCTGATTGACTCCTCAGGATTACTGGCCATCTCCTCCAAGGGTGTATATACCATGCTATATATAGATACGCTTATATATACACTATGACTTTTTCTCTCCCTCCCTCGTACCCGCGGTGAAGAATCACAGAGAGAGGGAGGGGAGATAGGGCAATCGAATCAATCGCGGAAACTCGCGATTGCGTTAATTTGCTGGGTGAAAAGGGAAATTACTTCCCGGCGCTATATCCGTTCCATCTTCTCCCCACCCTCTCCCTGCCGCTGTGCTTTACTGTACTACCACTGGAGAGGCGCGAATACTGCGGATTCCCGAAGTAAGTGCCAATGCTGGCCGGAAGTTTCGGGTCGCTCCTTGGCTCGTTAGCGAAGTTTCTAGCGCGCGAGCGGGAAATCCGCGCTCCCCCCGAAGAATACCAAGAGGAATGCCGCCGTCACTACCGATATATTCCCGCCGCTATATATACATATATATACGCTCTCTGCCTGAGAAAGTTTCGGGGCGGCCGCGAGGAATAGCGAATGAAATTTCACCTATATACCGTGCTACGGCGTAAGAGAGAGAGAGAGGGAGGGGGGGGGGGGGGAGGGAGAGAGACACGATGGTTATTGGCAAACAGGAGCCGCATGCGCGCACGCTCGATTTGTCGTCGGCGGCGGCGGCTCCTTTTATCCTAGTCAGGCGGCAAAAGCGCGCGTCAGTGGTTGTCTTTTTTCTCTCTCTCTCCCTTACCTCCGATATTCATCCGAATAAAGCGACTCTTTGACGACTTCTCTTTCTCTTCCCTCCCGAATTCAGCGGTGCTGTCGTTTTCCCCTCTTATTGCGACTTCGCGCTCGACTAGTCACACGACTCTCTCTCCCTCTCTCCATTAGGGGATCGATCGGGCCGAAATAATCGCATTAGCATATTTCGCTCGGGCGTTTTTCGCGCGGACTTGGAGCTAGCTGCTTTTTTTAGCAGGAGCAACACCGAAAACTTTAACGGTGATTTATGGCGCATGGCGAATCCACGGATGACGAAGTGAGTTTTAAGAAACATCGGTTAATAATGGCAGGCGTGCGCGTTCACGTGCGCTCGCTTGATTTATGTCGTGTTCTTTTTATCTTTCTCCCAACCTACATATATATACCTCCGCACTTTGCCGGGTCATGAAAAAGGAAAATGCAGTTTATCACGAGCGTATTGAGAGAGAGTGAGAGAGAGCGAGCGGATCGATGAGGTTTTTTCCTAATATAAATGTGTCGCGAGGTATCGATTTATCAGAGGTCATCCATCACTCCGGTTAATCTGTCCTTTAAGACTTTGTCCCTCACGGCGCGCCGTATATATACCTCGGGGTGGCCACTTTTTTGTCCTTACGCTCCTCCACTTCCTATACCATACCACCTCCTTGCGCTCGGGTTTGTGCTTGCGTCCTGTACGAAAGCCTCCTCCTGCGCGTGGCCCGCTATACGAAAACTTTTCCGGGCCGTCTCGTCTAGTTTACACTTATCTGAGTCCCCGCGAGGATCGCGAGTTCCTCTCTCCCACGAGTTATCGGTGAAACTCCCGGGCTACAGGATATAAATGGCCCTGGCACGCAATCGAGTTTCGCAAGAAGGAGCGCGCGAGAGAGTGGTGGGAGGAAAAAAAAAATTTCGACAATGGAAAGCTCGCTCGCTCGCTCGTTCGCTCGCGGAATATAAGAGCCTTAAAAAGCGCGAATATAACGCTGAAACATAATGGACCGATCCGTCATTGTCATTGGCGGTATAGCAGCGGTGAGGTAGCGTGGAAGCGAGCGAGAAAGAGTATATATATGTAGAGAGCTCCAGCAGTGTATAGAGAGAGAGAGAGAGTACACGCGACAAAAGAAAAGTAGTCACCCTCTCTCTCCCTCTTGGCGCGGAGACAGAGAACGAGAGATAGTGGACGGCACAGTATGCATCGGTCGACTTTGGAAAACAAAGCGTCGTGCCTGCCCGCGCGCTCGACGCACTCAAAACTCGTGCGCGCAAAGGCAACTCTCTTTCATTCCCGGGGAAAAAGCTCAAGGTCAGCCTCGCTCGGCGAAGCTCTCTCTCTGTGTACGTATGTCTGTGCTGGCGCACACAGGTACAGCGTGGTAGTATAGCATGCGAGCCGCGCTTGCGCTTCTGGTGGTGGTAGTGGTGGTGGTTTCGAAACTTCCCCTTGATCCCCTGCCACACCCTCTCCAGTCGCCATATTGATCGGGCGCCCCCACGACCCTCGGGCGGCTGCCTCAGCCCCCACTCCACTTGCCAGCGTCAGCTCGACGTCGCTCTCCCTCGTAGTAGTAGTACTGGTAGGTATATAGGTAGTCGTCCACACAAAGCAGCGTTGCCAACTCTTTACAATACCCATATACACACACGAGAGCGTGCGCTCAGGCGCGATTTTCATTCTCGCGCCTCGGATGCGCGCGGATCATCGTCGTGAGAGGGAGAGATGATGATCGATCCACGCGCAGCTGACGCAATTGATCTCGCGTCCTCGTTTGCGCTCCGTACCCGCCGAGTAAAGGACCTCGTCCTTTCAAATTTCCCGCGCGCTTGTCCTGCCTGTCCGTGTGCGCGTGCGAGCTTGCACCCATTTCCTCCTACATCTCATCACCTTATCTCTCACTCCCATCCCCCTGATTTTATCTTTACGGTTCTGCTTTTCGCCGCAGCGTAGCCGCAGTGTGTACGTAATGTAGGAGCGCGTGCGCACCCATGTGTATATATAGAGTGAAATAAAAATGCCAGCACACTCACTACACTCCATCGCGCGGGAAATAACGGCCGGGGATGAGCGATTTTGGAGAAATCGATTTGCCCTACGCTCGCTCGCTCGTGACGGCAGAGATGAAAACGCCAAATGAAAATGTCAACTGGAATTCGATTTCACCCGCCGTTCACCCCCACCCTCGATTTCATTATTCTATACATAGTTGCGTGCAGACGATGTAACGTGTGTTCCCCCGCCCCCCTTCTACCCCGGCGATATGGATTTTCCCTGAGTATTACGCTCTCATTTTCTCTCTCTCTCTCACTCTGTCTCGTGTGTTGGTGTGTGTATGTATGTACAGGAACGAGGGCAGAAGTGAGAAGCCGAAGTCAAAAGGAGAATCGTGCACGCGTGGGGCTCTTCTCTCTTTTAAAAGTCCTTTGCGGCGCGCGCTGCCAGTTGTTTCGCGCTCGACGAAATCGAATGAACAGATGGCTTGATTAAATTGTTTACCCCCGCTGTAGCTCTCTCGTGCTCTGCCTTTGTTTCCAGCGAGCCACCATCGCTGTGGCTGCTTCTTTGGCTCGAGGCAACTCTCGTTCTCTCTCTCTCTGTGTTTTGTGTAGCTTTCCGGTTCGCGTCTTTGCCTAACCGCTCGCTCGTGACACGGGAAATCTCTTTTTGCTGCGTTGTGTGTGTGTGTGTGTGTGTGTGTGGAGAGAGAGAGAGAGAGAGAGAGGAGAGAGAGAGAGAGAGAGAGAGAGAGAGAGAGAGAGAGAGAGAGAGAGAGAGAGAGAGAGAGAGAGAGAGAGAGAGAGAGAGAGAGAGAGAGAGAGAGAGAGAGAGAGAGAGAGAGAGAGAGCTATTTATGCCGAGCCGTCGGCGGGCTACGCCGCGCCGGTTTGTTTTCGTTTATCGCTAATACCGAGCTCTCGAGAAACTCTCCCTCGCTTTCTCTCTCTCCTACCGCAAACAATAGACAGAGAGCCAGAGTAGCAGCTCCCGATTCATCCTCCGCTACTTGTACGTCTTCGAGGCATTGCGGCTGGAGGATGGGAGAAACCAAGAGACACATAAATCCCCCTATACCTATACGGACAAAACGGAGTGAGAGCCGGCACGGCTGTGCGCGGGCGCGCGTTCTATCAATGACTTTTTTCCTCGCTAGCCCCTTATCGGTGCGAGAAAGAAGGAACAGGGGTGGGAAACGAATCGAAATAATTTATTTCCCGTCGCGAAGCTCCGCCCGCAGATTACCCGCAATATTTAAGGGAAGAATGCAATGGGCAACGAACGAAATCCCTTGTACGTGACCTATACCTTACATAGGTATAGCTCTCGCGTACCACCGCTGGATAAATCACGCCAATTTTTCCATTGGACTTTACGAGCGAGCCATCGCTTAATTAATACACCACCACCCCCACCGCTCTATTTTTTTCGCTTATCTATACCATTATACACTTATACACAAACCGATGAAAATATGTGCACCACACCACCAACACCGCGATTAGCCGGACTGCAGTTTAATATGCGAATTCTTCTCCTGCTCGGCCCATCGGCCACGAGAAATTCCCTTCGGCGCGTGGAATATTCCGAGATCGATAAACACCGTATACACACACACACATATTCACCGTTATCGAGTACGCTCTATCCTATACCTACACAGTGTAGGACGGCGCAAAAATTGGGGGAGAGAGAATTGCGCGCTTTATGGGAAATCGAACGTCGTTGCGTTATATAACGTACCCACCCACGTGGGTGCAGCTACGAGCAGTAGGCGGTCTGGGTGACCTTTACCTTTCGAGAGTAGGCGTGTGTGTGCGTGAGAGTCCGGCGAAACGAGCGTGCGTGGAGCGATGTATAGGAAGGGGGCGGAGGAGGTTGCTTAGCGCGCTTTGGACGCCGTGCCGCTTTGAATTTCGACCTACATTCCTGCGTTACAGCACACGTGCACATAGGTATCCCGTACCGTGTAATTTCCTCCGACTCCGTCGTTTGTCGAATTCGCCTCACTCGCTCTCGTTCTCTCGTGTCCTATCGAACGTGTATACACACACGAGGCGATGCCGTGAAAAACCCGAGCTAAAAGCGAGCCGCTCTTCTGTGGCTTATATACTTAATTAGAATTGCGCGCGTGTCCGGACGTGGTATATACAGAGAGAGAGAGAGAGAGAGAGAGAGAGAAAGAAAGGCTTCCTGGTATCTATACCTACTCGACGCATCGCAAGCTCGCCTTCCTCTAAAGTATTTACCCGTGCCGCGCGTGTAGTTATAAATACTCGCAGGTATTCTCGGCACCGCGGACGTGGCAGCAACGCACACGCGGAGAGTGTAGTACAGAAGCACATCGATGCCGTCGGCACGTGTGTGTATATAGCGTGCTCGGACGATTTATGAAAAAATCAATCGCCCCACGAGGGGAGCAATCAAGTCCTCCGCCTCCACACGGTAATGCAACGATAATGCGTTAGTTTTTATAATAGACTCTGTCGCACACGCGCGCGTGCAGGGAGCTGATTTTCGAAAAAGCACGGCGCGCTGCATACGGAAACACACGCACGCACGCACGCACGCACACTTGGCGCGTGTATGAATAATGATTCACCGTGAAATGTTGATGCATGCAAAACGAACGATAACGGGCTTTAGGAGAATGCATAATAAACAGGTAGCAGTGGCGGTGGCAGTGGCTGACAGTGGCTGCTGGGCGACCCAGTTGCAATTAATTTTTCGTTTTTTCAAGTACGCGAGAGAGAGAGAGAGAGAGAGAGAGACAGAGAGCAAACGAAATGTTTATATACGAGCGACAATGCCAGCGTAGCCGAGGAAATAATTAGAGTAAGAAAAAAAGGCCCGGCCCGAGAAGAGGAGGAGGAGTAGTGCGGTAGCGCTTTTTTTAATGACGATGGAGAGAGTTGCGGGTCATCCCGCGCGTACGCGCAGTCTTTAGCGCGAGTGACAAACACACGAGGAGGAATATGTGGGGAGAGGGAGGGGGGGGCGTAGCGGTGAGGTTAGCCGAATTCCCGAGGTAAAGCCACCGGCGCGCCAACTATGCCGATTAGTTTCACATCGACTGCCGTCGTTGGGTACTCAATTCATCGAGAGTGCCGAGAGAGAGCGACAGAGGAACGCCTCGTTCGCGCCCCTCGAAGAGAGCTACGTGACCTGCACTTTTTCCTTCCCTTCCAGCCTCACCCACACACATACGTACACTCCCCTTACTCATCTGTCAATTACACAAAAGGAGCCGCCCCTCCTCGTTTTCCAAAGCGCTATTTCTATTCTCTCCCCCCGCAACACCATTTATATACGCACTTCGTGCAAAAATCTACATTTAGAACAACTCGCGGCCTTAATTACGGGAAAATTAAAAAAAAAAAAAAAAGTAGAAGGAGAAAAAAGGAGAAGGAGAGCAATTGAATTATATTTCGCGGAGGCAAGGCTGACTGTCCTCTCCGCCGGGGGCGCACGAGCTTGAAAAGCGGCGACAAAAGAGAGAGAGGCCGCCGAGCGCGCAGAGGCGCAGCGAACCGTTCGATTTGTGGATGCGCCGCCGCCGGGTGAAAAAAGTCGCGCACTAGCGCGCCGCAGAGAGCAAAGTTGGTACCTAGCGCAGGGTTGGTACGCTGAGCAAGAATAAAGGGAAGAGAGAATTGTTCGAACCACAGCAGCGATGCATAATCTGCGCGGTGCAACGCGAGACAAGAGAGAGAAAGAGTTATTTTGGGAGCAGTTTGTTTTATTTCGCAGCTGCGGATGTGAAAGTGCCGAGCTGATTTACCCATTTTGACGAGGGCGTAATCTGTGCTTTCAAACATTCAGACGTATTCGCGTATGTGCAGATCGGTGATAATAATAAATAAACGGGAACGTATGCATGCACGCCGCGCGTTATCGGTTTAGCATAACTCGTGCTTGTGTATATACGCGTGGCGAGGGAAAAGTGACGTCTACAACCGCATCTGTCAGCACTGAACGGGTGGAGGACACAAAATGCTTATTTTAAAACGGACGTGCAAATTAGGGGGAGCGAGTGCAATTTGCCTCGCTGCCACTCGAAAAAAAAAATTTCAACACAGTCCGCGCGCGTCTGTGTCCCGACGAACGGCTTTCACGCGTCGCATTAAAAATACGCAATGTAATGCGATACATATACAGATGTCTCGCGTGGGACGCATTTTTATCCAACCATGTACGAACGTATTTTTACGTGTCACTTTTTGCCGACGTTGCCCTGTCGCAGCGAAAAAAAAGAGAGAAAGACCGGGCATTCAGAAAAGCTCTTTTCCACGGAAAAACAAGAGAGAGCGAGAGAGAAAAATTGCAAAAGGCTGGCGGGTGTGTGCGCGCGACTAGCTCTTACTTTCCGTTATCTTTGTCTTTTATGGCCCGGCGTTCCGACGCTCGCTCACGTATATGTACGGGCAGCGGGCGACGATCAGCGCCGAGTTCCCTCTTCTCGGGTCCTTGGGATTTTTTACGGTAGCTTTTATACGGTAAGAAAAATTACGTGGGAGAGATGTCGCGAGCTAGCGTGCCAGCGAGGGACTAAATGACGGCCTCGCCTACGCAAAACTGAACAACACGTGTCCTCGAGCGCACGAGACAAAGAGAGCAGGAATCTCGGGCGTTTTATTACACGAATCCCCGAGCGAAATTTACCTTCAAGAATAGCGCGCGCTCGCGGGTGGTAAATTTAGAAAATTATACGCGCAATATTTATTTGTACGGAGGGGGAAAATCCGTTTTATTGCACTGCAAACACACACACACACACACACACTGCGGGCGCACGCGGGCTAGGATGTAAAACCGAAAGCGCCGACGTAATCGATTCATCGTGTAATAAAAATTTTTTTAACGACCCACAGTACGTGCACGTTTCTACGTACTGCATGCACAGCAGGGGCAACAGCGGCCGCTCTATACACACATCGGAATTTCATTTTCGAAAATTGACTAAGCATTTTCAAACCCACGCGCGTATAACCGGATTATTTAATTTCATTCCAATTTGCCGCATCGCGAGAGATATTTACTGCACCGCTGAGCGTAAACTCGCTACTTCCGATCCTATATTTAAAAAGAAAAAACAGACGTGCCTTTACCAGCACCAGCTCGCACCGTGGCAAAAACTTAAGAGAGAAGATGAAACGCGAGAGAGAGAGAGAGAGAGAACGCGAGAATAAAAAAGGGTGCGCGCGCGTTGGACGCAAGTTCGGAAATGAAATTTCAGCCGAGCGTAATGCGCACGAGCCAGCTTCCCCCGTAATTCCCTGGTTTTTTTCGAGCAATTTGCAGCGCTGGTACTATTTCTTGCCTATGCGGGTGCGAGAAGCCCTCAAGGGGTGGCGGCGGGTGCGGGAGGAGAGAAAAGAAAAATACGATAATTGCGTTCGAAAAGTTAAAAACGAAAGTTGCCCCGCGAATTTCCGACCCGCGCGCGTGAGAGAGAGCGAGATAAGTCTCAAGTTTTTCGTTCGAATACTCGCGGGTCGCAATACTCGGGGGTCGCAAAGTCTCGAGCCAATATTAACGAGTTTGCCGTACGAGACAGCAGCAGCAGCAGCGAGTAATCATCTCTGCGGGCTCTCCAGCTCCGCGCAAAAAGCATCTCTCACTCTTTGGAGCGGGGCCAACGAGCCGCAGGGGGTCACACGCGTGCCACGGGGCCACCTGTTAGTATATCTAGCAGGCAGCGGCGAAGCAAGCGGCCATAATTAATTGAGCCTCTCGGCGCGCTTTCCTTTCTCTCTCAGCCGCGCACGAGTGTGTCGTTTGGGTAGGGTGGCGGCAGCGTGAAATCGTGCCGAGTGCGCGCGCGCGCGCGACACATAAGCACTTACTGCTGCCGCTGAGAAAAGGAGGTGCAGTGACTCGTGGCCCCGTTGCTGCCTCCTCGCCGCGACCGAATGCCCTCGAGCGGCTCGCTACCCTAAAAACACTGGCATGCCTGCGAAGGTACCTTGCGTACACCCACCTACGTACGTACGTACGGCTAATGCAATTGTTGGCTTTGTACTCGCGGCCGGCCGTAGTAGTAGTAGTGTCGTCAGAGGCAGAGAGAGAGTGCGCGTCATCGATCGATTATCGTACACGTATTATACGCCCGCAGTGGCAGTGCTGCTGTCGAGCTTTAATATAACTCGGAGGACGACTAGACGCTGCGCTGCAGCTCCGAGAGGACAAGCAAACAACCCCCCCCCCCTCTCTCTATACGGTGTACACGACACTCACGCGTAATCGCATGCAGATGCTCCTGCCGCCTGACCGTACAGCGCATATACGTCCGTTCGTTCGTTCCTCGACTACTCCATTTGCACTCTACATGCTAATGTCAAGACGACGCACGCGCGTATACACGCTAGGAGGGGAGAATAAAAAAAAAGAGTCGAAAGGATCCCTGACACACACACACACCATGCGCCGACGTCACTACACTCCTTGCGTAACTCTTGGACGTAAGCGGGTTATATATAGACAGACGGTGACGAGGAAGCGTGCATGCTCTCTTTGTCGAGTGCCGGAGCGTAAATATGAATGAACGCGAACGCGCGCCGGGACTACTCGCGAACTTTTAATGAAAGACGGGCCGCGCACGCGGGCGCGCGATGACCTAGGACGTAGTGTATATATACGTATAATACACGAGCACGGTCGTTTTATTAATACAGCTAATGCAAAATAGCCACTGCGCCGGGGGGTTAGGTGCAGCTGCAGCGCCGCGCTCGAGCCTCTCGAGGGGGCAGCGAGATGAAAATTGCTGCGGCCACAAAGGGAGCGCCTCTTTCACTTAGGTAGCGCTCCTCCTCCTTGGCCGACTTCTTATTCGAATGCATAGGTATGTGTATATATAGGCACGAAACTTATTCCATAAAGATCCCTGTCAAAACTTTAATATTGCCCGATAAAAGGACGAAACAGCCTCCGCCGTGGCTCGCGACGGTCTAATATAAGCGCAAGGAAGAGCACTTCTGGCATCGATATTGCGCTGTACCACCGTCTGCCTCGATATTTCCGTGCTCGCCGATCTATGGATAATTCAGCGCCTTATATTCCGCCTCTCTCGAATTCTTCTCCTCATCCTCCTTCTTCTTCTTCTACTACTTCCGTGTCACTGGCCTCGGCGTCGCGATCAATTTCCACCAACCCGCTAATCCACTCTCTCTCTCTCTCTCTCTCTCTCTCTCACTCTCGCGGGGTAGTCTCTGATGAAGTCCAGCGCACTGCTACTGCTGCGCTACTACTGCTATAGTTGTCGCCCGCGTGGTTTAGCGTATATACACTGCACAACTTGGCGCAAAGTTTAGCATCGGCATAGTTTGCCGGCTTGTTGCGCACTGCGAGAGGGGGGGGGGGGGAAGCTATTTTGGCCCATTATCCCAGGCAGCGGCAAAATGCCGAAAGTATCCACGCAGAGATTTACCGCAGCGTGGTAAAACGCTAGAGTGGGAGAGGGCTATTGTTGTTGTTGTGTGTGTCTACCTGAAAGTTTAAACGCCGCGGAAAACGGTAGAGGGCGGCGATTCATAAATCACCGGCCCCGTCGGTCTATTCCGCCGCTCATATATGGGCGCGCGTGCGAGCGTAGGAAATGGTATCGATTCGGCTGCGCGCAGGTGCGCCCCGTATATACACACACACATGTATAGAAGAACACAGGTGGAAATAAAAATCTAACGGCAGCCAGTCGAAGAACATCAAGAGGATTACTGCGCGTCACGACGCGTAGCCAGCCCGGCGAGAGACATCGCTAATAACTTCTGCAGCAGCAGCTTGCAAGTCGAATCGAGCGGGCTTTTCTTTTTCACTCAGCGTTTGTAGGTGGTTTTTTTTTTTTTTTTTTTTTTTTTTGCCAGGTAGGCAGAAACAATGACCAAGCGAGGCACGCCGGATAAACGATAGGTCTAGGTTAAACGCTGGTCAAACTGAAACGATGTGTGTGCGCGCGCGCCCGCGACGAACCTCCTGCTGCTGCTGCTGCAGCAGCACTTCCGTAGAAAGAGAGAGAAATGAACTTTGTTGCAACAAACCAATTATTTTCGTGCTCCAAATCCTATTCCCAATTACCCTCTTTGTGCTTCTCTCTCTCTCTCTCTCTCTCTCTCTCTCTCTCTCTCTCTCTCTCTCTCTCTCTCTCTCTCTCTCTCTCTCTCTATCTCGCCTCTTCCTATACTCCTCTTACTCCACTCTGCGCTCGCGCGAGCGCGTGTATACTACAAACTTTACCATCCCTGCTCTTCCGCGATGTAAAACTCGGGCTGGATTCGTCAGAATACGATGTAACGCATCACCGCGCGTATTTTTCTATATGTATATGTATGGATAATTTTATAAAGCAAACTTTATTTTTCGCGAGCACGGCGCTGAAAAATTGTACAAAGCATGCACTTCGGGGAGATTTATCATTTTTGAAAACCCCTCCGCGTTCACTGCACACTGCACTCGCGGGGTGTACTTTTGTTTTCATTGCTCGCTGCAAGCGCAGGCAAGTATACAGCGGGGCGAGCAATGCTTATCGAAGAGAACAACCGCGCATGATGGATCGAACGCTATCGCATGGTCCATTTACTTTTTAATATAATATACCATCCGCGTGCTCGTGTATGTGGGGGAGCGTAGGAGGGATTATTTTTATTTTTATACGAGGGAGAGGAAAAAAGTTTTTATAAAAATATAAAACCAAAGGACTTCCGTATTGAATATTGCAAATGTTTTCGATTTGTTTCAGCGTACAATATGCGCTCGTGCTGAGAGCACACACATATGCATGCGCAGGCCACTTTTTCCCAAACCTCCCCTGCTTTTTTTTTAGCGATGCCATGGAAATAGATTCTGACCTATTTTTACATCCAGACGGAAAAAATACCGAGATATATACTTTTAAAATAGCACCGTTTCTCCTCTCGTTTATCTTCGCGGCTCGAAATCACCCGATAACTTAGCGTCAACCGCGCTTACTTCAAATGTAAATACGCGTCTCGACCGATGCGCCATATGACTCAAAGTTTGGCAATATCAGCAGCAAGAGAGCTCGGTGTGTGTATATATACACACACACACACACACACACACACACACACACACACACAGACACATACATGCATATTCGGCAATCGCTTTTTGCGCGCACACATACACACAGGTACGGCTTGTAGAAAAAGCGCCGGGGGCGAAAAAATGAACGCGCAGCGCGCGCGCAAGCGAAGATATAAAGTGGCGCCTTCAAAGCCAAAATATTGAGAGAGATAGAGAAGAATTCTCTCAAGAGGCCTCCGGTCGTGCTGATAGGCCGGATTAGAATTCGAAGAGCCCAACCAGGCCGCAGCCTCCTATACGATGGATGTATGTACATTGCATTTTCCCTTTGTGCCCCGAGTGAGAGTAGTAGAAGAGCGACTCTCGCTTTTCTTTTCCTATATAAAGAGACACGCTTTCGCGCATGCGCGCATCAGAACGCGCGAGCGTACATATACATGTGTGTACACTTTCGTTTGATGAGGCGAACGCGAGAAACTTTACGTAACGGAAAATTTCCGGAATATATATTCGTATAATATAGCTTTAAAAGCAGCGGACAAAAGACTTTGATATCTTTGAGGGTAAAATCTCTCTCGCTCTCGGCTAAACGCTTTGAAAAAGTTTTCCGACGACGCGCGCGATACATCGACGCAAGCCGGCGAACAATATATATAAAGCGACGCGCGCCGCGGTCAAGCTAAACACCACATCAAAGACACGTGTCGGTGCGCCGGCTAATTAGAGCCAATATGTACGTGCACGTATAGCGCGCCCGCCAGAGCTCTTTGCCCACCACTCTAGCCCCCGTTCGATTTTATATAATTATCGGAAATATCTTTCGTATATACGTATGAAAGAATTTTGAACTTTTTAACCGCCGCGATAATTCGGGGGATTCAATATTGACGAATTCGTGGGGAAAGGAGTCTTTCAGAACGCGCGCGTTATAGACTCATTTAATCTGGGTCATGAATCCGTCAAAATCTCTGTCTGTCTCTCTCGACTCACTCTTTTTCTCGAGGTAGAGAACTTAAAAGAGATGGAAATATGGCTTGCGTAGGAAACAGAGGAAAGCGAAAAGGATAAAAGGTGGGCGGCCGAAAGCTGAAACTAAAGGGAACCGAGAGGTAGCCGAAAGTACAGTGCCGGAGTCGTAGTTTCTTTATAAGGTCCTTCTTTGCCCTCCCTTTTTGCCTCCCCGCGCGTGCGCGCGCGCTCTAATGCGTCTCTTTTACCAGTGCCATTGTTTTGAGCGACTTACACAGACACTTTTCCACCCACACGCAGCCACACATATATTGTAGTATCTTTCTTCCTTCGTTTGTTTCCGCACAGCACTCGTCGACTTCACTTTCGCTGATGAATATTATAATTACCTTCTCGCTCTGACTCGTTAAAGCGATTTTAAATCTTTCACGTGCACGGTGTTGCAGTATGTGGAGAGTGCGGTTGTTCCCTTAGACGTCGCTTTTTCCTTTTAACTCCTTACTTTATACTACTTGATCCCATTTGAGTTTACACATTTATAAATATAATACTATATGTATATAATAGTTACACATTTATGTATATAATAGTTACACGAGTCCTTTTGATTAAAGAACGAGCTTATAGAATAATTTACGCGAAGAAATCGAGATAGACGCGAGCGCGGCATAAATAAGGAAATAACCGAGCGAGAGTGCCTGTCATGTTCTCCGGGGCAGGTGTCGTAAGCGGCGAATTGCATAAGATCGAGCGAGAAGCTCGTCGCACGCGAGGGAGAGAATGGAAAGGAGATAGAGATAGAGAGAGACATAGATGAGATGCAATGCGCGCGAGGCT
Source organism: Torymus aiolomorphi (assembly GCA_036365515.1). NCBI lineage: Eukaryota > Metazoa > Arthropoda > Insecta > Hymenoptera > Torymidae > Torymus > Torymus aiolomorphi. Next base: position 153,521,383 of record CM070877.1, read on the forward strand.
TTTTCGCAGCGAGTGCCCCCGCGTGCAGTCTAGATGGAAATCGCGGCCGATTTACTCCAATAATGGATATATAACGGCGTTCCGCGAAAAACGCTCCGTGCACATTTGCTCCATGAATTTCAAAGTAATCCCCCTTCTCCGCAATTTTAGCTGTTGGTTCTTTTTTTTTCGACCGTCGCCGACGACTCCCTCGATTCGCCGAAAGGGAGTATAGCATACCTTTTCGTGCGCTCCTATTAAACTCGCGTCCATGTAGCCGCAGGAAATTAAAAGCCCGCCGCACAGCTGACGAGTGACAGGTGCATTAGACAGAGATAGAGATCAGAGACATATAAAGATGAAATCTCGGCGCGTCTTATTAAAAAAGCCGGAGAGTTCTCCCGCCGAGATATAATAATAGCCGCGCTCCGCACGCGGCTGTTGGCGGGGGGTTAAAGGCGCGAGCCAATCGGGTACGCCGAGCGTCACGAGGTCGAGAGGCGATTTCCCCTTATTGTAGCCTCTCCTCCCTCCTTCTTGGCCCCAAGTTAAGGGCATTGAAAGCGGAGCCGTAAGACGTTCCAAGTCCCGTCGGCAACAATGGGAACGTCAATCAATTGTTCGACTATCAGACTTTCAGTGTTCTCAGAGCGCGCGCGCGCGCCTAGTTTCGCCGATCGATGGAGCACATGTTCGTTGAAAAGGAATTCGCTCCTGCCGAGAGCGAAGTGCCATTCAGACTTGCTCGAGGCGCCCAGGGGATTGGCTTTCTCCGTTCGTTAAAAAATGCATGGAGGGTGTGGGGAAGGGGAGTGTTTTCAAACTTGTTCTTTTTTGCCTGCAAACCGAGCGCGAGCGAGCGATTCTCTTAATTCGAATTACGGGTATAAGATCTCGGCGCGAGGTAATTGCTGCACTACTGATCGCGCGCTCGAAATTTGCCCACTCCGACACCGTGTGGTAAGACGAATCGATTTTTATAGGTGGTTATACATATACCTATATAGATGTGTAAGACAGCCGGCTGTTATCTCGGCATTATGCATTCGCACTCCGGCGAGATCCGTCTCTCGCTCTCTCTCTCACTGCTGAAGGAGGAATTCGCGCTGCGATTCGTCGGGACATGAATATCTCGGCGCTCGCGCGTATATTACGCATCGTCTACGCTTTATGCAAATTGCCGAATCTTTGCACAGCGAACTCTGTCTCTCTCTCTCTCTCTCTCTGTCTCTCTCTCTCAAAAGCACGCCACCTCTCTCAAAGACCTTCTCCTCCGAAGTTTAGCTCTCAGATTCCGTCTCTCTCTCTGCAAAAGCGCTGTCGACTCGCGCACAATGCATACACATCAGAACCCCGGGGAGAGCGAGCGGGGGGGGGGGGAGGAAAAACTAGCGCTAGCACGACTTTGATCCAATTTCAATATGCTCGCGGAGCGTAGCTGAATTATGCGCTTCCCCCGTAAGTTATTCCCGGAAATAGCAAAGTACCAGCAGCAGTAGATCCATTCGCCAAGCCCTCCGATGAAATTCCGAATCCACTCGAAGATATAATATATAAAGTTACACGTTCATTTCGCTTGGTTTATACATTCGAATGCGCGAAACGCCGCCGTATGTTAATTAGTGATTTTCTCCCTTTGATCGCTCCAATATTCCCGCTCGCGCGCGTGCAGCTATTGCGTAAGCGTCGCGTCGTCCTCCCCCTCGGTAGTTACAGGCAATTTTGACACGTGCTTCGCGCGCGCGCGAAATAACAGCTGCTGCCGCCGCCGTTTGAAACCTCTATAATTTTCTACCCGCGAGAGTGAGCGAGAGAGACTGTATATAGACTCGAAACTCGCGCACTAGTGCGACTTCACTCCCTCCCTCCCACGGAATGTGTCACATACTACTCGCGAGCGCGAGATTACGATGCTTGCAGCAATACACTCACAGAGACACACACACACGCACGCCCAGCTCTTCACTTTTTTTATCGGCCTCCCCTCGCGGCGTTTTAATGCTCTCGTTGCGCGCGGCGACGAGCTCGTTTCCGCAGATACATTCGTTAAATAAATGCGCTAATGACCGCCGAGTAGGTAGTCAGTTTTACGATTGCCGATACACGAACTTTTCTACCTCTCTCTTTCTATACGTATTCGGCGCATGGCCGCCGATATAGAGTTCCATATTCCGCGAGGGTGGAATCGATACCGCCGCCGCGCACTCGGGATATATATAAAATGCACGCGCGCTTCGCGACAGGTATGACGTGTAAAAAATTTATCCCATCCCCTCAGCCCGTCTCGCGGAATCGTCGAAGATTTGTCATCAATATTCCATATCCCCAAGAGTGGCCGTAGCAGTAGACCACTCGACGTCAGCCTCTTTTCCTGCCCTTTTCTCGCTCTATACTCGCCGTGCACGTATAGCGGCCGTAATTGGATTCCGTTAACTTCTTCATCTGCAGCCAGCCATGTTCTTGTAGGAACAAAAGGAGAGAGAGAGAGAGAGAGAGAAAGTACAGGTAACTTCCAAATCGCCTTTGAAACTTGGAGGATCGGATATTATATGCCCTGCACTCCACTTGATATCCTATCAAGACATCGCGGATTCTCTATATATATTTTTGACGATAATATATGTGTCAAGGAGGCGAAATTTCGTAAAGGGAAATCCGAGACCTACACGAATCTTCCATATGAGTGCCAGCCTTTGACCCCTTGAGTCTCGATGGCTCGACTCACTATACTATTATGTATATACTCCGCGGGTCGACGTACCGTTAATGGCTGTCGAAATTCAAATGGGGAGCCACACGAGATTGTCGCCTATTAAAGGCATTACAAACGAGCCTATTTTGTGCTCGGGTAGCACTTTTTTGTGTGCCACCTGCAAACAAGACCGTCGCCGCCGCCGCCGACTCCGACTATGGACTATAGACGCGCGCGCGCATATAATTACGGAGTACTCGGTAGGGGGCGGCTTAAGGCGCCTTTAATTATGTAGAAATATTATAATTATTTGGCCTCGCATTGTTATTAACGTTAAAAACTAATGTTCAGGCGTATATAATACAGTTATTAGGTAACCGTTCCTCCAAGGTATATAAAAGTGAAACAAATGGCTCGAGACACGCCACTGCGATATTAACATTTTTATCAGGGCCCCTCCCCCTCCGTCGTTATTACATCGAGCGAGTCAGCACTTATGCATCTTGTACTTATTCTTATCTATCTTGTACCTCCTACACACTTTCTCATGAATCATAATTTTCTGCGGCTCACGAAAATTTCACAAAATCCAAATCGATATCATACATACTACACCCCTTCTTCTTTTCCCACAAATTTTAAAACAATAACGATTACAGAATGCATAAGAATAACAGAGACGGCCGTAAACGTACTGAAATGATCCGATCGGCATTAATCATGAACCGCAAGAGGCTAAGCTCGCAAAGCCTCGCATGAATAACAGGAGAGAGCGTCGGCAGCAGCAGCAGCAGCATCCTCTCAAGGACGCGTATACCACTGGGAGCACCTGTATTTGAGCGTCGGTTGAAAGCGAGAGAGACTGTGTGTGAGCCCTCGAATAATGACATTTCGAAGCAAAGCGTTAGTCGGATTTACGATCGGCTGAGTGTGCGTTACGTGATATAAGGCTATAGGCGCTGGTAGCAATGACCGGCTCTTCGTCCGGCGCGCGCGCACTCGCTTCGATTCACGTATATATATATAGACACGGACGAGCGGGGACACACGTGAGTGTGAGAGAAAGAGGCCTCTATAACGGATTGTCTAGTTTAGTAATACAATGGCTTGTAGATCTTCGTTTTATCGCGCGGATTAATGCTTTCGTTCCCGTTGTTCGTGACATTCGTGCTGCCATATTTTGCCGTGATGTGATGCGAATGTTAACGCGAGATTTAATTGGTGATACTTTTGGGACAATTACAAATGTTTTGATACTTGTATATACTATAGTAGTACAGAGGTAACTAAAATTTATGAAATATTATAGCAACAGTTACCACACTACTGTTGCATTGACCACATCGTTATACCTTCAAATACAACAATAGATTATATTTTCCTAAAAAAACACAATTGTTTTTACATACTTTTTCCCCGCGCACTATTTTCCTAAAAAAAAATATAAATAAAAAAAAAAAGAAAATAAAGAAACACTGTTTCGATTCTAAAAAATACAAAAGAAAAAGTCCTTGACATGAAAATCCTATTAATACCCGTGTATAACCATATTAATAGGCGGTATAGACATCGTCGGCACGATCAACATTGCCACGCGTCTACACGAGGCATTATTACGTATATCGATCTGTTTCTGAATCCATCAATTGGATTTGTCGTAATTAAATTATTCGCACAAAGCGCGCAGTGCGCGCTAGGAGGCGCCAAGAACACCTACAACGTCGCGTTTATCCAAGACGTTTCCACGTATATACATACATACAGCGAGCGAGCGCGAGTAAGATTAATGCTACACCCCCATTAATCCAGCCCGAGAGCTCGTGTTTATAGTCTGGAATGATTTTAGAATAAGGTGTGTGTGTGTGTGTGTGTACATATATATGTGCGACGTGTTGACAACGACAGCACACACTTACCCTCGCCGTCTTCCGTGAACTCGTGCTGCTCTCGACGCAGGGTAGTCCTCCGCACTGTAACAACAAACATTTGCTATTTAAATGCGCCTTTTAAGGGGTAAACATTGTTGTTGCTACTGTGTGTAGAACGTTTCTCTTTGAGCATTTTTGCGTTTCGCGTGCCACACGTACATCTCTACAATAACGGGGGCGCATTAAACATTCGATTTTCGAAGGGATCTTTAAGTCAGGGAAATATCGAAGCTAAAGTCAATGCTACTTTATGCGACTTTGACATTCGGCACACGGCGAAAGCGGCATTTTCCAGCCAATCGTCCGTCCCCCCGTTCCAGCAGCGGCGGAGCCTTTATTACACGCCGGAATGATCATCATCCGCGGAAAGTGAGTAATAAGTTACGGAAGGATGGATTCTAGATAACTCAAACGACGGTAGAGAAAGAGAAAGAGAGAGAGAGAGAGAGAAAGATTCTCTCGCTGTAGGCTATATTGATTTTCCTTTAGAAAAATTTCACGTCCGGGAGCGAGCTGAAAGGCTGCTCTCTGCTCTCCCGCAATCTTGAAAATCATCAGATCTCGGAATCTCTCTCTCTCTCTCTCTCTCTCTCTCTCTCTCTCTCTCTCTCTCTCTCTCTCTCTCTCTCTCTCTTTCCCTTCGCCAGTTATACCGAAATGTATATATACGGCGCGTTTGCGACGGCTCTCGGGGCTTTTGCTTAGCTGTGAAAACGACGCGGAGCGAGAGTAGTCCTCCGCCGCGGGGCTAGTTTTATCTCACCCCGAAAATCCGCCTGCGCAATGCCACGTATATATACGCACACAATCGTATCGTTACGGCTCGAGCAGGGGTGGCGAATAATTGTTATTGTCGTCAATGGCCGATGATGACGGTGGCCGCCGTAAATAAACGTGATCTTGTTTATACAAAAACCCTCGCATCATTGCTATTCATAATCTACATATATACACAGATAGATCCACAGAGCATGCAATATACACAGCGCTAGGAAGGTCGTGTGCAACTTATCGGGCTTAGCATTCAAATGAAAGTATTACGCGCGCAGCGATCGCCGGGGCCGTTAAATTTTGATATTCCGCGCGGATTTCACCGGCGAGAGCGCGGGGCACATCCCAAGGGCCAAAAAGCTCGCTTGCCCTACCTTACATAAGGATCGATCGGGAGAGAAGCGAGAGCGAAGGTCGGCCAGCAGCAGCAGAGGCGGCGGTAGAATTTACGAACTTCCTCTTCGCCCGCTGGGATTTTCTACTCGGAAGAAGAAGAAGGAAGACGAAGAATACACAGAGAGGAGCGTGTACGTATATAGCAGGCATTAGCTTCACGGAGCAAGGAAGTTAAAAACAGTAAGAGAGCAAGCTAGCAAACAGTAAGCACGGGAAAGAAGTTTTGCTGTAGAGAGTGTGCGGGTATAGACGATTCCGAAAGGAAAGCGATCCAAAGTCTATGTCTGTGTGCAGAGAGAGAGGGAGAGTAGAGCACGCAACAAGCAAATGGAATTAAAAGATGCGAAAAGTCGATCGAGAGAAAAAGAAGAGGGAGAGAACAAGAAAAGAGGATCGCGCTTATCCGATGCAAAGTCTTGCACGCGCGTGCGACTTTCGGATCATAAATATTCGAAATCGCTGCTTGCTCGCTCGCTTGCGCAACATCTTTACACCCTTTAAGTTCTTCAGCCGTCATCTTAAAGTCTCGACTCCTTCTCTCTCTCCTCTCTTTCTCTCACCCACGCTTGCGAGGAAAGGCCTTCGTCGTCGTGTCGCACACTTGTCTCTTTTCTTCCCCTCGTCTTTGTCTTCGTCTCTTCTTTTTCCGCCCTTCTCACTCACTCTCTCGTGACTCGGCGTTCTGGACTTCGGAGAGTTCGGCGCGAAAATAGTTCGACGACGACGACGACGACGACGCCTGGGCCGGTAAACAGTGCTGAATTATTCATCGGCGCAAAATAATTCATAAAGAGGCGCTCGCGCGCGGACGGGAACTTCAGTCCAGATAGATAGAGACACTTCGCTAGAGCGGCGGCGGAGGCGCCAGGAGAGAGAAAGAGAGAGAAAGTATATGTATGTATGCAGCCGACGATCGGGAGAGATAAGAAAGTAATAAGTGGAAATTTTCAATAACCCGCCAGCCCCGCGGCCGAAAGTTCGCCGGACTGCTTTCTCCTTTTGTTCCTGCAGGCGAATAAAAACCGTTATCGCCACCGAGTAATACACACCGACACAGACACACACATGCACACGTGCACTACCATCGACGACGACGACCCATTTAACGGGTTTATCCGGGCAATTTTCGTTCGCGAGAGGGAGAGAACAAAAAACGGGAGCATCGTATCGGAGATATTGACCAGTTACCACCGCGCCTCGTGTCTAGAGCTGGCCCCGTGCGCTTAATCACGACAGAGTGAGAGAGCGAGTCTCCAGCCCGTTATCCGCGTTTCATAATTTATTCAAACTAGCCGCGAGAAATCGATGCAGTCACAGCAGCAGCAGCAGTAGTTCCTATATACACATTTACACCCACACACACACTGGAGTTCGGGGATAGTATTCTCATTACGACGTTCGCCAGGCGCGGCGGCGGTCCGATTCCCGCGAATTCCGGACGGGGCTCTCGGAAGTCGTCGCTCGGAAGCGGAAAACGACGGGCCGGCTCTTCCGAGTCGCCGAGCCTTGCAGAAGGGCCATCAGTGCAGTGCAGTCCCTCTGCTCTCCACGGCTGGACGAGCACGCCTTTCACTTCGTTACCTCGCCACCAGTCGGGATCTCGCTTGCGCTCCTCGTGTCTTATCCCTTTCCGCTCTTATGTATGGCTGCTGCTGCTGCTGCTGCTGCATGTTTTATGGCCGCGCGGTTCTATATTTAAATCGACGGCGTGTGTGTCGCGCGGCGAATCGATGAATAGTACGTACACATCGAGTGAGCGAGAGAGTAATGCTTCATCGGAAATACACGGGAGAGGAGAGAAACAGAGTGTAGGATGTCGGTGGATGGATATGGATGAAATGAAAAAAAGAGGGAAAAAAAATAAACTATATTTTCAATTCAATCTCTCGTTGCATTTTTTTCCCGTTTCCTCGGAATCGGGTTGCGATCGGAGAGGAGGAAAGAGAGTATTTGCATCTTTTGACGAATTAAAACGGGATCGATCCGATTTCCGGGATTTCAATGCTATATTGTTTAAAATTTCAGTCAGTCCTATATACATCTCGCGCTCGCGCTCTTCCAATTCGAGGACAATCACTTCAATCTGCATATATTTTAAAAAATCCGCGCGCACGTGCGCTCACCTACATGCACAGAGATACCAGAGCCGCGTGGCTTTGCAAAAAAGGACCCAACATTTTCTAAGCAGAAAAACATTCCTGCAACAGCAGCAGTAGCGGCAAGAAACACACATAACACGCGTCCCGCACGCGACGCAGCAGAGCCATTTCCATATATTTTATCGCCTTTATCTTGCGACGGGCGCACGAGCTTGGAAGATAGGTAAATCCCGAGGCTGCTGCTGCGTACATGTATATACACACACAGAGAGAAAGTGTATACGCGTATGGAATAAGTGATTAACGCGCTGGGAAGCCAAGTGGACGCGGGGCGCGAAGATTGTCGCAAGTAAATCACCCCTATTAACCTGTTTCGCGCACACACGTGTACACACATATATTATGTATACACATACATTGCGTACACACTATATACACGGTGGCGTCGGCCTCGAATCGTCGAGCAGCAGCAATTTCAAATTCAATCGATTCACACACGCGCCCACACTGCGGCATACATTTATGCGTCCTCCTCCCCCTTGCTAAATTGGAAATGCACCAGTGAGTGAGTGAGAGAGAGAGAGAGAGAGAGAGAGAGAGTTGGACCCCATGTGCGCATTGACAAAAAATTATACTCAATTGGCTGCTCGAACTCGCGAGCGAACGAGCGATAACAGCCGTTGCAGCAATTTCCCCACTCTCTTTTTCGATTTCGCGAGCAAAATGTTTGCCAGCCAATAGCTCTCTCTCTCGCTCTCTCTTTCTCTCTCTCACCCCCTCTCTCTCTCTCGTGGTCAATTTGTCATAGCGCGTGCATTAGAAAAGGAAGGGAAAATACAGCGTTAATAAAGAACCGGGATTTACGTGTGTATAGAGGGGGGCGGGAATACTAATAATAATGAATAGTCATACACGCCAGCGGGGCATGGTCCATAAACATCCCCGAATAACCGTACGAAATATCGCCCACGCGTATAGCCGAAGGGGCAAATCTCTCTCTCACAAAAAAAACATTCGTGTCACCATCGCATTTTCCTTCCTCTCTCTCTCTCTCTCCTCTTCAAGATCGCAGAGCGCGCCACACGTCCGAGGCAGTTTATGCGACAGCACGCGACGCTCGCTAGCGTGTGTGCACTGCACTCTGCGAGGCACTTTTTTCCCGCTGGCGCGTCGCCGTCCACTCGGGCCGCTTGCGAATAAAGCACTTTTCCCGCGTCGCTCGTGCGTGAAGCAACGAAGGCCGCTGTTACTGCCAGCCGCCGGCCCGCACTCTCCAAATGGAGTCATGTGCGAGCGAGCGCCGGACAATCTAATGCAACGTAAATCGTCGGGCTAAGAAAGTTTTCAGGTTCTTGAGTGCCTCTCTCTCTCTCTCTCTCTCTCGTTCTGGTATATTGCTCAATATATATATACGGGAAAAGGGAGGAGGAGAACGAGGTTTCAAAGTTTAATGCGGTCCGACGCTGGGCCGTGCCGCGAATCTTTGTTGACGCTGAGGGTTTTTTTGCTGGAAGCTTTTCGCGAAGAAGCCGTTATATCGTTGAGTTATCGGATTACGGCTGCGCGCCGGTAATTTTAGATGATTTTCGTGACGGAAATTTCTATATTCCAAAGAGAGAGAGAGAGAGAGCGAGGGAGAAGAGAAATTTTTTTCTTTCAACTTTACTGTATATAAGCTTGCAAGAGGAGGAAAAAACTGATGGAACGAGGATACGCAGAGAGGCAGAGAGAAGGACGCAGAGGTCGGGCAAACGTTTGACGAGCAAATACAAAGTATTGTAATCCGCAGGCGTGATTGGATCAACGAACGCTATTATATTGCGTATCGCGCTTGCACGGAATTTAACGCTCGCTCGCTCACTCGACCAGTCGCCAAGATGAAAGATTAGCCGATGGAAATTCGCCGGCTCTATACAAACACACTCACGCACGTACATCCATATTCCACATTTACGTACGCTCTCGGGCCATCGAAATTATTCGCGCGCGAGGGGGTTGGGGCTCTTTTATCGCGGCAATAATAAGCCCTGTTTGCCCGATATTTAGCTCTCTGCAGCGGGGCGCACAGCGCTTTTCGGTGGCGTCGCAGCAGCAGCGAATATTAAATCGACGGGCGAGATAACGAGTGTATACGTACACGGCGCGGCACTTTGCCGAGCTGTAACGACGTATTATCACGGGCTCAACAATAACAAGCCGACGCTGCCGCCTCGTGCACACCTATCTCAAATCCGTCGCGCAGCGCGGCAATATAAACGGTAGCGGGAGGGGGTCGGAGGAGGGCCAACCGCTCGACCCGAATTTATCGTCGCGTCGGCGTTTTTGCCAGCGTGAGAGGGAGAGAGCTATTACATGCGCGACGCACGAAATGTTGCGAAAAAAAAAACATTAATCCTCGGCCGGGGATTATGCAGGCGTGCAGAGTGTGTACGGTTAATACTCCGAGAGAGCGAGAGGGGAAGTGGAGAGGACAGTTGCAGTGTAATACACGTATGACTGGAGGTGCCGGTGGAATAGGGACAAGTGCGGTGGTAGTAGTGGTGCGACATCGGGGTCTATTGGAAAATCTTGTGCATTACGAACCAGCTGGTTCGTTAGCTCCGCCACCAATAAGGCGGACGGAGAGAGAAAGAGAGAAAAGAGCGAGGCGAATTACGCTCGTTCAGCGTGCGTTGAACTTGAAAGAAAAAAATCGACAGTGAGAGAATGTATTCTGCCGATGAAGCAACTATTTGCCAATTAATACACTTTGGTGGAGACGACTTATTGACCGGCCAAGTGCCGTAAATTAAGCCTCGCGTTATTGCGCATTTTCGACGCTGCAGTATGTACCAGGTGAGATGAGAAAACGCGTATGGTATACATATATTATATACACGGATAAAATGTTATAATAAATTTTATTATAAAATGTGAAAAAAATTACTATATTTTATAGGAATGGTGTGACATATCGAAATTATAATAATTTTTGCTACACAACATAGTAATTTTTATGGCTGACTTTAAATTTCAAAAAATTAATTTTTTTTTTCATTTTTTGAACTATTTTTGCATTTTAATAGAATACTTAATGTGAAAATAAATTTTAAATTAGAAATAAAATTTTTTTTTACGACGGTTGGGATCGATCCTGGGACCCTCAGCATGGTAATCGGACTTGAGTACAACATTTTGGAAGTGACATATGTCAAACCCCTGGTTACGAAATCTCTTAAATGATAATATTGAATAACTACAATTACACATAAAATACTCATCATCAATGTACATAATAAAAAATAAAATGATTGAATCGAGATTTTCAAAGTTTTGCTTACTTAAAAGCAAGGCCAAGTGAAATTGCGATGGAGTACATAACCTCAATTAAACCATGTGCACGCCTTGACGTACGCAGAAAGTACTATGGTTATGGCAATTTTTACTATATTGGATAACAAAATTTCTTTGACAGGTGGCTAAAATTAAAAGAATATATTTCAAATTTTACTATATCACAGTTTTTGCTATATTGTATAGCAATTTTTCTTTTATGTCGTAATACTTTTTAACCAACACTGTATAATAAAAATTACTAAAAATGTTGTAATTATTCATATAGTTATAACAAAAATGCAGCATACAGTGGAAATGTCACACTTTTCCTATATTATATAGTAATTTTTATTATAATAATAAAAATTACTAAAAATGTTGTAATTATTCATATAGTTATAACAAAAATGCAGCATACAGTGGAAATGTCACACTTTTCCTATATTATATAGTAATTTTTATTATACTTATAATAAAATTTACTGTAACATTTTTCTCCGTGTACATATGCACGTGTGTACGCGCGAGAAATAATATTCATTAAACTCGTTAAAAGTGCGTAAAATTGCAGAGTGCGTTATAAAGCGGAGGGAGGAGAAGGGGGCGATGTGGAGATTAAATTTAGTTACCGCGCCGCTTTGAACTTTTAACGGGATAACACGGAGAGTGCGCGCGGAGCAAGAGCGCGTGTACGAACGATTGATTTAAATTTTCGCCTGAAATGTGGGCCGAGTGAGTGCGGCACGCGCTTTAGACAATACCGTAGAAGCGGCAGAGGGGGAGAGATTACTACGGCCAAAAATATACAGCGAGCGCGAGACCGAGCTGGCATGAACTCGAGGTGTATAAATAAATGAGCAGGATTGATATTGGCGAGGATTTGTAGCATGCACAGCTCGGTCGGTAATACAGATAGACATGGAGCACATACAGTGTGTATCACATACACACACACACACACATACATAGAAAATGATCATTTACCTTGTCGCGATGGCCGTTGATCTCCTGACGTCTGGGCATTGCGTTATCGCCATCCGCGTAGACGAGGTTCCTAATGAGGCCGTTGAAGCGCGGCTCGAATATGACGCTCGGCAGCGCGAGCAGCGTCAGCTTGCTGTTGTACCAGCTGGGCATGCCGCCGACGTACACATCCGAGTTGCCCGCTAACTTTCCAAACTCGAACTCCTTGCCGCGCGACGTCGACGTCACCGCCACGCCGTCCACCGTCAGCGTCGTGTTCTCGTTGCACCTCTGTATGTGCACCTTGTGCCAGTGGCCGTCGCCGAGGTCACGTCCGACGGTCAGTATTTGCGCCCCGCCGCCGAGATTGTAGCGCAGCCTCAGCGCGCTCTCTACGAGCTTCGCCTCGAAGAAGTCGTAGGTGCCGCCGTCGTCGGTATAGAGCAGCAGCCCGTTGCCCTGCTCCGTCTTGAACTCGAACTCGAGGCTGCCGTTCAGCGCGGCGTTCCACTTGGGGAACTGCGCGTGGCTCTGGGCCGAGCCGTCCAGTAAGAAGCCACGGGCCCCGTTGGCTGCGAGGCACACCAGCAGCAGCAGTACCGCCATCGTCATCCTGCGTCCTCTTCTTCTTCTTCACTTCTACGTGTTTATCTATTCCTCACGAGACGGGCATTTTCTCCTCCTGGACCGCCTAACCTCGCGCACTCTCCTCGCGCCTGATATATCGCACACCTCTACTCTACGTCGTCACTGCTGCTGCTGCTGTTGCTGCTGCTCGCCTCGCGGTCGTAGCAGCACGACGTCCCGATCGATCCGCGGCTGCTCGGCGCCGCCGCGCGAACGCCCCATATTTCCCGGTGAGCGCGCGCCAACCCTCCCGCACGCGCACACAAACACACTCACCACTCGCTCTTTCTCTCTCTCTCTCTCTCTCTCTCGCTCTCTCTGAAGTTCACAGTGCTAACTGAGCACTTGTGCTGGACGGATTTGCTCCCAGTCGTGTTACGTTGTCGTCGTCGCCGTAGTCCCGACGCTGGGCATAGCCACACGCACCTACTCTCCTCCTGCAGGCGCGAGCGCGCCAGAGAGAGCCACCCCCGTGTGTCTGTGTGTCGTCGTCGCCACCGCCACCACCGACTGCTGCTGCTCTGCCCGCCGCCCCGCGTCCGAGATACGACGACGTCGACGACGAGCGACGACGACCGCGCTCGCGGTAACGCGCAGACGCGGGAGTATACGCGCGGCGGCAACCCCAACCCCTACTCTTTTACCCTCCCCGCGCTCGCTCTTCTTCCCCTCCCTGCCTTTTCCCCCCTCACTCAGGAAACTTGCTGCTTGCATATTTTCAAACGTTCGGCCGTCCGCACACCCACACACTGGTACATGTACACATACGAGTCATCTTGTTTTCCGAGAAAACTACCCTCCTTTCCGACGAGCCCTAAGTAGCGTGCATGCGTGCATTCTATCTCTCTCTCTTCCTCTCCTTTTTCCTCTCTCTCTCACACGCTGTCTTGGCAAAGGCGACGGGGCGACGATGACTATAGCGCTCGCACGCGCGCGCGAGACTAGTGCGTTCCTAATTAGAAGGCATTGGATATGACGTGTGTTGCTTCTATATACGCAAACATATACACACCTGGAGACGCCTCGGCGTTTCGAAGAGGATGAATTGGAGCGAGACACACAGACAGGCCGTTCATTCGCCCGTAAACGGAGAATGCCGTCACGGGATCTAGCTGATGTGTCATGCTCGGCCACGTGTCGCACGTGGGTAGTGAGCGAGCGAGTGCACGCCCCCGGAAAAACCTATAAAGTCGATATGTATCTTTGAGGGGCGATTTCAATTTAAAAAATTCACTGTCGCCAACTAGAGAGAGGGAGAGAGAAAGAGAGGAGGCGGGCAGAGGGAGCGAGAGAAAGAGAGAGTCGATAAAAACGCAATCAATATTCAGGTAGCAAGAGAGAGGATAACGCGCGAGCGAGCGAGCGTGTGGGTAGATGTGGGCCGGCGGTTCTGCTGCTGCGGCAGGGACAATGTCTGACCGGACCCAGCGCGTATCTACTTACGAGAGAGTCTGTGCACAGTCTCTCGGTGTACCCTTCTTCCTGCAGGCTTCTCAAGCGTAAGTTTCTCGTTAATTATGGGATGAGATAGACGCTGACAAGGAAGAGAGCTCTAACAGTTATTTTGTAAATTACATCGCTTTTTGGAAAAGCACAGCTGCGCGTATACATACGCGAGAATTCAGCGATGGACAAAAGTGAGGGGTATATACATCCGAGCGCATAATACATGACAGCTAATGCGCTGCAGTGAATTAAATTTAGAAGGAGCGGGAGCAGAAGCCGGGGCGAGTGAATTGACCAAAAATAATGTAAGAAAAGCCCCGGGGCTCGTATTTCAATATAGCCCGAGCGAGGAGGGAGGCAGGCAGGTACCCTGCGCGCACTTATCCCCCCGCCGTCGTTCCTATACAGATATACACGCGATTTAGCGATTCTGGCAGGTCGCGGATTTCGGAGGGAAACCGGGTCAGCTTTTAATTCGCTAATCGAACGATGAAAGCGCCCGCGCTGCAGCAGCAGCAGCCCAGTACGAGCCGCGTGAAAAAGTATATTTTTATCATTAACTGCTAAAAGCTCGGTGTGCGCTCCGTCGCGCACGTGTATTAGTTCCGCGCGGGTAAAAATATAGGGGATGAAAGGTTCTTACGGGGAGGGAGTTTTTGTTGTACGCGAGGCTGCGCTGAAAAAAAAAAGAAACAATTGTGTGTACGGTGAAAGGGGAGAGATAGATAGATAGATAGATATTCCTTCCTTTTGCTATAACAAAAAATAATATACAAAATATAATATACATAAATATTCAAATAGTTATTTAATATTATATCACAGAGATGAGCTCGTCAGTCAATTCGTTAATCTATTTATCTTGGTTATTTGCTCCTTTTTATACTATAGTATCGCTTCTTGCTGATTTCATTTAAATTCATGCAGGCCGTTACTGATCAAATTTTTGTTTGTCTAAAAACTATGAAAATGTATTCTAAACTATATTTAACCTTTAGAGGGCCGGGATTTGAGGTTTTAGAACGTCTTTGAAAATTACCCAAATTTGTGTTATGTATTAGTATTTTTCGACACGGGTGCGGAAGGAAATAATTTATTTACGTACTAGTCTCAAACCGCATTTTATACCTCCAGCGCCAAAAAATCATATTAAAGTTGTGATTTTGAGGTTAGAGTAGTATAAACTGTGTCTAAAGTTCCTTTCATGACTCGAGCCCATATCGTCGTGCGGTACGAAGAAAAGCCAACTTGGAAGTTACAGGTGAAGAAAAGCCAAAAACGCGTCTAAGGCGAAGAAAAGCCAGTTTGCGCCCTCCCAGACGAAGAAAAGCCAGTTTGCGCCGTTCCTGTGGAGGAAAAATCCCAATTGACGGCATCTAATCAATTACTAGTTATCTAATTATCTTATCTTTTTAAAAAGATTTTTAATGTTTTTGGTCTTTTTATCTTTATCTTATCTTATTATCTGAAAGCTATCTATAAGATGCCAACTAAATATTACTTTCGTTTGAGAAAAGTCAAACTGGCTTTTCTTCGTACCGCGCGACGATATCTGCTTGACGGTCCTCTAAAGGTTAAGGAGACACGTGTCTCGGGATTTTGCTTGAAATTTTTGTTTTTATTCTATAACAACCTAATCAATATTAGACGTAAATCAACGTATAAATTGACCTTAAAACTAGATAAAACTCCTCTCATTAAAAAAAAAAGTCACCTCAAAAGGTTGAAAATGGACAGGTTATAGAATACAAAAAAAAATTCAAGCAACATTCCGGCACGCGTATTCTTAATTATTATTTAGAATATATTTTCATAGTTTTTAAATAAAAAAAAAATCGATCTATGACGGCCTGTATGGATTTGAATGGCATCAGCCATCTACATTTGATTTTAATAGGTACTTATGTCGTGCGTTCTTAAATTTGCAAAAAGATGGTAAATATGTTATATGGCACGGGATATTGTTTCACCAGCGTGCGTCTTGATCACTGAACAAATAAAGGCCAGTATCAGTGATAGCCTTTAGGACGCTTTTCCGTAACACCACGCCTACTGGAGGTTCTCAACTGATTCAACATAAAGAAATTTTTTAAGTAGAAGCGTTGACCTATTCTTAATATTTTATATAATAACAGACCAATAAAATATTTCCTGTGGCCATAGAGGAAACTCTACTTGGGAGATCTTTGAACAAATATTTCATTGATAAGACAGCAGACGATGTCAACAATCATATCAAACCATCACTTGAAATACTAAAATATAATATTAGGATATTAAAAAAAAACAGCAGAAAATGTAACATTTACAAGTTTAATAAGGAGTTGCATGTGATTTGATAATTTGAAAAGTATTGAAGCGGAGAGAAAAAATACTGATTCTGATTCTGGCGGAGTAATTTTAAAAACCAGGATTGCAACAGAAACTCGAAAAACAGATCAAATATTTAGAAGTATAGGAATCAGTTTTGATTATCAAAATTCAAAGTTTTATATTTTAACCTGGTCCAGATATGACCATGGACGCCGACGTCAAGGAGCGAACAAATCAACGAGAGAGAGGGAGAGAGAGAAAGAGAGAGCGAGAGGTACACATCTCTCTGATCTGTCTCCCTGTATCTGTCTGTCTGTATCTGTCTGTCTGCCTGTATCTGTATCTGTCTGTCTGCATGTCTGTATCTGTCTCCCTGTATCTGTCTGTATCTGTCTGTCTGCCTGCATCTGTTTGTCTGAGACAGAGACAAAGAGACGCTGGGTGCGCGAATGCGGTACGAGCGGAAGTATCTCGGTTAACGACGACAGGCTCTTCTTTCTTTCTTTCTTTTCTCTCTGCAGCCGTTTTCTTCTTTTTTCGTCCTATATATCTAGCGCAAACGCGCGCACGAGCAGACTGCAGGAGGCGGGATAAGACACCAAACTCCAGAGGAAACTGAAAACTTTTCAAATTAATTTCTTGCGGACGACGGCGGCGGCGACGGCGTCACCGGCCGGGAGTTTGTTGTAAAAACACGGATACTTAATATTATTCATCGCTGGAAAACTCAGCAACTACGGTGCTGGCGTAGAGGAGGCGGTGGCAGAAGAACGCTATGAATAGCGAAAAGCTCGGAATATTTTCTTCCTCCTTACGCGTTCGCGAGCAGTGCGCGCTATTTCCCACGTGAATAGAAACCAGGGAGAGAGTTGATGGAATTTTTTCGGCGAACTCTAACGTTCGGGACGATTAGATACGCGTCTGCGGAATTCACCGGCAGTACACTTTCTTCTTGGCAAATAGAAGAAACGCAGAAGCGTCCATGTATATTTTGTAAGTACCCGCGCGCACATGTATGTGCGAAGCACGCAAAGCCGATGTGTTCGTGTGTGCACGCGCGAATGCTTCTAATGCGCGAGAAATTTGAGGCCCGCGAGGCTCGCGCGCGTATACGCTCGAACTTTCACGAGTGTAAGACGTATACAGAGGGTGAGTGAGAGAAGTTCTCGCGAAAAGTTGAGCCGCAACAATGACGTATAACAAAACACACCAGCACCACCGAGGCAAAGTGAGAGGAGGAGGCTGAAAAGCCAGCCACTTCCGGCTGACCCAGATGCCAGACAGACAGCAGCAGCATCTGCATTCCGAAGCCGCATCAAGCTGCAGCAGCAGCAGTGGCGTGTATACTCACGGGGTGACCCGTGAGAGAGAGAGGGGGGGGGGGGGAACCTCGGGAATCGAGCTCATCTGTAAGTCTGATTCCGACAAGAGAGAGAGAGAGAGAGAGAGAGAGAGACCTCGAGGCCGCTCGCGCGAGCTATCTCTCTAAGCCCGGATACTATCGCGCGCCGTTCATCTTCTCGCGCACTCTTCTGTACAGCGGGGATCAAGTTTTTTCTCGTTTTTTCCCTACCCCACCATTCCTTCTTTCTCTTCTCGTGTGACGAATCATTCGTCATCGCCGGCCTCTCTTTTCGTGCACTTTACTCTTTCGAGGCTCTTTGAATTACCTGCGCATGTCAGATTTTCCAACTATATAGCGAGGGGGCTCTGGAGTCAATTAAGCGGCAAAGTTTCGAGGAGCCACTGCATATTTGATTCCTACCGCGCGTGTGTGTGTGCGCGCGCGGTAGCGAGAAAATAATCCTTTTCAAGGCTGCCGCGGCACCGATGATATCACCCGCGCTCCGTCACGTCTTCGGCAGAGATCTCCCGCGACGACTCGTTTGATTTTCCGCGCTACTAGCGCATCTCACCCACACACGCGTGGCCTGTATACCTAAGCGCCTTTTCTGGATCAAGGATAAAACTCCGAACGCATTACATACCGCTCGCGTTTACTAATCAGCATTGTTAACCGTCTCTACACAAGAGAAACACCGCGGGAAAAATAAAGCAATTCTTGGCCGAGAGACAAAGCGAGGGCGGCAAGCATCAGCAGAATCCGGAGTTCGTTTTGGGAGAACTAATTTGCCTTATTCCGCGATACGCGCAACGATGATGGCATTTAGCATCCGTGTGTATAGAACTAGAGTACAGCGACCGGACTGCCCTGCAGAACGGCTTGTTAAGCCGCGCTGGCGCGCGTGCGTATTCAATTTTACAGAAGTTTATGCCCGGACTGCTGGTCTCGGCTCGGCAAGTATACAATATTCAGCGAAATACTAATTGCAAGAGATAAAATGAGGCCACAATGACCACTATAATACACTGTGTGCGCGTGTCCCGAGCGCTATTTTCATGCCGCTTTGTCCTGGGGTTATTTCTGAAATTGAAAAGAACTTCCATTATTTCTTAAAATTGTGCATCAACCCCTTTTTTTTTATTCATTCATTGAATCGATAGTGGAACAACGATCGGAGGGGGGCAATTTTTTTGGACGGTAATAAAGGAAATAGGGCTGACGGCGGAGGCCAATCACATACAATAGCAAGGAATAATGCCCCACAAATTATCCGGCTGCAAGTCATTTGTCATTCCGAAATAGCGAGCAAGCGAGCGATCCAACGTTTGCGGCGAACCGCTTCGTTAATTCAACTTCCGTGATCCGTCGCGATTGAGAACGGCAAACGGCGGTGGTAGCGCGCAACTATACTATACCCTTCGCCCTACGTGATGCTCTCCTTTCGCATGGAGATGAAAATAACACCAGTATCTCGAATACCGACAAAATTTATAAATCCAAGTCGAAAAACAACTTGGCCCTATGAAAACGAAAATTTTTTTCTTTTCCATTTCTCAGGTCAGCCGACAGTAAACTCGAAACATCTCTTAAATAGCCTCTCTGCTCTAATTTCTCTTTTAATCTACCCTCAACCCGCCGTTCTACAACATACTCCAGCCACAACGAAGCTGCGGGGGGCCTCGCGACTGAAATTCTTTCGAAGGCTTCGTTACTCCCTTGCGTTCCACAAGCGCGTTTCCGCGCTCGCGCGCCTCGCTTGTAAGTAATGTGTTAAAAAGCAGCAGCCGCAGCCGCCTCCGCAGCTGTAAGTAGAAAAAGAAGCAGTGGCATCGCACACGCGCCACTACGTGCGCAAGTATACGTAAGTAAGTGGCAGCAGCGCGCGCGTTGAACAGTAATGAAAGACGAGTCTAGTCAGCCGCACGCGCGCAAGTAGCAAAACCGCACTGCGCTCCGGCCTCTCTACTACACCAACACCAGCCACCGCAGCGCCATCTACTACGATCCGGTAGAAAGTTGCCAGAGTCGAGGGGCAGGCCTCGATCGACACTTCAGATCCCTAACGCGATCGCGGAAATTGGAAAGATTCCCGCGGTCTGTCTGTGTATACATGTGTGTACAGATAGGGAGGCAATATCTGGAATATTGCGGCGGGGCTTTCCGATTCGTCGGCGGCGCGTTCGCCGATGCCGGGCACGAAGTCGTCGTCGCCGTCGTTGTTGCTGTACCTAGTAGTGCACTCTCTGCCCGGGGGATGCAACGCGTTCGCGCAAAGCCGTAACAGCCACAGTGATTTCCGGTAATCGAGGAGAACCCGCGCGCGAGTCGTTAGCGAAGTGAGAGGAATGCAGCTGCTGCTGCTGCTGCAGGCGGCTTTATAGACTCTCGCGATTCTAATCGTATCTGCGAGCGTAAACAGGGTTGTCCCTTTTTCTTTTATATTCCTGCACGCAGCGTTGTCTTGGAGATCTCCGCGGGTGTACTTGATCGATGGGCTGCTGTCGGTTAATATACCGGCGACACGAGAGAATGCCATTCCGCTGCTTATATTTGCATTCGTCACCAGCACCGCTCGGAGTTTATTGAATATGTTACAAACGCTGATTGACTTTTATCGCCCGTGCACTTTGTCGGTCCTACTTTTGCCGGCGGCGGAGGAGGGGGGTGGGGGACATTGTAATGAGGAAATTAATTACGAAGTTCTCGCGCGAGATTTAATAAAGGGGCGAGCAAATAAAACTCGTTTTGTACACAGTTGCGATGCTCTATATATATAACGGGAGCTTCTAATTTCTACTTAAGAAAATTAAGTAGCGGCCACAACTCATCATCAACATTTTAGTCTAGTTATTCGCGTTGACCCAGTATTTTGTTTTACTTTCGAACTTTAATTGCTCGCACTTTATCAGAGAACTCGCGCGCAAAAGATGCACGCCCGCCCGCGCTCGTAATCATCTCTCGCGGCGGATCCCCGCGCGTACATAACAGCCACACTTGCCGCTGTAAACTTGACTCTCTAGCAGGCAGCGCGCTGAAATATTTTTATTTCCAAGTGCCTCGCGCGCCCGACATTGTAGCTATACACGCATTTGTAAGACTTTCCCGGAGCTTTTTTCCTTTACTCCTACGGAGCTGCTTCTTCTTCTCCCTCCTCTTCCTTTATACGTCTTGCATACGTATATCCAGAGGATGAAGAGGAACGAGCGAGGCCTTTTACGAGCGCGAGCTAAAGGGCCTCGTTCGAAGCATCCTGTTAACGCGTAAAACTCCATCGGGCACTCGCAATCTCTTACTTCGATTCCTCACCTCGCGCCCTTCCCCGATATACCCGCAAACCCCAAAACCAATACTCGGCTTTGGAAATAAAAATCTTCTTCGCGTGCCGGTCAATTTACCAACGGGCAACGCAAACAAACCACTCTCGCATCAGGCGCGCGCGAAGAAAGTGGCGCGCATCGAATGAATTGGCGCTCGCGATGTGTAATATGCGTGGGCCGCGGCAGTGTATACTCGCGCGCTCTTCGAGGAGAGGAGGAGAGCTCCTCTCGAGCGCGAAGGACTACTATAACGCGAAGAAAAAGAGAACTGCGCGAGTACAAGCGAGCGAGCGAGGGAGCGGGCCGTGGAGACGGAGACAGAGAAGTGGCAGTCAACAACAGTCAGTACAGCGCCGGTCCTCCCGTTGCGAGGACGATTTCTCGCTCACGAAACAAGGCGCTGCCACTGCTGCTGCCGCCGCCGAGAACCGAAAACCGCGCACGCCGTGGCTCGTACACTGTAAGGTTAGTTCTGGTTGTGTTGGATACACGGTTGATTAAGTTTTGGGGCTTTTTGCAGGTAGTTTCGTGGCTGATTTTTGCGTTTCGTAATCATGGACTTGTTGCTTCTGTCAGTAGAATCGTATGTCCGTGCTGGAGCAAAAACATTCACAATACGAGTAATATTCCACATAATATTGGCTTTTTAATATTTACTGAGAAAACTGTATTTTCGAACAAATGCAATGTTATTTTACTTCAAAAATACGCCTCGCAAACACCACTCACTAATTACACCGAGCATTTTAAAATGCACAGCGAGCAGCGTCACATAAACCCACAACTTTCAACATTCCGTCCTCGCGCGCTCACGCTCGCGTCTCTCACCGCAGACTTCCAAAGTACAATTCGGCAGAGTCTCATCATGATTTGTTGTCATGCGCGCGCGCAGGAGCAGCTTGTGAACTTTTGACCATAAAGAGGCGGCGGGACCGCTTGCGTCACGCGCTCTCTTATGAGTCACTGTCTCTCTCTCTCTCTCTCTCTCTCTCTCTCTCTCTCTCTCTCTCTCTCTCTCTCTCTCTCTCTCTCTCTCTCTCTCTCTCTCTCTCTCTCTCGCGCGCCGAACGAGAACGTCTGGTCTCGCGCTGATACCAAGCAGCCGGTTTATTTTGATTTAAGCGTATGATCGATGCGGCCAATCCCTGCCTCGATGCTTCGTTAAAAGTCGAGCGAGTGCGCGCGAGACAATGAGTTGTTCCACTTTTCATGCTGGGTGCGTAGATAGCGGCGGTAATGTAGTAATAATGTTATAAGTATATTATACATATAGATACATATGTTCGCACGATCGTACGTTTGTCACGCGTGGAAGTATGCGTGTATATTCGTAAATTTATATAGATACACGCGAGCGCGTATTCCTCCATGGGTGAGATAAGGATCTGTAGCTGTGAATAGTGCTGGCACCGTTACTTTATTCACATTTTTGTTTAACCTGGACTTTTCAGATCGAAACCGGTCTCTGATGTGTGCAGCAAAACCGAGAACTTTCGAGTAAGGATATATATAGAACGATTGTAGTTTGTGTACGCGCACGGGTGTTAATCGATATTTCGCTCTTCGGCCCATAAAAAATGTGATCAGCGTGCGGTAGCGGTGCTCATTAAAAATATGTACTGTAATTACCGGGTGACATCTGCTTTAAAAATAGCTCAGCATGTACGTAACCTACCTGTCGGTGAGAAAATTGAAATCGAAATAAATTTTAATTTCAGCACATGGGAAATTGTAATTACCAGCACAATGCGCACTTATTTGTCCCGACAGTTGTCTTTTTGCGAACAATGCGATTCACGGGCTCGTAACATAACCGGGATGAAAATTCGCATTTTATTATTCGAAAATACGCGAATTTCATACCCTCGTGATTGAAAGTCCGTGCGACTACCGGAAATAAAATATACGACGTTTTAATTATCAGAGGCCATACATGAAATCTGTTATACATCAAAATAACATCGACTGAAAACGTGGAAGCTTACTCCAATCAATAGACGTTAAAACTTTACAAAATAAAATAATCACACCAAACATTCTAAAGCCTCAAAAGCCCACACTCGAGCAGTTAATCTCTGCGCCCATAAACCGCCTGGAGCAATTCAACGAACGTATGTAAGTTCATAAGTATATAACCGAGGCCGAACTTTGAAGAGCGTACAATCTCTCTCCCTCCCTTCCTCTCTTAACGAAAAAGACTCTGCAGCAGGCGAAACGATGAGTCGGGCGTGTATACATCATGTGGCGCACAGCAACGCGAAGCAATTAAAGGTTCGAGATTCGAGGAGGTGGAGGAGTAGGAGGAGGCGGCCAGCCGAGCGTGCATATCTCTCGGCCGGGCGAAACTCCAGGCGCGCTGCCAGCACTCTCGAGAGCCGTGCACTTTCCACTCAGCGCAATTTCGCGTAATTAAATGTTGTAAACTGTGGGATTTTTTTTCTCTTTTGGTTTCAGAGACAGGAGAGGAAGGAAGGCAACATTGACAGAAAAGCCGCCCGACTTCACGGGGTAGACAACAATGGCATCGCCGCAGACCTCGTCGCGTCTTCAGTTACTACAGGTGAGACCGGGGGGGCAGCCACAGCTTGTATGTATGTCTTTACCGTCAAAATGTCGAAGGAAAAGGGATAAATAAGAAACTGTGGGTTTACTTGTAAGTGTATACACTCCGCACCGTTCAAGATCACTCGAGAGAAAATGTATTTCAAGGAGAGATTTCAAAACTCCAGTCACCTCGGCTCTCCGAAATTCGTTTTTTCCTTCCCTGCGAAACTCGACACCCCCGCGTGTATAACTGCAATTAAGCGAATATTCGCGCGAGCTCCGCTGTGTTTTTCACCTCCAGATAAGAAAAGCAGCGCGAGAGTGTAGCTCTTCACTCGCTCTTGACAGCGAGCCGAATCCGGGGAGAGAGTGAGAGGCAATATCGCGAAATTATTTGCTCGAGAGCGTCGAGTATAGCAGCAGCGAAGAAAGGGCGAGCGAGAGGCTCGAGGAATGAAATTGAGGTAGACGCGTTCGGAGACGCTTGGCCTGTCAACCGCGACCTTCCGCAGCTTGGCTAACCATAATGCGCTCTCTGACGTCACACTTCCTGCATCTTTCAGCGCGCCCGCGAGCTCGCGCTATTCACGGCTCCACTTTCTTTCCTCTCTCTCTCTCTCTCTCTCTCTCTCTCTCTCTCTCTCTCTCTCTCTCTCTCTCTCTCTCTCTCTCGCTCTCTCGACTTGCGTGTTGTACAGTATACAATCGCGAACCCGGTGTACTGTGTATTGTGCAAAAAACTTTAAGTCCTCGCGTTTACGCGTTTCCTCAAAAAGTAGAGAGAGAAGCACACACATCAGCAGCCTTGGCTTTTCGAGACATCTGATTTACGACGCTCCGGGGAATTAATCACTCACTCGCTCACTCACAATTATCTCGCTTTTATATATACGCAAACTAGGGATGGCGATATTAAACAAAAATATCGATATTTGCGTATCGATAATATCGGTATAGCTAATATCGATAATTTCGATACATCGGGTTAAAAATATCGATATTCACAAATATCGATAAAAAAATATAAAAATAATTTAAAAAAATACTTTATTAATTTTCAAAATAATTTTAATAAACATTTGAAACTTTACAAACTATAGATCCCAATATTTTAATGGTAATAAATTTAGAAAAAGTAATTCTTGAAAGTGTTGTGGGGTTAACCGATTCCTATTCTGAACACTAAACGACACTAAAAATTCGAATCGAAAACGAAGACGAACACGAACTGAGCCGCCGTTGCGGTTACGGTGTTGCCAACGTCTAAGCATCTAATATATTCGAAAAATCTCTGATAGACGATAGAGGTCGCACAAGCACATTTGCTTTTACGAGTTACGATTTTCAATTTCAAATAGCGCAAAATATCCTCTCTTAAAAAAATGATGGCCGGAAGTAGTGGCTCATTTAAAGACTCGATGTGATTGGTTATTTGAAAAAAGTGCGAGTATTTGAATTTTTTAGATTGAACATGTGCTAGATTTGAATTTTAACACTCAAATATTTATACAACTAATAAATAATTAAAATAGAATAAAAACATTTGATTTATTGATTGAAAAATGTATCTAATTATCATTGAAACTAATTAAAATTAAATCATAGGGAAAAACAGTGCACATAACCCCAAAAATAAATTAGTACGCGCGAAGCGCGTTTGCATTTTGCTAGTAAATTAAAAATTTTTATTTGGCATAAGTCTATTGAATATCGGAAGCCGATATCTTAAGTATAATATCGATATTCCGATATTATCGGTGACAAAAATATCGGTTACAATTATCGATATATCGCAAGGGAAATATCGATATTTATAAATATCGATAAATATCGCCCATCCCTAACGCAAACACGCATTCAAGTTCGAGACGCGCGCGCGCGCGCACGTGGGCGATTGAGAGCATCGGTCCACTCGTTCAGCTCGTGCGCAGGCACGCGTGGGCGATCCCCCCGCGGGGCTCCGTCGAATCCTTGGATTCTTCGCAAACACGCACGCGCACGCACTTATATTTTAAGTATATAGACACATCGGGCGAAAATGAGGTACTTTTTTTCGCGAAGAGGCTGCTTCGATAACGGCCGCCGCTGGCAATTATTCGATCCGGCTGGCTGTGCACGCAGCGCCACACGATACAAATTACTCGAGGCCTAAATGTTCATCCGGGCGCCTATGTAGTGTACGCGCGTGTATATGTGTGCAGACTGCAGAGCCGGCAATTATAGCGCTTAACCGGCAAAGCCACGCGCCGTTATAGAATTACGCTCTTATACAAATTGAAGCGCGCACTGCTGTTACTTGCTCTGCTACTGCATTATTTATCCGCGCGCGAGTGCGCTGCTGCTGCTGCTGCAACAGCGCGTTGGATCGGGCAACCGTGTCTGTAAGAAAGTAAATAAAGCATAAAGCTCGTTTAGCGTATATACAGTGTGTACGTATACTTTATCCGGGCAACTTAACGAACAGAGAGCGTGAAAATCGAGCGATTTTGCAGGACAATCGATGCGCATAGCGTTTCGGCGCTCGAAGAGAGACGGGAGCGCGCGCGCAAGGCCATATGGAATATACGACGACAAATCACGCCCTCCATGAATAAGTGAGCCGCGCGCCGCTCAGCAAGATATCTACGAGATTTATGCCGCATCGCTTTATATTTGCACATACGTATATACGTACGTAGCAGGTATACGTGCTTATGGGTATGTGTGTATATATCGCGTACGTCCGTTTCGTGGCCGACCATCCCAATGTCGATCGATCGATCCCCCGTTCCTATTTCCGTCTACGCCTGCCGCGCGATGAATGAGCATCGATTCGTCGACGACGACGACGACGTCGACTTACGTAATCCGGCCACCCCAACTTTTTTTTAATTACTCAGCGTTGTTTGCCAGTACCCGGCAACAAGTTAAGCGACCACACTTGTTCGTTCTCGTGCAGTATTAATGACGGTGAGAGCTTCCCTTGTTAATGCAACAAAGAAGTCGGCTAATGCGCGAGCCGAGTTTTGCGTGCAGCCCGCTCGCGTGTATAATAGCTTCGGCCCGGACACAGCGGGGGCGCATGCGTGATATAGACTAGCATAGGGGTAGCCCTATACCTGTGCTCGAAGGACTAACTCAACACACACCAGCGCGCAGTTCGCCGAGGTGTAGAGGTGTGCGATGGCAGTTGAACTGTCGGCGTTCATTGTCAATGTTTTTGCGCGACCGGAAAGAGCGTGATGTCGTGACAAACTTTGCTAATAACTCGACAGACGTGAATTAGCCTACATGCGCTCTAGCTAATTATCGTTGAGCGGAGAGCGGCTACGTTTTGGAAGAGTACATTTGGAGTTCGAGTGGGAAGGAAGAGCCGAATGTAAGAGTGTTAGAAGTTGCCAAATTATCGCGTGCTTCTCGAAAAAGTTCACAAGTTGCGGTCAAGAGAGTTAGAAGCCGAAGAAGCACGTGGCTGAGGCTCGCTGCAGTCATTAAAAGGCGCAGTCGAGTGCAAATCAAAAGTTGAGCATCGAGAGTCAAGTATCCATCTATGTATACGCACATAGCATCCATAAATAACTCACGAGAGACATGGAGATGCGCGCGACAGGAGCGGAAGAGTTCGATTTCAGCCTGAATCACTCTCGCGATCATACTCGCATTAAAGCTACTCGGCGATGCACAACGTCTGCATAATTCTCTAAGCCTATATAGATAGCCGAATGGGACCTTGACTGCATTATACGCTCTACCTGTGTCTCTGCGAAAAAGTGAAACGCAAAATTATGGGCCCGCTTATACAAACCGATTGTTGTCGTTGCTGCTGCTGCTGCTGCCTTCACACGAACGAGGAAACATCCGAATCGTTACAAGCGAGGCCACGTGAGACAGCCTGCACATGGCATTACACACACGTGCGAACGGTAATAAATCGAAGGCGAATAATAGCACGGCGAAAACAGTGCCAGCGATAAAGGCGGAAAGAAGCGTTCGAGGATTCGATTCTCGCAGGAACGGCGGCATGGTAACCCGCGCGAATTTCGCGATACCCGGCGGAGTGACTTCGTGGCTCGCGCAGGACATGACGACGCCCACGAGCTACGACATGCTGGTAAATATTGTAGGTATAAATTGTCTGTCTTTTTTATCGCTCGCTCGCCTCTTTCTGTTTGAGCAGTCGATGAAAAACGTAACATGACTCGTATGCGCGTGTGACAGCCAGTCGGTCGTGGCTCTGACACACATGACCATGTTTAGCGAGAGGAGCCTTCGCGCGATTCCTCCTTCCTCCTCTCTCTCTCTCTCTCTCCCTAACCCGTTCGAAGCAATATTAGCGGATGTCGTCACTTTGGAGTGATTAATTTCCTTTCTTTCTCTCGCTCACTCAC
Source organism: Torymus aiolomorphi (assembly GCA_036365515.1). Taxonomy (NCBI): domain Eukaryota; kingdom Metazoa; phylum Arthropoda; class Insecta; order Hymenoptera; family Torymidae; genus Torymus; species Torymus aiolomorphi. The sequence goes on from CM070877.1 coordinate 153,549,485, forward strand.
GCGTACACATATGCACACATGTAAGACGTGTAGGTACAAATTTGGCCACTCATAGCGCGGTATAGGAACCGAGCGGGTTGCATCCGAGCAGGCTGAATCGATCAACGGCGCGCGTGCTGTCATTAAGTTGCGCGCGCGGAAGCCAAATCGATGCTGACGCTCAAATGCTCGCAGCTATATGTGTACCAGTGTACAGATATATATTATGGATTGGAGAGGCAGCGAGGCGAAACGGATAGCGCAAGCGCACGCGCTCGTTATTATTGCTTCTTCTTACATGGCGCGAGATTTTGCGAGACGGCGCGCCCTGATCGATTCTCATCGAAATTGGTGGCGGGGCGCAATCGAATTGCAAATCTAAACGTTATTAAGTCGCGCTCGACATCGGCACACATTTGTTATCTGCGCTTGTTAAACAAATAACTAATACGTGTCGCGCCCCTCCGGCGCTTGACAGAATTATATTTATTGGAGGACAAATTTATTCGTGCAGCTTCTGAGAAGCATTGCTAATTCGAGCGTAATAATATGCTTATCTGCGAGGTACACACCTACTTTGCATGTGAGCATCGTAAATTACACGGTGTACGAATTGTATTAGAAAACATTTGCAAATTGTCGCGTTTAGCTATAGTATATAAGCATGTTATGTTTCTGGAGCTTTAAATAGTCGAAGCAGAAGGTTTTTACACGCGAAAATAGAAGTTTGTGTGCTTTTTCGTACTTTACGCACTTTCTTCCTATCGAGCGTAAACGCATTTGTGAATGAAAACGCATAATAACTAATTGATCGCGTACCATGTAAGCCCACAGTTGACGTTTTCCGGCGAAATACACGTAAATTTCTTGTTGACCTTCAAACACCCATGTACAGTGCACCAAATCTATCATAAATTAAAACTAAAGTGTGTTTCATCAGAAAGACAGGTTATTACTGCGAACTTCCGCATAAGGTCGCATCCTGCCAACTATAAACTTTTCTTTACACCTAGCTTCTATAGTCTATCGTTGTCGTCAATTTCCTATTTTTAAAAATCCTCTTAGAAATTAAATTTTGTTTTCATCTATTTTCGATGCGATTCAAGAGTTTTCTCGAAGAAAGCTTCGAAGAAAGCCAAGAGATCTATTGAATTCGCTTGTGAAAATCAATCCACACGAGTGTTCCTCATGACTCACACGCGCTTTCAAGCTATTTTCTCCGGTGCACAAGTGAATACTTATTCTTCTCCCCGTTATATTCGTCAACTTAATAATCATTAATGCGCTGAGCTAATAAAATACTTTATACCGCTCATCCAACACAGCGCCACCAGCCGTACATCCGTAAAATACACAGCCATTTATCGATCGTAGCGTCGCAATAAAATAAAAACAAACGTCCGCGGTATAGTTATGCATAATTTCACGATCATTCGCCGCGCCTCCTCTCGCTTAGTCTCGAGTGTTCCGCGAAGCGAAACCGACCCGCCATTACATCCATTTCTATAATCTTTTCTTCCATTCGCCCTGCTGTGCGCAAGCAAATCGTTACACAGTCAACTGGCCTGTCTGCCTGCGCTATCCCGCCTGCATGCGCCCGTGTATAGCCGATGAGTTTAGTAACCTCATATATATGTACGTCTGTGTGTGGCGATGTAGGTTAGCCGCGGAAATCGATGGGGGTTGCCGGTGTGCAGCGGGCGCGCGACCGGCTAGCCTAGCTCCTGCCGGGCTGCCGCTATGCCATACGCGTGGTGAATCTCGTCACGGGCACATCACGAGCGCGTCGGTGCTATTCTCTAGCAGCAGCAGCATAGCGCAATAGCACTTAATAATGTCACGCGCAATAGCAGCGCGTGGCACGCGGGCTGCGGAGCGTCGGGCCTCGATGGCCGCGAAGATATTACCGGTGAAGATGAAGACTGATCAGCTGCTGTTGTTGCAGGCCAGGTTCCAGCAGAAACAGCTACAGGAGAAGGAGCAGAAACTGTTGCAGCTGTACGATCAGCAGCAGCAACGGGCACATCAGGTCGCGCAGAGAGGTAGCGCCGGATCGAACGGGTCCAATGGGTCTAGCCATGGCAGCATTGTTGGCCCTCCGGCGGGCAAGGTGAGCTTTCTGGGTGTATGTCCTGTAATTGAGTAGAGTTGTAAAATTTTGCGGGTGATAAACGTGCGGGTGCAAAAATTTATGCTACGTTAAAAGTACGTTTATATTTTATTTCTCTTTTCCTATATTTGCGCGTTTCGATGCTTCATGCATTCCTATGAATTATTTATATTTTCGCTTCCATTTTACATCTGAATAAATAATCAGGGCAAATGAAATTATGAATTTTTATTTTACGAGCAACTTATTATATAGCCCGATATTCATCGGAAGGTAAAAAAAAACATTTAAAAATTGAAAATTTTTCCCATTTCGCGATGCAAATTGGCACTCGCTCACTTTTCGATTAAATATTTTAGTAAATTAACATTGTACATTTGCCGCTAAATGCCTCGTTATTTATGTCAGGTCGATAAACGACTATACAACAAAGTTTCACTCGATACATAAAAATTCATGCGACATTGGTATGAAAAAATGTTTCAAGACCCTCTACTCGAACATTCCGCGCAGCTCATATTCGCATAGCCTCGCCTTGGCCAGCCCCGTCGATCGGCGAATCCAATCATTGTATGCAGAGAACCGGGCCTGTAATCGGGTCATTGCCCATGCTTCTCTCTCTCTCTCCCTCTCTCTCTCTCTCTCTCTCTCTCTCTCTCTCTCTCTCTCTCTTTCTCTCTCCGTATACGTGTTATAGTCACTTATACACAAACACGTTCATAACTTATAGAATGTCCGCACACCTTGAACAACCAATCGTTCCAGGTACGTCAAATGTTCGACGAGAGGCGGCAGACCAATGTCAAAGGTATCGACAAGAGCTACCCCCTGGAGCCCCTGGACGCCCGATCAAAGAAGCACACATCAGGCAAACCCGTAGCCGCTGCTAAACCAGCCGGCGGCCGGCGGAACGCTGCCGCGGCCGGGGTAACAAAGTCGCGCAGTGTCACGAGGGCTGATGTGAATAGCAACGTGAGCTCGAGCTCGCGCACAGTCGTGCTCACGCAGCGGGAGAGCTTCAGCAGCACGCGCTCGACCGTGTACAGGGACTCGAAAGACGAGGAATACCATGAGCTCAACGTCGGTGAATCGATCAGACAGGTCAATGGACACGCGAGGAATGACCATCACCAGCAGCAGCAGCACTACGAGGTGGGTTTTCGAATATGTCGTGGATAAAACTCGAAAAAAGGATTATAATGGCTCTTTTTAAATTGATGTCCGATCGGACGCTGGTTGCGTATTGTTGTTTATTTTCGATGAATTCGGAGTCGAGAGTGTACATCGGAGCCAATTATAGATTTGCCGTATCGGTTTTCTTTGTTTCAATTTTTATTTTTAAAGAACCTTCGAGAATTATTAAAAATCTTTTTTATTTTCAATATAATCAGCCTTAATTAAAAGTGGAAAAAAGGCAGCGGAAAAAAACACTGTAGAACATATCGGACATCCCCATCATAGTTAGTTTTACTGTGACAAGATAAAAGGCCAGCTATACTTCGACAGAAACATGTACAAGCGCAATAACGAGTCGATCGACCATCCTATCTCCTCTCTCTCTCTCTCTCTCTCTCTCTCTCTCTCTCTCTCTCTCTCTCTCTCTCTCTCTCTCTCTCTCTCTCTCTCTCTCTCTCTCCCTCTCTCTTACTTTAAAAAAGAATAACACCACTTTTAGATAAACATTGACGAGGTGATCGATAACGAGGCGATGGAACGGAATCGAATGCTGGCCAAGTTCCGTCCCATCGACATCGAGAAGCAGCGCAGGAGCTTCAGCGGCGACATCGAGACTGAGGAATTCCCCGCGGAAATGGTGCTGCGAGACGATAAAGCCGCGAGCCCGCCAGCGAGAAAATCCTCCCCGACGGAGGCCCAAGCCGAACGATTTAAAAATACGAATACGAGGAAGAGTAGCACGACGTTGGCGGCGGTGCCGCAGACGACGACGACAAAGAAGCGCTCAGAGCCAGCGATTCCCACGGGCGCGAATGCCAGGTGAGTCAAGACGTCGCACACGGCTCTCTCTCTCTCACTCTCTTTCTCTGTGTGTGAGACGCAATGCGACGACAACATTTTCATTTTTCTGCGTCATTTTCACATTTTTTCATTTCTTTTTTTTTTGTTCTTTTTTTCTGTATCTTTGCACGTCGCAGCGAAACGCTAACTCATGAGAAGCAAAGCCTTATAACAATATTTTCATATACTTATTTTCAGTTCCGAGATTACTTTTTTCCTCGCGCTGAGAACTGTTGTCTTAATGGATATTCATTGTATAGTTTCTAACATAATAAAACAAATATTAATTTCTCCGCCACCTAGAAACTCTGGTTTTCTACTCGCTAGCATTATCATGTCATCATGTAATAAACTAAAGTAGTACTCGATGCTACGTGTGTAAATATATAAATATACCATCTGCTGGTGATTAACGGTGTAAACCCACACATGTATGTAAATAGAAAAAGCTAAAAATCCTCTCTGGGCTGATATTTGATGAATTGAGGCAAACAAAGCGGCACCGTCATTAGCATTGTGCTATATCTCTATAAAACTGCAGTAACAACTTTAGTGTATAAGCTATATGATATCCTCTATGTGTCGTGTGACTAGTTACTAAACATAATTGACAAGTCGTTGGAGAATAAATCAACTATACGCAGCTGCTGCCTATACTACCTTACAACTGTTCTCTCGCATCACGAAATGACTAACAGACAGTAGAGCTCTTATCAGTATAGACACGTTGTAATTTTGCCAGGCAATCAACCGTGATGAAAACGACAAAAAGTGCAAGCCTGAAAATCAGAAAATTACCGCGAAACAAAAAAGCTTTCGAAAATAAGAAGAAAAGCTCCATTACTCAGAAAGCTAAGCCGAGTAAGAAAAAATCAAAGGAAACAATGACCGAGGAATCAAAATGTTCTGAAAATGGAGAAAATCTGCCGAAAAAATTTAGCAGTTTAAAGTCAACATCATTGATTTGTGAGATAATCCGAAATCACAACAGAATTGAAAAGACCACTGATACCACAGACATGGGAAAAGTTAAGACAATTGTCACAAAAATCGAAAATACCACGAAAGAAATAAAAACAGAAACCAATAACGCTATAAAATCCAACCAGAAGACCGAATCGACCGTCGTTAATAAAAATGTTACGAGCACACCTTCCGTGTCAGTCACTAAAAAACGACCTTCACTTTTCGACTCAGATTTATGCAAAATGACGAAAAAGGAGCCCATAAAAGTGTCCCGCCAGGATGTTCAAAATACATCTTTGAAGAATATCGAGAACGAGGACAAAGGCGGCGGCCTAATAAACCGAGGCGAACTAACCCGCTCGCTAACAATTCGCGGAAATCGAGAATCTTCGATGGAGCATCCGACCGAACGTCAAGAAATCACAATCGCCGATCAGACGACGATCAAAGCCGCGAGCGAGAAGCAGTATCACGAGGAAGAAGAAGAGGAGGACGATGAGAAAGATGATCAAGTGCTGCAAACTGATTACAAGCGGCTTTCCGGTAGCTGCGCCTCCAATCGCGTTCGACGCGCTTCCTTCGAGCTTAAGTGCATGATGTTTGAGCAGATGCAGACGGCATCGGCTGCCGGCAATGACAAATTCACCCGGCGCGATTCCGTGGAATCGGCATTGCGCCACTTCGATTCCATCGGCGTCGACGTCACGGACTTTTCCGAACCCTCAAAGGATGGAAAAAAATCCATCCTCGCGCTTAATCCAGCCAGCGCGCCGCCCAATGAGAATTCCAATAACGCTGACTGCGCGCCACCGGAATCTGACTATGCGACCGTGCGGCTCTGCACGCGAGACTCGCCGGAAAAGGAGCCGGCGACACAAGCCGCCCCGAGACCTGGTGTAAAGGGATTTGAGAAGCACACCAGCGCCTGGTCTATGAAAACGCTAAAGGCGGGCAAACCACCACAGCAGCTGACTGCTAAAGCAGCTGTGACGCCGGTGATAAGCAGGAGAATAGTGTCCCGGAAAAAGCTACTACTGCTGCCGAAGAAACACTTTGTGAGTAAGAAGCTGCTGGAGGCGAGGGACTCGATAGAGTTGGCCCGGGTCACGGTGAAGCCGAGAATGCCGAGCTGCAGGAGAAAGCTCAACTTTAACTCGAGCGCTGGATCGCCCGCAGAAACGGTCACGCAAACTACTACCGTAGCTTCCACTACTACTACTAGCAAGGAGGCAGCTACGCCAGTACAAAGCCAGAGTTTCTCGAACGACAACAGCGGCCGAGTGGCGCAGCTAAAGAGCGTCTTCTTGGTCCGACAAATACCTAAAACTGACGATACCTTTGCCCCCAGTACGAGGATCGCCGACTCCATGCCGAAGAGAGCAGACTCCAGGGCGTCCGAGTCCATACAGAGGAAAAGCGTCGTCCCATATCCGTCTTCGAAGAGCCCGGACATCGAGGTACCCTGCAAAAAAAACAAAAATATACATTTATTATATTTACTCCAACGGGGACTTTTTGTTTTTAATTAAAATGTATATTGTATCGAATACCAGCAGAGGAGCAGCCGGCTGGCCGCAAAAACTCCGAACCTGAAGCTGCTAACCCGAGTCGGCGATTCGAGCGACGATGCTGCACAGTACTCCATCGAGAATGGGACCTCGACCGCAGCCCGGAAATCCAGCCTGTCTGCGGTCGAGTACTCCGATTCGCCGACCGATTCCCGAAATCAATCATTCGACGATGAGGTAAGATCGCTTCCGCACGTTTTTTTCTGTTAACCTGCGCACACAAACCAAGCACAGCGTTTGTAAACATAAATATATATTTGTATATTGGACACTAAAAACAAAAGAATAACAGCAAACATAACCACGTTCACAAACAAAACCCCCCGACTATGGCGTCCACACCATCCCTTTAGCTTACCCGCACCCTTTGGCAAATTGGACGCGCACATCCGCGTAGATAAATTAAAGCGTGTTAAAAAATGGTCATCAAAAGCTTAAAGAAAACTTTGCCGACTCCGCAGAAGCCGGTGACACCGGCGCCAAGGACGGCCGCCACATCGTCGCACTCGTCGACCTCGAGCCTGGGCCCGAGCCGCAACCATCAGGGTCTCAGAGCGGCAGCGGCCGCCAAGGCGAAGTCGAACGCAGGCGCGCCCGCGCCCGCGCACAGGTCGTCGCCGGCGAAAGCCGCTGCGAACAACGAGTGAGTTCGATCATTATATACATATAACATTGATGAGGAGTAATCCGATTAAATATAACTAAAAATAATACACACGCGCGCGCGCGAGAGTTTGAATATTAATAACGAGGCAGTATGGAATATCGAGCGGAGATAAATGTTTAATTGGGTTCCGCTTTATCGAGCTGTACGAAATTATTTCGAAAAATTCGATAAAGACCTTTCTGTGTTTATTTATACGTGATACACAATAATATACGGCTTTTGCGACGAGAGTGGGAGGCAGAGGAATGGAAGAAATAATTTACGAATCGACACATTACTTTTCACAGTGACTCGCTGACGACGTGCAAGATATGCAACCGGCGCTTCACCACGGAGCGCATAACTCTCCACGAGCAGATATGTTCCAAAACCTCGCAGAAGAAGCGCAAGCAGTTCGACGCGGTGACGCATCGCGTGAAGGGCACCGAGCTCGAGCCCTTCGTCCAGAAGCCCGCGAAAAAACAGGTACAGTATTATTGCCGATTTTATGTTTTTTTTGATGATTGAGGAGGGGCTTTAATTTCGGTATACGTAGAGACTTGTCGTTTGGCATTCGTAATTAAAATCGCGCGCGGAAAAAGGAAAAATTTTTATGAGATACGAGGAAGAGGTGCGTTGTATGCACCCGAAGCCGTAAAATTTAATGAGATCATAACTTTTCAAATACTTCTTTTAAAGCTCTTAATTTCCTTAATTACGTTTTGATATTTGGCTTCCTTAATTTCAATGTTGATGAGGTTTTATTACGGGGAACGCAAACGAGTATGAAGACAATTTTGTGTAAAATCATTACTACGCTGAAACCTACTTCCTGCAGTATTTAATAAAAAAAATTTTTAGTTTTTGCTATCAACCATAACAAGGTCGGTTCTTCGATTAATTATCCAATTTGCACATCCCACTTTTACCTCTAAATATTATACAATCCCACAACAATTCCCCTCCTTCTTACAAAACGAAAGAAAAATTAAATTAACAACGATATCCTTCCAGGGCAAAGCAGCAGCCGCGGCGGCGGCAAAGAAATTATCGGCCGCCACAGAGGAGGCCGCGAAATCGAACTGGCGCCGCAAGCACGAGGACTTCATAAACGCGATCCGCTCGGCTAAGCAGATGCAGGCTCACCTGGCCGCGGGTGGCAAGCTGAGCGATCTACCGCCACCGCCGCCGAGCGACACGAGCGATTACGTGCAGTGTCCGCACTGCTCGCGCAAGTTCAACCAGGGCGCGGCCGAGCGTCACATACCCAAGTGCGAGAACATGCAGCACAACAAGCCGCGCGCCCAACCCAGATCCAAGCGCTAGGCTGCTCCGTCCGCACGGTGGCCTAGAAAGATGAGTGAGAGAGTGAGAGGGGAAGGGAGAGGGGGATACTTAACCCCGCGAGCAGAAGCTTCTTATTCTTCTTCTTCTCATCGCAGTACTTCTACCGGCTGACTAAACTAAACATCAACTACACCCTGTTCTCCCCCCCCCCTCTCTCTCTCTCTGTCTCTCTCTCTCTCTCTCTCTCTCTCTCTCTCTCTCTCTCTCTCTCTCTCTCTCTCTCTCTCGGTGTTATACTTTGTTGTGGAGCTCTCGAGGAGACCGCGGCGACGGCTGCGGATGGAATGATAATAATGATGATAATAACAATGATGAAAGTAATAACAATGTCACCTATCCACCCACCCACCAACACACACAAACCCGTTTCATTTGTCATTTGTAAAAAGTGTAAAAAAAAGGCAGCGGCAGCGGCAGCATGTATTAAATTGTATCCGACGGAATGATGTGTAATAATAATAATAATAATAATAAATGTGAATCCTCGCTAAATCGAAATTCAGTGTGCATCTTTATATACACACTTGTGCAAACACATGTTTTTTGGCTTACAGCGCGTGTCTGTCTCCCCTGCTAGACTGAGATATTTCGACGTATATATAGAGCTCTAAATTGTACGATCTTTAATATATCCATAAATATATATTTTTTTTATCGCGTCGTTAAAGAATGGAGATGAAGAAACGAGTCACCCCATCATACAAACACATATACACAGAGCAGTCCGAAAAAGTCATTATATAGAAGTCAAAAGAATGTTATATACCGTAGTTTTTACTTTAGAGCGAGACGAGTACAATAAACGATGAAGAAAAAAAAAATCATAAGTACGCTATTTGTATAATCTATCGTCCTGATATGCCTGTGATCTTTAATAAATTTAGAAATATGTATACTATAACTACTACATACTACTACTACTACTACTACTACTACTACTACTACTACTACAACTACTACTACTACTACTATACGTTTGAATATGTGTGTGAGCGCGAGTGTTTTTTGGTCAAATTAATTTTACAGCATTTATATAACTTAGATCATAATACGTCAGTTTGTAATAACACACAAATAAATGATTGCTTCGTTCATACATAAAACGGCTTGTTTATCCCCCCCCCCCCCCCCCCCCATTGCCCCTACATCCTCTAATAATGCATCACAACGGTTAAAAACGTGGTGAGACCAACGGTTTTCACGCCCGAGCGTTTATCGGGGGAGAGGAATGCTCTATATTCCGAGTTTCTTCAAATTGGCAACAATGTCGTGAGAAGTGAGCTGAGGGTATGCCGCGCGATCCGCGGCTGCTCCGCAGCAGACGACGACGTGCCGTCGTCGTGTGTAGACTTGGCTCTGGAGGATACATCACCATTTTTAACATCGTTCACGCGCTTTTCACTCACTCTCTCGCTCTCGCTTGAGAATTCGACTTTTCCTTCCAAATGGCAAAAACATTGTAAGAACTTGGGTAATAGTCGCTCGGATGTTATCGCGCAAAGATGGATCAATTGATAATTTTGATAGCGGCGGTACACCTGCTGTACTGCCCATTTACCAAAGTCGAAGAGAGTTTCAATCTCCAAGCTATGCACGACCTTTTGTATCACGGTTCTAATTTAGACGAGGTAAAGTGTCTTATTTTAATACAGAGAGGCATGCATTAGGTTTTGCCAAGATTTCGTGCATTTTGATATCCGAATGCCAAATATAAGATACACTTGACAGGTTGTCGCTATTTGGCTAAACGAGTGACGCAAATATATTATTAACAAATTGAGGGGCCAAATACGGTTTTAACAATGTTGTCAGCTAATGCTCACGCTCAAACGATCGGGAATGTTTACAACTGCTATTTAATTATTGATGTTTTGATAATTTGCAAAAAAAAAAAAAAATACATGAAAAATTCACGATTTTTTTTTTATTTAGTATGATCATCATGAATTCCCTGGTGTTGTGCCAAGAACATTTTTGGGACCAATAGTAATATCAGGCATTGCTTCACCAGCTGTTGCTGCTGTTAAATACTGGAAACTTAATAAATTTTTTTCACAATACATTGGTGAGTTTTACTTTTTTTGAAAAATTATCCAAGTTCATTGAGTATTAACATTTAAACGAATATTTTCTTCCAGTGAGAGCTGTTTTGGGCTTGGCAGTGATTGCTACTTTGAAATTATATAAAAATGCCTTAAAATCAATCTTTGGTGCTAAATTAGCAAAATGGTTTGTTATTATTACTGTCAGTCAGTATCACTTTATGTATTATATGAGCCGCCCATTACCTAACACTATGGCCATGCCACTTGGTAAGAAATATATTATCAAAATATCAGGTTATGAATAAAAATAAGAACAAATTTTTTGTTTTACTTATAGTGCTACTTGCTTTATATGGTTGGCTCAAGCAGAACCACATTTTATTCATCATTTCATCAGGAGCAGCTATAATCATATTTAGAACTGAAATAGCTATGCTATTAGGTTTATTTTTATTTTATGACATAGCTTATAATAAATTGACAGTATCAAGGTAAACAAATCATTACACACACACACACACACACACACACACACACGCACACACACACACACACACACACACACACACACACACACACACACACACACACACACACACACACACACACACACACACACACACACACACACACCACCCACCCACCCACCCCCACACACACACACACACACACACACACACACACTACTATATATACACAATAAAAATTATAAATTCTTATTTCAGAGCCTTAAAAATCATTATACCAACTGGTATATTTTTATTGGGTTTAACTATTACCATTGATTCCTATTTTTGGAAACGAATTTTATGGCCTGAAGGAGAAGTATTTTATTTTAATACTATTCTAAACAAGAGTGGAGAATGGGGTGTATCCTTTAAAATACGCTGCATGCTTAATTTTACTTTTAACACATTGATTTGTAAACATATCACCCTTAATAACAGCTAGACATCACCTTTCCTATGGTATTTTTATTCAGCTCTGCCAAGAGGCATGGCTCTTTCTTATCTTCTTGTGCCATTGGGGATGTTGTGGGATTCTAGAGTACGAATTTTGACTGTACCTGGTTTAGCATTTGTTATATTTTTTTCATTTTTGCCACATAAGGAGCTGCGATTTATAATGTATGTCTTTCCATTACTAAATGTCAGTGCAGCAGCAGTATGCCACCGCATGTAAGTCACAGAAATTTTTTTTATAATAAAATGATTGGATAAATACTTGATTTTTTTATTGAAATCAATTTTTTCGAAGATGGGAAAATCGTGGAAAGTCACCATGGAATAGTCTACTTGCTTTAATTATCCTTGGTCACATTATTTTCAATGCAATATTCTCAATGTTTCTCTTATGTTTGGCTGGATTAAATTATCCTGGTGGTATGGCAATAGCAAGATTACACAGACTTGAAAAGGATACAGCAGGAGTATATGTTCATATTGATGTTCTTACAGCGCAAACAGGAGTCTCAAGATTTACACAAACTAATCCTTTGTGGATGTAAGGAAAACTTTATCAAAGTATAAATTTAAAATATATTTTTCTTTAAACTTTTAGTAATAAAATAAGAATTTTCCTGATTTGCAGTTACTCTAAACAAGAAAACATCAGTATACATGATCCAGAAATGTTGAAATTCACACATCTGCTAATGGAAGCAAAAAGCAAATATTCACCAAATATAAAACCTTATTTGAAAACTCATTATATTTTGGATTCAGTAGATGCCTATTCAAACATAGAATTTAATCACAATTCAGTGTTTCCACCTATAAGAATTAAAACAAAGCCAACAATCTTTATATTGAAGAGGAAACAAAATATAGAATATGTACCACTAAGAGCAAGAATGAAAGATACGGACAATGAAGATCTTAAAGTAATGCAAGACGAAAGTGATGATTTCGATGAAAATATTAATGATATGAACTTAATATTGGATGAATCATCTTCTGAAGAAATTCAAGAAGAATCTGAAGCATTAAAGGAAAGTAGTGAACAAATTGAAGAAATTTTAGATGTACTTTACTCAGGAAATGCAAAAGATTCTGAAATATTTGACAATAATGAATCTCAAAATATAATAAATGATGTGCCACATGAAAAAATTGTTAATTTACAAGAGGATCCGGAATCATTAATTGAAGATTCACTAGAAATTAATCAAGATCAAGAAGAAGAATCATCAAATAGTAAAATAATCCCAATCAATCAACTAAATGAAATAAAAGATAATAAGTTTAAAATTGATACTCAAACAAAAATGAATGAAGATAAAAAAACCAATAGTGTAAAAGACGAGGTAAACAAAGTAAAAGCACAAAAGTCAAAAGATGCAAATTTTTCACAAAAAACTGTAAATAAAGAATCAATTGATTCTAGAAACAAAGTAGAAATTTTGCCAAATAGAGCTCAAGTTTATAATAAAGGAAATCAGAATTTACAATCAAGAATAATTAATGACAACCTCAAAATTAAAAACATAAAAAGTACAGTAAATAAAGTTATAAAAGCTAATGAAGAAATAGATTCAGATTTGTCGAAAGAAAATAGTATACTAAAAGAAACAAAACAGATTGACAAAAATCTAGGTATTCAAATTAAGGACAAACAAAATATTAACCCTCAACAGAATACACTCAATAATAAACCTAAATCTGTTAATATAAAGGATGCAGTTAAGAAACTTATGCAAGAAAAAAAGAATGAAAGTAAAGTAAAAATTGAAGAACAAAATGATACAATACTTGATAAAAAAGTAGATTCCAAGGAAGAAATATTGACTAAGATAACTCAGGAAAAAAAGACTTTACCAAAGAAAATGAAAATTACACAAAAATCTTCTTTATCAGATAAGGATTCCACAGAAAATAATTTAAACCAAAAACAAAAAATATCAAATGTAAAAGAGACAATTAAAAATATCATAAAACAATTCAAAGCATTTGAACATGATTTTGTATCTAAAGATACAGAATTTTTAAATTCATGGTTAGAAGATGAGGATAAGGATACTGAAAACAAAAAGGCTTTTGAAGATAATAATGAAATACGGACTGAAACTTCTACAGACTTAGTTGGTAAAGAATACAAAGATCCTAAAGAAAGTTTGAAAGAAATCTTGGAACTTTTTAAAGAACTCAAAAAGGAGTTGATTCCTGATGAGGATACTTTGTTTGATGATATTATCAATTCATATTCAGAAAGGCCAATTTCTGAAACATTGATGATTTTTAACGAAGAACTGAAAAATTTAATGAAACTAAGAAAATTGAAAATAAGTCAATCTGAAATTGAAGATAAAACAGATATGTCACAAAAATTACAAGCACAAAAAAAATTAAGGAATATAAATTCTAATGTTAAAGAAGATTAATTCAAGAAAATTTAAAGACAAGTAAAAATTTACACTAACATTAAACAGTGAGACTAAAAAACATGAACAATATGTGCTTTGACTAGAAATGATAATTTGATTTTCAGATTTAATTGTTTTCAAGAGTTATTCAAGAGTTATAAATAAAAAACAAGACTTAAAACAGGTGAAGCCAGCATGCTTGAAATAAAAGAATGTACATAAGTGAATGAGTGTTTGTAGAAAATAGATTTTTATATTGCGAATTATAATTTAACAATTATATTATAATAGATAAATATTATGGATAATGTAAATATATTTCATTCTGTGATAATGGTGCAACTTGCTGAGTTCAAATTTCAAGTTTCCAAGAATGAAATTCTTGTAAAAAATATTAAAACACTTCTAAAAAATATGTCAAGGGAGTACCCTCGGTATGTAGCTAGTCAGTTGAGAGAACGCTTCGACATGTTATTGACTCACACAGTAACAGTCGTAAGTTTGGCAATGTAGTACAGTACCATATTATACGCCTCATGTGATTCTAACCTAATTAATAGTTGAAGAGCGCGTATGTTATTCGAAAAAGAGGCTCCGAATGATAATTTTGAAAGCAGATATGAATCTGGGATAAATTTCTGCATATCTCAGAATTTTCTCAGCATTTTTTCATTTTGCAATGTTTTTTTATATAATACTGCAAAAGGTGTATTTATTCATAAGATCCTATGTTATTTTCAATCACTGATTTCTTGCTTTTGAAGCTCTGAATCTTCACAAAATTTTAATCAGAGCTTCAGTGCACTTTAATACAGCTGTCACCCAAATATCAAACAATTTTCATTTTTAATTTTATTACCGAGGGTACTCACTCCCTTAAGGTGAATAAAAATCCACCTATATAATTATGTGCCTTAAAATTATAACATTTTTTTATCAATTATAAAATTTATAATTCAATAAAGTTATTTTAATGATATTTATGTGAAGTTCTGTTATACAGTAAGAAAACCAAACTTAATAACAATTGACAGTGTCAAAGATATTTAGAATAACTTATTTTTTGTTGAGATAGGGCTTATCAAGATCATTGAGAGTCACAAAAGAACAGAATAAGCCGATGACAATACCCACTACACTTATATTAAATAAAACTTTGTCACGAAAGCCCCCTTTTAAAAATACCGGCAATCCATCAGGTTTCTGTAAAACAGTCAAACATTTAAATATTATTCAGGTACAAAAAATAATATAGGATCGTTTTATTGTTATACCTGCATTTCAGCTTGTTTAATCTTAATTTTTTTTAGCCACAATGGCTTATCAGTAAAAGTAGCCTTTTCTGCTTCATTCAGCATGCATGATTTTATACAGAAAAACTTTTGTTTCGGTACACATTGAGGAATTTTACTAGATGCTACCTAAATTGATTATTTTCTCATAAATTTAGATGCCTAATATACTAAATATTAGTCGAAACAAACGAAAAACTTTAACTTACAAAAATATTAAAACTTACGTTAGCACGCAGAGGTTGAAGTCTTCGCAAAAAATTCATATTTACGAAAGCGTCGCTGTTTCAGTATTTTCAGTTGCTTTCTATGCGGAAATGATAAACAACGTTAACTTAAATTATTCCATATTAGTTAACAAAATAAGCGATAATCGATTATCAATTTATCGTCGTAGAAGATATTTCTTCGAAGATTGATTTTTCCAAGAATCGCAAAGTCGTTACAAAAAACAGTTCTATATAAACCGTGTAATCTCTCTTTCAGAAACAACGAGTTAACAATCTCCTCAAAACGGACATTCAATTGATTATCGTCAATAAATCGCTAAATATGAAAAAATTCGCGAAAAACTCACGGTTTCCGTTTCCGAATGAATTTCTCACTCTTGTTGAAACCGGCGCGGCGCAGACAGAAATATACCGAAAGTAGTGCCGAACAGTGAAAAATCAAATCGCGTAAAGTTGGCAATACTGATGGCGCACCAACCTCAGGCAAGTTCAGGCGCCTACATCGTGGCACAGGTCACAGCATATAGGTTGAATCAGCCCACATAGCCAGTTAGCCAGCCTGCATTCTCTCATCTCATACAACACCCCACTATAGGCGCGTCGTTTGGCACATGCGCAGAAGGTTCCTGCGCGCGTATACTCGGCGCTCGTATAGTCTCGTAAACACACACGCGCGACCAATGTTCCAATTGTAGATTCGAAACTGGCCAAGGGGCGCAAGGGCTGTGGATAGAAGAGGGCGGCGGCGCCGGAGAGCGATAGCGTGAGCATCCCCGAAGGCCATTACCTCCTGCCGCACCCCGATAATGCATCTGGATACGATATCGGTGTCACGTCGCCCGTGATCGTCATCGCGCGCGGGCTTAGCCCCCACGGAACATAACATAATTGGCATGCGGTGACGTCGACGAGAGCGTCGCGCATACACCCGATATCGTTCTGGAAGAGAACACCGCACAGGACAAAGATGGCGGGTACGTAATTTCGCCTCCGACACGCTAGAAGCGATTCTCGCGTATTTTCCACTATCCTAGGTGCAAGGGTGGCTGGCGAGGTGAAATTAGTCATTGATTTTTCATTTCAGATCTTTATGCCAAGTACAACTGCACCTACTGCCAGGAGGATATCTCGGGCCTGCGTGTCAAATGCGTCGAGTGCCCGGATTTTGACCTCTGCCTGCAGGTAAGAGAGAGACAGACGCACTTGGCGCTGGCACGTACACCCGTCCTCCCGACGCGCCCATTGGCGCGCGTTCGCTGTGGCGCGTATATACAAGCTATAAATACATGTCACTGGGTATACCTATATAGAGCGCGATCAAAAACGCCGAGCCCTTTCCCCTGTGTCACGTGACTCAGCTATTTTCACCTGTAAATATTTTGGAATGTAAACATTCACTTTTTTTTACTTTTTTAGTGCTTTTCTGCTGGTGCTGAAATTGGACAGCAC
Source organism: Torymus aiolomorphi (assembly GCA_036365515.1). NCBI lineage: Eukaryota > Metazoa > Arthropoda > Insecta > Hymenoptera > Torymidae > Torymus > Torymus aiolomorphi. Next base: position 153,566,494 of record CM070877.1, read on the forward strand.
AAAAATGACCACCCATACCAATTTATGGTAGGTTATCATTTAACTTTTGGTATCTTTCAATTATTATGAAAATATAATCTTCAATTTTTAATTTTAAAGGATACTGGTACCATCAGCATATTTAGTGGGAGAGGTAATTGGACTGCTAGAGAACATCTCCGGTTGTTGGATGCCATCGAACAATTTGGATATGGAAACTGGGAAGATATCAGCAAGCATATTGAGACCCGAACACCAGAAGGTAAAAAAGATTATGAAAGTTATAATTAAAATATTTGTTATTTATTGCATTATAACAATGATGATAACACTGCTTTTTATACTATTATAGAAGCAAAAGAAGAGTACATCGCTAGGTACTTAGATGGAAACATTGGAAAATATACTTGGCCTTCTACTGAAACATATACACCAAATCTCACTGATCAAACCAGTTCAGATCACGGTCCATTATCTCCAGACTTGACATCACGCCTACCACCTTTGGATATAACACCTGATGAAGCTACACAACTTGGTTATATGCCACAAAGAGATGATTTTGAACGAGACTATAACCATGAAGCAGAATCTCTTGTGTCTTCATTATTTTTAAATCCAGCAGAAGATGATGATCTTGATATTGCATTGAAACTTGCACAAGTTGATATGTACACAAACAATCTTAGAGAAAGAGCAAGAAGAAAACGTGTTGTACGAGATTATCAACTAGTGTCAGCATTCTTTGCAGCATCACAAAAAGAAAAAGGCATTAAAAAGAAGCAAACCAAAGAAGAAAAGTATGAACTTTTGTAAAATTTTTATTTTTTTTTTTAATTTTCTTTCTATTACTTAAAATTTACCAAATTAACAGTTTCTAAAATATAAATTTTTTTTTTAATCATATTTTAAATACTTTGATAGAAAATTAAAATTGCTAATGATGATATGAATATGTTCTTACAATTATAATTATTTTGTCTATACTTTTTATTATGTTAGAGACTTCAGGGATCGTATGAGAGTATTTGCTCAATTCTATACAGCTCAAGAGTATGAGCAATTTTTAGCAAGCCTTGAAAGAGAAAGGGAGCTCCGACTGCGTCTATCAGAACTATATCGCTATCGGGAAAATGGTGTTACAAAACACGAAGAATGCACTCATTTTGAGCAAGTGATGGCTCAAGCTCAAGGACAAGCAGATGCTGTAGATCATTGGTCAGATAAAAAATCTGTAAGTTATATTTTACACATTAGAATGCAAATCCATGATTTTTCAAATGTTGAGAAACTGTAGATTTATAACTGTTTTGTTGGGTCCAAATGGATGGAACTTCTGTGGCAATGGTTGTTGCATGTTTCAACTGTACTTTAGCTATTCTTATCTTTACACATTCACCATTTAAAAACCTTTTAAAACCCTTTACAATATATGGTTTATAGTTTCATATAAGATCTAAATTCATGCGCTATAAGGATATATGTACATGTTAAACGTTATATGCTGGCAATATACGCAACAATCAATAACTAATTTTATATACAGATATTTCCTTTGTATGAGCGGGGAATTTTTTCGCATAATAAGATCGCTTTTTCATTAACTAATTCTATTATTTGTGGTGCGTGTTGCCAGGCATTTGTGAACAGATTGTATCAGTTTGCATTTCACTTAGGGCAGCAGTGGGTCATCCAAAACAATGCACCGCCAAGCCTCAAGAAGAAGGTGAGTTTTTAATTAATTTCACCCACTTCATTGTAATTTTTTATATTTTCATTTAGTGCAAAAATTTTAGTTACAAATTCTTTTCTCGTTTTGCATAAATGATACTTATATTTTGCATGAAAGGTTCATTCACAAATAATAATTGTTGCTGCTTTAATTAAATCGTCGCGAAATTCGTCAACTTAAACAACTGCGCATATGGTAAAGTTAAATAATTTTGAAGACAGAAACAAAAAAATGTGAGTTTAAGGAATTTTTTTTTTCAAATTACTCTTTTTATCATTTTACAGAGACGAAGAAAAAAATTACTCTTTCATCGACCGAAAGTCCACTGCAAGAACAGACTCAGCCAGCAGCAGTTCATCAGCCACCAGTCGGACGATGACTCCAACCAGTCATTGGGGGGAGCAGGATAGCAATTCAAATGCTGCCAATCAGAATTCAACGAACTCAAATTCCGCTTTCGAGAGAGGCAACAATTCTTGGGCATCTGGAAAGTCATCAGGAAATCAAGGAGAATTAGAAACCAGAGATATAGAAGGCGAAGCGGCAGCACACCTCCTTACAAAGCAAGAAAAATTATTATGTCTTCAACTAGATTTAAAACCGACACAGTACCTCACACAGAAAGCCCTTTTATTGCAGGTAATAATAATAAATACTTTTTTTTTTTAATCATACTTTATTTGTCAATTATTGAAAAAAATTCACTTTTAATGTTATTATTGCAGGAATATTTAAATGGTAACAAAAGATCAAATATAGTTCCTCAATCAGAACCAGAGAGTAAAATTCTACATTACTTGGTAGCCAATGGCTGGATTGCCGCTAACTGAATCATTTCTTTTCCTCGAAGCTCCTACTCTAAGTCAATCCATATTTTAAGCTAAGTCATACCATATAATTATAAGTTCTTGCAGTCAAATTTTAGTAAAAGGTGATAATGTTTTAATATTTTATCAACTTTTCAAACTTGACATTATGAATTTCAATCTGCTCTTTGTAAATAGTTAACTTGCCTAAAATTAATGCAAATACGAATCTTTGTATAAAGTTCAATTCACTTGTTAATAAAAACGAAAAAACGTGGTATTTATAAATATAATAATATGATTGTAACTTAATTATTATCATCTTAACGATTTTATGAGATGATTCTCTGAATTTTCATAGTTATTTTATGTATATAATTAAAATTACAATGATGTTTGATAATTTCACATGTTCAATCCATAATACAAACACCTAAGATATTTTATTTTTCTCTATCTTTTACTGTATGTAGTATATTTGCCTTCAACTATATGATGCTAAGAAGTGAAAAAAGAAAAGTGAGAAAAAGTAAAATTTATAAATATTCAAAGTGCTCAATACTGTGGCACAAAACATACTGTTAGTTCGTCACATTGTTGCCTCTTCTCGAAATATTTATCGACTGTGTAGGATCATGTATATATATAAGTGATTTTGTAAATGCGGTAACATCGTAGTATTCTTTCAAAACCGATAAAATGTAAGATGAAGTAAGGAAGATATGACTGTATGCATTATTATTACGACTATTTGTGATGCGCACTTTACTTATTTTTTAGTTTTATTCGAATTGAAATTTCATTTTTTTTTTAGTTAAGAAAATCATATTGAGTATTGATGATCATTTTATTTATTTTCGATTCGAAATAAAAAATTTTCTTCTATTGGTTATTATATTTGAACTCCTATCTAAGAATAATGTATAAAGTATAGCCTACTAAAATTTCAAACTCGCCTAATATTTTTTTGTCTTGTATATATAAATGAGCATGTAAACGACAAAGGCAATATCTGTAACTATATAAATATAACAAAAAAAAGTTTTGTTAAAGAAAAAGGTTTTTTTAATTTTTTGAAAACCTCTATACCCATTAAATTACAAACACAAGTCTATACCTACCGTAGTACGTTTATAAACAGTAATAATTTTCACTAAAAATAGATTGATTGTCGTGGAAATTATAAATTTCAAATAAAACTTAATAAAATCTTAATAAAGCAATTCCTAATAATCGATTGTATAAAACGAATCTACACAGACAACAACAATCATTTTTCAATATTTCACATGATGCATAGACACGATGACGAGTTTAAAAACATCTGCCAGCTACGTTTTGAAAAATAAAGTCATTCATCAGTCATCACAGAAATGAATTAATTAACAAGGGTTAACCATGAGAGCCGGAAAAAAAAGAACTCGAAACCTCACCTCGCTCATTATGCAATCACCCGCTAAAAAATTATGTTGAATCCATCAACGAGCTAGCTATAACACACGCACACACACACGTCACATTTCTCCTGTACATTACAGTGAAATATACCCTAATCGAATCTAAATTCGCTATCCTATAGGCAATTTTTCAAACGCCGGCACGCGCTCGCAACACTCAAGGCTGCGATCGCTCTTTGGGGCTGCGTGTGCGGTGCTCGCGGCTTTTCATCCTCATCATCATATATCGGGCGTCGAAAGGAGGAAAAAAAAGGAAACCGAAAAGTTCCACTGAATTAAAGGAGAGGCTCACCTCCTCCGTGCCGAGCAAAACAAATAGATTCCCCGAATTTATAATCGCGCCGAAGGATAGGAGCTAGTGTATAGCATGGCATGCGTCAGCCTCTCCGTTGAGCGTATGCCATATATATGTATACACATACACATGAAAATGAGAAAAGGAGAAGAAATACGAGATCAGCTATCGCCTTGACACCGGATTGCTCTAAACCGTAAATCACGGGGTGATTGATGCGCGTCGCCGTACGCGCGTGTTCGCGTGAATTTTGAGAGAAGGCATCTTCGATCTCTTCTCTTTCATCTCTATTATATATATATACACACACACACACACACTTACCTTTGTACACTTGCGATTAGCAATATCTCATGTGCAATCATTCACTATATATGTGTGAGCTCGCGACCGACGACGCTGCATATATATACCTCGTATGTCCTTCGTCGCATCACTCGCGCACGTGCCTGCGTTTTCCTCTTCCCTTCTTTTTTATTCCCATTTTCTCTCGGATAGTCCGCGCGCGTGTGTATAAACACACTTTAGTTACTATCTCTGATCTCATCTCATCTTCCTCTCGCGCTAAAGTGAAAATAATCCTTAAAAGGCCGTGCGAGAGCGCTCGGCATTGCCTGAATCCTTTGTAATATGTACGCGTGTACGACTCGGTTCTTGACACTCGACAAAGAAAAAAAAAAGATCGTATCTTCCTGTGGTCGATCCAAGCACGCAATTTCATCACGATAATTGTGTGTATATGCGTGTGCGCGCGCCGCTCTTTCGAGATTACTCCTACAAAAAAAGTGGTATGTGTGCGTTTTTTTGTCTTACAGATTTGACGTATAAGGAAATGTTTCGTTTAAAGTGTTTCGCATTCCGGACTATATACTTTGTATTTCTACGCATCTAATACATTTATAGAGCGATGGTTGTAATTGTTTTATTTGTTTCAAGAAATCGACGGAATTAACACGTTATGTATGTACGTTGAAAGAAGCAAATGAAGCACTGCTCATAGCCAAGTTTTTAAGACGCCATTCATTTAGCATGCAGTGTATAATATTATTATTTATTAATGATAGTGCTTACTTGTTAAAAATACGTTGTTGCTAAATATACCGAAGAACAGTCAATATTACGTATAAGATATGCGGTAATCATGCCTTTTGCTAACCACGTAAACATATGCAGTCACCCCTCGTCGACACGTTTTTATGTTTTCTATACGCAGATGATAATCTTCTAATTTGCGTTAGCGCCGAAAAAATACATCTGTCACAGTATACTATATTCTACTTACAAACCAGTCATACACTATATACAAAAATATAATGCGACGTCTCAACACTCGTCCTTACAAAAAAGTTATCCTTTGCATAGAGACAAGTAGCCATTGAAATAAAAAAGGCAAAAGACACTAGGGATACGCGTTACCAAGATATTCTGGAAAACTACTCTCATACGTGTATATATATGAAACCGCAGATGAATATGAGAAATGAAAAAAGTTACATGACGCCACGACGAGGAAGGCCTTCTCAGGTCAGCGAGTACAATGCGTTAAATAAGAAAGATAAACGCGAATCCGAACGACCTGGACCCGGTTAAGCGCGTGCGCGCGCCTACAAATAAGAATTAAAAAAAGAAAACGACTGCAAAATCTCGCGAAGGAGTTGTAGCAGGTTTCGTATGTATACTTATATACTTATTTACTTACACTTTGTTCCGTGTATTGCGCAGGTGAGGAGACGCGATTCGAGAGATGATCTCATTTCGGACGAAATGCAACACAGATATGTTTAAAATGCCTAATGAGCATTCGTCGTTCGTCATGCGCATACGCATCTCAAGACGTTTGTGCGGCTCGAGTGGTTGAGAAAAAAAAAGTCATTAGCACAAAGTGAAAAACTGAGAAGTCGAAGTAAGTAAGTTGATAATGTTTTCCGGCTAAGCCGACGCAAGAAAGTCTCCTCTCAAACTCCTCCTCTGACGTCTATTATTGAAACCTTCGATTTTTCAGCTCTCCTCGCTTCTAAGTCTCCCATTGAAATATCGTGTTTGATAAACATTAACGCTCTGCATAAATTTCGGGAGGCAGATGAAATATTCAGACGAAAAAATTTAAATTAAGATATCTTTCTTCGGAGGAATCCCCCGAGCCTATAGGTATATATATACTGCCATACGCCCGCTATTAAAATGCTAATGAGATGCAGTTAAGAGCCGAAATGGAATTTCTCTATTTATAGTGTATTTTAGCAGGTACAAAAAAGAAGAGATAAAACAGCTTATTATCATTCATAACAATAATTCGTTTGAATATACGTTTGAATATATATATAATAATGGTTACATTCATTTTTGTATTACCGATGTAATGGGATAATTAATATAATGTTTACGATGCGAGAGAAATTGTGAACTAAAATTATAAACAAAGACAAACATAATTATCTTCTTCATAGTAATAAACTGCATTAATAATGCATTGTGCTTAAACACGAGTAAACCTTTTTTTTTTATTTCACGCATTCGTGAAGTTCAACCTGAACATAGACAATATGTTAACTGCAGTGATTCACATGTGCGAGTAAATTTATCCAAGGTCTGTATGGAAATTTAATTAGCTTATTTAAAAATTCTCACAATGTCTCTAAATTCAAGACCGTTTAATAAATTCATGGCTACAATGATTCAGTTGTAAGAATATTTTATTCTATATTCAAACGACAAGCGATTACAATTTGCACGTGTCAAATGTGTGACACGCACTCTAGCAAACCAATTTTTACCTTACGTCAAAGCGATGACTACATTTAGTTTTCTTATTCTCGTCCCATACTTCCCCTTCTCCCCTCATCTTCTTTTATTCATTTTATGGATCACCACGGAAGATAATACCGAAAAATGATCTCATATAGGTATGTCTCGATTTTCTATGAATTATGAAATACAGGGCTAAAAAATTATTTTCAAAGTCAAATGAGCAACGAGTGTGATTACACATTTGTACTTCTTCCACTCTTTCAGCGCTGTTTGACTTTTGCTGTAAAATTTAACCGTAAAACGCTGATCAAATAACTTTTACTGACTTCCTCATGAAATTCATTCGGCTTATTTTAAAAGTACAGCTCTTTAAGGTTGTACTGGCCGTAACGCCCCTGCCAAAAGTTAGTTTTTCACGTTAAAACTGCGATAAATAATTATGTAAAACAATTGATCAATTTTTAGTTCTCGCGATCAATGTATAAATGCAATTGGAATATTATAAGCTTTAAAAATGAAAAATCAAAGCAAAATTGTAAATTCGGCACTATTTTTTAAAAAATCGTCATTACGTTGAAATTAGTGCATTTTAACGATTTCAAAAAATAGTGCCGAGTTTACAATTTTGCTTTGATTTTTCATTTTTAAAGCTTATAATATTCCAATTGCATTAATACATTGATCACGAGAACTAAACATTTATCAATTGTTTTACATAATTATTTATCACAGTTTTAACGGGAAAAACTAACTTTTAAATGGGGCCTTACGGCCAATAAATACAACCTTAATGGATGAGGCTTCTGTATACCAAAAGATTTATTTATTTTTCGAAAATATTTACCTTCTTTTTCGAAAAGGTGAACCCTCTAAGTGGAGCGTTTCTTGAACCGAACTTGTTTTTCGACTGACGCAAAAGACTTGTTTTCAATTTCTCCTACGTCATGGTATATAGTATTATATTATAGCGAGGGTGGAAAAACCCATCTCTCTCTTTTCCTCGACTGCTGTGTTTGTTTTGTTCTCCACTTTTTTTTTGGCGTTAGGGATTTTTTATCCGACCGCGCAAGTACTTACTTTGCACTCGGACAAAAAATTCCGGAGCAATCGACACGTTGGCATTGTGTTCCTTCAAAGACAGAGAGAGAGAGAGAGAGAGAGAGAGAGAGAGAGAGAGAGAGAGAGAGAGAGAGAGAGAGAGAGAGAGAGAGAGAGAGAGAGAGAGAGAGAGAGAGAGAGAGAGAGAGAGAGAGAGAGAGAGAGAGAGAGAGAGAGAGAGAGAGAGAGAGAGAGAGAGAGAGAGAGAGAGAGAGAGAGAGAGAGAGAGAGAGAGAATCGTTAGAAGATGCGCGTAGTCGAAGGACGTGAGCATCGAATGCTAATATATGCCGGCGATTATCACACTGCGACGCGAGGATGTATGATTATTATTTTCTCCTTTTTGTGGCCGAAAAGACCGGCTACGAGTTTTTTTCCGTCTAATGTTGTCGTTTCGTGGTTTGCACCTCAAAACAACTTTGCACACGTACAGAACAACTTTTAAGGATGTCGAGTATTTTCAGCATAAGTACACACAGACGACTTTGAGATTGTATTAATGCTTTTTGACTTTAAGAGGCCTTTTTTATTTCTCGTGTACCGCTGCGTGAATAATTTAAAATTTTTATTTTTTTTAACCTTTGCGCCGCCGTAAGTATGACTCATATATCTATCATCCATTATCTCAGATCGTTTGGAGATTTGCTTTTATTTTTATGTAAATTGAAAATATAATGAATTATCTTGTATATCGAAGTTATGAAAATGCGATGTGTTGTATTTTTTTTATATAAGGAAGATATGAATAATATTATGGTAGTGTAATAATAAGTAAATAATAACAAAGCGAATAATAAATTATTATAATTATCGCTTGTGCGACCGTAAAGGCAACTTTATCACATGAGCATTGATGCCATACAGAGTAATGACATCGTTCAGTACGAATATCCGTATCATACAATGTACAATCCGCATACACGTTGTATACTGTAGCAAAAGATTGTTCTCGTAGCCTACTTAAATCATGAACATTTATAAAGGACCAGCGCTCACGTATTAGTTGTGAAATTCATTCCTATACAGTTATTTCATGAAGTCGATATATCTCTATAGATACTTTGTATCTTCTTCGTATAGGTATGACAGTATAAATTACCCTGACAAATGAATATTCATTAGTTACCATACATCTTTTCCTTGATTTAATTTGAGGGTGTCGAAAAAAGTATTTTTTGAGGTGGTCTTTTAAGCAATTATTATCTTAATAACTCTTCCACATTTTTCAATGGTATTTTTTGCAAAGATCATATTTAAGTACCTAACACTGTATAAATAATTAAACGAAAAATATAACAATTGATTTAAATCGGAATATTTTACTTTTGTTTTAATCATCTTATAAAAAAAAATATTATCTACTATAAGTGAATTAGCAATATTTATATTTTTATAAATAGTTCAGATAAATCCATTTATTCAAATGCATTATGCGGAAAACGTCAAAGATGATTTGAACCGAAAGTTGAAATAATATCTCAAAATTATCATAATTGTCTTTTTTTCTTACCTATACACGTTCACCAAAATCATGGATATTTTTACATATGCAAAATTTGCACACTACCTACATGCACACCATTATACAAAACGTCAAACATACCCGCCACCATAACAAAAAATTTCAATGAAAAATTCAGGGCACGTCGTCACGCGGAACGAAAGTCGAAAAAGTACCGGATTTTGAAAAAAAAACGAGAAATAAATAAAAAAAAGGCGATATAGAGAGACAGAGAGTCGACAAACGTGCGAGTTTTGCGAATGGTCGTATAGAGCCTCTATGTGTTGATATGCGCTCGCTCTCGCGCGCGTGTGCGACTCCCACCATTGTCGGGGGTCTCCGGGAGTTTTTTGCGTAATAAGACGTCATGGTCAGAAAGTATATAAGCACACGTCGTGGACTCGACGAAGCAGTTGCACCTGATTGTACGACTAATACTCAGGTGAGCATAGCAGTCCGCGAGCTTCTTCGCCTTCGTTCTCTCCCTCGTTTGACACTATAGTTCGCGATTTGGATATTAGATTGTTAAATTTTTCATTTTTTAATACATTAGCAACGTATTGCTGGCGATTTGCAAAAGTGACTGTGACCATTTTCTCTTTTTCCAATTTGTCGGATTTGTGTACACGTTCTATAATTTGCTTTTAAAAATTTTCATATTAATTTTGTTTGCTGAGTTTGCAAGAGTGGTTGCGAAGAATTTGTCGGTCTAATTTCTTTCTACATCATTAACGCTTATAAAGCAAATTTAAAATATTTTTCCATCCGACTCTTAAAAATTCTCAAACAAAAAACCCGCTTCTGGAAAAATCGAGTCTCCGCGGAGGAGAAAAATCCCGACAAAAACGGCCGATCACTTGTTCCTTTCACTATTACAAATAACGCCGGCAGCGCGCTTTACTCATTTGGCAATCTCCACACACACACGCATACAGACATAACATAAAAACATTGTCGTTAATATTTGCCTCTCTCTCTTGTTTTCCCGTGCACACGTGCAGCTATGAAGACTACTCTCGCTCTCGTTCTGTGCGTGGCACTCGTCGCCGTCTGCTCGGCCGACGAGAAGTACACGACCAAGTTCGACAACGTCGATGTCGATCAGATTCTGAACAACGAGCGTCTGCTCAAACCCTACCTCAACTGCCTACTGAAGGACGACAGGTGCACGCCCGACGCCAGGGAACTGAAACGTGAGTCTATACATATGAGTTTTTCTACGGATTTTTGAGATTTTCGGATGTGTTTTGGATTCTGTGTAATTGCTCACATAAAGTTTCGCTAGAGAAAATTCTGGAAGCAATGTTCTAATGCAGTGCCATAAAAAGTTATATCTCTATACCCTGATGGAAATCGTCCATTTTTCTCCCATTTGTGATACGATTTTTCGAACATTTTCTAGCCATTTTATGGCGAATTGACCGAAATCACCGTAAATAGAAAATGTTCGAAAAATCGTTTCACAAATGGGAGAAAAATGGACGATTTTATTACATTTTTACACATGTGGTCGATGGAAAACTTTGAGATTAATTTAACATTTGTCTCAATATCTGAGTTAAATTTTTAGTTTTATTATAATAATACTCCAACTGTGCTATTTTTATCGTGCATCAACGAGCGCGTTTAATAGTTCAATAAAAATTGTAGCTCGATAAAGTCAATTAAGAATTTAAATTTGAAATACACTAATTTACAATTATAATTTGAAATTGATTAAAGGAATAATTTTTGTTCTATTTTGCATAATAGTAAACAATAAATAATTAATCGATTGAAAAAATTTTAAGAGAACTTTTCCTTATCCAAAGTAATGTTCAATTGAAATTTGTACAAATAGGTAGACCATACCAATATAATCTTACTACAAAATTGTTATCAATCAACAAGGCACACTATACTAATGAAACACACTATAACGATCACCACAGGTCTCCTCCCTGACGCCCTGTCGACCAACTGCGCCAAGTGCAGCGCGAAGCAGAAGGCTGGTGCCGAGAAGGTCATCTCCTTCCTGGCCAAGAACAAGCCCGACACCTGGGCCGAGGTCATCGCCAAATACGACAAAGACAACGTCTACAGGACCAAGTACGCCAACGAGGCCAAGCGTCTCGGCGTCCCCGTCTAAATGACTTATGTCCCCCCACAACATTATCTGTGAAATAGTGGGAGGGTGAAACGTTAGTTACCATCTCCGTTCCGTTTCTCTCTTCCGAAACTCAAACTTTTGTCAAACTGTTTTTTTTGCTACTCATTTTACTTTTTTTCACCAATGAATGAATTAATTTTATGCTTTTATACGGGTATGTACCATTTGTTACTGTGCTGACGAAAACATTGTTGAAATAGTTAAGTTAGAAAAAAAGATTAAAAAAAATAAATAAAAACTGATCAAAAAACTATACTTGATTGCTGTTTTTATTCAACCTCTATTTTATTGTTATAATTGTATATAGTCACTTTTACATTTACTTATATATACTTTTATACTACCTTTATACTTTTATATGTATACCATTGTAAAACAAAAGCATATTTTGATAATGTATCATTTGCAACGGTGCTAAAATAATTGCGATAATACTTTAATTAAAATTTATTATTAACAGAGTTATAAACAAAAAATACATAATACGCATATTGTTATAATCGCTGTCGTAAAAACATATATAAAACAACGCCACATCGTTCGCCAACATTTCATTCGGACGATTTTATAATACCTAATTCGATTGACAAAAAAAAACGAGGGAGAGCGCATAAACAAAAAAACGTCAGCTCTTTTACCTTATTTATTCCGCAGAGCGCGTATAATACATTAGGTAAATATCGCCAGTCATCATCCGATTCGAACAGGTTATGAGTGTAAAGAGAGAGAGAGACAGCGACATGTCGTTTGTCGACAACGAGACTCGCAATCCCCATTTGCTTGAACGGTATGAGGAGAAAATATTAAAGAACTACCAGAAAAAGTTCCCCGCGCTATTCCGCGTCTGCTTCGATCCGATCGGCACTCATCGCCGTGCTCGCACGGCATTTGCCTTCGGCTTGGGCTTCCTCCTGGGAGTCTTCCTCTATGTATTCATTATCGTGGACCTCGAATTGAGCAGAGCTACTAGTCTCACTTGCGGAGCGTTTTTGGTCACGCTCTTGTCATTCGGGTGCGCTTTTTCTCTGCAGGTGAGGGCACTATATAACCTTAATTAAGCATCGGTGGCTATTGTTTTATATATTGTACGTCGATGTACTATCAGGGTCATTGGACACAATAGAACACACATCGCTGCAATCGCTCCGTTTTGTTCAGGTCAATTACTCCTGCACATGACCTTGCAGAAAATTGCTTTTATGCAATTTCACATGGTATTTAACGCGCACGTGTTGCTCAATAATAACACGCTCGCTTAAATGATATTGTAAACACGTTAATTGGACGTCACGATCGATTGCCGCATATCTCCCACTTACAATACACAAAACAACCAAAGAACCAAACACTATTGTTATTGTCTATACAAGAAGGTATTCTCTGCCCATAGTTTCGATGCGTATGCCTGCTAACGATCCCCGGCCTATTCGGCCGCGCAGGCCGAAGCGTGCTAAAGGCCCTGGTCCTTGGCTACATAATCGCGGGACCGATCTTCAATCTGACCTTCAACGCGAAGGAAGTGATGCGCAGCTTCGCCTGCACCACGCATCTCACCTACAACCTGACCAAAACGAAATACGACCTCATGTTCCGACCCTTCAAACAGGTCCTTATACACACCACGTACGCATGCGTTATCATTTCTATCTCCGCGTACTTATATATAGGCGATGACGAACATGAACGAGAGCGCGGAGCAGCTGCGTGAGACCCTCGGCTCGGTGAACAAGCTGATAGAGCCGATCGCGCGCGAGATCGAGGGCGAGGACGAGCTGCGCGAGATCGAGGCGGAGAACGACATGGTCGACCTGGAGATGGAGGCCGAGCGCAATCGCAGCGAGGAGATACACGGGAAGGCGGCGAAGGAGATGCAGGAGGCGAAGAATGATGGTGAGGTGTACGAGGTTAAGTACAGGGAGAAGATTACCGAGAGGTGCGAGCTGCAGCTCAGCAGAGGGTCCGAGAGGTGTAGGTGGGTGTATAATATGGGGATGATATAGTGTGGGTTGTTGTGAGGGTAAATGATGCTCGTGGGTTATACAGAGACATGTTTGGGGACGCGTACGACAAGTGTTACGAGACCGTGACGTGGATAATAGGCTGGCTCCTGTGCTGGCCGATGAAGTTGACCTTCGTCTGTAACCTCGTGCAGGCGCTGGGTGGGAAGAAGATCTGCAATCCCGATGGGAAGATCGATGTTGGGGTTGGCGAGGGATATGCTACTCTCAAAGGTACATTAATATTTGTACACGAAGAAAAATTTTTTGTAAACATTACTATTTTCGATAGTAGCCTTGTGGGACAGACTTATATTTTCATGAAAATTACTACAACTTATAGTAAAAATTTCTATTATTTTGTCATTTTCACGAGGAAGTGAGTCTATCCCTCGTTTATCCTCAAAAATAGTAATTTTTACTACAAAATTTGACTCCTTGTACAGGTGAATACCGTGTACGTAAACTTAGTAAACGAGGTATAGTGCTTTCCCCATATTCATAAGAAACGAGGGACAAATTCAACGAGAGTCTGCGAGACGCCAAGATCGAGTACAACATCGACACGAAGCCGATCGTCGTCGGCGTGAGCGACGCGACTCGCATCGCCACGGGGGTAATGCGCGACTTCGAGGCTCGCAAGCGCTTCTGCGACGGCGTGATCACCCTCATAAAGCGCTGCATCTCCCTCGTGTTCCTCAAAATCATCCTCAACGCGTCGCGCTATCACCACAGGTACCTGCGCGACATCGAGTTCGACAACGTCTACGTGACGCCCTACTTTCGGCGCATAGACGCGCGGCGAAAGGTCCGCGGAAGTCTGACCCTTCTGCCGCTGAAGAAACTCGAGAGAACGAAACTCCTCGACCCTTATTCTCTGAGGCAGACCAGAGCGGAGCGGAGGAATTTGATTGGCCAGACGGCGAAGCTGATCCTGGAGATTCTGACGGCGTCGATCTTTGTGCTTATCGATAGAATGCTGTACGAAGTGCTGGACGTCGTGCGAAGTCACGCGAAGCTCGAAATAACGCAGGTAGGTATATAAACGCACGATCAATCAAGCGCAGATACACGTGTCAAAATAGAATATAATTAATGCGAGGTGTATGCTAATTCGAGCAAAAAACGACGATTCAATGTTACTTAAACAGGCACAGGTATACGTACATACGTGCACAGGCGCGTCACTCACAAGTGGGTTATTTTATTTATCCGACTTATTTGTGTTATCTGGTTGAACGTAAGTACCTACGCGTGCGCGTCTCTCCCTTTTTTGCTCGCCGGTGCGAGCGAGCCTCGATTTCCGCGTAATTAACGGCGCCGAGAGAGAGAGCGAGAGAGAGCGGCACTCGTTCATTGCTCTTTATTTTCCGAGCTGCCTTTTCCTTTCGAAATCAAGGACGAGTCAGAGACTCGCGGTTCGTTTTTTCTTTTTCTTTTCTTTTAGGGTCTTACGTAAGTCTCGATGTATACAGGGGAATTCGAAATCACGGGGTTGAGTACGATTTTTTTATGGCTAATTAGGGTTTAATTGTATGTGTGTATACGTTAGATGTGACAATCAAATGGTTTAAACGAGGTAATAATTATATACGTTGCTTGATGGGTGGATAGGCGGGTATACAGTATTATAATGTTGTAGCAAAGTACCTGGAATCTTTCATTTAAATTCTGCAGTATTTTTACAATGGCGCGGTAATATACTTTTCGACACTCCGTGCGCGGACTCGATCTCCTCGCACGCTATGAAAAAAAGCGTTCAATAGATCTCGTTTCGCACACGTCGTATCGAAAAATTATGTTCGATACATGAGCGAGGAAGTGATTTCAACCTCGTGTGGCCTCTTCACCCTCGCTTCGCTCGGGCGAAAACTGCCACACGAGGTTAAAATCACTTTCTCGCACTAGTATCGAAATGTACTATTTAATAACAATCCAGTACTGTAGAATACGAAATATATCTGTCAAGTTATTATTTCGTTTGAAAATGTATAATAACAGCACTTGAACGCAGCTGGAATTCGCAAATGATAATTATTATTTTAATTCCATACAACTAAGGATTTCAAAACATTGTTCGCAATAATAAATGTAAATAAAGCGCTTGCGAGCGTGCAAGTGATATGACACACATAATCAAACGTGTGTCTTTGCATATACGAGGAATCTTGCTCAATCTGCTGACTGTAGTTAAATTCTTTTCGTATAATATTTCGACCGTATAGTGTCCATATATGACGAAATTCAGAAAAAATTTCAACTTTTCGCGTCCCCAAAACCGGTCAAAAATTTTTTTTAAGGCACACCTTCCAGACGAGGTTTTTCTTCTTTCTTATGTCACAAAATATACGGAGAAAATCGTGTACAATTAAAAACGTCTTTGTCTCACTTTTTTTAAAGGTTGAAATTTTTCAAGAAAATGGCAAAATTAATTCCTTTAAAAATTAAAAAATATCGATTCTTTCACAAGTTATGAGGGTTTGAAGTTGATCGTCGAAAAGGCATAAAAACGCTCTCAAAGTTGGCGCTGCCGATTTCTGCGATTTGTGCATTTTTATGCCTTTTCGACGATTAACTTCAAACTGAGTTGATCATTTCTGGGCTAACTGGCTGAGGTTTAAGGAAAAGGTTTTTTTGCCATTTTCTTGAAAAATTTCAACCTTTAAAAAAAATGCGAGACAAAGACGTTTTTAATTATGCACGATTTTCTCCATATATTTGTGATCTAAGAAAGAAGAAAAACCGCGTCCGGAAGGTGTGCCTTCGAAAAAAAATTTTGACCGGTTTTGGGGACGCGAAAAGTTGAAATTTCTTCTGAATTTCCTCATATACACGTATACTTATCTTAGCATAATTTTAGAATGGTCATCAGTTTCGTTTTACGCTGCTCGTTGAGAATTCGCGTATTTTAATATTTCTAAAACGCCAAATAGTTTTTACAAAAACTCGTTTGCAAAGTGGGACACCCGCAATATCGCCGGTCATTGCAGAATGACGGAAAGTTTACAATTATGACAAAGTAAGAGAAAGCCGACGGAGTATTTTGCGTTAAACTGAAGATAACAGCCAATGCAATTTCATAATTATAATTTACAATATATTATTTATATAAAAAAAATTGCGAAACCATTTAAAGCATCTTCTGAATATAACTACTCCCCGACTTCTATTACGCCGCGCCGACCATCAATCCCCCCATCAACGAACCGCAATAATCAAATTAGAGCGTAAAGATGCCAAAATTCATTACTGCATTCTCCGCATTTCTTTTTCAACACACACACACACGCACGCGCGCGCTTTTATCGTCCATTACGCTCTCTCGCGCATAAAAACTTTATTACCCCTTTCGCAATATCCCTTTGCCTCTCTCTTCTCTCTCAACACCTCTATAATCAATCCTCAAACATCTCCCCCCAAACCTTACAGTCAGGTCACCACGCCATGTCCCTGGAGATCCGTGGTCGTGGCCTGGTCGCCGCCCTCGTGCGCGGCGTCGTCCGCGGCTTCAATGTGAAGCGCCGCATCCACAGCGTGCTGACGAACGAGGCCTGCCTCCCCCGAGCCAGCCGCCTGCCCGCGCTCACCCTGCTGCGCATCTACGGCACGTACCTGGCGGTCTGGCTGATGCTGCTCCTGCAGGCGTACAGCCAGCGCCTGCGTCGCGCGATCGCGGGCTTCTTCTACCGCAAGCGGGAGAAGCGCCGCGTGCTGTACCTCTACAACGAGACGCTGCGCCGGCGGCTAGGCTTCCTGCGGTTCGCGCGCGGCCGCGTGGCCGAGCTCGCGCGGGCGCGTCGCCTGGGACCCGAGCCCCAGCCCTGGCTCAAGCTCCGACTGAAGTACCCGAAGTACCTCTGGTGGCTGGAGAGGTTCGAGTGCGCGAGGCGAGTGTGCGTCGTCTGCGGGGAGGTAGAGCCGAGGCTGGGTAGTACCCACAGAGCGTGCGGGAACGCCGACTGCTTCGCCGTATACTGCGACGAGTGCTGGGGCGACGTGGGCAGGACGTGTCTCGCCTGCGCCGGGACGGAAGAGGAGTCCGAGCTCTCGCCCGGGGACACGGAGCACGAGGAATGAGCGAGAGCTCGTTAGAGGAGACGGACGGACGGACGGTCGGATGCACTCGTTAGCTGGCGCGTCAGGCACGCGAGCCGCTCATTGATTCCCGATGGCAATTTCGCAAAATTGCACGGAGCTTAATGAGCTGGAGTATAAAACGCCCGGGGAAACGGGCGGGAGGGAGAGAAGAAGGACCATGAAGTGGCGGGCCGCCGTGGTGCTCGGGGCTAAGGTGAGCTGGGGACGCTGCTGCTGCTGGATCGTGCTCGTGGCGAGCGCCCTAGCCCAGGAGCGACGGTACTCGACCAAGTACGACAACATCGACGTCGACGCGGTTGTCAAGAACGAGCGGCTCGTCACCAGCTATGTGGGGTGTCTGCTGGACAAGCGGCCCTGCACGCCCGATGCCGCTGAGCTGAGAAGTACGTTGCTTTTTAATGTTTTTATTTTGCGTAAAGATACTTTTAAGATTCACGTCGCTTTGTCGTTGATTTTGTTGTATTTTTATTTACGGTCGTTTTAATTTGCGAAATAAGATAAAAATGATGGAATACAACATAATTTTTCATTTTGATAGGGTGACTTCACCAGTGAATGAACATTTTTCAATAACAATCGTTGATAGAATTTATTTTTAATGTTTCTGGACTCATGAAGCACCTTCTCCCAATTTCAAACTTTAAAAAAAGTCATTTTTTGATGGTATAATATCATAAAAGCATTTGATTTAAGCGATTAAAAATATCACGTGATCCATTCATTCACTGAAGTCATCCTTAATAGTATTTCAAATTTGTGATTTCTGAAAAAAAAAAAAAAAAAAAAAAAAAAATACTCTTGCCACTTTAAGGTGGTATAAATTACAATCATATATAATTGAACATGATTTTGAGAACTTGACTAAACAGCGCTAATAATTAAAATATATGATTGGAAGTTGCAATACACGATGATTAACATTCTTTGTAGATAAATACACAAATGAAAACTTACTTCTCCACTATATAAATTATTATGTACATACATAGCGTTTCGTCTAACGAGCTTGACATTCCTCCTGGCTCTTTATGCAATTCAAATACCTTCTGACATGATTTGTTGGAAAATAGCCTCTATAGATGCATAAATAAGTAAATGAGCAATTTTTTGCCGGCACCGCGTGCCTCGCGCGCTCTCATGCGATTCAAATGCATATATTACATAGTGTTACGTGACTCTTCTCCACTCGTAATACAAACACTTCAACTTCACCTTATCAACTACAACTATAAAATAACAATAAAACCCATCCAATCAAAGTCATCATGACCACCGTTGTATTAGCGAACCTGCCGGACGCCCTGGCGACGAACTGCTCGCATTGCACTAAGGCGCAGAAACGCATGTCGGACAAGCTCACGCACCACCTGATCGACCATCGTCCAGCCGACTGGATCCTCCTCGAGGCGAAGTTCGACCCGACCGGCGCCTACCGCGAGCGCTACGTTCACCGACAGGAACTTGAACGCCAGCAGCACACGGATATGGACCAGGACAAGGAGGAGGACGACGGCGACGCCTAGACAGTCGACAACCCAACTGACATCGCCGCGCGCACCGAAAGACATCAGTATATAGCGTGTAGTGTTAAAGTAGATTCCTGCCGGAGGCTCGCGCGACTCTGTGTGTACACTCCCGCATATCATATTAATCCAAAATAAAGAGACGATTGTAACAAACAGCAGCAGCATCCCTGCAGCGTATATAACATATATGTGTATACATACATACGTGCATATACACATACGTCCCAGCCATTATCCCCCCCCCCCCCTCCTCTGCGTTTCCGGCCTCTAGCGCCCGCCAAGGTAAGTAAACGAATATAAGCGAGCGCTCGCCCATTTACCGAGACTCGGGCTTCTCGCGCGAGCGCGCGGGGGGAACCGGCGGCGGCGGCGGTACGCGCGCTCGCGACTTGGGTGGTCCGGCTCACCGGCTGTTTATGGGCCAGTGCAGATATCTCGCTCTCTCTCTCTCTCTCTCTCTCTTTCTCTCTCTCGGAGAGAGACGGGTGTCGACTTGGGTGGTCCGCTCCTTGCCTCGCTCGCGTTTGCGTCTGACTCTACATTCGATCGACTACTTGCTAATATGCCCCCGCTCCTCCTCCGCCGCAGCCGCCACGCCGCCTATATACTGTGTGCACACACATATATCTCATTTATTAGAAAACTTGACTAATGAGCGCTAGCGAAATTCGATCTGCCGTAGGGGCCACACGCGTCGTCGTTGCCGCAGCCTCCTCCACCTCCACCTCATCTTCCTCCTTCTCGTCCTGCTGCTCCCTTTATCTCCTTCCTCGTAAAGCTTTCAGCGAGCGCTCTCTCTCTCTCACTCTTTCTCTTTCTCTCTCTCGCTGCGCTCGACCATACAAATAGACGGCCGATAGGCCAGCAGCGTCTCGTCGTCGTCGTCTTCGTCGTCGTCGTCGTCGTCAAAATGCAAAAGGGGCGCCGGGAGGAGGAGGAGGAGGAGGAGGGAGCAGGAGTCGCGCCGGCCGGCGCGGCGCTCGCTCGCTCGCGGGACCACCCAGTCTGCGAATAGAGATTCGCGACCACCCAACGCGCTCGCTCGCCTCTCTCTCTCTCTCTCTCTTTCTCGGACGACACGCCGTAGCGGCGAGCGAGCAATCAATAATTGCAGGACAACGCTCCTCGGATTAATTTGAAAAGAGCGCAAGTGCGCGAGCGAGCGCTTCTGACTGTCCTGCAGCAGCAGCCTGGCGCTCTCTCTCTCGAGTTGGGTGGTCCCGTGTTGAACGACGTGGGTGGCCCGAGAGAGAGCTCGCGGCGCTAGCCCGAAAATCCTAGGCAGAGCAAGCGTCCGGCTACTGCGCGCGCGCGCGTGTTCTCTGGGGGCCCGTGCGCGCGCGCTACGAGCGCGAAACGGGATCGGCCGCGATGAAATTGCATATAGGATCATCGGGACGCGACTACTCGCTTACGCAAGGCTTTCTGTATACATATATGTGTGTATATATAAAAGAGAGAGAGATGGTGAGAGATGGAGGGGCGCAGGCAGCACAGGCACACAGCACTGTACACACGCTGCGAGCGGACCACCCAAGACGGAGCTTTGAGAAAATGGGCATTTTCTCAACTCGCTCGCTCTCCCGTGCTCGCGCGCCCGCCACTGTCAATCTCTCTCTCCCCCCCTCTCTGCGCCTCTCCGCAGGCCGACAGGCTTCTTTCTATTTTCACGCGTGAAATCGTCCGCTTCATGTCTCTTGGAGGACGAGAGCGCGAGCTGGGTGGTCTCGCTTATACCCGCTCTCTCTCTCTCTCTCTCCCTATCCCGCCGCGTGCGCGCGCGTCCTACGACTCTTCGTCGCCGTCGTAGGAGCCGCACCTCTCCGAGAGCAGCCTTATCAAGAGAGCGCGCGCGCGCGACGAGGCTAATCGAGCGGAGCCCCGGAAAAGCCTAAGGAATTCGCCTCTCCTCTCTCTCTCGGATGAAAGCGAGTCAGCAGCAGCAACAGCAGCAGCGTGGGCGCTGACCGCCACACAGCCACTCCCTTCTTCTCTTCCTCCATCCCACTGTATACGTCCTTTCTCTCTGCGTGTGATGTGCCTCATGCCTGCCTGCCCGCCCGCTCAAGAGCGCGCGCACTTTCTTTTTCCTCGCTTTGCGCCCTAATCGCCCGTTTTCCGCGAACACGGCGGCTGCCCGGACCCGTGGACGCCCACCACCAATCGGCCGCCCAAAATAAATACACCCCGCGGCGGTACAGGGAGAGATGCGACGATTGGGGCAAAAAGTTTAAAGTCTCCCCGCAGGGGACGATTGCTGCCGTGTATTGATGGTGTGGGTATATTGTGTACGAGAAAAGTGGCGCGCAAGTCTTCCGCAAGGGTAATTTCATACTTTTGTGTAAGAGAGAGTGGGAGGGAGGGGGAAAACTATTAATTTGAAACGGAATCTCTTTTACGAAATTTCGGCCGGCGAAGCGCGCGCTTTTTTACCGAGAAGTAGTTTTTTTGAAAGTACATACAGGCGCGACCGTGTAATTGGATATCCTGTGCTGCGCGAGGAGCGATGTGTATTACTATATAGAAGGCATCCCGCGCGCGTGCGGGAAATAAAGAAGGAATTTTCAAGTCAAACGAGACGAACGTAACAATAAAATTAGCGTCATTAGCGTGCGGGGGCTCGCTGCAAGTGAGGGCAAAGTAAAAGAGAGCCTCCACCTCCTCTGCCCCCCTCGCGCATATTAGCATTGAGCGCGCGCGCTCAAACGCTGAGCGGCTCTCCTCAATGAGGCAATTATCGGTAATTGTAAATAATATAATATAGGCGAGGAAAAAGGGCCTTTGCGCGGGAGGAGAGATTTATTGCTCTGAAATTTAGCGAAATAAAAGCCGGTACATATAATTACAGCGAGTTTTCCCGCGGCCGCGAAAAGAAGAAGGCACACGCACGCGGGGTTAATTGCTGGGACTGCAGCATCACTCTCCTCACCGTAGTTCCTCCGAAATTGGGCGCTTATACTTACACACATCCAGCACGCGGCCACCACCGCCGCTGTCTTTGTTTTCTCTCGGTCTCGCTCGCGGTCGCACCGTCGCCGCCTCGTGTTTTGGGCCCACTCTCTCTCTCCTGCGCGCGCGCGGGGTGTAGAAGGGGGGTAGAGAGAGAGCCTGGCTGGCGCGTGTGTGGTCCCGTCCCCGTATCCTAGCAACGCTCGCGACGCCGGGCCAGTGTAGTCCGCTGAAGCAGCGAGGCCCCGCGACTCCGGCCCTGATGTGGCGGGAGTGGAGGGGAGAGAGCCACAGTATACGTGCGAGCGAGCGAGCGAACGAGGCGCAGAGAGAGAGAGAAAGAGAGCGAGCGAGCCGCGAGTGCCGCGCTGGTGGCCGCGCTCAGTGCCGAGTTGAACTGCAGCGAGGCAGGCACATAGAGCCCCGCGCTACTCGCGAGAGCTCTCAGTCAGAGAGTTGCCAGTGCGCGCGACACCCGCGCTCTTGAGGGCGAGAAGGATAGTAGTAGTAATACCCGTGCGCGAGAGGTATACATAAATATAACGTTGTGTGGTGCGGGTGACGGAGGATCTGCTTACGAGGAGAGAAGGAAGGAGGAAGGATATATATATATATCTCTCTCTCTGTGTATATAATATAATTCATATATACCGGTCATCGTCGTCGTCGTCTCTCATCCTCGGGGTTCGCGCGCCGGGCCAATGCGCGAGGAATCATGGTCGCTGCTGCGTCCGGCCCTACAGGGATCCTAGCGGGACGCCCGAGCGCCGAGTGTGCTGCTGGCGGCTGCCCCCAGGAGTTCGCCGATCCGGAGAAGCTCAAGCAGAAGAAGAAAAAGACCCGGCTGACGGCCGTTAAGCACAGATATGAGACGGATATTTACGTCAGGCCCAGCTGGACCGACGCCGCGCTCGCGCTCGATCAGCTCGAGAAGGTAAGCCCGCTAACTCTCTTACTCTGGCACGTTCTGTATAGTTCCGAGGATCGGACGGTCGATGGCGCGCCTGGCCTCTCCGGGCGTCGCTGTCACCCGCGCGCGAGCACACGTGCAGCAGCAGCAGCGTGCATAGTATATATACATATATACATACATACGTACGTCGGTATACACACGCGTAGCATCGTTCGCGTATATATGTATATATATACACGGTCCAGCGACATTAAAGGCCGCCGCCGCAGCGACGTGTGCGAGCGGCGGCCTCTCCCCTCCCTCTCTCTACCAAAGATAAATAGCTGGCTGGCTGTTGCTCTCCGCCATGACTCGCGCGCGCAAGAGAAAGTCGTCGTCGTCGTCGTCGTCGTCTCTTAGCACAGTGTATGCCTGTGTGTGTGTGTACTGTGTGTATACGGCTGTGTGCTTATGAAATGTCCCGTGTTTTTACGCGTCAAAGCAGCCACACACACGCACAGGTACACATGTATTGCCGGCGCGAGATGAAGGAAAGAAAGAAAGCTCCGAGGAGAATTGCGATTTTCGAGCGAGCGAGCGAGCGGTAGCCCGTGGAAAATGGGGGAAAAAGCCATAGTAGCAGAAGCATCGGGGGGTCCCTTCTGGATAATCGGGGATGAACACGCCTCGAAAACCTCGGGACGTTTTTTCTCACTGTCCGCGTACCTGCTCTCGCGCCAGCCACTCCTACTCCTCTTTTTTCTCGAATCGAGAGATAAAAGAATCTTCTTCTGCTCCACTGCTGTTGTGCCACACACGTTCTATACTATACGTACGTAAACGTACTACGTATGTGTGTATATATAGGTATACATGTGCGTACGATGCCTTCTGGCGTGTGCGGAATTCTCGTTGGGGGAGCGAGAACGTGCGTAACCGCGCGTGTACGCGCGCTCGCGCTCCGTCCCATTGATAAATATTCATAAACAAATGGACGCGCCGCGCGACGATGATGACGAGGAGCAGCAGCAACAGCACACACACACACACACACACACACACACACACACACACACACATCGTCACAATTGGCCGCTTCCGTTCTTTCGGCATCTCGCGCGCGTTATATTATAGCTAGGTAGGTAGTCCCGTCATTTGGAATCCTTCCATGAAAGGTTCCTTGGGAGTCTTAATTCTGTATTGCCCCGAGGGTGTACTTTTGGGAACGTCATAATGCCGAGGGCATAAAGGCAGAGAAGGGAAAAAGAATCTTCTTCCCGCGGGTCCCTCTCGCCTTTTGTCGGAGCGCACGGTCGATTCATTTTCCGTGAATAAATATTTGTAGTTTTCCCTTTCAGGCGATTCGCTATGTTTAGAATGCACCCGGGATGCAGGCGCGCGTGCAGTGATCTCTCTTGGGTTTATAATTTAAACATTGACTTTAGAGATGGATGGCGCGCAGTATGGCGGGGATTGATTAGCATTTAAATCGCCGAGATTACGTCAAGCGTGTATGCTTTCATTAGATGCAATTAAAAACATTATAAAGCGGGGAGCTATTGATAAACCGTGCAGGCGCCGTTCATTTGAATCTTTTGTTTTGTATACATACCTGCTATTTGGTGCTCGTTATCGTTTTCAAAATGGTTTTTAATTAACTTTATTGTTTGAATTTATTGATGTACGTTTTATTAGGTAAAGGTCTTTTTAAGTTAAAGGTTACTGATTCCTTCATCAACCGTAAATACAGATTAATTACTATCAATGGCCAATTAATTTCGATTACAAACAACTTAAGACGTTGATTAAACAGTAGGAGCCAATATACCCTGCCGCAATGAAAACATTATTCCATGTGTACACTGTTTATACAAATGTTTGTATTTCATTTTTTCAATGTTTTTCAATAAATCTTTGCGAATTATCACAATAATACATCTTGGACAAAGTAAATAAATCATTTATTTAAATATTTTGATCAATTATATTAATTATTCACATGTTTAAAAATAATTTAAGAACGTTTCTTGAGGAGCATTATTTATGTTAGACATTACTATTTTAGTATTTGGATTTTTCACTTTAAGTATTGTGTTTAATGAGAGATGACCGATTATTGTCATATTCAAATCCTAAATAAATTTATAAAATGTTCATCAAAGCAACATATTGTTGCTCTTTGCTTTTTATAATTCGCGATACAAAGGTTTCAATTAACCTTGAGTCATTTTGCTGCTACCGATACTTTTCTATTTTAAAAAAGCTGTCGTTTGACCAACTTGAGTAAATAAAAGTTCCTTGATCAATTTTGCCACAATATGTTAGCATTAACCTTTAGAGGGCCGTCCGGATCCTTTTATAGAGGAGAGCAAGTAAGACCCGTTACACGCAAAAAGGAACAGTGACAGATATAGAAATTAACATGGCTTAGTATATCTATATATATGAGGAATAGCTAGGAATAAGCGCTGTTCCTCATGTATATATAGATATACTAACCCATGTTATTTCTATATCTGTTCCCTGTTCCTTTTTTGCGTGTAACGGGCCTAACTTTAAAACTCCATCTGACGTGTCGGTTATTCATGTACATAAATTATACCTCTAGAAAATATCGAATCCCAAAGGGAAAGTTCCGGCCCGCTAAAGGTTAAAAAGCTAAATTTTATCATCCTACTGTTTTTTGATTTTTGTTATTCAACTTACTTTTATAGTACTCGTTTTGTTTAATAAACTTATAATGGTCGCTGTAATTAATGGGGAGTCTTAAATTTAATTGAACCTGTTGAAAGTATAATGTTGTCGGTAAATAAGTTATCTGTGTACTGACACGATAAAATTAAACTAAACTTTCATCTATATACATAAAACTCATTATGAAAATACCGATTTTCAACTTTCTTGGCTAGGTAAGAATAGTATTCAATCTATCGCGTTTTGTTTGAAAAACACACTGTCGATAAAACAGTTTTTTTCTAAATATTTCGTACTGCTCCAAAAATGGTTCACGCATCAACATAGATTTTAACTGTAAATATAGTTTCAAAAGTTAATGCATATTCCGTAAACATTTTGTGAAAGTTGAATGCAAAAATTTATGCGAAACTTCAAGTAACGGTAATTAAGTTTTTATCTCCGCTATTTTAACTTACCACAAGCCACAAATACCAGATTTAATTAAAACATTAAAAATCAAATATAAATATGAATACATGATTTCATTTAATATCGACGGCTGAGAGGATCAAAACGCTGTCTCGGTTCGCGCGTTGAAAACCTCTATCTCGGAGCGAGCTCCGAAAAACCCTCTATCTCGGGGCTTGCTCCGAAAAACCCTCTATTTCAGCTCGCGTTTCGACAAGCTGACTGACATTTAAATAAATTTTCAAAATCACATAATTGAAATGACATTCGACGAAATATTTAAATATAATCGTCAAACTTTGTAAAATGATATACAACGATACAACGGAGCGCAGGTATATCGTGATTCAGGAATATTTGATTTGTATTATAAGTTATAAGCAAATCGTCTTTTGAAATCGTACAGAGCTGTCATTACAAAATTTAAGAGACAAAATCATGTCCGGGGTAGAGGGTTTTTGGAGCTCGCGCCGAGATAGAGTGTTTTTTTTTTGGAGTTCGCGCCGCAATAGAGGCTTTTTCAAAGCGCGAGCCGAGATAGCGTTTTGTTCCTCTCAGCCGTCGATAATTTATCAATTATAAATTTATGAGCTTATTACTTTACTAGAATAATAAATATCATTATGAATCATTAAGTGAAGACATTAGCTATAAAAAGTCATCGGAGTGATTTGCTGTTCATAATAATTAAGAGAGCAGAGTTGACGAACACGGAAAATAGAGAAATATCGGAAAGCCAATCATTTTGGAGAAGCTCCCAAATTCCGTAAAGGATGTATCATACATAAGTTGTTATTGATTATTTGCATTAAACAGCTATAAATGAACAAATAAGGTAAAGTAGGTAGTAGTGGGACAGTTTTGACCATACTTTTTTTATAATCTTTTCTATTGCCAAAACTAAGCACAATACATAAAAACTAATTACCTCAGCAGGTAGCGCATGTCTCAAGGTTTATTTTAAGAAAAAAAGATGCTTTCTTCCGTTGTTGGTGTATTAAAAGAATCTCATTAAAAGAAAATAACTATCGACTAGTGTAGTGGGACACGGTAACTTATTTATGACCGGTAGTGGGACGTCCATTTGACGCAGTAGTGGGACAATACTTTTTAAACGTGTCCCACTACTACGATATGGGAATTAAGAGGTACCTATAGTGGGATAGTTTTCGCTATGCGTACAGCCCAAACATAATCTCAAAAAGTTTGAATCTTGTTATACATTAGTTTAAAAAGTAAATCAACACAATAATGAAGTGACTACGTAGCTAACATCATAAAAAATACTAATGAGTAATGCTTTTATCACCTTAACCGTTCATCGTAGTTTTTTACTGCTGTCCCACTTCTGGTCCCAAAATAGGTTTTGTCCCAGTACTGCCTCCTTTACCTTATTACCTTAGCAGATAAACCACAGACAAATATTCATTATTCTATTCAGGTAAACTTAATGATAATTCTAATAGTAAACGACTTTTAACTCAACGATGAAGGTGCTAACGTCATTAATATAGCAAAAATATACAAAAATATGAATCAAACACTTTTAAATATAAATTCTAAAGTTGTGTTTAGATATAGTTTCTATAGAGTTCGAAAAAAATATTTTACGCCGCACTGCAATTAAACAAGAGAAATTATATTTTACGATTATATTTACTTAATCGCTGTTATCATGCGGTTTATGAATGAACACGACGGTTAAGAAATCAACTATAGCTCTTAAACCGGTTATTTACGAATCAGCTGCTACTAAAGCATCCAGATAATGTTATGTACTTTGAATTTCTGTTTGTTTTGTTGTTTTAAACAAATATTTTCCAATTACGCGGTTAATTCCCAACGATTCAATGTTGTCTCTTATTCATTCTTTTGGTGACTCCGTTTTTCAAAAAAAGTTATCGCATTTCCGTTAATGTCTCTTTTAACTGTAATCAATTGAGATTTCTGTACTGAAGTGATTCAGATTCAGTTGTTTTTTTTTAATTTGGAAAAGCTCATTGTAATTCTATTACTGCGGGATAATTTGCTTACTACTTTAATGTACTAAACAAATATCCTTATTTTAGATTCATTAAAAAATGGAGTCAACTTAAGCGATAAGACTTCGCATATCCTGCCAATTAAGACTGAAACTTTATCGAGAAAGCATCGCGCGTATATACCCTCACAATATCGAGGAAGTGTTGTCAGTGGGCCGCGCTTGTGGATGTAAACAAAGTTCTTCTCGCTCATTCTCGATCGCGCGCGAGGGGGTTAATTTGCGGTAAAGGACGTGTCTGCACATATAAGGCGCGCGCGCGCGTGCTGAGTCTCCTCTCCCACTGTCTCTCTCCTCTGCGCGTGATTTGCTTTTCGGAAGAATGGAGGAGAGAAGGTATAGTGTACAGCTTTGTGGGCATTGGCTCGCGCACGTAAGACGGAAGGAGAGCTGCCTGCTGCTTGGGGCCCATGTGGTCGGTCGGTCGCGATAGTATATAGCGCGCAATGTGGCATGTGGGCTTGAGAGAGCGTCTAAGGTTACCCCTGTCGCTCTCTACGGCCAAGTCTAATTGGCTGGAAAAGCTTGGCCATCCGATACTCGCGAACACGACTACCGAATAGTCATCGTCATCATCGACAAAAAATGTAGTACGGGACGTCTATATATATTCATATCTCGTAACCGTGTATCTGTGTGTGCGAGTATATGTATACTGAGCATTGGGATGTGTTTGTGTGTTTTCTCGAAAATAGGGCAAGGCGGAAGGTCAAAGGTCCGCCTTGTGGACCAGGGCGCGTCTCCAGGATCAGCTCAGCCAGCTGGGCTACTTCCTCCAACACCACGCCGGCAAGGTCCTCTTCGTCGCCATCCTCGTCCTGGCGACCTTCTGCGTGGCCTTGAAGTCCGTCCAGGTTCACAGTCGGGTCGATCAACTCTGGGTGCAGGGTGAGTAACACTTTTGTATATATACAAGTACCACAGGTACCTAGCCGGCGGAAATCCGCCCTGATGCGGGCCTAGTATCTCTCTCTCTCTCTCTCCCTCTCACATCCGCGTGTGCATCTGCAACAGCAGCGCTCGGCGAAAGTCCGAGTCGCTTCTCGTCGTCTCTCGCGGCTGCAGTGAAGGGCCGCGTGTATAGTGTATATAGAAACAGCGCAAGAAGGAAGAGAGCGAGAGAGAGAGGAGGAGGACGAAGGCACGAGAGAGAGAGAGAGAGAGAGCCGACTGCTTACATCTTCATTAGGCCTCCGTGGCTCCGGAGCTCGAGCCAGCGCGAGAGAGCGAGCGCAAGCGGAGAAAGAGAATAAAAGAAGCGCGTCAGCGCGAGGGGAGGCCCTGTGCTGCTGCAGGGCCGAGCCTCGCCGCACACGGCAACGGGGATAAGAGAGTCAGAAAAGCGTCCTCGTCCAAAGACCCACCGGGAATCTCTCTCCCTCTCGCTCGCGTTCTCTCTCTCTCTCTCTCTCTCTCTCTGTTGTTGTTGCACTGACGGACGACGACTGTATGGACGGACGATCGGCCGTGCCCGCGCGTGCGCCGTGCGCAGAGGTTCTCAATACCGACACCGCAACGCCGGGTATTATATACCACCACACTTTTTCCCGGAGCACCGTGCAGCATCCAACCGGGCGGCCACTATGTACGCGCGGATTCTCCACTATTTGCGCAATTCGCTCGCTCTTCCTCGAGAGCGCGGCGCTGAAATTTTACTCCGGGCTTGTAACGTTACACCTGGCTTTTCTCTCCCTTTCTCTCTCCTCTCGTTCACGGAGCAGCCGCAGCAGCCCTTCTCTCCCTCATCCTTTTTATACTGCACGTATGCGCGTGTAGGGCCCGTGTGTGTGCTTTCGCGCCTGATCTATGACTCCACTTTTTTTCCTCCTCGTCCGAGCGGGCATTTCGCGCGAGTGCGTGTGTGCGCGCCTTTGTGTGTGTGCATATAATGTATGTAACTGCGTGCGGTCGCGGCTGCGGCGGCGACTAAGGCGGTTCGTTTAATCGGTTATTCGAGTAAGCCGCCCGCAGTGACTCATCCCTCCTCCCTGTATATACGTGAGCGCTCGCGTGTATATGGACTTTTCAGGGAAGGCCAAAATCGACCGTAAACCTCTCTCTTTCCCTCTCTCCGATTTTTTTCTTGTAAGATTTCCTCCGAACTTTACCCGCGGTGTTTCTTCTTCTTCTTCGTGTATATGTATAGGAGAACTATATCGGAATCAAATTAGATGCAATAAAGTGATTAAAGTTTTACGATGCCGCGAGGGTATATTATGCGTATGCGCGGCGTATCGAATTATTATTATATGGGCCCGTCGTCGTCGTAAAAATTCAAAACCAGCGCGCGGAATGATACGCGCGGGCGTAATGAAATTTTTACGAGACGCGCGCGCCTCGGGTATGCAAGGAAAGCGATGACGAGAAAAATATGCGTGTGTGTACTAATTACCGGCGTACGCGCGTACTTATATGTACCCTTCGCGCGAGACGTTTTCGGCATGCGATCATAAGTAGCACATTAAAGTTCTTCTGTGCAAAAGTATACATATATATATGAGTTTTTCGGAACGCGGATATACCATAACTAGAAAGTCAAGGAATTCAAGTTCAAGGTATTTAAAGCCTATATCGGAATTGATAGGCTAACATTCCTGACCCGGCATTCCTCGAAGCGCACGCGGCATTGTCCTATTAACTTACGTAATACAACAAACATGTAAATCGTAAGCATAGCTCCTTCCCTTCGCTCTCCAATTGCATACACAATTCCATTAACTTGAACGTAAACATAACTGTTGTGCGTCGGCCCGCGCGCTCGCGAAGGAACGGGTATTTTTATTTGAATTTGATTGTCGAGCGAATCGGGCCTTATATATTATAAATTAACCGCACCGCGAATAACATTCCGGCCGACCCGATCGTTCGGCGTTAAAATTCGATTAAAACCGCTGCGCGTCGGCGGCAGTAGCGACGCGACGATCGTTAAACATCGCCAATATCGTTATTATGTAATTGATGAAAAAAAAGCCAGTGGAGAATGACACAATCTCGGCGCATAGCGGAACAATTGCCCCCTCTCTACGATGACAAAACCACCCGGCGTGTGCCTCTATTCTCACGAGAAAAACGGTTCCCTCCGCGCGCGGAGCATGCTCCACCTAATAACCACTTAATTACTCTGAATGCTCGGGTAAATAGACGCGAGCTACCCACGTGGAAGACACAAGCTCTCGGATAGATGTATAAAGTATTCGGAATATTTGTAATTTTGAAACCGCACCGCTCGCCGCTGCCGCGTTTAGGTATTAACACACGCCGCTCGCGCGCGCGCGCGCACTCTCTATCGCGTTTGAGCGTCACTGAGATTGGACGGGAGAGCTCGGTTCCGGTGAATGGTCGCGGTGGGTGGCCCGCTCGGTTCTCTCTCTCTCTCGCTCTCGGCTGCCTCGCTGGCGTACGAGAGAGAGCGAGCAGCGGTGGGCCTGCGTGCCTCAGTCTCCTCTCTCCTCTCGCTCTAGCTCTCGGGCGCAGCGGTTTGCTACAGAGAGTGAGAGAGGATGATCGCAGAACCGTGACACAGTCCGCGCTCGCGCGCGCGAGAGAGCTGCCCGATAGAACGCAAACACCGTAAAGCCATTGGTGAATGACCGGCGTCTCGATGATCGCGCGCGGCTCTCTCTCTCTCCGGCTCTTTAAAAAGGAAAAAGAAAAACAAAAACGTCGAATGGATGCGAGAAAAATGCGTGCGAGCGCGCGAGTCTTTTTATCTCTGTTACTCTTATACACTCGCTCCAGCGGCGGGCTCGCCCCGGGTTTCTAATTTTCCGTTCGCCGCAGGCCTGTGTCCCCCGAAAATAGCCGCGTGCGCACGCGTACGTGCGTGCGCCTCCCATCGTTCGCTTACTCGCTCGCTGGCTCGGTTCTTTCTTTCGTACGCGCCGACAGAGAGGCGCAAGGCCGCCGTTATACTATACACACGCGCGCACGCAGAGCGAGCCCCCGTGATGAAAATTTCAAGAAAACAGCTCTTCTCGGAAAGTCTCGCCTCTCCTCCCTTTTTTTCTTTTTCTCATAGATATATAGTTGTACAGAGGCCAACCCCTTGCCGCGCGTTGACTTAGCTGTCCGCACATGTGTTTTTCTCTATCCGCGGGCGTATCCGCAGCGCACGTCTCTCTTCCTTCCGCCTCGGCGCGTTTCTCGGGAAAACCTAGGAAGTATACGTTCCTCACAAAATATCTGTCGACGTACACGCGGCGGCTCGTTCTCTGTCAAAGAAGCGCGACAACGTTGCTGCTGCTGCTGCAGTACAGCCTGGGCTGCGTCACACACACACACACACACACACACACACACACACACATATATATATACATACACACATTGCCGCTCCTGCTGCTGCACACCTGCCTCCTCATCTCGCCGCCGCCGGCGCGGAGCCTCTCTTCCACTCCCCCTTCTCCCTCTCATTCTCAAACGGTGGGAGCGCAAAAAATCTGTCATCGCGCACGCGCGCTCGGCCACCACGCTGAAATTTTCAAAAATGATAGACCAGTAATGGAATTAACCTGGCATTATGTGTGTGCATGCATATATACATATATAGGCGCGTATACACACACACACATACACACACACACATACACACACACACACATACGTATGTATACGTTGCGTGATGCGTGCGCACGCGAGACGCCGGTGTTTAAGAGAACGATCTCTCTCTCTCGCGAGCACTGCAGAGCGCGTAAGCTCCGAGCGATCGGTAGCCGGAAGGGTATAGGCGCAGGCGAATGCTAGCTGCGCCTCACGAGCGGTCGGCAGAGTAACAGAGAGAGAGAGAGAGAGAGAGAGAGAGAGAGAGAGAGTGCGAGAGAGAGAGAGAGAGAGAGAGAGAGAGAGAGAGAAGCGGAGAAAGAGAGAGAAAGAGAGAAGAGAGAGGAGCAAGGCCAGCCGAGAAAAATAATTACAGGGACGTCCCGTCGCTCGGCTCGATAATAAATCAAGAAATTCCTTAGCCCTCGGCCGTGTGCTCGCCGCCGCCGCCGCCGCTTCGCCGGCCGCCTTCATTTTTCGACTTTTTCTCTTCCGAGCAATCAAGCTCACTTAGAGTCGAGTAAATCCGCTACTCCGTCGGGCCCCGTATACACGCACACACATTCGTGTACACACACCAATAAATACATACACACCCTGCCGCCGCCGAATACCCAACGCTCGCTCGCGTTTTTTCCTTTCGGAGCAGCAGGAGCAGAGCCTAGAGCGCTCGCACGTCTCATTAGCATGGCCGCACATGTGGACAGTTTTCCCGGGCGGTCCCGAATAAAAGTGTAAAGATCGGGCCATAAACATCCGGTGGCAGCTATATAAGCAAGCCCCGCTCATGTGTGTATGTGTGTGTGTGTATACGAGCAAAAGCGGTGGCGAGAGAGGAGGAACTGCGCACGGGGCGCCGGCAGTGCGCGCGCGGGACGAGTCGAGAAGAGACGAGAAGTGACGAGAAGAGCGGAGAAAGAGAGAGAGGGACGAAGGAGGAAGAAGCAGAAGAAGAAAGAACACGAACGAAGGAGAAAGAGCGAGAGAGAGAGAGAGAGAGAGGGTTGAGAACCTTCGAGCGATGCCGAAGCGCGACTCGGGTGGTCTCCTCTCGGACCGCCGCGTGCGCGCGCGGAACGAGCAGATACGCCGCTCGCGCTCGCGTCGAGTTATTTCTTTTTTCCCCCTGGTGGAAGACGACTACGACGACGACGACGACGACGACTAGACGCAACTTGTCTCTCGCATTTTTTAATACGAATGAATGATTAAATTTAACGAGCCCCCCCCCCCCCCCCCCCTTGCGTATAGCTTTATTTTCAATAAGATAAATAGTCCTGTATGATGGTACACGTACACGTATACTGACAAGCGCGCCACCCTTAATTCGCCATTTACAGAAGGCGGAAGGCTGGAGCGCGAGCTGAAGTACGCGACGGAGGCGTTGGGCGAGGCGTCCGCCTCGACCCACCAGCTCGTCATCCAGACGCCCAAGCATCACGGCGCCAACATCCTCCATGCCGCGGCGCTCAAGGAACACCTAGCCGTACTGAAAGTCGCCACCCAGGTCACCGTTCACCTCTTCGACATGTAAGTCTCGTTGCGGTGCAGCCGCCGCAGCTTAACGCAATCGAAACTCACGTGGAAAGGCCTACCATCTCTCCCTCTGCTTACAGCACCTGGAGGCTCAAGGATATGTGCTACGCGCCGAGCATACCCAACTTCGATACACACTACATCGATCAGATCTTCGACAGCATCATACCGTGTGCCATCATCACGCCGCTCGATTGCTTCTGGGAGGGCAGCAAGCTCCTCGGGCCCGAGTATCCCGTTTACATACCGTAAGTTGACGTGTTGTTGTTGTCGATTTTTAGTGCGGTGAAGTAAATGCTTAGCGAACGGGTTGTGGCAAAGTTTTTACTCTCGATTTGTACAAGCTTTCTCTCATGTTTGGAGGGGGTAACGTACTTTGAGTTATAAAGAATGCAAAATTCCGGATATTTAGAGTCAATTCTAAAAAAAAAAATTTTAAGCCACGTGTGCATCCTTCATGCAGTAAGTGATTTTGTATGTACTTTTGTGTACCGACGCAGAGGCCGACAATCGAAAAAACCGGTAATATGGACGAATCTCAACCCGACGCAGATGCTCGAGGAGATGAAGGAGCTGGAGTACAGCTTCCCGTATAAGACCCTCGAGGACTACATGAAGCGAGCGGGCATCAGCAACGGCTACCAGAGCAAACCTTGCATCGACCCGCGCGATGCCGAGTGCCCTGAAACCGCGCCCAACAAGCACTCCAAGCAGGTAAGACACACACACTCACACATACGCTTCATATCCGTTTTAAATACTTAGCGGTCGGCACACACGTGCATACTTCCGTAGATGCGAAGCACGAGTGCACGCGCGAGAGTGCCTTTGATGTCGCAAAGGTTGCGCCGCCGCAGGAAGAGCGTTTTATACGAGCCACGAATGTTTAAAACCGCGGTTCATTAGGTCGCGTTGGTTCTTTTTTTTTTCCTCTCCGCGATGTGTATGTACGTGTTTTGTAAACACTTTGCACGGCGACGGCGCCGCGCGCGTGTAGTGTGTACGAGCATGCGGTAGGTGGGATGATTAAAAATAGAAAAGTGATTTGATATCCGTTACGATCGTAATGTCTCGCGTATATATACACATCGCTGTGTTTTTCTTTTCCGGTGTACGGTGTGTTTTAACGGTCTCAAATTGGCTTTCTTATTTTGTAAAAGCAGAGTAGCGATCGTAGCCGCGTACATAGACCAGAACGCTTAAAGCCAAGTCTCGTAATGAGTGTCGCTGTGTAACTAGTTGGCCGTCGTGGATGCTCGTTAGATAACGCTACGATACCGCGGCCGTGTGTGTATACCGGTTGATTTCGCGAGTACACCTAGATTGAAATTTCAATTAAGTGTATATATCCTTCGAAAAGATCCGATAAAAAGAAGAAACTGAGAAAAAGAGAGACAGAGAGTTTGAAAATCCAGTTTGACTTGACTCGAGGTGGAGAGAGAAAAACGACCACCTAAATCAGAGCAAATTGAGGCAAAGCTGCGCTCGCGCGGATCAGCACAGCACCAGCAGTGAATGAAATGAAACTGGACTTGGGGGTAAATGAAAAAGCCTCTCTCATGTAATTGTTATGCAATGAGAAAAGAGAAACAACGAGAAAAAAAGAAGGCCATCAAAAGTCATCATCTCGAATTCTCAAGGCTCTTGCACATACACATACTCACGCCCGCTGCGCTGAACTCAGATTGGCCAGCTAGCCGGGATTTTGTTATTTATGCGCGCGTAGAGAGAGGTCCGCGTGCACTGGCGAAGCTCAAGCAAAGAGACAGAGAGAGAGAGAGAGAGAGAGAGAGAGAGAGAGAGAGAGAGAGAGAGAGAGAGAGAGAGAGGAGAGACGTTGAATGAAATAAAGAGGCGAGGCTCACAGAGAAAGATAGCCGGACACCGCTGCCGCTCTCCTCCGCGCTTGTCTCTTCCCTCTTTCTCGCGCCGTACGTATACGTTATACGTACGTATGTACGTGTACACACACGCGCGGGCGTACATATACATGAGTATGCGAGTCGCGTGGGCAGCGTTCAGCATTAAAATAATAAAATCGAGAGATGTGCGTCATTATTGCGCTACGCCGGTGGTCGCGCCCGCGCGGAAAGAGAGAGAGAGAGGGGCGAGGCAGGAAGGGAGAAAGAAAGAAGGAAAGAAGGAAGGGAGGGAAGCAACTAGAGAGAGAAGAGAGGGAGACTACACCGTCGGCATATATTACTGAGCCACCTCCATTACCGCTACATTCTCATTTCGATGATTAATTCGACCCATAATAGCCACTCGCGCGCGGTTGTATCGATTATTGCCGCGGCCGTAATCAACTTACCACGCATATTCAAACAACTCTTCCTCCTCCTTCTCGAATAATAACAATAACAACGCGTGTTTCGCACGCACACAGGTACCGGACATCGGTGCTGAGCTGACGGGCGGCTGCTACGGCTTCGCCGCCAAGTACATGCACTGGCCGGAGGAGCTGGTGGTGGGTGGCGCCAAGCACAACAAGACCGGCCACCTGACCCGCGCCGCCGCCCTTCAGACCGTCATCCAGCTGATGGGCGAGCGCGAGGTCTACGATTTCTGGTCCAACACCTACAAGGTCCACCACATCGACTGGTCCCAGGAGAAGGCCTCCCAGGTGCTGGAGACATGGCAGCGCGCCTTCACCAATCAGGTGAAACGAATGCAGAACTCGAGCGAGTCCGGGCCATACAATCTGTACGCGTTCAGTACGACGAGTATGAACGACATTCTGAGCAAGTACAGCGAGCTGTCGTTGTTCAAAATCGTCGTCGGCTCTGCCCTCATGGTGAGTCTTATCTCTTGTACATGTAGACACAATACCGATCGCTGTGTATCATACAGGAATAGATATAATGACTCATGGTATTTCCACAGGTGTTGTACGCCGGAGTGTCGCTGTGTCGCTGGAAGGACCGGGTGCGCTCGCAATCTGGCGTGGGCATGGCCGGCGTGATGCTGGTGTGCGCGACCCTCGCCGCAGGCCTCGGCTTCTGCGCTGTTCTGGGAATTCCATTCAACGCCGCGAGCACGCAAATCGTGCCGTTCCTGAGCCTCGGTCTGGGCGTGCACGATATGTTCCTGCTGACGCACACGTACGCCGAGCTCTCGGTGAACGAGGTGCCGAGCGGCGAGCAGACCGGCGTCGTGCTCAAGCGCACTGGACTCTCGGTGCTGCTCGCGGGACTGTGCAACGTAGCTGCCTTCTTCGCCGCCGCCATCATCCCCATCCCGGCTCTGCGTGTCTTCTCGCTGCAAGCTGGCATTCTGCTGCTGTTCAATCTCGCGGCTATGCTGCTCGTGTTCCCGGCGATGGTCAGTTTGGATCTACGCCGAAGACGCTCCGGACGCGCGGATATCCTGTGCTGCTGTCTACCGGCGCTCAGCGACACGCATCCGAGGCGTCATAGTCCACGAGCCTGCAAGCAGATCAGCAGAGCTCTGTCCGATCGACACGAAAGCTGCTCCCAGATCCTTGGAAAAGAGGATTGCGAAGAGGAGGAGAGTCTGACCGGATGCGCTCAGGACGACTGCCTCAGCTTTTCGCTCACTCAGCTAGCTGCCAGACATTACGCGCCCTTCGTCACCCGCCCAGCTACCAAAGTCCTAGGAATGATAATTCTCGCCGTGTTACTCGCAGGAAGCGTGTGGCAGGCGATGCGCGTCGACGACGGCCTCGACCTCGCCGACCTCGTGCCCCAGAACTCGGACGAGCACGCGTTCCTCGCGGCGCAGACCAAGCACTTCGGTTTCTACAACATGTACGCAGTGACGGGCCGCGACTTCGAGTACCCCAACAACCAGAAGCTCCTCTATGAGTACCACGATGCGTTCATGCGCATCAAGAACGTGATAAAGAACGACGACGGCGGGCTACCCGAGTTCTGGCTGAGCCTCTTCCGCGACTGGTTGAAGGGGCTGCAGGCCGCCTTCGACCGGGACTACAAGAACAACTGCATCACACCCGAACGATGGTACAAGAACGCGAGCGATGAAGGGATCCTGGCCTACAAACTACTCGTGCAGACTGGCCACGTGGATAATCCCATAGACAAGTCTCTGATCACGCAGGTGCGGTTAGTCAATTCCGACGGTATCATCAATCCTCGAGCTTTTTATAATTACCTGAGCGCCTGGGCGTCGAACGATGCTCTCGCTTACGGCGCGTCGCAGGCGAATTTACGCCCCGAGCCGAGGCAGTGGATCTACAGCAACGACCATGAGCTCAAGATTCCCAAGAGCATGCCGCTTACTTACGCCCAAATGCCGTTTTACCTGCACAGGTTGATCGACACGGCTGACATTACCGAGCTCATCGGCAGCGTGAGAAACCTCTGTCGAAGGTTTGAGGAGAAAGGTCTGCCTAACTTCCCCTCGGGAATACCCTTCATGTTCTGGGAGCAGTATATGGATCTTAGGAGTTGCCTGGGTATCGCTTTGCTGGCTGCTCTTGGTTCGAGCGTATTCGTCGTTGGGATATTGCTGCTGAACCTGTGGGCGGCTATCCTCGTGGTTATATCCTTGGCTGGAGTGGTGCTTCAGCTGCTGGGTATCATGGGCCTCTGCGGTATAAAACTCAGCGCGGTCCCAGCCGTACTGCTGGTGGTGAGCGTCGGTATCGCTGTTCACTTTACTGTTCACATAGGCTTGGTAAGTTTTATCTCCTTTATTCGGCTTTCAAGTGCATAAAATAAAATTCTTTGATTGAGCTAATCTATTTTTCTCCGTTAATCTTGCAGAGCTTCATGACAAGCGTAGGAGGCCGCGACCGCAGAGTACGCCTCGCTTTGGAGCATATGTGCGCGCCTGTCGTTCACGGCGCCCTCACAACCCTCCTAGCCGTCGCCATGCTCGCCTTCTCCGAATTCGACTTCATTGTACACTACTTCTGCCTGGTGCTTATCTGCCTCGTGGGGATTGGCCTCGTCAATGGCCTGTTCTTCTTCCCGATTCTCCTATCGCTGATAGGTCCGTCGCCTGAGGTGATACCGAACGACCATCCGGATCGGATATCGACGCCGACGCCTCCTGCCTCGCCTATTTTGCACAGGTCGTGCAAGCCACCAACGCCGCCAAGGAGGTCGCACAAGATCGACAATGCGCGACTCCAGACCGAGCCGTCACTCACGACCATCACTGAAGAGCCCAACTCCTGGCACAGCCAGCAGGAGTCATGCATCATCGTGCACCCCGAAGTCAAGGTCGAGACCTCCACATGCGGCAATCAGGTTTGTAGAACATTTTAGATGTACATTACTATTGTAGAGCTGCTTTCTTTTAATTTAAGACAAAACTAACGTGTGCCCGTGTGGTATTTTTTGCCTACTAACAGAACTGTAGCGGATCAGACACGAGTGGATCTAGTCGGACGTCTCCAGTTCCACCGTCGTCTCACATCACTACTAAAGTCACTGCCACGGTCACTGCCAAGGTCGAGGTGCACACTCCGCTAACCAGTAAGTATCAACTCGAACGAGGACACGGCTTATCTACAGTGTTCCAGAAACATATTTTGTTTTCTTTTGATAGAAAAATTAAGCACGTATCTGATCGATAATTTTTTTTTCCACTACTGTTGTAGGTGGTGTCGACCACAGCGACAAGTGCCGACACTCGAGCTCCAGCAGACGGAGCACGCGCAGCTGCAGCACGTCAGTCAACACGACCGAGTCTTCCGGCTCGAGCTCTGAGCCGGATTCTGATACGAACACGAATAACAAGCGTTAGCAGAAGGATGAGGAGAAGGGAACGGGAGACGAACAACGTGCACCGGGACGACCGGCAGCTACTACTTACTTATCGCGCAAAGCGGGAACACCCAGAAGGCTGACTAGGTTATAGATTAAAAAAAAAAGAGAAAAAAAGAAAACGTAATAATTTCTCAAGTGACTCGCGCAGCAGCCTTACTTGCACGCAGCTTACTTGGAACGAAAAACGAACGTTCTTACTGTAACTGAGAACTTGTGACTGACACGTATGGAGAAAATTCGAGTTTGTTAGTTTGTTTTATTTTGTTGTTTTTTTTTTTTTTTTTTTTAGAATGCCTCTTATCTTTGCTATTCTCATATCCTGTTTATCTGTACTTACTGTTCGCATTTGAGAATTTCTTTAATTTCTTTACGAGAAAGAAAAGTAGGATGTTGTTAACTAAGCCAACTGCAATATTACATTAATATTATATGAGGAGGACTCGAGTTTTCTCTGCTTTATAAATTTTATGCACGAGTAAAAATTTCTAGTTAAGCGATGAAAAGTATTACACGACTAGGAATAAATTCGTCAAATCAAGATGATAATATTTTTTTTCGCTTCCAAGATGTAAACGCCTTGGATAACTAGAAAAAATAGCCGGCCAAATCCAAGTTCCTGAATCATTTTAAAACGTGTATGGTCCATAATATTAAAAAGTGGCCAATGTTTGAGAGCATTCGACATTGAGGTTGCCTCAATTTTTGTATATAGTTCTTTCTATCGCGAATCGCGAAGGAGTGGTGCGAAACTAGTTCAATTTGTTACCAGTGGCAGTGTGAGATTTTATTTTGAGAAAAAAAAAACTCCCGAAAAAACAGCTATGGTAGGAGATTCCATGCAAACGATTGATCGATTTTTTTCGAAACGAAGAATCATCAAGTTCTAGCACCATATTTATTTTTCGCCCGCATTAATCAATGTGCAGTGTGTGAGTGTGTGATTTCAGCGAAATGAATCTTGACCTATTTATTATTTATTTTAATACTCTATTCTCTTTTGAATTATGAGGAAAACTCATCGAGTCATGCATTTTTTTATAGGCTTTATTTGCATTTCTCATAATTCAGATACTGTCTCTAAATACCATGAGTATTTAAAAAAGAAAAACTTAATTCCCCGTGTAAAATCTCAAATTTGCGCGAATTGGGACGACTTGTAAAAAGTTTGAATTATTTATGTCGTACCCATGAAATATGGTAAAGTAATGATATCGATGGTTAATTTAATAAAAAAAGAGCCTTGTTTTAGGTGGATAAATGCGTAATTACACCTGAAAATGTATAAATATGTAATGTAATATATATACATATATAAATATAAATAATACACGTACGTTGTAAATGTGCATTCTAAAAAATTTTTTATTTGTTTTCTAACAAATGCGTTGAAAATTGTACTTTTGGATAAAAAAGTTAAATTAATGTCAAGTCATTTTTGTATATAATCCTTAGTATTAAGGGCGATATTTAATGAGACAGAGTCCTATACGATAAGACTAATCATACGATCGCTATGATTTTGTATAGAGAAAGCGTTGCGTTTAAACGAGAGGAAAATAGTCAATTATCCTCAATCAAGAGCGCTCTATTAAATTAAGACTTTCAAATTAAAATGAAATTTTATACGCCAAACTTACGAATTCATATTTGTATAACGTTCTCGGCCTCGA
Organism: Torymus aiolomorphi; assembly: GCA_036365515.1. NCBI lineage: Eukaryota > Metazoa > Arthropoda > Insecta > Hymenoptera > Torymidae > Torymus > Torymus aiolomorphi. Next base: position 153,608,407 of record CM070877.1, read on the forward strand.
TTTTTTGTACATAAATAAAATGAATTTGTAATAAACGTAACGTACAGTTTATTAAAAACATTTTTTTATTTTTAAAATAATCATTCAACCAGTCCTACACTCTCTTATTCTGAGCCTCAAGAATACCAGGTCCGTCAGAACTCTCCTCGCGGTGAGCACGGTTGTGCCATACTTATTATGCTCAAGTTAAATTACGATTTAAAAAGTAAAAATTCCATATGTCGAGTCCCAGCGCTACTATGACAATAATAAATTTTCTTGTAAAAAAAAGTAAAGTTTACAAATAAATTTTTTCTCCGTGTTCATTTATGAAATTTAAAATTTTCATTTTATTGTGTGTTACGAGATATATGAATTGAAAATTTTTCAAACCCATACAGCGGTTCTGAAAGAAAAATTCAATCAAAAAACAGAGCCTACGTTGCCTTCTTTCTGAGCGCTCAACCAAATTTTCCCCTTATATAGCGCTCGCCCGAATTATCTCCTTATGCTTCATCTACAACCTCACGCAAAAACTGTGCGTGCACGCAAATTTCACTAGATTTTGCTAGAGCTAGTTGTGCAACCAACCTTGACTAAAAATTGCCACACTTTGTCTCCAAAAAACCATCCAAGAATTGTTTGTTTCAGGTTACAAAACAGTTTTGATTTTTAATCAAGGTTGGTTGCACTCCTTATTCTAGCGAAATCTAGTAAAATTTGCGTTCACGCACAGTTTTTGCGTGAGGTTCTTGCGCTCTTTAGAGCGCAGACGAATTGTTCCCTTTCGTAGCCCCATAGCAACTCGTGTAAATTTTGAAAATTATATTTTTATACATAAAAAATATCAAATCTGGAAAATAAGTGGAAAACGGATTTGATTGCCACTACTGAACGGAAACAAACGAAAAGATGACGTTTGCCTTTCATCGGGAAGGGGTGTAATTAAAAGGTATTATCATAGGGGTAAATTTTATGTAATTGAAAAAATCAATTAACAATAAACAGGAGACGCTGCAACATTAGCATAGCTATTCGTCATGTTAAGCGATGGGTGGCGGCGCTATGCGACAAACAACCGTACTAGTTTGTTTGACGAAAAAGTCGTTCCAAACGTAAGAATAAAATAAATAAATTACTCCAAAGTTTTTATAATGGAGAATGATAAGAGTAAAAAAATTCGTAAATGCAGTGTTACGGGATGTAAAAAGAGTGATGCAGATGCCAATATTATCCTGCACCGGTTGCCTTCCAACGAAAAGATCTGTGAAGAGTGGGTGCGGATATGTAATCTAACCTCATACATAGATTTTGCATCATCCTTCAATTTTCCCCATTGCTGCTTAACATCAGTGCATGTAGCTACTTGTATGGATTCCTTTTCTGTTCTAAAATATATATTAATAATTTTTTATTTCATTCTATGAGTAAAAATCTTATGCGTTACCTACTTACTTCACAAGATGTACTAAGGCAGCAACACAGTGCTTACACCGACCAGATTGACCTGCTTTGCACGAACAAATACAAGAAATCGTTCTCTGTATTTGAGAACCGTTCTTCTGCACACTTGAACTTATTTTAATGTGCAGTTCATGAGGTACCCCAAATAAACACGAAGTTTTCAAACATAGACACATAACCTCGATAAGGTTATCATCTTGCCTTGTAATACCGCAATAAATTATATGTTTCGCATTATACACATTTTCCCCCTTCAACATATTTTCGAACTCCATCCCCTACATACTCAAATAATTCGGATATAGTTATAAGGTACATAGTCGTAAGCTCATTTGAATTTCAAGTTTGAATGACGTTGTTCGTCAAACAAACTAGTTGATAAACAACCCACCGAGCGGCGCCACCCATCGCTTAACATGACGAATACAAAATCACTTAAATAAGAAATATCGCATTACAAAAAATATACATATTTACATATTTTATGTAATATATACAGTCAAGAAAAACAATATACAGAAAATCAAATAAATATACAACAACAAATTTATACATGTGACTTATATATGTAACTTATGAAGAAAAATGATAACAATTTTGTATAGATCTAATAAATTACAGAACAGGATCAACAACTTTAATTATGAATGTAACTTTTTTATTTTTTATAGATACATTTATATTTGAAGTATTTGCTTTTAGCACACGGTTGAATGGAAACTTAGAAAATTTTAAACAGTTTCTATGAAAACAAAAAACTTCAAGAAGTTTATGGTAAAAATTGTGGTTTGATGCAGTAAGCGTAAAATGCCAACTTTACCGCTCCTGTTCCCTCTCTCCCTCGCTATCCCGAACACTCCCTTTATTCTCGATCTGTAATTCGTCAATTGCATGGTTTACGTTCTTTTTATTTCGAATTATTTAAAATGTAATGTGGTTTGGCATGTTTCACTCACTACAGTCAAATAATAGTTTTTGTATCTAGGGTATAAAATTCCATTTTCATACCTTCGGCTCGGGCGGCAATTTACACGAGCTGTGGACTGTCCAAGTTTTTTCCTCCCTAGATACGTATACTACATTAAATTTACTTCCAAATAGTGCTCGCCGCGCCCGAGGGTCGAAACCATATTACACTGGAGATGCAAACAATATTTTTATATGCAGTACATGTAAACTGCCTACTTTACTAAGGTCCCTGGTAGAAAATTAGCTATATTTTAGAGTTAATATGTTAATCAAACGGAACCTTTTTTTAAAAAATCAATATGTATAACAATAACACAATGAATCTAAAAGTATTACTATATAGTAGCTAAAATATCAAGTTTGTCAAATGTAAATGCCAAAATTCGCTTTAAATTGGTTCATAATTGTCAATTAAAAGCAAATTATCATTCTTAGCCATAAAGTTAACTAAAAACTTGGTAATTTATGGTTAACATTTCTACCAGGGATGCCCGTTTCATTTTCCGTCCCCAGAAGCGTGAAACGCATTTTACGCCCATAAAATTGGTATATAAAAAATATACTATTATAAGTGTAATCTTAAAACTAAAAAAAAAACTTTAAAAGATCTCTACACTTTTCTCTGTATCACTTGAGACTCTTAGTCAATATGACTGTAATTTAAACTTTTTAATTCTGTAGTATTTGCAGCAGTAGTAGTATTCTATATATAGTACAGCTTTTTTGCAATAAATGCAAAAATTTCATCATAAATATAAAGTATTGTCAATTGTCATACCTATGTATTACCATCATGGGCTCGTTCCGTAAGTCGCATGAATAGTTTGATGGTGTTAAGTACTAAAAGACAGGTGAATCAATGTATTTGAAACTAGACGATAAACTCGTTAAGTATACGCTCAAGCGACTTACGAGAAGTGCCCTTTACACTACTTTTGTAGTATACACAAATGAAAATCAAGGAGCGCGGGAGCGCTCCGAAGGCAATATTAACATTTTACTTTCAATCTTTTTCCAGTCAAGTCCCAATTTTATTATAATGACTTATTAAGGTGGTTCTATGAAGACTCTCGAGTCAAGCAACAGGACATAAAAATATATTTGAAAACCCTTTTTAATGTATGCTTATATATAATATTATAAAAACCTAATCTTGATTTTTAAGATAGTTTAATACAATATTACATGACATTAAACTTCATTTGACATAAATTATTCTTTGTATATGTGTCTACGATTTACGTAGTACTAGTAGTTGAAAGAGTCGGACATATTTGGCAACGTCGCACAGTCGAAGTCATTCGTAGCCGTTAAGTTGAGGTTAAATGAAGATTTAAATATGCTAAGACTAAATAAAATGAAAAAACTTTTATAACACCTGTCCGATTGATGATTTTTTATTGTTATTGTTTTTTATCGCCCGCTATTGTTATAAAAAAAATTTAAAAAAAAACCATGTTCATATTTTGAAAGAATAATATCTTATAACACTTTTTACATAGTTTTAAGAACGAATAAATAATTTTTTCCGACTGAAATCGGACGTTTTGTAAAAAAAAAATTCACAAAAAATAGCATTTTTTTATGTAAATTTGCAAAAAAACAATATAAATAATTATTTTACAGCTTTCTAAGTGAACGCATCGTGTACAGCGGGCCTGAAAACATATAAAAAGACTAGTCTCGATAAGAACTAGTTCCAACTTCATTAAAATTTATAGGCTTAAAATAATCAAAGAAAAATTTTTGGTTATTCAGGCATTAATCCCGGTCAAAAATATCCAGTTGGGAAATCCAACTGGATTTTCCAAGAGGGAAATCCAGCTGGGAAAGAGTGGATTCCAGCTGGATTTTGGTGGATTTCCCGTCGGATTCCCAGTTGATGATACCAAATATTCCCACCCATTTTTAACTGGATATTTAAGTGGATTCCCACCTAGATATAACAGGATTCCTATGCATTATTAACTGGATTTCCATTGAATAGAAAAGCGAAAGTTAGATGGATTCCCATCTATATTAAACTGGATTTTTCATGGATTTTCGCCGTCACGCTGGGATTCCCATTTATTATTAAGTAGAATTTTGAGTGGATTCCCATTTAATAGAAATGCGAAAGTTAGGTGGATTCCCACAAACATTTAACTGGATTTTTACATGGATTTCCGCCTTCGCCCAGGAATTCCCATTTATTATAAGTGGATTTCCATTTAATCCAGTTAAAAATGGGTGGGAATATTTGATATCATCAACTGGGAATCCGACTGGAAATCCACCAAAATCCAGCTGGAATCCACTCTTCCCCAGCTGGATTTCCCTCTTGGAAAATCCAGTTGGATTTCCCAATTGGATATTTTTGACCGGGATGGGTTAGTAAAGTTTTACAATTAAAATTAGCTGTCAAAATTGATAAAATTCGTACTCTAAAAAACTACATGTGTGTGTGTGTGTGTGTGTGTGTGTGTGTGTGTGTGTGTGTGTGTGTGTGTGTGTGTGTGTGTGTGTGTGTGTGTGTGTGTGTGTGTGTGTGTGTGTGTGTGTGTGTGTGTGTGTGTGTGTGTGTGTGTGTGTGTGTGTGTGTGTGTATATATTCTCGAGAGATGAAGCTTGAAGTATAATTATGATCGAACTTCACTTACAGGTAAGTTCGTTTGATCTCAAATAATATTTTTTATTTTTAGGAATGATTGATAGTCGTTTAGGCGAGTTTCATGTGAATAACTTCTTTTCTGCAATTGGTATACCGACTATAACGCCTCAACTTTTGAAGGAAAATGAAAGAAAAGTTGAATGTACAATCGAGGAAGTAGCAAAAGAATCGTGCATCGATAGTATACAGTTAAAGAAGAAAAAAACTTTAGAGGCATCAATAGAAGAAACTCAGTAAATTTCTGTTGGAGCACCTTTAGTATGATTTACATAAGAAATTTCATTAAATATAAGTAATTCAATTTAGTTTTAATAGTGCAATCAAATGTAATTAGATTAATAATGATATTGGTTAGAAGGTCTGTTTATAATTTGGATATTGTTAATTTATATCTACAACTTTTAAACTTGTAAAATATTTAATTATAAATATTATAGTGTATGATAGATCAAGGAAAATATACTAAATTCATGACAGAATTATTAGTGCTCTATGTACTGATGATCATAAATGGTCAACCTTGAGTACGGAGAGCAGTGGTGGATATGGCTTCGAATAAGTAATTCATGTTCTACGTACTAATCATAAATGGTGAATCTCATGTTCAAAGAGCACTGATACGTGTGGTTTCGAATAAGTGAGTTTTTTTCTAAAATATCTTAAATTTGTTTATTATTTATATGTATAAAAACTTGAAAGTCATGTATATTACTTATCAATATTAAAAAGTTATTCAAGCAAGTTTTAAAAATCATGTGAAAAGTTTCAGTATTTTCACGTCATAATTTATTTTAAATTTATGTTTTTCAGTATTGCATACTTTCGCATAACATTATTAATGTAAGCAATTATTTTTTAATAAAATTATATTGTTCCATGTCAAAATTATATATTGTATGTGATCTACTCTATTTATTAACCCAGTTGAATTATAACTTTAATAAAAAAACAAAAATTTCCACTACGTGATTCTTTCGATAACGTTTGCTGGAAATCTTATTTATTTTCATATGCACGTATATGTATAAAGGTAAGCAAGTACTATTTCATTAACAAATACTAAAAATTAACGTGGTTGCAATAATTAATTTTGTGAATTCACATTCGTATTATAACTTTCGTGAAACTTTCCAATGAAACGAGAAACTTGACGAAGACTAACGTAATGTTCAAACTACTCCTTCAATGCGACGTTGCCACGTTTTCAACGTCTAGCGGTGAGGGTTAACAAACATATATTTTCATACTTTTGATCATAAATATCTAAAAATTTATCGTGGCTCCATGCATTTTTGAAATGGTGATTGCAAAGCTTAAGTCTTAAACTTTAACCATCTCTTTTCTTAACTTCATCCGCATTCGACTTCTATATATATTTTCAAAACACATGATTCTATTGACATTGCCATGTAAAGATATACATTTTCAAGAATTTCTTATTCAAAAATGAGCGTGGCAACCCAGAGTAAAAAAAATACCAAAAAATTTTTTAACATCTGAGGAATAATATATATTTTTTTCATAAGTCTCCGCATTCAACTTCATTTCCATAGAACCACCTTAATTAAGGAGGTCGGCTACTGAAATGAAAATGATTATAAGATCATTCCAAAAATTGAGATCTCACGTGAGAAATTAAAAAAAAATTGTTAAATTATCTGAAACGCTTTGAAAGGTGTATTTTTTAATTCATTAGTGGGGTAAACTATCTATTAGGCAGTTCTCAGTTGTGGAATACTCGTTTTTATAATTAATGCAAGACTTTTTAACGCCCTCTCGAGCAGAAAATCTCACGTGAGATTTTTCAGTTTAGGGTTACTTCACATATTATAATTTGAGAAACAATATAATATGAAAAAGGGTTCTTGAAGTAACAAAAAACTTTTTTTGAAAGAAATTTCCACATTGTTAAAGAACATATCGCTAATTGAAAAAAAAAATCAACAAAACACAAATTTTTTTAATATTTCATCTGATTTTAATTTTTAAGTTAAATGTGGTGTTACCGATATGAAAATTGAAAAATTTTCAAAACATGCAAAGTTATATCCAATTGTTTGTAGATTTGTACAAATTGTAATTTTATAAACAATTGGATATAACTTTGCAGGTTTTAATAATTTTTCAATTTTCATATCGGTAACACCACATGAAATTGTGCAAGGAACAAAATGAGTCCTTGAAAATTAAAATCGGATGAAAAATGAGAAAAATTGATGTGTTTTGTTGATTTTTTTCAATCAGCGATATCTTCTTTACTGAACAATATTAAAATTTATTTGAAAAATTTTTTTTTTATTACTTCAAGAACAATTTTTTTATATTATATATTGTTTCTCAAATTATAATATGTGAAGTACCCATTGTAAAAAATTTGTATATATGAGTCAGAAAAAATCACCGGAGCAACTTTAATATGTTGCTCTTTGATTGATTTCCTATAAGTGCGAAATTTCAGATCGTTTGGTAACACGGTTATGAAATTATTCAAGTTTAAAGTTCAGCTCTTTTATACGAGTTTTTGTGGATGGAAGTATCTTACTGAAACACAAAACATCTTTAAAAATGGTTAAAACGAACCAAAAAATTGTTATCAATATAGCAAATATACAGAAGTATATGTTTGTACAAAGTTTGAGCGTGACACACAACATCGATTGGAGCTTGATTCTCTATCTCGATAAACAATACACGCGAGACAAGAGGTTTAGACCAATCAGAGGGCTTCTTTAACCTTTTAGCTGGGCTCTTTCTACATATGTGTGTTCTGTCTGTTCTAGACAACTTCTCTCTATGTCTGTCTCTCTCTTACATAAACGGAACAGATCTATCTGTCTTTGTCGGGAACACACAGAACACACAGAACACACATATGTAGAAAGGCCCCTGCGGGGGTGGTCGATATATGGACCACTCTAGAGAATATTTGAAGTTTTTAGATCAAATTTGATGTTCTGAATACATAACAAATAGTTTTAAAATTTCTCAAAACATTCTTGACCTTGAAATTTTCAAGGTCAAGGGTGTCTGCGAGAATTTTGTTACTATTTTTTTCATATTCAACGCGTGAAATTACATAGAAATACCCTCTCAAATCTTCATAACAAAAGAGACAAATTTTTTTACATTGTACTTTACGTTGCCTGCGGGGCTGGTCGATATATGGACCAGCAGTCAGATCAGCGACTCTATCTGAGATATCCAGTGATATTATGTGTACATTTTACATATTCTGAGAGGTCAATTTGTACTGAAATTTCCCCGCAGCCTAAAGGTTAAAATGAAAAACGGTTGTCTCGTGAGCGACACGCTTAGATATAGAGCATCAAGTCCCTGGGCTCTTATTCTATAAGCGTGTCACTTGTAAGATAGACGATATTCTCTTTAAAGGAGTTCTCTGATTGGTCTACACCGCTTGTCTTACGCGTGTCACTCGGTGAGATAGTTATAGAATAAGCTCCCTGAGTGCCTAAGACTGTAGTGGCAAAAAGTAAACAAACGATCGAGTTCGATGACTAGGAAAGGGGGTGCGCGGTGAGCGGGGCGGTGCGAGGGGACTCCTTCCCCCTGTCCCGCCTGAGCGGATCATCTATACTGTAAAAAGGCCTTTGTAAAAATACTACGTTGGAAGTAGGTAATCAAAATGACCTCTACGTTGAAAGTGGTAAAATTAATACAAATCCAGCTAATTCACTTTGAAGTTAGTATTTTTACTACATTGAAAGTAGTAATAGTACATTTCGACACTGGTGCGGAGGGTGATGGTTTAGTCTAGGAGCTGGTACCGTCCCGTATGCAATAATATGTCCCCGGGTAAAAACAGGTGTTTCTTATAGATTTAGACCCGTAGAATCCAAATATCGAGGTTAAAATTCGAAAAAAGTGGTAGAAATTGTTTAAAACGACGCATTTGTTTAAACAAATAAGAAACTGTTATTATTTTTTGTCGGGATAATTTTTTTATGAAAATTTAGGCTATTTTAAGACGAAATTCCCCTCAGCATTTTTTTCATAAAATCGATATTTCAAAAGTTATGAATTTTTGAAGTTTGATTTTTACGTTTTTTTTGCAACTTTGATTAACAATAACTTTGGAAAAAATCAACTTTTTTTGAAAATGAAAGTTTCCTCTTATTCTTTGAGATGAAAACTATCATATTCATTTGTATTATTTCAAGTCTTACGTTGTTAACTATTTATTTCGTTATTTAACAAATACTGCTTTTTCGATATTTCCAAGCACTATTTTAATACACGGTTGGAGTAACGCGCGCATCCAGGGCTTTTCAAAATCATTATATTTGAAAGTTAAACCAATACCTAACTATTGGTGCGATTGCAAACCAACTTTAATGTCTAATAAATTAACAACTTATTGTTTAAACAAAGAAAAAAACAATTATCATCATTTGACTTTTTCATACATAATATATTACATTTCGTTTACTCAAAAATATAAAATTAAGGTAATGTCAAGAAATAATGAAAACAAATTATACAAGAACAAATATTTAATTTAAATATAAATACATGTATAAAAATGAATGACTAAGTAAAATATAATATTATTTATATTTATTCTTACACGTTTCATTTTTCTGACAGAAACAGAATGAACAACATGCAATCGCTGCTCGAACACAACAACATGAGTTTTTGATGCATGCTTTACATTGGCAGTTCGGCCCAAAATCATCCATAGGGGGTAATAAAATTAAAACTTTTTTCCGAACTGTCATTATAAAGCATTCATTAAAACCTCATGTTGTGTTACTTCTGTTTCTGTCAAAAAAATGAAACGTGCAAAAATAAATACAAATAATATTATATTTTACTTAGTTATTCATTTTTATACATGTATTTATATTTAAATTAAATATTTGTTCTTGTCTAATTTGTTTTCATTATTTCTTGACATTACCTTAATTTTATATTTTTGAGTAAACGAAATATAATATATTATGTATGAAAAAGTCAAATGTTGATAATTGTTTTTTTCTTTGTTTAAACAATAAGTAATTTATTTATTAGACATTAAAATTGGTTTGCAATCGCACCAATAGTTAGGTATTGGTTTAACTTTCAAATATAATGATTTTGAAAAGCCCTGGATGCGCGCGTTACTCCAACCGTGTATTGAAATAGTGCTTGGAAATATCGAAAAAGCAGTATTTGATAAATATCGAAATAAATAGTTAACAACGTAAGACTTGAAATAATACAAATGAATATGATAGTTTTCATCTCAAAGAATAAGAGGAAACTTTCATTTTCAAAAAAAGTTGATTTTTTCCAAAGTTATTGTTAATCAAAGTTGCAAAAAAAACGTAAAAATCAAACTTCAAAAATTCATAACTTTTGAAATATCGATTTTATGAAAAAAATGCTAAGGGGCATTTCGTCTTAAAATAGCCTAAATTTTCAGAAAAAAATTATCCCGACAAAAAATAATAACAGTTTCTTATTTGTTCAAACAAATGCGTTTTAAACAATTTCTACCACTTTTTTTCGAATTTTAACCTCGATATTCGGATTCTACGGGTCAAAATCTATAAGAAACACCTGTTTTTACCCGAGGACATATTATTGCATACGGGACGGTACCCAGCTCCTAGACTAAAATCATCACCCTCCGCACCAGTGTCGAAATGTACTATTACTACTTTCAATGTAGTAAAAATACTAACTTCAAAGTGAATTAGCTGGATTTGTATTAATTTTACCACTTTCAACGTAGAGGTCATTTTGATTACCTACTTCCAACGTAGTATTTTTACAAAGGCTTTTTTACAGTATAGATGATCTGCTCAGGCGGGACAGGGGACGACTCGCTTCGCTCGTGCGAAAAACGTCACACGAAGTAAATAATCAACTTCCGCACTCGTTTCGAACGGTATTTTATACCACGAGAGCCGAAAAATCATACCAAAGTTGTGATTTTGAGGTTAGAGTGGTATAAATGAATTTTACTACTTTCAATGATGGTCACTTTAATTACCTACTTTCAATGTAGTATTTTTACAATGTGGTTGTAATTTACCTTCTTCCAATGTAGTATTTTTACAATGTGGTTGTAATGTAGTTCAGATTTTATAAAAAACGTAGTAAAATATTCATGAAATTTGTAATTTTACAACTTTCAAAGTAGTGAATTTACCGTTGTCTAGTGGAAAAATTTTACTAATCCACTGTAAATCTACAAGGGGCTTTTTACAGTGTATAGCCAACCTCCTTCATTGAATTTTGAAAAATTTTATGTAAATATTATAAATAATTTCTTGTGATGCGAGTGTGTCTAAAGTTTAGGCGTTTTTTTTCCTTATGAGGTATCAGCTCCAAAAGTTTAGGCGTTAAGTATAATTCAATGTATAATTCAGTGTGTAATACATCGAAAAATAATAATAATAACTCGAGCGCAGAATTTGCAGCCTCGCGTAATCAAAACTCGGGGCATAAGGCTCTATTTTATTTGCGATTTTGTTACGAAAAGTATTATTATGCGCTCGTAAACAAACTAAATGGATTAGGACGACGTATATAAGGCAATATATATGTGTTCAATTACATTTGAGCTAGCAAATTGATCGAATTTGTATTAATGTTAAATGTTGTTAGATAAACATTTAATATCATTATCAAAAGTGGAAAAATATAATGAAAAAATGATACAATTATTCTTATTCTGTTTGTTATCTCAACGACATTATACTGATTAGTATATTAAATTATATAGCACAGATATTTAATAAATTTGTAATATATATGTTGTATTCATATACATTAAAACTTTTTAACCTGCCATGCATATGTCTAATAATTGGCGTAACAGTCAAACAATCAATTTTTTTACTTTCAAAGTGAATATTTTAGAAATAACCATTTAAGAACATACTTAGTTTTCTTAAATTTATACTTCTATATAACTGTCTAATCAGGGCGCGCTACGCGTGCACATAATAGGTACTAACCTATCTGACTGCGTATTGAACGAGCCGCCATATTATTTTTTCTCTGTGACCGTTTATCAGCTTAACGTTCTGAAGTGCCGCTCTAACCTTCAATTCAGTTAACTATCGCGATTTCCCTCTTATAATAAGAGTAGAGAATGTTTATGCTACATTTCTTTAGTGGATTTTAATTGTTCTAGAGGTCGATAACCAGTCCATTGTCTATAAGTCGCATTCATAGAATCTTCTACAAACATATCTATAGGACGAATTATCATAGGAATAGATGCTAGACCTACAAGTGTAGAAATCCAAGGACTTTGTAGCATAGGTTTCTTAACAAATTTTTTTTGGACAAAACATACAGTTGCACACAGTCTGTTTATTGTCAATCCTGGAATGATAACAGATGCAAATCCCTGCCATAAAAGTGTGTCTGATGTCGAAATAAGTAATTGTTTACTTTTATTTGGAGATGAACCAATCTGAAAAATTAAATATAGAATTAACTTTATGTTATATCAAAAAAATTTAGTATTTAAAACAAAGTATCTCACTTGATAAACGTGTATTCCTTTGTGGATTGTATCTGCTAAGACATATCCACAAGCAACAATATAGCTGGACCAAACAACAGACTTAGGAACAATACTTCTGAATGCCTCTCCAACTTCATTAGCATAGCCTGTGCAATACAAATGATAATTTAAATAATTGATAATTAAGATAAAGTAGAGTGATAAAATTAATCAGCTGTTGACAATATAAAAAAGGAGAAATTAATAATCCAGTTTTTCCTTAATATTACCTAAGTATCTCACATACGTATCACGAAAGACATCCAGTTCGTATTTTTTATCGTGGTCAACCATGGTTAATACTTATTTTAGTAAAGCTTCAATAAAATAGTATCAAAAATATTTAAATTTTTGGTTGATAACGACGAACACTTTACGGCAAGTTGTCAATAAATATCAACAATAAAACCATATGAATATTCACTTCGCGCTTATCACATGGTCATTCACAAATTCAATTGTTTTCTTTTATACAAAGATCGTTGAACGATATACTTAAGAGAATATCCACATGTGTTCTGTCATTCGTTGATTTTAGAACACAAATCGATCAGCTGTTGTATTATTCTAGATCGGAGCGCGAAGAGCGTTGTAGAAAAGCCCGCGAGGTTGCGTTTCGAACCGTCGAGCGCGATATTCAAATTCATAATATTATTTTTGTAACACAGGCACGATTTTCGCGTTTTTTAAACCTAAAAGTAGGGCCAAAAGTGAACGGTTTTAGACCAACGGGCGCAAAAGTAGCTAAGCGGGCGCAAAAGTAGGTAAGCGGGTGCAAAAGTAGCCGAAGCGGGCGCAAAAGTAACCGTTTTCAATAATCGTTCTTCTATTTTTTTTTTTTCTTTATCCGCGTGTCTTACTTTTACTACTAATTACATGTTTTAATGTACTTTAGATTTAGTTGGTAATAAATCCAACGATACGATTTCTGCGAGATTACAAATTTCAGGCGGCGTGCACTGCGCGTATTCTTCAATATCACTTTCACTCATCGTTCAGGAAAAATTAAAACTTTTAAATACTAAATACTAATTACTAATTTAAATAGTACTTTACTCTTATAACAATATTCTAATACTGTCGAATTATATACGTCGCTAGACACGTCCGCTCAACTATATTTTTGACAGCGAATCCACATTGCATGAGCTATGCTCGATGCGCGATGCGCGACGCCGTCCGAAAAAAAGTTGTTGTCCGAAATCTACAAGATTTATAACTCTATGGTTATAAATCCTATAATAATTTTAAACATAGAGTTATAAATCTTATAGATTTCGGACAACAACTTTTTTTTCGGAAGGCGTCGCGCATCGCGCATCGAGCATAGCTCATGCAATGTGGATTCGCTGTGAACTAAAGAAAAGCAGGGCATTCGAGCGCAACGGTCCAACGGTCAGTTGGTATGAAAAACATGGAGATGGCGCCACCATCCGCGCCGAAAACAGATAACCATGTATATGCGTCATGGCGATGTACTAAAAGTAAAAGCCAATAAAAAATTACTATTCACTATTCATAGATAATCGATTTTAAATATGTTGAAATAAATTGAAACCAAAATGTGTCATTCAATTCCCAGGTGGGTAGTTGGTGTAACAGAAATTCGTTGATGTTGTTTCTCGTTTTAAGTGGAAAAACGCGAAAATCAATACCTATGTCACAAAAAATATGGTGTGCACCAAGGGCTTAGTGGGCCTTTTGACCTCGTGTGATTGCAGTACTCGTCTACGGCTCGCGGACGCACTCGCCTTCGCACAGTGGGCTATAAAATGCAAAAAAGTATCAAAATTCTCGATACACTAGAAAAATGAATATTTCTTGATTATTTTTGCGCAAATCGATAGTTTCAAACATTATCTTTAATATTTTTTTGATCGTTTACAGGATTATTTCATTTTACTGAAACTGCTTTACAAAATGTGAATAACATTATTCAATTAGAATTTTGACATTATGAAACTATTCTTTTTATCAAATCATTATGAAATTATAATAATATAGCCTATTAAGAAAAATATTTTTTTACAGGTTGCGTAAGAATATTTTTCTGGCCTATTTTAATACATATAAAAAATTCCTTTTTATTATATAATAAATAAATAAATAAAATAAAATATACATATATACATTAATGCTGCGCTCGGGCTAACTAACCTCACGCCGTGCCAAAAAGAGCCACTTTAGTCACACGTATCGTAATATACTATTAAATAATAGTTTTACTTTATTATTCATGTATACGGGACTTACGGGACACTTTCATATGCACGGACCTCATACCCCCGACTACTTGAGTTTAAAAATTATTTAAATAATCGCTTTGATTATTTTTTCATTGCTACATGACTCCTTGTATGCGTGGGCTTCATATACTCCACCTAGTTGGGTATAAAACTTATTTAAATAATCGTTTAGATTTGTTTTCAAGTTTACGAGACACCCTTATATGCGTGGGCCTCATAAACCTCGCTGACTTGGGTTTAAAACTTGTTTAAATAATTGTCTTGCTTATTGCTGCACGTTTGCAAAATTCACTAATATAAGTGAACCTCGCGCCCAAAGGTATTTGGGTTTAAAAATTATTTAAATAATCGTTTTTCTTAGTTTTACTTTCTCAAAGAGAAAGCTTGGTAATGGTGAAATTTTTCGACCCCGAGATTTCGATGATTTTCGATATTTCTGAGCTCCCTGAGTCGAAATATGCGTTTTCTAGAAAATGTGTGTGTGTTTGTGCGTGTGTGTGTGCGTGTGTGTGTGCGAGTGTGTTGAAAATTAAATAAATATGGATATTTATTTATTATTTATTATTATTTATTATTCGCACCTGTCCCATGTAATGTCCCAAACTTTAATTCACGCAAAAAAAAATTATTTATCTACTTTTCGAGTAAAGCTCGAATTTTAAAAGCGAAAATAATGATTCTTCAATTGTTTCAGCTTGTACGCATTCCACAGTTACAGTAAAATGAAATAATCCTGTAAACGATCAAAACAATATTAAAGATAATGTTTGAAACTGTGGATTTGCACAAAAAAATCAAGAAATATTCATTTTTCTAGTGTATCGAGAATTTTGATACTTTTTTGCATTTTATAGCCCACTGTGCTTCGGCTCGTGCTGCTCGCCTTCGACTCGTACTGCAAACTTCCCACTCAGTCTAAAAAGGCCCACTTTACGCCCGGTACACAATATACTATTTTTCTATTAAATTGTAGATAGGCTCTGAATATAAGATTGGTTACTGTCCTATATTGAATGCCCGACTGGAAATGCAATCTGGCACCCGTGATCTATGTCAAGGGCCATACTCGACCCGTTCCTCCACCCGTATTATTTTACCCCTCCACCACTATATAAAACCATCATTTATTAGGAGCTTCACATCCACTGGGGAAACCTCTGCGTTATTGAACCGTTAGCTACCTGGTACCTGCTACTTGGTACCTGTTTGTTTCGTTCACACACTTATTTTGGTTCGGCAGAAATAGATGTTGAAGAACGGTTTTGTCGGCATGGCACAGGAGAAGAGAAACCAGACATCATAAACCCGAGTTAATGATCATTAACAAACATGTAATAAAATTACACATAAACGTACATAAAAAAAACAGTATATATATCCTATACGCCTCTACTTTTTAGGGAGCTTTTAGTAAGACTTTTTTTACGAGCACCAACCCATGAGTCGCCTTTTTCCTCCCCTCCAAGTAACTTTCATTTCAGTTCAAACTAAGCTTGGAAGGAGGGTTTGCCTATGAATTGCATTCGGTGCATTCGGCGCATCCAGCATGCATTCGATGCATGTATAATAAAGTGCAAAATTAAGTATTGATATGAAAACTTCATTAGAATTTGGTTTCGTTATTAATTTATTTGGCTCTCTACGTTTAACAGGGTCAAGACTATCATTTCTCAATGACCAATTCCGCCTCAAATCGAACAGCCCGAGAAATATCGGTGTCTATAAATAGTAATGTTATATTGGATAGCCGATTTATACTAGATATTCTTAAAGTTTGTAAATTTATTTATATTTACAACAAATACTTATCACTGTCAGAAAACTTTCACATATATATAGGTGTACAATGTATACATTTGGAAACGCAAAATTTAAACACAATATATCTATATTATATTATAGAAGTTTTCTACTATTACTTACCCTATTAGTATATACTATATATACTTATACTATTACTTATTAGTATATACTATTTATTATTATGAAGACAGCACATGGATATTCACATTGATATCCTTATAGAAATCATTATGGAAATCTATCTACATATGGTAATCCATGTGGATTTCCATATGGATTATTAATTTTTAGCACCTCGGCAAATTATCAAGGTCGATTTGCAATTTTCCATATGATTTTCCATGTGACTTTCTATATGGATTTGATGTTCTGTATAGTTATCTGTGTGGACTTCCATATGGAAATTGATTCGCGGCATCAGCTCGAGAAATTATCGACATATGTTCCATATTGTTTTCCACGTGATTTTTTATATGGATTTTTTGTTCTATCTCCTCAATATGGAATTTTACATTGAATCCATATAAAATCCATATGAATATTTTCAACTGGGACAGGAGTTTATTAATTATTACTATTATGAAGTTCTCTAGAGATCAGATTTCTACAGAAAAAACAGTTAAAATTTAAGATATATGATTGCGGTAGCTGTACTGATATCTTTTATCACCATAAAAAATTTCAGCCAAAAAAGAAATGGGATTACGGAAAAAATGTATTCTTCTAAAAAATTCATTTTTTAGTAAAAACTGAAATCTCGGGAATTTTTATTTTTATTTTTGTTCAAAATATCTTATAAATTCGAGGGTGAAAGAGGACTTAAAACTGAATAGAATATTTATTGTTACTAAAAAGCTTAAAGAACTTGTGGAACGGAAGTAGTTTAAAAATAATTTTAAAGTTATAGAATTCTGAGGAAATTTCGAATAGGGCATATAATGGATGCAATTTTACTGCAATCAAAACATACAAAAATACGTTTTTAACACACCCCATCATAAAGTTCGTACTTTATTCCCGCCGAAGTGGGAAAAAAGAGCTACGTTCATTCCCTACCCCCACTCTAGTCCCAACGCACTGTTTGTGCCCGAGCCGAAGGCGAGGGCACAAACAGTGCATTGCGCTGGAAACGAGAGTGAGGTTAGGGAATCAATATGCAGCATTTTTTCCCTTTTCAGCGGGAAACGAGTACGAACTTTATGATAGTTGTGTTAAAAAGTCGTATATTGCACCCGTGAATACAGTGGGTTGTGCGAACCTGCGCGTTAGTCGCCCTCGCTTCGCTCAGGCGACAACTCTCGCGCCGGGCCCTTTCTACATATGTGTTCTGTCCGTTCTAGACAACTTCTCTGTCTGTCTCTATCTTACATAAACGGAACAGATCTATCTGTCTTTGTCGGGAACACACAGAACACACAGAACACACATATGTAGAAAGGCCCCAGGGAGCACAGCCCACTTTATTCCCTTGGTGCATAATATACTAGTCTATATTACTATCATTTTAATAAGAGATGAACGTACTATGTACTACGTAACTTTAGAACTTGGAAGTTTCACAATTGAATTATCCGTGTACAAGTATACGTTCGATTGGTCAGTAATAAAAGAAAAAATTTAAACATCCTTACGTGTTAAAAAAGTTATAAAAAACCAAAACGAATCAACGAAACGAAACTTGACTCTGAAAAACTACGTGAACCAAGCGAGCGCGCGGCAACGCATTCGAATATAACCAAAAGGAGCGAGACAAAGATAGCACGAGATAAGAGTATAGGCAGTGAGAGAGAGAGAGAGAGAGAGAGAGAGAGAGAGGAGGCGCGCACACGAAAGCACACCCCACCCCACGCCGTCACTCGCTCCACATCCCAGCAGCCCACCCGCAGTTTTACCGTATGGCTTATGATAGACACGGACGGAATACGCGGGTACGGTCTTGTGTGGCTGCGCTGCTGCTGTGAGAGGCGAGAATCTGTCGCCCCCCCCGCCGTCATCAGGAGAGACAGAGGAGAGTTGAACGGGCGCTGCTAGACGTGTAGTCCCGAGTATCTGTCCGAGAGGATGGCCGGAATACTTTCCAACTCGTCGGGGGCTGCCCCGCGCGCCCTAAAACGACTAACCTTATTACAGTCTAAGGTACGACCTATAGAGTCAATTTGCTCTTTGATCCTTTATTGAGAATCTAACCGTGAGAGAAAAAACGATACTGGATCGCTCCCACTTGACTTATATACTTCGCTAACCCGGTGTTACGTTCACTGTTCCGCACGATAAAAGAAAAAGTTTATAAGCGCTCTCGGCTGCGAAAGATTTAACACCCTTGGCCTGCCGTGCGCGCGCCCGTTATATAATCGCCGAGGAAAAAATTTGCCATCGGCTTTGAAAAAACAGAAACGCCGAGGTTTTCACGGTTCTGCCCTTTCTGGCACACGTGACCCAGCGACGAAACTTTCTGCTAGGGCTACTCGCCCATTTATACGCGCGTACACCTTGTAGGAGCACTGTCAATAACGCTTCTATGTTTGTACAGCCCAGCGAAAAGTGTTTCGAAATGACCAATTATCTTAATTTTTTCTGTTTATCTAGGCGGCCCGGGCATTCTATCAAGGAGGTGAGCCATCTTTTTACCTGATTATAGGTATATTTATACACGAAATAATATACCTGTATTGCATATTCATGAATTTTCAGGTGTGTCATCAAGCATTCGAGCACAAAAAATCTTGGATAGACTTCTACAACAGTAAGGCATTTTTTCTGTTTATTTAAAAATTTTGTTTAATTATTATTTTTAAACAATTTGTTTTTTTAACAACAGTACCAAGTCCCATGTGTCTCAATGTTTGAGCATTCAGCCAAGATCTATAAGCTCTACTCCATCATTATGTAAGTATTGTCAAAACATTACTGTGTAATTTAGAAAAATATTTCATTGTTTTATTATTGATTTACCAGGGGAGATGAAGGATGTTGTGGTGCCTGCGTTTGCCGACAGCATAAGCGAAGGAGATGTAAGGTGGGAGAAAAAAGTTGGGGATCAAGTGAAAGAGGATGATGTCTTGTGTGAAATCGAAACTGATAAGGTATTCATATCTATAGATGATCTAAAATTTTATCAATAAAAACAAATTTTTATTATATATATATATTCTTTTATTAGACATCGGTTCCAGTACCATCTCCTGCAGCTGGTGTCCTCAAAACACTGCACAAAAAAGATGGTGACACAGTAACCCCTGGTACAAAATTGTGTACCATTGAGGTTGGAGCCACTGGTGGAGCAGCAGCATCAAAGCCAGCAGAAGCTTCTAAGGCTGCTGAAGCACCTAAGCCTTCTCCAGCAGCAGCAAAAGCTCCACCTCCGCCACCACCAGCAGCAGCAGCGCCACCACCATCTTCGCAAGCATCTCCTCCACCACCACCCCCTCCAGCATCAGCACCACCTCCACCTCAGGCTCCCAAGGCATCTATGCCTGTAGCAGCTATTAAACATGCACAGGTAAAAACCTTTTATTTTATAGAATTCAAAATTAACAGAATCTTGACATAAATGAAATGAAAATAAATTATTCTATATATTTTAGTCCTTGGAAGGTGCAAAGGTACAATTACCTCCAGAAGATTATTCACGTGAGATTATTGGTACTAGAACTGAACAGAGAGTTAAGATGAATAGAATGAGACTTCGCATTGCAGAACGTTTGAAGGATGCTCAAAATACCAATGCCATGTTAACAACATTTAATGAACTAGATATGAGGTTTGTATTAATGAGATAAATATTTCCATTACAAAATACAGTTTTTTAATTTTTTTTTTCTTTTAGTGCTGTTATAGATTTCCGTAAATCGAACCAAGATGCCTTCACCAAAAAATATGGACTTAAATTAGGTTTTATGAGTCCATTTATTGCTGCTTCAGCTTATGCTTTGAAAGACCAACCCGTGGTTAATGCTGTAATTGATGGTACTGATATTGTGTACAGAGATTACGTTGATATTAGTGTGGCTGTTGCTACGCCAAAAGGATTGGTTGTGCCTGTTCTGCGAAGTGTAGAAAACAAAAACTTCGCAGAAATCGAAATAGCCTTGGCTGCTATTGGTGATAAAGCTAGGAAAGGCAAAATATCAATTGAAGATATGGATGGGGGTACTTTTACGATCAGTAATGGTGGAGTATTTGGATCTCTCATGGGAACTCCTATAATTAATCCTCCACAAAGTGCAATTCTGGGAATGCATGGTGTCTTTGACAGACCTATTGCAGTCAAAGGACAGGTATAATTTTTGTAATATTTGTTGTCCATAAAATTTGTTATAATAATTATATATTAACGTTATAATGTACTTGTAGGTTGTTATTCGTCCCATGATGTACATTGCTCTGACATACGACCATCGATTAATTGATGGTCGTGAGGCTGTGATGTTCTTGAGGAAAATTAAAGAAGCAGTGGAAGATCCTAGAATTATTTTAGCTGGTCTCTAAAACTTCCATTAAAGACATCTCTTTCAATCGCTTCAAGCGCCTCTATTCTTTCCCAAGGATTACGTACTTGTACAGTGTCATATCATAATAATTTATTTCTCGAATTAATACGAGAGTTTTATCTATTACGTAAAACTCGGACGTTTTGAATTCTCTTAAACCACACAACTGTGATTTAAAGAAAGTAAAAAGGTGCACTCTGTTATATACATAAAGAAATTTAAGGATTGTTTGTTGAGTCAACAGTATTTCTGTATTGAAAATATTTTTTAATTATCTAACAATGCATTCTCTTGAATCTAAAAAAGAACTTTAATAAATACTCTATTAATTGACTTTTCAATTTGCAAAGAAAGAGTCTTGATATTACTATAAAATAATTACTTAAGTTTATATCTACATCTGATATCAAGGTTTTATGCCTTGAGTAATTAATAATTAATGTTAAAATTTAAGGAAATGAATTGTTAGTTTTAAAAAGTATGTTCAATTTTTAATCATTGTCATAAAAACATTGTTTCTTAAAAACGTTTATTTTCCCTTTGTAATTTATTTCCCTAATTTTCAAACATTTAAACGCCAAGCCAAAATGGTTTTCATCCTTGAAGAGTGAAACGAATTGTTAACTTTTAATAACAAAATATGTTCCTTGAATAAAAAAAATGTAAATAATAAAAGGAAGATTTCGACAACTTTGTACTACCAACCACGTCGAAAAAACGGAACAAGTGGAAGCTCATTCAGTCATATATTCAAAATTATCAAAAAGCAATGACTGAAATCATTGTTAAGTACTTAGCATTAGGGAACTGAATATACTTAAATGAAATGACATCAAAATACAAAAATATATCCTACAAGTGATCAGTATAACGAATCCATTGAAGAAATATAAATTTTTTAATCATTCTACGACATAGTTTTATCACAGTAGACCATATTTATTCAAATCAAGAGCCATTAAATTATAATTAATCGGAGGTGTCAAAAAGAAGCGAAGACCGGTGTTTTTAAGTACTATTTCACATCACTGTTGTATTATAGATAATTGTACTCAAAAACAGTAATAAAAAAAAAAAAACAGTCTAAATGAAATCCTTTTTTTAAGTAAATCTTAAAATGATTATTATTTTTATGATTAATGTTGACAATATAAATTTTAATTTAAAAAATCATTATTTCTTATTTCAATATGAATCTCAGTTGATGTGATAATAATGAAAGTAATATTTGGAATCGATCGAACTATGAAATTTCGTATATTTATAAAATTATGTTTGTTTCTTTTATTATTTCGACTGCGGCAATCACGCTCTACTATATATCGAAGTATCGAACGAAAAGAAGATGGCGGGTATGATCCGCGGATGACTTAGTGATTTCCAAAACTTGTCAAAACTTCTAAGTAATGGTAAGTTAACTATCTAATAACTTCGAAAAGATATTAAAAAATTTAATATTGATCATTTTTCTAATAGTATTATAAGTATTATGAAATAATAAAATAGTTTATTATTTAAATTACGTTTGATAAATGAATGTAGAACAGAATATAACCTGTCTCTGTGAGTTTAAGTATAAATTGATAAACAGTTATTATTTTGTAATTTCCTTAGGGTCAAAATCAGTCGGGCCCAGGAGGGACTGGTGGGGACAAAAAGGATGATAAGGACAAAAAGAAAAAGTATGAACCACCTGTACCCACAAGAGTTGGAAAGAAAAAGCGCCGTACAAAGGGGCCTGATGCAGCTTTAAAATTACCTCAAGTCACTCCGCACACAAGATGTAGGCTAAAACTTTTAAAACTTGAGCGTATCAAGGACTATCTGTTAATGGAAGAGGAATTCATTAGGAATCAAGAACGCTTGAAGCCCCAGGAAGAAAAGAATGAAGAAGAAAGGTCCAAAGTCGATGACTTGAGAGGAACTCCTATGTCAGTAGGAACATTGGAAGAAATTATTGATGATAATCATGCTATTGTTTCTACCTCTGTTGGATCAGAACATTATGTTTCTATTCTTTCTTTCGTTGACAAAGATCAACTAGAACCTGGATGTTCAGTTCTGTTGAATCACAAGGTTCACGCCGTAGTCGGAGTTTTAGGTGATGATACAGATCCAATGGTTACTGTGATGAAATTGGAAAAAGCTCCACAAGAAACTTATGCCGACATTGGAGGTTTAGATGTTCAGATACAAGAAATCAAAGAATCAGTTGAGCTTCCAATGACTCATCCTGAATATTATGAGGAGATGGGAATCAAACCACCAAAGGGAGTCATTTTATATGGACCTCCTGGAACAGGTAAAACATTGTTGGCAAAAGCTGTCGCCAATCAAACATCGGCAACTTTCCTCAGGGTTGTTGGGTCTGAACTTATCCAGAAGTATTTAGGAGATGGTCCAAAACTTGTTAGAGAGTTGTTCAGAGTCGCAGAAGAACATGCTCCTTCAATAGTTTTCATAGATGAAATTGATGCTGTTGGTACCAAACGTTATGATAGCAACAGTGGTGGTGAAAGGGAAATTCAAAGGACTATGTTGGAACTCCTAAATCAGTTAGATGGTATATGTTAATTAAATTCATATTAATTTTTATATTTCTTTTTTTATTTTTGAATGTGTAACAATTATTTTGTCATTTTAGGTTTTGACAGTAGAGGTGATGTCAAAGTTGTTATGGCAACAAATAGGATTGAAACACTGGATCCTGCTTTAATCAGACCAGGTCGTATTGATAGGAAAATAGAATTCCCCTTACCAGATGAAAAGACTAAAAAACGAATCTTTAGTATACATACTAGTAGAATGACTTTAGCTCCAGATGTCAATCTTACTGAATTAATTATGGCCAAGGATGATTTGTCTGGTGCAGACATTAAGGTAAGAAATGTATTTTAGTTGAATAACTTAAATGACTATATACATTAAATTTATGAATATTTAATGAATTTATCAAGTTGATTTCTTTTAATTTTCTGAAAAAAATTCTTTCTAATATTCAATAAAATTTTAGGCAATATGTACTGAAGCTGGTTTGATGGCATTGAGGGAGCGTAGAATGAAAGTCACCAGTGAAGATTTCAAAAAGTCAAAAGAAAGTGTGTTATATAGGAAAAAAGAAGGTTCTCCAGAAGGCTTATATTTATAAAAAATATCTATGTTTGTATTTTTTATTCCTAAAATATCATTTTGCAATGTTTAACAAAAATATACTCGAAATAAAAAGTAATTGTAAATCTTTTTTAACAATTATGACATTTTGAATCTTTCATATCTTAAAAAAAAAATTTATTGAAAATATTAATCTCGAAATAAATAAAATATGTCTGAATTACAATTAATAGAAAGCAAAATAGACTTTATCAGTTTTCAATTTCTATTCATTTTACAGTTTAAACATTTTTTTAAAAGATAAAAATATTCAATATTTGTTTTAGCACCAACACTGTTGAATATATGAAAATATAAAAGTATTTTCTGCAAATATATGAAATATCTCTATACTGTACTGTAGTATATCTTTACTGATATATTTCTTTATTTTAAAATGTCAAATCTTTAATTCCTTGATTTAAGTAAAACTTTCATATCTTATTATTATATGCATGCAATTTATTTATAAGCATTAAAAAGATCAAGATCTATGTTGTGCTTTTTTAAAAGTGGATGAAAATATTCCTCCAAACTTTTCAAAATTTTACTAGAGTGCTCTTTTTGACAGTTTTCTATTTCTACTATTGTTTTCTCAGGTACATCTGCAGCATCCTTTATTTCCCTTTCACACAAATAACATATTCCTCTTTTAGTTTTGGATAAAAGATTCTCAATTTCTGTAGGGTGGTCCAATTCCTTTATTAAACAGTTTGCAAGTCCTTTGTAAATTCCTATGAGAAATGTTATTTTAAAAGCTTCCTTGTAACCCCTGTCAAAACCATCTTGGAAAACTGACATTGAGCCATCTGTAATACCTTCTCTAAAGCCAGTCTAAAATAATAAAATGATAATTTCATCTTCTATTGAAATGCTTTCACTATTATTAACTGTGTGTGCATTAAAAGTAATTTTTCACGCACCTTTGCAACAGAATCAATGACCCTATTCCATGTTTTTGATGCTAATTCTAAAGTTTCTTCATCGAGACTATCAGATAAATTCTCCATTAAAAAATATTTGCCTTCGAGGTGCTACTGTGCCCTTTTTAATATAAAAAGTAAAATAATTTTATTTTTTATTTACTAAAGCGTTGTTTGCGTTGTATTGAAGGCACTATATTAACGTAACAAAAGTATAGCAAAATTCGAATACAGCTGATTTCTTTTGATTCCCCATGATCTCTTTCTGTGCAGTATGTACGAAACTATAGATGTATAGCGGCGCTTGTGTAGCTACAGCCTAGAGTACGGAGTAAGTACGTGTACGAAAAGGACACGGTACACTTGTTGTAGCAGAAGTAGAAAAAAAGAGGTTAGGTCGCGCAGTACAGTCTGACGCCAAAACATGTGGTGGTGAAAGAGAACTGCTTTTATACAAAATTACACGTTACAATAATTAAATAAATGCATTATATTATGAATGAATAACTTTTAAAAGATACACTTTATAAAATGGATTCAGAAGTTGCTGATAAGGCAAACTCTAAAGATGCAGATCAACTTGATCCTACAGCCCAAAGGTAAGTCAAGTATTGTTTATTAAGGCGAAAATTCGTTTATGCTCATTAAATTGTAAAACAAGGAAAAATATTCTTTAGTTCATACTTAATCATTTTACAGAATAGTTAATCTTGCACAGTCAAAACCAAAAGGTATATCTGACAAAGATATTTCTACAGAAATGCCAGACCTAACACCAATTCAAAAAGCCCAAGCCATAAACAAACTTTTAGCACAAGGCTTTTTTGCTCTCTTTAAACAAGGGGAGACTCTTCTGTATAAGTTAAAAGACCCCTCGAAAGCTAAAACTGCAAAAGGTGCTGACAATGAAGAGAAAATTGTTTATACTATAATAGAAGAAGCAGGAAATAAAGGAATTTGGATCAGAGATATTAGATTTAAATCAAATTTAATGCCTACTCAATTGAATAAAATTTTAAAAAGTCTCGAAACAAAAAAATTCATTAAGGCTGTCAAATCAGTGGCTGCAAGCAAAAAGAAAGTCTACATGCTGTATAACTTAGAACCAGATAGATCTGTTACAGGTGGAGCATGGTATCAAGATCAAGATTTTGAAGCAGAATTTGTGGATGTATTAAACCAACAGTGTTATAGATTTTTAGAACAAAAGCGGGATAGTACCAAAGATTATCTTAATGGACCTATAGCTGAAAAAAATGCTACTTTTGCATCATCCAAGGAGGTTTGGAAGTTTATTTCTGATTTGGGAATAAGTAAAGTAAGCAATACATTATTATTATTATTAGTTAACAAAAGCTGAATATTTTTATAAAATATTATTTTTTTTTTCAATAGGTCAAGTTATCAGTAGAAGATTTAGAGATGATTCTAAATACTTTAATATACGATGGAAAAGTTGAAAAAACTATTGCAAGTGATGGAAGCAATTTATACAGAGCAGTTAAGCCTTTATTAGATTCACCAGGCCTTGTCAAAAGTCCCTGTGGTGTTTGTCCTGTAAGTTTTTTTCCATAACAACAAAGTGCCAAAATATAAATTTTGTTTTAATTGTCATTATAAAATTGATAACTTTATATTTTTAGGTGAGGAAAAATTGTTGTGATTTTGGTGATGTTACACCAGTAAAATGCCAGTATATAAAAGAATGGTTAGATATATAGCAAAGATCTTATTTATAGTTAATTTTTAATTTAATGTCCAATGAAAGGATAATCAACAGTGATCGCAAAATGATCTTTGTTCCATCATTGCCTTAATCCATCAGCTATTACCATAATGGCTGGAATAATTGAGCATTTTTAAGAACTTTTTATATGAATATAAATATAAAAGAACTGAATTTATTAACTTGAAAATATTTCGTTCAAGAAATATTATAAAGTTAAATTTTTGTTATTTGTAATATTTGCAATATTACTTACATTATTTGAAAAAAGATATAATGAAATAAAAAATACTCATACCGAAGCTTTCAGATCTTTTATCTTCTTTTTCCCGCTAAAAACTGAGTTTTAAAAGATGCTGCCAACACCTTTAAAAAAAAAGGCGCGCTCATATTTTTATCAATGAAATTCAGTTGCACTTTTATTATATGTATGGAGAATTCTCCTTATTCTTTGTATTTTACTGAAATTTTATTAATCGCCTATTCAGGATCATTGAACGCATCTCAATAATTACTGTTATTATCGATACGGCGTGTTCAGAAATTATCATATGTTTATCCCTGCAACGTTTTCGTGTTGGTATGAGGATGGCGAGTTTAATAGGCCACTATCCTATTTCCGTTAGAGCACCCACACATTGTGCAATTGAACGCAATAATTTATCGAATCCAGTCATGCTACGACGAGACGGACGAAAAATCTAAGCACAAAGCGTCTGGAAAAAAGCCATGCAAGAACATGAGAACGCGCTAAATATAGCTAGAAACGTCAGGATCGGTAGAAAGCTGGGGAGGGTTTTTTTTAAATTGGCGCAAAAGCAGCGAGAATGTGGCGGGAGAAAAAGCCAGCGCGTGGTAGAACTGTTTCCGCCGCAGCTCGTGCATGCTGCAGCCGCCAGCAGCGTGGACTCTGCGCGCCACTCGACATCGCGCTTTAGCGGCATACGGGCCCCGCTCTCTCCTCCCACTTCTCCACCTCGCCTACGGCGCTTCGCAGTATACTGTGTTCCGCAGCAGCGCAGTCGCACGAGAGTCGCTGCTGCTGATCGCTGCTGGCAGGTGTGAATGCACACCTCTCTCCCCCCATGGACACCGTGAAGAAGGCGCTTTGTCAACGAGTGGCGATTTTTTCGGAAAACAGTGCAGCGCTACAAAAGTCCGCAGCCGATTGAACAAGACTCAGCATCTCGACGCTCGGAAGTACACGAAGACGACGACGGTGAACGCGCACGGTGCACGCCAACTTTGCGCGCGGCGATAGAGAGAGAGAGAGAAAGAGAGAGAGTGGAGGACTCGAGAGCGATACTTATTCGCGCGCGCGCGCGCGCGTGTGTGCCAATAGGCGGGAGGCACCGAGAGCAAGAAAGAGAGAAGAGAGGAAAGCACGCGAGAGCAAGCGCGCGCCGTACGTCGGCGCCTAGCGGCCCATTGATTTCAACGAGTGTGTCTGTGAGACGACGTCTTAGACGTCGTCGTCGGCGAACCCTCGCAGAGTGCGCTCACATACACGGCGAGCGGCTGCTGCTGCTGCTCCTTCAGCTGTTCTCGAGCAGGCAACGTAACGTAGATCAACATCATGCCGCTGCTGCGTAAGAAGCCGTTTCAACGGCTCCACGTCTCCTCGGACTTCCGAGAAGACGACGAGGTGTTCCACTGCGCCGTTACCAACGAGATCTTCAAGGACTATAAGTAAGTATATGCGCGGGCTGACGCGTTTGCGCGCGCGCGCAAACGCTCGAGAAACAGAGTTACGCTTACCGCTGCCGTTCTTTCGGTGCAGTATATAGCGACTGTCGTTTTGCTCATTATCGTCGTTTCTTTTCAGCGAGTTCTGCGAGAGAATCATTCTGTGCAACTCCATGATATGGTCGTGCTGTATAACAGGAAAGTCGGGAATGACTTACGAGGAGGCATTGCAGTGTGAGGAACATGCAAAGGAAAGTCTCAAAGAGTTTCCCATGGAGGTGAGAGAGAATTCTGTGTTACTTTTTTGTTTGTTGAGTGTATTTTCACAATGAATTTGGCTTTTCAGTTGCGGATTCCAATTCTGTATTTGGCCAGTAAGACATCCAGGACTTCATTGGGTGATATGATTGAAGATGTCTATCAGTATGCCAGAGAGAGATATTTTATCGGGGAAATGGTTGAAGCCAGTTTCACTGAGGACTCTTGGTGCGAGTGTCATGTATTGCAAGTGATTGAACCAACTGAGCAACAAATCAATGCTTATAATTTAGAAAATAAACAGTGAGTATATGTTGTCATTTAAATTTTACTTAGAAAAAAAACATGTTTGCATGAAAATAACTTAAATAATGGTTTTTTTTTTCTTGTACAGAAATACGCAAGAGAGACAATATTATCCCCCAGCAAAACTGTTTCGTTATGAAGTTGAACAGCTTGATTGTGGCGATGCAGATGTAAGTCAACTTATGATAGTGGAAGCTTCACAAGTTCGTAGGAGAAAACAACAGTATACCCGTGAGCGTAATAAGATTTTTCTTAGAATGTTATGTGAACAAAGTACCACTGGAATATGGACAATTAAGGTAAATAAAACTTATTTTAATTATGAATGCTTTAGATCTTAAGAATTTCAGCTTTTAGAAAACTTATAATTAAAAATGTTTGAAGATAAAATGACTTTTATCAATGAAAAGTTTTATTTAACAAATTCATTTATTGTAAGACATAATAAATTATGAACTATAAAAGTTACTTTAATAATTTGTTATTTTTCAGGAAAGTGTCTTACAAAAGTATGGAATTAATAAAACACGTTTTGATTCTATATTTGTTGGGCCATTCCCAGATTTTACTCCAAAACCTAGAAAAATAGTAAAACAAAAACAAGAATCTTTAGACAAGTTTCTCATAACAGATGTATCCAAGCATAGAGCATTTGATAAACCAGATCCTCTAAAGAAGCTTAACCAAGGAGGAATCATAACGAAAAAATATAAAAAGCCCAGGTATTTAAGATTTTATATTTTTATTTTTATCATTGTTAAATGCAAGTGTCCCTTACATGTTTTTCCATTTTTATATTTTAGACTTAATGGTAAATTTAAGGAAGAATTAAAAGCAAAAGCCCTAGAAGAAAAGGCAAAGAGAAAAGAAGAACGATTAGAGGATAAAGAACGCAAAAAGGAAGAAAAATTAAAGCAGGCTGCACTAGCAGCTTATGTCAGAAAGTGGAATAAACCACGAGAAGATTTAGAATGTGAAGATTTAAAATCTCTTCCAGAAGCTACTCCATTAAAATGTGCATTGTTAAATGAAAAATTTGGCGATTTTGCAATGATTTTAGAATTTTTGCAGTTCTTC
The DNA here is from genome assembly GCA_036365515.1 of Torymus aiolomorphi. Classification (NCBI taxonomy): domain Eukaryota; kingdom Metazoa; phylum Arthropoda; class Insecta; order Hymenoptera; family Torymidae; genus Torymus; species Torymus aiolomorphi. Next base: position 153,638,659 of record CM070877.1, read on the forward strand.
CATGACGAAATTGAAGTTAAAACTTGGTTTCCAAATGGTTTTAATCTTGAAAATTTGGAAAAAGCTATGATGGAAAAGGAAGTTACAGGCCCATTAAATGATCTTATTCAATTACTTCTTGCCAATATTTTTAAATATCAAGCCGAGGAAGAAGATGAAATTCATGCAGAGTCATCTGAAGCAGTCAGTGATAATAATGTTGATCAGAAAGTATCTTCTATGGCAGATGCTGTTAAGTTAGCCACAATGGCATCCACCTGGTGTCAAACGTATCAAGGGTGCCAATTATCAGAACTTGCATTGGATTACTACACAATGAGTGAAATATTGAGACAACATCTTTTGTGTTCTGGTGGTCGTATTAGTGAGGTAGCATCCAAATGGAGATATTCTCAAAGAGGTAATTTTTAAAAATATATTTTACATATGTCCTTTGGAATGTGTCCAGTCTCCTTGATTTTTGTAATATTTAATTTGTGCTAAGAGAGTAAATTAATTACAACATTCATTCTTAATAGGTGGTTACACAAATCAAGATGATCCTGCTCTTTTACTTAAGATAGAACAGCCACGAATTTTACGAGCTCTTGGTCACCATAATATGTGTGAATTTGAACTTGAAGACAGATTGACTGTAGTAACTTGCTTAATTAATCAATTATTAACATTTGCATCAATACGTGATGTTATTGATGAAAGGTATGAAAAACTTTTCCAAGCAAGGAAAGAATTGAAATCTTTTTTGATAGCTGAACAGAAAAAAGAAAAAGAAGAACGAGAAAAATTAAAAGAAAAGGAAAAAGAGGGTAAAGTAGAAGAAGAAGATCCAGAACCTAAGAAAATAACTCGTAATAATTGTAAAGAAGAGAAGAAAAAAGAAGAATATGAGACAAAATTAAAAGAATTACAACAAGCCTCTAGGGATGATCAAATGATGGTACTTTTAGGCTCTGATAGAGCGTATCGAAAGTACTGGCGCTTACTATCTATTCCAGGTATATAATGAAATTTTTTTAGATACTCTCTAAATAAAAAAAATATTTTTGTATTATTACAACATACGATTTTGTTTAGGTGTATTTGTTGAAAATGTTGTCACGTCGTTAGGTACATGTTTACCAGAAGGTACTCCATACATGCCAGAACTTGCAGATAAAAAAGCATTAAATTCTTACTTAAAAAATAAATTTGAAGACGAAGTTAGTGATAAGGAAAATAGCTTTAAGAAAAATAAATCTCCCAAAAAAGTCAGCTTCACTGATAAAAATGGAATGAAATCCCCTCGTAAGGATGTAAAACAAAAAGACGTTCGTAAAAGTTTAATGGCCTGTACTGGTACCAAAGAGTGCCCGGTACATGTAAATAGACCAGGACCTAAATGGAGTTTTTACAGTAGTGAACAAGATATAGATAATTTAATAAATTCACTCAGTGAAAGAGGATTACGAGAATCAGAACTTAGGAATAATCTTATACACGAAAAAGAAAGTTTGATATTTGCTATAACCAATTGCCCGAAACATAAATTTAATTCTGAAGTTGTAAGTATATTGTTTTACCTTTTTATAAATTATAATTTTCTCTAATAAAACATTAATTTTTCTTCACAGTTTGTTGATCCACCAAAAGATGTATCAAAATTGACTAAAAAGAGCAAAGTTGATAATACTCACCACAATTATCCTGCTGATATGCCAATTGATGAAGTTTTAGCACTAACTCTGCGTGACTATATTTTGGATTTAGAAGATAAAATCAAAGTTGGTGGTCTGGGTTCATTAAAAGTAAATAATCGTGATGTGTGGCGGAATGCCATTAACAGTGGCAAGTATGATAAACAGTGTGACAAACTTGTATTTGGTTTAACTGAGACTCCAGTTGATTTTGCTGTAAATGCTACATTAGATAAAATCAAAACAGAATCTAAAAGTAGTAGACCTGGAACTCCCGATTCTGAAGTTGGTAGTTCTAATACAAAAGTTTATCGTGACTTAGGAAAATATTTGGGTCTACCAGACAAAAATGAACCTACTACAGATCCAAAGCAGCAAACTGCAATCAAGCAAATGGCATGTGCGATTTTGCAAGTATCTCATGCTATTGAACATAAGTACCTGAAAAAGAAACCACTAGGTATCGATGAAAAAGATAAAAAGTGGTCCAGTGAAGAAGCTAGAGATAGGTGGGAGCAATCACTTATGGCATCCACAAGTTGGTCTCAACTTTTTGTACATTTAAATACATTAGACAACAGTATTGTTTGGAGTAGAAGTGCATTAAACGCGCGGTGTCGTATTTGTCGAAAATGCAGAGATGCAGAAAATATGTTACTCTGTGATGGTTGTAATAAGGGGCATCATCTTTACTGTTTAAAGCCAAAATTAACTGTAAGCACATTTACGAAATTTGCTTAACATTTTATTTTGTGCAAATAATATTTTTGATCTTCTCTATTTTTTTTCTCGATATAGGCTGTACCGGCAGGGGACTGGTTTTGCAATGTTTGCAAACCACGGGAAAGTAAACCAAAAGAAAAAGCAAAAAAGAGAAGAAAATTTGAAGACGAAATTGAGGAAGACACATCTCTTACTAAAGAAACTAGGCACTGTCGTGCGAAAAGAGTTGTGGATAGTGATGATGATGAAGAAGCTGATGATCAAAATGAAGACAGCAGACATGAAACGTAAGATAGAAAAATATTATCATAAAAAGAAATGATTGTTGCTAAAAAAAATTTAATTTTTAGGTCAAAACCGATACAAGTTTGTGCAGTGTGCGAAAGTGACGGAAAACTTATTGCGTGCGATACTTGTTCAAAATCTTTCCACATCGACTGTCTAGATCCGCCTTTATCTAGAACTCCCAGAGGTCATTGGACCTGTACTGGTTGCAAAACAAGAAAAAATAATCCAAGATCAGGTAATATAATGTGTATTAACTGACAAATATGATGCTCACTTAACTTGAATTTTCAGTAGAGAAATTATGTAGAAGTGATATTATATCTTTATTATCATATTATATAATTATTTATATGTATATAATATTAAAGAGCGGTTATGTTTTTATTTTATTTATTTTTTTTTTTTTTGAACGTTATTAACGTTTTATAATTTTCTATTTTAGTAAATTTTATAAAATAATTTTTTATATTAAACGATATAATTGTATAACATTTGAATTTCAAGTTTTAAGAGCATAATTTTAAAAATAGATATAAAAAAGAACAAAGTAAGGTTTAGTTTTGGGTATGTTTATTAGTAGTGAAAGGCCGTGAGAAGGATAGAGAGACGGAAAGACCATCCGCTGCTGCGGCGCGTTCTCGCATCCACGGCTTCGCCAAGAGCCTTCTTACTAATGACTATAAAGACTGGGATGGTCTGTATTAAGTTATTCGTGTTTTTTCCGTTACTTGGTAGACCCATTAGAAATTTATTTCTCTTCTCAGTATCATTATTTAAAACCTTATTAAACATTTTTAATCGACTAATCTAACAAAAATTAAGTAGTAAAAAGTTTTTATTTTTATTTTTTAAAAAGCCCTAACTATTCGTACACATTTAAAACTTTAAATAATATTAATAATTTTTTTTTGTAATTTTTTTTCTTTCTAAAACACAATCGATTTTAAAATTTATTTAAAAAAATTATAAACATCCACATTTTACATTATTATGGTATTCTAATTTTTTATATGCTTTTAAATACTTACAGACAGTAGTGCATCTGAAGAAATTGAACATTCAAGGACAACAAGAAGAACAGCAAAAAGAGCAGCAGAAATTGAACATGAAGAAGAAGTGAAGCATACCATTAGAGGTTGTAAATCACAATTGCAAGGTTTATTAGCTGACATTACGCGTCATCGAGATTCTTGGCCATTTCTCGCACCTGTCACAACTGAGGAGGTTCCTGATTATTATGACTACATTTCCAAACCAATGGATTTTGGTACAATAAAGAAAAAGCTTGAAAATAATGATTATTCTACATTACAAGCATTTTATAGTGATTGCTTATTGGTCTTTGATAACTGTCAAACATATAATACAGACCATAGTGATGTGTACAAGTAAGTAATACAGCATTTTATTTACAAGTTCGGATGCCAGAGACAATGTATGCTTATAATACTAATCGTTTTTCTCGTCATTCATATAACATTTAGTCGACGTTTTCAATCAATTTTTTAAAAATTCATTATATCGTGTCAAACTCACGTAATTTATGTATTTTTATTTTAAAATGCTAAGAAATTGTCATATTTACTGCATGTATTTTGTGCTATAATCCTTTCGATAAAGAAATCAAAATAATCAAACATTTCTGTTTTACACAAAGATTACATTCACTTTGCATGTTATAGAATTCAAAATTAAATTAGTGCAATCACTTAAAAATTAGTAATATATGCATGATTTAACTATAGGTGGTAATGGAAACTGGTACGGATTGTTATACATGAACTCAGGCGATTATCATGATGCAAGGCTGTACTCTTTGGCTTCCGAACATCAAAATTATTTTATTAAAGAATGTCTTTACCTTCACCTAATTAGTTATGTTTTTAGGGCTGGTATGAAGCTATTGAAGTTTTTTGAAAAACGGTGCAAAGACCTTAATCTCAATTATAATGAAGATGAAGTACGACAACCAAATGCCAAAATGCAAAAACTTGAAAGAAATGGCAATCAGAATGGTGTAGAACACAGCGAAGAAGACGATGATGATTCAAATCATAGCTAGAAAAGATTAAGCATCTTTGTGCGTAATAATAATTTACAACGACTTGCCTTCTTAAAAATCCTAAATTAAAATCAATTTGGTTATTAATTGTATGGATTTTAGTGCAGCAATGTCTGTTAAAGGTGGTCGTTTATTTGTAAATTAAACTCTTGAAGTTTATCGTTACGGTGAAATTTTTTTTTAGTTGGAACAAATTATGGAAGCTTATAAAGTGTTAAAAATTAAGGGCTTGACTGATCAGTAGAGATTATTATTGACAACTGATTTAGTCAATATCAAGACGCTTTTTTTATTCTTAGATAGTTTGCACATGTTTAATTCATAAATTTCTCTTTAGGCCTGACTGAGATTAGTATTATTCATTGAAACTTGAACTTCTCAGTAAAAAGCCTTATTACAATGTGAACCAGTGTGGGAGACTTAATTCACGAAGTCCCAGTTTAAGTATCCTATTTAGCACTTCTCTTACACCTATTGTTTCATAATATTGTTATACAATCCACTTGATTCATAAATTATTATTTATTCGTTTAACTATATATTTACACTCTAGAATAGAACAAAGGAGATATTGCATATATTTGTCGTCTTATAAACATTTTTAAGTCTCTATATGATCTGCGAATTACAACATTCAGAGCTGCAAGCTTATGCAGGTTAAAATTTTAGATTTTATTTTATTTGAAAAACATGGGTTTTTTTTTTAAGAAAATCCAGGCTTGTTCGTACAGAACTTTATTTACTGGATTTTTAGAATTTTAATTTTTTCAAATTGTTATAGTAACAGTACTTAGTTTTGCCATAGCGAGAGATCTATCTGATCATTTTCAAGTTTGTTAGGATAAATCTTGGGCTGGACCTACCCAAATTTTAAAGATAAAGGATTTGGACATTGAGCATTATCTTGTACAGCACAATTAAAAATCATTTGTAATGAATGTACGTTTTATACAATTAATTTGGTAATAAACACTTTCAAAAACAAAAAAATAATATCTTATTATTATTTACCAAGAGACATTTTTATTTTTTTATACAGTTTAATTTCTTATATTAATGCCTCAAAACAGAATTTGTTATTGTTACACTAGAACTTTTCATCATAATATAGAAACATAATGTAACTAATGTTCACCTGAAAATTCTTTCCTGTGAATTTCATCCCATTTCTTCACATTCTCAGGAGAATATGCTGCAATATGAAAATTCAAAATATTTTTATAGCAGTAAAATCAATAATGTTTGAATTGTTAATAAATTAAAAATGAATACTTACACAATTTCTGAATCTTGTAGAAGATAGGTGCACAAACTATAGATGCAAAAATCAAGTACTTGAAGCCCCAACTGTGAGTATAATAATATTTGAATGGGAATTGAGCAATTTTTGCGGAGTATGTGTATGGGAACTTCATTGGTCGTGCAGGTTCATCAGCCATGGTTGCTAAAAATAATAAAAATATTAATATTATTAATTGTATAATGTATGTTAATATTAGAAATTTAAATGCAAATTTTGATAAGTTACAAATTTTAGTTAAGAGTCTGAAGATAAAACCATATATAATTGTATGTTCGGAATCGTGGAACCTTGAGCACTACAGATATTTTAGATTATCTGGTTATGATATACTATACAATCATAGCAAAATAAATCAAAATGATGGGGTAGTTGTTTGCATCAAGAAAAAAGTAACTTATAAATCGGAAGTAATTTAAATAGGTAGGCTTAAAATTTTACACACAATAATAAAACTAAATAATAACAGCAATATTGAAATATCAGCTTTATACAGATGTCACGATCTGCCCTGTACAGAATTTATTTGGAATATGAAAACGTTACTAAGTCTAAAAAGAAATTCAAAAAACCATTTAATTATAGGAGATTTTAATATTGATATTTTAAAATGTAATAATATAAGTGAGGAATTTTTAAACAATTTACTTGGAAATGGATATTTCCCTGGTTTTATTGGAATAACGAGACCAAACGAAAATCACAAAAGTGGTAATGGAATTTGTATTGATAACATGTTTATAAAAACAGAAAATATTAATACTAAAACCTATAAACTAAGTATACCAACACCAGATCACTATCCATTGATTATTGAAGTTGAAAAACCTCAATATAACAAGGAGTCAGTCAATAATATAACTTACAATTATAAAAAACTGTTTAATGTGGCAAGTGTTATAGACTGGCAAAGTATTAAAACAATTAAGGGGGTGCCATAGTCGTACCGTTACCGACCGAGAAATTCACACAGTTTCAAGCTGATTAAGGGGATGCCTTACTCGTACTATTACCGACCGAGCAATTCACACAGTTTCAAGCTGATTAAAAATAAAATACGTCGAATCACAAAAAATCAAGAGAACACTCTTCTGTGTTTTTTAACGTTCTATCATCCAGTCAAAGTTTGGAGTCGAAATATCAAGCCGTTTTTTCAAAAACTTTGAACGAAATTAAATTTCGTTTGTTCAAAGTTTTTGCAGAAATGACTTGATATTTCGACTCCAAACTTTGACTGAATGATAGAACGTTAAAAAACACAGAAGAGTGTTCTCTTGATTTTTTGTGATTCGACGTATTTTATTTTTAATCAGCTTGAAACTGTGTGAATTGCTCGGTCGGTAATGGTAGGACTATGGCACCCCGTTAACAGGGTTCCATAGTCCTACCATTACCGACCGAGCAATTCACACAGTTTCAAGCTGATTAAAAATAAAATATGTAAAATCACAAAAAAACAAGAGAACACTTCGCTGGGGTTTTGAACGTTCTATCATCTAGTAAAAGTTTGGAGTCGAAATATCAAGTTGTTTTTGCAAAAACTTTGAACGAAACCGAATTTTGTTTTGTTCAAAGTTTTTGCAAAAACCACTTAATATTTCGACTTCAAACTTTTACTAGGTAATAGAACGTTCAAAACCGCAGCGAAGTGTTCTCTTGTTTTTTTGTGATTTTACATATTTTATTTTTAATCAGCTTGAAACTGTGTAAATTGCTCGGTCGGTAATGGTAGGACTATGGACCCCCGATAAGAGGGTGTGGTACTCATGTACTTTATTTTACCGGCAGAACACGGTAAATTCTATATTATTAAAATAAATATATCGAATTACGTCTTATAAAGAGATAGTTGCCCTGCGCAATGTAATAATCTACCAGCCCACGCAGTTTTAAACTCAAATTTCAACGACACCCTAACAAATTTTGGGAACAAAAATAACCGAAATTTCGTTCGCAAAATTTTTTAGGGTGCCGTTGATGTTTGGGCTCAAAACTGCGCAGGCTGGTAGATTATTACATTGCACAGGGCAACTATCTCTTTATAAGATGTAATTCGATATATTTATTTTAATAATATAGAATTTGCCGAGTTCTGCCGGTAAAACAGAGTGCATGAGTACCACACCCCCTTAAGGATCCAAACCTTGCTATTAATATGTTAATAAATAAAATTAAAGAATGTCAAGATAAAGCCACTGGTATAACAAGACAAAATATTCATAAAAAAAATCTCTTTCCTAGATCAGGTTGAATTACAACAGCAATTATGAAATCGTGTAAAAACAAAGAATACCTTTACAACAGAATGAAAAAAGAACCAAATAACAATCAAATAAAAGAGACATATAAAAACTATGTAAAAATATTAAATAAAGTTATAAAAAATGCTAAAATCAGTTATGAGAAACATAGGATTAAAGCCAATATAAATAATGCTAGACATTTATGGAAAATAATAAATTCTAAGATTGGGAAAAAAGAAAAAAGCAATAACAATAATATTAATAAAATGACAAAAGAAAATAATGAAATATTGACTGAACCTAATAATATAGCTAATTATATGAATAATTATTTTTGTAATATTGGTGAAATATTGAGTAATAGTATTAAAATAACTAGAAACAAAAATATAAGTTTATCTCCTAGTAATAAAAATTCTATATTTTTAAGACCGACTAATGCATTGGAAGTACAAACAATTATTGAAAATATGAAAAACAAAAATGGAGGTGTAGACACTATACATGCAAAAACTATTAAGACAATATACATTTTGATATCTGATACTCTAGCTTATATTTATAATCAATGCATCGAACAATCTGTATGGCCTGATGCTCTTTAAGATTTCAGATATTGTGCCAATCTATAAGTCTGGTAGCAAAGTGGATGTTGCTAACTATAGACCAATATCTTTGATTTCAAATTTGGCTAAGATCTTGGAAAGATTAATTTACAATAGAATTTATGATTTTATTCGCAAACATAGAATATTATCCAGTAAACAATTTGGTTTTGTAAAAAACAGGGGCACTAAAGATGTTTTAAGTATGATAACAAACAAGATATATGAAAACCTAGACAGAAGCAAGCCTATAGCGATCACCTTCTTGGATCTTGCCAAAGCTTTTGATACTGTTAATCACACCATACTAATGAAAAAACTTTATAACTACGGAATTAGAGGCAATGCCTATAAGTTTTTGGAAAATTATCTACAAAACAGATATCAGAAGGTGAGGATTGACCAACATGAAAGTGATCGCACAAATGTAAAATCAGGTGTACCTCAGGGTACAATTTTAGGCCCACTTTTATTGATTTTATATGTCAACGATCTTTTAACTATGATGCCAGATGGCACAACATATTCATATGCCGATGATACTGCTGTATTAGCAGAAGGAAAAACTTAGAAAGCCGTTGAGTTTAAAATGAATGACTATTTAGATAAAATTGATGACTGGTTGACTCTAAATAGATTGTCTCTAAATGTAAAAAACACTGTTTACATCACTTTCGGTAATTACTGTGATAGCGTCCCAAAAGATATTGATATAAGAATGAAAAATTATATATTAAAGTTGAAGAATGTAAATGTTTAGGTATAATTTTTGATTTCAACTTAAAATGGGACAGTCACACTCAATATATTGTAAAGAAAACTAAATACTTGATTTTTGTTTTTTACAAAATGGCGAAATATATGCAGACTGATACAATGAGAATAATATATTTTGCACTATTTCATAGCATTATTAATTATGGAATAATCGCATGGGGAGGAGCCTATAACAACAGCTCAGACGTGCTTCAAAGAGTGCAATATAGATTAATCAAAATAATTAACAAAAACAGATTCATACAAAATAACCCGATGAACCTAAAACAGTTATTTGCATAATTTCCCTAGATTTTAACTATAGTACACTAAAAGAACTTTACTTGAACTCCAATAGTAAAACAAGGAAAAAAAAGCATTGCTATACCTAAAAGAAGTAAAACTGTTAGCGAAAAAAGTAGTTATGTTATTTGTTATTTCAATTAAAATTTATAACAGTCTACCGAATGACATGAAGACTTTAGATCAAACAAAAATCTCTACCAAAGAAAAGCTTAAAAAATGGATACAAGAATATTGTTAATTAATCTTAAAATAAATATAATTTACTTTTTAATAAGATATAATATATTTTGTTACCATAAAGTGTAATTAAAGATCAATTGACTATTGCGTTCTTTATTTTTAGTTATTTAGTTTTAAGTTAGTTTTTAAGTCCAGTACCGCAAACAGGAAACTGTGCTTTCCTCTGCGGATTTACTTATACATGTAAATGTAATGTAATTACTACTGGTAAATAAATAAATAAATAATTTCGTAGGTATTCCTTTTTCCGTAATGAAATGTGCAAACCACTTTGTTACATAAATCAGTGCCATTGAGGTTATTTTTCCCGGAATTGCAGATGTACAAATTTTATTTTACATTTTCTTAGTCATTGTAACAACAAGTTTCTTTATACCACTCTAACCTCAAAATCACAACTTTGGTATGATTTTTCGGCGCTCGTGGTATAAAATACCGTTCGAAACTAGTGCGTAAGTCGATTATTTAGCTGGTCTGACTTTTTCGCACTCGCTTCGCTCGTGCAAAAAGTCACACCAGCTAAATAATCCACTTCCCCACCCGTGTCGAAATGTACTATTATGTAACAATCACGTAAAATTTAGGCTGTTGTTAATGTATGAAAGATTTCCTAACTTCAAAAAATGTACAACATGTATTAATAGATGAAAGGATACTTGAAAATGTTTAAAATTACATAAATTTTGGCAATTAGGTATTGGTAATTGACTAAAGAAATTATATTCCTTCTTGTGTGGAAAATATTTTCTTGTGAAAAGTACACGATAGTAAAGTACGAACTTTACGATGGATGTGTTAAAAACGTTATTTGTACGACAGATTTCCAAACCTCAAAATGTACGATATATATATTAAAACATGAAAGGACACTTGGAAATTTTGACAATTTTTGATAATTGACTAAAGAAATAATATTCTTTCTTGTCTGGAAACTATTTTTTTGCCTGTTATATCAAAATTCTCGTTACTGAAACGATGAGTATTTTTGTCGCGATAGACAAATCTGTCGTACATATAGTAACGCCGTAAAATTTAAGAAGATAAATAAATTCGTTTTCATATTGTCATTTGTACTAAAATATTGATTTATCACCCAAATTTAATGTATGACGATGATGTATTATATTAAGTTCATGATGAGCCAATTACATAAGACTAGCAGTAATGTTATTATAATATTTGATCGTCAAGGGTAAAATAAATGACAACGATTGCTTACCTGTTTTTTTCTTAACCTTTCAGGAATAAAAGGAAAAAGGGAATGAATTTGGGATCTCCCTTGCCAATGGTACTTCAATATGGGAGACGAGCGTGCGGTGGGGTGTAACCATATATACAGTGAATCCACATTGCATGCCGTATGCCGTCAGAAAAATAGTTGTTGTCCGAAATCTATAATATTTATAACTCTATGGATACAATTCCTATAAGATTTATAACCATAGAGTTATAAATCCTATAGATTTCAGACAACAACTTTTTTTCTGACGGTGTACAGCATACGGTATACGGCATACGGCATGCAATGTGGATTCACTGATATAACCAACTCTGTAGATACAGTATAAGGCTGCATACAAACAAGGTAGATTTCTGCTTTGATCGCTCCTTAGATAACTATTTGCTCATTGAAGTTTGAACTAAGATTACACAAATTATCGATTTTATTATAACAGTGAATCCACATTGCTTGCCGTATGCCGTATGCTGTATGCCGTCAGAAAAATAGTTGTTGTCCGAAATCTATAATATTTATAACTCTATGGTTACAATTCCTATAGGATTTATAACCATAGAGTTATAAATCCTATAGATTTCAGATAACAATTTTTTTTCTGACGGCATACAGCATACGGCATACGGCATGCAATGTGGATTCACTGTAACTCAATAATATGTAGTAGTTGCTACAAGTAGTATAAGGAAACATCTTTATTTATTTCAAATACTTAATAAAAAAGTCATCATTTAAATCGCTTTTGCATGTAAACATTGCGATACCTTGACCATACATAGAGTGCATGTATTTTTGTATTCTTTGCGTAAATAAATGAATTTTTTATGATAGATAAATTTTGAAAAATATTATAATTTTTTTGCTTGGTTTTTCATTAACTACAAGTACCAGAGGCATTCGAAATTAAAGCCGAGGTCCCCAGGCGGAAATGATCTTCTATAATAAAAGTTAAAAAAAGTTTATAACTGATATTAGCAGATTATAAAGTCAGGATTTGAGACTTTTATAAAAGTCTAAAACTATTATAAATAGTTATAAATAGTTATTTACTTTTTTAAGTTTTTTGGATTGCCGAAAAATGTGAATATTTGATCAGTAAAAAAAAGTAAATAACTATTAATAACTATTATCAATTTTTAATAATTGAAAATAATTATTTTAAACTTATAATTAATAATGATTTCATATAATAAGAATTTTAGAATGATTTTAAAGTTTAAATTCATTCAAAACTATTTAAAACTATTAATAACTATTATTATCAAATAAAAAAAGTTTATAACTGATAATAACTTTTTACAGATTGATTTTATGGTTATCCACTGCAGCCCAAAAAAGTAAATACAAGTTTATAACTGTTATAAACTTTTTTTAGCTGTTCATAACAGAAGAAAACTGTCGATAACTTTTATAAACTGTTACTATAGTCTCAAATCCTATCTTTATAAACAGTTATGAACAGTTATAAACTTTTTTTTAAATTATAAAAAGTTATATATTGTTATTAATAATTATTTGTAAAGTTTTATTTCCGCCTGGGTCTATAGAAATTACTACTATTCATCCATGAAATATCATTTATTTATTTTATAGTACATTTCGACACGGGTGGGGAAGTCGATTATTTAGCTGGTGTGACTTTTTGCACGAGTGAAGCGAGTGCGAAAAAGTCACACCACCTAAATAATCGACTTACGCACTAGTTTCGAACGGTATTTTATACCACGAGCGCCGAAAAATCATATCAAAGTTGTGATTTTGAGGTTAGAGTGGTATAAAATATTTTTATTTATTATACATATGAAAAATATATAAACTATAGTCAAATACGTTATAAGTAGTGTCAACCATACTGGTATTGATAAAAGCGATTCATAATCTTGTTTCCTTTTACAGTCCTATATTTTCTGAGTATATACTACAAATGTGAATTATAAACAAGCGCCGTAATGAAACTATTCATAAAATAATATTTTAAAAGTAAAATTTATATCTAAAACGCAATAACACCGGTTCGTATTTGTCCGTTGGCAATTGCCATTTTTTCGAAAAAGTATTTACAAAGAGGTTCGATGCGATGTTAGCGCCCCGTCGGTCTAGTCCAGATGGTTTCAAACGTTTTCACGCTTGCGGTTTGTTTCATCTTTCGTTTTGAGTAATACCTAACTCCCTTTGCCACGGCTATAACGTTCTTCTCGCGGATTTTTTTCGTGATACGCCAGTCAAGTAAGTCCAGAAAGGTAAAATAATCTCTAGGAGAAGCAAGATGTCACCGAGGAGAACGAGAAAAGGTAAAGCTCATATCTTGTAACTTTTGAGTAAAGTAAGCATTTTGAGAAAAAAGTAGATAATGTTTGGGCGGGCTCAAGCGCGGTACCTATATACACAATGTACGCTCGAATATGGCGTGCAATTTGGCGCCTTAAAACGAAAACCCAAAACAATGCAATATAGCTTTCATTGTTATCGCAACAGTAAGATTATCAAATCAATGATATTCTACGGTGAAATGTATTAACTAGTACAAGTTAGAAATACTTAATAAATGTTCGATTTTAAATAACTGAATTTTTCACATTTTTTCATCCTTTCCTCACGTATACTTTACTTCCCGCAAAATATGAGGGTAATTTTTGAGTCGGCGTCCTTTTTTTTTAAACACTTGCGACCTTGTTGGTATCGGAATTTGTATAGGTTGTATATCTGTCTATAGGTAAGGGACTGAATGGGATCAACAGTAATTTTCTTAGTCCTAAACAAAATATAGGTAACTAATATTGAAAATATTAATTTTCAGGTACTATTAGAGAAAGTAGGAATGATATATCTATTAATAACAGTTTGAAGTCTATTTCTAAATCAGTACGAAGTAGTCGTCGTGTTAATAAAAGTAAGTTTATAAATATTTTCAACTAGAATGTACTATAATTTTATTTAAACAATATTCTTATTGATAAGGTCAAACTGCTAAGGACTTAGAACAAGAAAGTGACAATCCTGTAGAAATTAATAATTTAGCCGATAATACTGTAGCTACAAGTTTTTTAAATGATACTTCTACTATCACAAGGAATCGACGAAGGAAACTTCAAGAAATATCAACAAATGAAGAAAATTTATTATCCATGACTTTTGAATCTTCAACAAACTCAAAAACTAAGAAAAGTAATATTAAATCTCCAAGGTCAAAGAAACAAAATAAAAATACTAAGACTCAGATTACTGATGCAAGTTTGCTTATTAGTGAGGATGAATCTTTTAATCAGAAAAGTAATAGACAAGTATCTTATGCTACTGACAATTTAATAAGTGAAGATGAAGAAGTTCCACAAAAGACAACTAGGAATAGGAAAAAAATTAAGTTGGATCACCAAGCATCATTTACAGAAAGAAAAGATAGCATAACACCAGAAAAATCATTAACTGGTAATATTACTCCAAAGACTAGTCCCTTAAATGTGTCATTTACACCTCATCGCTCTACAAAGACACCTAAAAAATCGCCAGTGAATTTAGGATCTCCTAAAACACATTCACGGTATTCTCTTAAAGCTTTAAATGTACCAAGAAAGCTTCCCATTACAGACTCTCCACCATCTTCAGAAGAGTCTAACAGCTCATTACAATATCCTAAATCGAATATAGGCAATGATGTGGCAAAAAGTAAAACTAACAATGAGACAAGAGTAAAATCAGAATTATCCAATAAAAAAAAATCAACATCACCTACATTAAAAATAAAATCAAGATTTTCCAAGTCTCCCAAAATAGTACTTAAAACTCCAAAATCTAAAACAAGCAAAAAGGCATCTAAAAAATCACCTAAGTCTACTTCACCAAAAAAATCTCGAGTATCACAAAAAGATACTACATCTGTTGGATCAAAAGAGTCGCAAGAATTTGATTCTTTTCTAATATCTGAAGAGGTAACTACAGTAGATTCATCGAAAAAATTGAATAAGTCTTCTAAAATTACATCACCAACAGAATCTAAAAAGTCACAAAAACATAGTGAACTAGATAAATCACTTAAAACTAATACGTCACTCAATTTAAAAAAGACTCCTGATTTGTCATCAAAATCTAAAAAGTCACCAAAATCTATGCTTATACAACCTAAGAAATCACCTAAAATAATTTTTCCATTAATTTCGAAAAAAATGCCCAAAATTGTTTTAAATTTAAAATCAAAAAAATCACCATTGAAATCTCCTAAAAATTCATCACCTTCTAAGTCAAAGAAATCACCAGTTAAAAAAGTAAAAACTCCATCACCATCAAAATCCACGAAATCATTGTTAAAGACACAAAAAACTTCATCACCATCAAAATCCAAGAAGTCATTGGTTAAGACACCCAAAACTCCATCACCACCAATATCAAAGAAGTTTCCAATAAAAACAACTGGAACTTCATCACCACCACAAACAAAGAAATCACCGGTAAAAACACCTAAAACACCATCACTATCAAAATCATTAAAAAACACTTCTCCATCACAAGTTGGAAGATCTTCAATTAAGTTACCAATTAGAAAATCAATTGCTAGTAATGATTTGTCAAGAACTTCATCCATGAGTCCAAGGGTGGTTGTAAATAAATTATCTACTCCTCAATTGAAAAATTCTACTTTAACTTCAAAACCTAATCAACCAAGTATAAAATTGATACCAGTAGATCATGCAGTAAAAATAGCTGTAACTCCAAAACAACAAAAAATATCACCAAAATCATTGAAATCTTCAATTAAAAGGCAATCCACTTTTACTATGAAACTTACAACTCCTGCAAGAACTATTAAAACTCAATTGAATATATCTAAGAAATCTAATGAAACCAATTTAAGTTTTATTAGTACTACACCATCTTATTTAAACAAAAATCGTTCAATTTTAAAACCTACAAATACTTCAACACCAAGAGAAAGGTTTACACAGGCTTCACGCTTGGCATCAAATCAAAACAATTTATCACTAAATAAATTAAAAGATTTAGGTAAGGTAAATAAGTTACCTAATGCAAAATCTAAGGCAATTAAACGGTTAGATAAAGAGAGTCAAATTACAAAAGATCATCCTTTACTAGAGGATGAATCTGAACCATCTTTTGATGATAGTTCATTAATTCATATGAGTGATGTTTTTGATTCTGATAATTCACAAAAGAATAGCACATTCGAAATGACTAAAAATAGTCCAAAAAGTCCAAGAAAAAAAACATCTCCGAAAGGTAGAAATGCCTCTCAAAGAAGTAACAAAAGTGATACTTTTGAATTAACGAAGAATATAAATACATCAACTAAAGGTAAGTCTATAAAAGATAATACATATGAATTAGAAAATCCTAAAACTCCTGGATTACAAAATAAATCACGAAAAAGAAGAGTCGATGAAGCTGAATTAAGTACAGAAGAACAAAGAGATTCTAAAAGAAACTGCAGAGTACATTTTGCTACTCCTAATTTGGGAAATCAGGTTCAGTCCTCTGGTATAAATAGATTAGGTACACCTGGTCATGCAATTCAACAGAAAAGGACACCTATATCACAAAGTAAAACTAGAACTCCTTTAAGACAGTCATTAGTTGATAGAGTGGAAAGTAGACAAAGACTGAAATCTCTATCACAGGTAAAAGTAACTTTAAATACTCCTATAAATAAAAGGCAATCGATTTCATTGTCTGATTCAACTCTAAAATCTCGAAAGAGTAACCATGAAATATTAGCTGCCTCAGTCAAGCGTCTTAGTAGACCAAGAGTATTTGCCAGCTCCGAAAAAAAACAAGGTAATAATAATGTTAGTATATTACATAAATTAAGTTGATAATATTTTTATAGTAAAAAAAAATTTCTTAATATTATAGGACCAAAAACTCCAGCAGCTACAAAAATACCTAATTTTGCTGAGATTCACAAAAAAAATTTTGCTAAGATGGAATCATTGGTAGATTTGAAAAAGCGTGTTGAAAAACGGCACGTACTGAATTCTGCAACATCTAGTACTAAAAAAAGTAATATAAAATATTTTTAATAATTTAATAATGCGAATTTTGTTACAAGAATTTTATTTTATTTTCTTAATTTATAATTCGTTTAGTAAATTTACCAATTCAGGAGAGAGGAAACAACAAACTAGCTCCAGTTGATTTAACTAATAGTGCTTATAACAGATTTGGGTTTAAACTAAGAAAAAGTGATGCTGTTAATATAATTTCTAAGAAACAAGTGGGAAGTAAAGATTCAAGGTAAATACTGAATAAAATAAATATAATAAAAATTCCATTTCATATGCTATATAATTATTATTATGTTTTAGAGAGAAAAAGCGAGAAGAAGCAAGAAATACTCTAAAAGGTGTACGCATGAATAGGCGATTTGAATTACAAATGAAATCTCGTATTAAAAACTCGTAACAAGATTGTTTTATTTTATTTTTCAAGAAAATATATTTTTTATGTAAATACAAATAACTATTTACAATTTTTTATACTTTAGAAATTAGAGACTATTTAAAAATTTTGACTTAGGAGGTAGTCTTTTGGAAACAAAAATATAATTTTGGTGAAAACGAATTTTACGCAAAATTTTCTTAACTTAAAATCTTAAAATTAAATGAATTGGTGCGTAGCAAATGATTTACGTTAAAAATTATACATTTTTTTAATTATTGGATTGATTTATTTGACAATGAGATGTCACTAGTATTTTAAGTGGTTCTTATGAAATTTGTAAAATCGTTACGCACGGAAGTTGTGATTGTAAAAATTGGTTTAATTTTTTATTTTTAATATATATATATATAAGTATAGGTTTAATTTGAACTGCAGTGTGTAAAAAGTGTTTATCTATCATAAAAACTGTTGTTACATGCTCTCCACATATAAATATAAAATACTTATGTATTATCAGACCCATCAAACTATTGCAATAAAAATATGATTATAAAAAATATTTTTTTAGATTATTTTCGGATGTTTCTTTATTTTATGAGCATGTGAAGGAAGCGAAGACAGCATACTGAGAACACAAATACGTAAAAAGGGCCCCGTGAGGGTGCTGTTCCATGAGATTGTAATTATATTTATATATAATTTATGCAATTGTCTATGCATTACTTTTATAAATTTCACAAATACATTAAACAAATAACTTTTACTTGCACCATTTTGCTCATCTTTCTATTTACAATTGATTTCTTTATAATTAATTACGAACGAATGTAATATTATTATGAATCGGATTTACTCATTTATTCGAATCAATCTAACTGATTACTTTCAAGTTTCTAAAATCGTTGTAAGTTTTCTGTTTACACTTTTAAATTTCTCAGGTTAGCGCGCCGCAGCGCTATTCCGGGAAATCCATTCCGTTTTGATCATTCCGGTTTTGTGTGCATGCATCTCATGGGGCGGCACCTCTCGCATTCAGTTGTTCAGTTCCGTCGAATATATTGTGAATATATATATATACATAAGTATATATAAATATATCCACAATGTATTCGACGGAACTGAAAGGACAATGTATTTACACCCGATGGACATTGATTCGTGTGGAACGTGTCTAGTCAATTTTAAAATCCTGCAATCTCATTGGACGATTCCAATTTAGAGTTAATGATTACACTTGAATTGTCCAATGGGATTGCAGAATTTTGAAATTTACCATGTACGTTCCACACGAATCAATGTCCATTGGGTGTACATAAGGAGCCTTCTACAACCTCACGCAAAAACTGTGCGTGCACGCAAATTTCACTAGATTTCACTAGAATAAGAAGTGCAACCAACCTTGATTAAAAATAAAAACTTTTTTCTAACCTCAAACAAACAATTCATGAATGGTTTTCTGGAGACAAAGTGTGTCAATTTTTAGTCAAGTTTGGTTGCACAACTAGCTCTAGCAAAATCTAGTGAGATTTGCGTGCACGCACAGTTTTTGCATGAGGTTGTAGATGGGGCATTAGAACCGTGTCGTGCTGTGTCGTGCAGGGGCCTTTCTACATATGTGTGTTCTGTGTGTTCTGTGTGTTCCCGACAAAGACAGATAGATCTGTTCCGTTTATGTAAGACAGAGACAGACATAGAGAGAAGTTGTCTAGAACACACAGAACACACATATGTAGAAAGGGCCCAGTGCCTTGCCGTACCGTGCCTTGCTCTTGCCGTGGCTTGCCGTTTCGTTCCGATTTCTATCAGGGAGAGTCCAGACTGACGCTGCGCGTACGATCCGCGGATGCGCGCTGTGCATCCAACCAATAGCAGCTTGGCTCGAGCGGACTAGATCATCTTTCTTTCTACTCGATTCCGCTCGAGCCAAGCTACCATTGGTTGGACGCGCAGCGCGCATCTGCGGATCGTACGCGCAGCGCCAGTCTGGATCCTCCTTCAAAGTGATATCATTTGAGACATCACGTGTGACAGAACGTGCTATCACGGCGCTGTGACGTTATTGTGGCCGCGCCCGAACGCATGTGATTGCACTTTGCACCCAGAGAGTATAGAAAAAGCACATGCGTATATATATATATATAGATACGCGCATGGTTTGGAGAACAACCTTTTCCTTTTGACACAATTTTATTGTCGGCTGTCAAAAAAATATTAATTTCTGTTGATTTGAGAAACATAAAAGAAATAAACCATGTTTTATGTGATCGGTTTGGGTTTAGGCGATGCAAAAGACATCACAGTGAAAGGTTTAGAAACTGTTAAAAAATGCGATCGAGTATATTTAGAGGCATATACATCAATTTTAACAGTTGGAAAAGAAAAACTTGTTAGTACTTACTTATCTTTTATATTACTCTAACATTTTTTTAATCATAATAGTCATCATTATTTCACTATAATAGTATTTATAACCTATAAAAAGTAACACAAAGTAATAGTTAATAATTTGAATTTTATTACACAGATGATCAATAAAATATGTTAAAAACTAAATAATTTATTTTTATTTTTTGTATTTTATTCAATTTCTATTCATAATTAACTTCAATATTTATATTTATAAATTTTTTGTTTTAATTTTTAGGAAGAATTTTATGAATGTAAAATTATTGTAGCAGACAGAGAAATGGTGGAAAGCGCTGCTGATGAAATATTAGAAGAAGCAGATCATAAAAATGTAGCATTCTTAGTTATTGGTGATCCATTTGGTGCAACCACTCACACAGATCTAGTATTACGTGCAAAAGAGAAGAACATTAAAGTTCAAGTTGTGCATAATGCCTCAATTATAAATGCTGTCGGTTGCTGTGGTCTACAATTGTATTCTTATGGAGAAGTAGTTTCTATACCATTTTGGACAGAAACATGGCAGCCAGATAGTTTCTTTGATAAAATAGTTGAAAATTACAAAAGAGGTTTACATACTCTTTGTTTGTTAGACATCAAAGTTAAAGAACCAACTTTAGAATCTATTTTAAAAAAGAAGAAAGTTTACCTACCTCCTAAATTCATGTCTGTAGCAGAGGCTGCAGATCAACTTTTGCAAATAATAAAAAAGAAAGCAAAAAATAATACAAACATTTTACGTAAGCTTAAAGCAATTTTTTATCTTTTATCAAACTTTATTTCATTACTATAGAATAATTTTTTACAGCTCTCACTCTATCCAATCTTGTAGTTGGACTTGCAAGAGTTGGTTCAGACGATCAGCAAATAACAGCTTGTTCCCTCTCTAAGATGAAAGAAGTTGATCTTGGTCCTCCTTTACACTGCCTTGTGATTGCTGGAAATGCTTTACATCCTCTTGAATCAGAATATTTATTACAATATGCTCTTGATAAAAGTGAATTTCAAGAGTTGGCACATTGAAGTTACAGTTTCATGTAATGGTAATAACATTATATTTGTTATCTTGCATTTTATTCAAGCAGGCTGTGAAAACGTGTTAAATGTAATCAACATATACCTATATATTGTAAAAAGCTCTTTTTAATTGATTTAACAAAAATGAGAATTTTTATACGATTATGTAAAAAAAAATTAATGAAAATAAAATGTTATTATAAAAATTGAAAAGGACAAATAGTTTATTTGAAAAATTTTTATATCAAAATCATACCATTTTGCAGTAACAATAATTTTTTTCATAAATTTATTATTCAATAATATTAGAATTTTATTGTTTTGTGTTTTTATTCAAACGAAATATTCTTATAAATCATAAAAAACTTGTTTTTTTTAGTGTCACCTGGTCTCATTCTTAATATTACCTCCTTTACAACCTCAATATTTCTTATTATTTTCAAAGTGTGCAATAATCGTAAAATAATAATGGCACAATTAATCTTTGTTCCGAAATGGCTCATTTAAATACTTGTATAGTCAAGTATACTGCGGCATTCTTGTGTACACGTAACAGCTATGGCTTACCATGTCGTCGCCCCGCGGCCATAGAAACTACCTAATCAATGGAAAAACATCGATCGACCCTTGGCGAAGGTGAAATTTACCGAAAAGCACGCTCAGTTGAGCGGAGAACTCTCTACCTGTCGCATTTAACATCGCGTCTCCAACAATAACGTTAAATATTGTTGAATTATGTTTTGTATATTATAAACTTATATATTATAATAACGTTGAATCTTTTATCTTTCTTTCTTGCAGGTGTGTATGTATAAGTATTTCAGAATGTTTACTTATTCTAAAATCTATTGTTAATATTGCTCGATTAAAAAATAGCCTTTAACAAATATGCCGTTTTTATAATTTTTAGTAAAATATTTATTAGAAAATATTAATTGTTATTATTAATTTTGTGTGTAGTAAATAAGTTCTGTTCTACTTTGACTGTCTCGGAAAAATAAATATTGCATGTTACGTGTGAATTTATAAAAATAGTCTCTAATTTATTGATTTGTTGTTTTGTACGTGATATTTTATATGTTGTGTCATTGAGTAATTCTTTCAAATAAACATAAACCGTTTTCTAACTCTATAAATAAGAATTTTATATCACAGTTTCTTTACACTATTTTGATATCGCAATTTGTTGTTTAATACGTTAATTATTTCAATTCTCAGTTATTCACGGAGTAAATAATTGATGCAAGATGGCAGCAACAATTCAAGACTCGAAGCTTGGAGATCGACTTTTTTTAACTCCAAGAGTGCCACAGGGATTAGCAGCAGCTGTCGAAGGCTTGACAAGGGAAGTAATTCGCCAACGCCCGGAAAATATTTACGTGTTCGCGGCGCATCATTTTGAAAAATTATTGCGCCTCCGCGAACAATACGACGATAGAATGATAAACAAGAAAAACGGAAAACTCTTACAAGGCATGAACAAGGCGACGAAAGAGCGCAATACTCACGTGAAAGCGAAAGGCGCAAATGACTGTGTGCCCAACAGTGGCTGGTCTTTGAACGAGACTGCAAAAGTGTTGGACCGACATCGAAGTATTTTCGGAGAAAGTGGCCAGAAAATCACAACAGACGAGGTACGCGAATTAGCCAACGAATCGATCATTCCTTCGTCAAAGGGTCATGAGAGCCCCAAGAAGAGGACGGACAGATTTAACGCGACGAATAAGTCAGTCACGGAAAAATACGCCGCTTCCAGTTCGCACAAAAGAAGAGAGCCTCCTCATATCATTTCCCATGATACACCTGGTAGAAGCAGACACGAGTCCATGAGAAATGCTCCCAGAATAATTTCGCAGATCCCATTGGCGAAGGACATAAAGACGGAGCTGAAGAGAAATCGGATAAGCAGTAAGGAGAGGAAAAAAGTAGACGAGAAGAAGATGCAAGTGGCCTGCGAGTACAGCCGGGAGGTGATGATCGAGAAGACGTCGAGAAGGTCCGTGGAGAGGACGAAGAGAGGCTACGAGACTCGAAGCGAGCAAAGAAAAAGCTCGCGAACGGAAAGCAGTACGAGGAAGAAAGTTGAGACAAGCGCGGACAACAAAACGGAATCTCCGAAGCTGAAGAAATTCTCGAGGCCCATGAGCATGGATCGTGTGAAGAATTACGTGGTGCAGAATTTCGCCGGCATGACGAGCCTGGACGAGCTGCAGACGACGAGTTACGTGGAGAAGGTCCAGGAGGTGATAGACGAAACGTCCACGATTATAAAGGAAAAAGTCGAGGCTCTGAAGACCGGCGTTGTGAAGGCGAGAGCCAAGCAGCTGAGCAAGGAACGGTCTTCCAGTAGTGATGAGCGCTCAAAGGCCTTGAACAAGTCCGGCGATAATGGCAAAAAGAGTCCAGGCAGCGTGGAAGAAACGGTTTCCAAGAATCTTCTAGCTAATGCGGAAAATTCCCAGTCCATGGAAGACGTTGATGAAGTGCCAGTAGACCAGCCAGTCGAGTCTAAAGTATTTGACAACTCGAACGAGGAAAACGACTCCAAGATTTCGCTGCCGGCGGTGAGACCACCTTCGTCAAAATCCACTTCCAGAAGTTTATCTGCCCGCAGCGATTCCGACGGACTTGTCCTGCCGCCGATCTCGCCGGAGTTCACAAAGTCACCGAAGGTGAAAGAGGAGCTAGTTCTTCCAGTGTTGTCACCACCGCGCAGCATCGCAGAGACGCTTGACGCCACGGTCGAGACTGCCGAGAAGGTGGAGCTGACAGTCGAGGAGGAGTTCCATGACAGTCTGAACGTAACGCCGGATCCTTTCTACCCGCCGCAGAGGCCAGATTCTCTCGAAACTTCCGAAATTGTGGAGCACAGCGATAGCAGTGGCCACGTAAGTCCGCTCGAAACTCTGAAGGATAAGTTGCTGGAGATTGAGGAAGTTCAGAAGCGCATCGAAGGTGTACTTGATGATAACGCTAGTAACGAGGATAAGGAGGAAAGTGTAGAAATTGGCACAGCGAAGATTCAGGGTAAACTTCTGGAGATTCAGGAATCGGAGAAGCGAATTGAACAGATTTTAGATTCTCAAACGAGTGCTGTGGGGTCGCTAGAACCGACGAATTCCGATATAAAAAGCAAGTTGCAGGAATTGGAAGAGGTGGAGAAACGTATACAGGACATTTTTGTTAATGAAACGGATAAAGAGAATTCAAATGAAACGAGTTCTACGAAAACTACTGTCAAAGGTGACGATGGTAATAAGTCGGATGGGAATGCAAGTAGGGAGACTGAAGAAAAAGGCGTAGAAATTAAGGATAATAATAGTGGTAGTTCTGATGTAGCAGCAAATAAGGGCGAGGAGAAAGCATATGTTTCATCACCTCCTGCAACAGCACGAGCATTATCCCCGTACTGCTATATCCTAACGGAAGGTTCTCCGCACGAAATCCCGGATACGGTAACTACTGTGATAATTCCTGATAGGCTTCCGTCTCCGGATTTCGACACTTTGCAAGTAGAGTCAGAAAATGCTGAGATTTACTCGGTACTCGTATCGCCAAAGACTGTGGATACTTCAGATGCGGTAGAAGATAATGCGGATTTGCAGAAAGAAGAAAAAGATAACGTCAGCATTCACGATGCCTTTGGAGAAGCTGTTGACACGGAAAATGTCGAGACATCCACCGTCGATATAGAATTCATTCGCAACATCAAAGCGAATCACGATAAAATGGTGACGAGGCAGGATTTGGGCTTCATTCAAGAAGAAAGGGACGAGGAAACGGGCGAGGCTGAAGTCATCGACTCCGAGGACGAAAAAGTACTGAAAGTTGTTACAAGCTCGTTGGAGGATATTTTGGAAACGGGTAAAGTAGAATATGTGATGAAGGAGGAAGTTGAAGTGATCGAGCAGAAGATTTTAAAGGAGGAGGTGGAAGTAATCGAAGAAAAAATTTTGACGGAGGAGGTTGAAGTGACTGAAGAAAAGATTTTGACGGGGGAGGTTGAAGTAACCGAAGAAAAAATTTTGACGGAGGAGGTTGAAGTGACTGAAGAAAAGATTTTGACGGGGGAGGTTGAAGTGATCGAAGAAAAGATTGTGAAGGAGGAGGTGAAAGTCACTGATGAAAAGATTTTGATGGAGGAGGTTGAAGTGACCGAAGAAAAGATTTTGACGGAAGAGCTAGAAGTGACAGAAGAAAAGATTTTGACAAAAGAAGCAAAAGTGACCGCTGAAAAGATTTTGACGAAAGAAGTAAAAGTGATCGAGGACAAGTCTTCGACGGAAGAAGTAAAAGTGACCAAGGAAAAGACTTTGACGGAAGAGGTAGAAATGGCCGAGAAGGTTTCGAGGGATAAAGTAAAAGTGACCAAGGAAAATACTTTTACGGAAGAGGTAGAAGTGCCCGGGAAGAAGGTTTCGACGGAAGAAGTAGAAGTGGCAGAGATGAAGGTTTCACCGGAAGAGGTAGAAGTGACTGAAAAGAAAACTTCAAAGGATGAAGTAGACGATCTGTCACCGGAAGCTGTTCGGGCTACTGAATCCGAATCGAGCGACGAAACTAAGGAAACGAGCATTACTGATGGAGCGGTGGAAAATACCGAAGCTATAGAGAATTCTCTAGATATCGAAGAGACTACTGCGAGATCTGCCGAGTCCACAAACGAAAGAAAAGAAACGTCTATCACTACCGACAGATCAAGTCTGTCATTTGATCCTGCTGGGCCTGTTGTTCCAGAATTAAATCTCGACTCTTTGCCGGATTTGACCATCTCCTCGTTTAATATAACCGATGACGAGCAAAAGGAAAACAAAGATAAGAAGATCAGCAAAGACTCAAGCTCACCCGATCTCCGGCTTAGCTCTAGTGATACAAAGGGAAGCTCGAGCGATGACAAAAAATCTCCCGAAGAACTTTCGAAAGAAACGTCAGCTGACGAGAGCAACAAACGAGAGGAAGAAAATATCATTGAATGTCCAACGGGCCAATCCTCCGACGAGTCGAAAATAATAGCTATGACACTCGTCGAAGAGCTGCTAGAAGAATCACACATCGAGCGCATCGAGACGGAAGAATACGAAAAGCTCGAAAAAAGCTTGATATCCAATAAATCCGATTCAGCGAGCGACATCATCATCAAAGCAACTGAATCGCAATTCACGCTCGCAGCCGACGAAACGAAAGCCGAGACGCCGACGACCGCCGAGCAAACAAATCAACACAGCGATACAATTACGGAGGCACCGCCCGCTCATTCAGACGACGCTCAAGTAGTAAATACCAGCGCTGCTGCAATCGCGCCAGCTGATATTAATAATATTGTTTATGACGAGGCCGACGAGAATAAACAAACAACTCATCATCAAAACACCGCGGACTCTTCATCTTTGTCCCGAGAACTCGAGAGCAGCAGCAGCAGCAGCGTGGTTAAATCGGCCGTCGCCGGTGCGGGCGACTCGTCGTCGCGCGCCTCGAGTCAATGCACGACGACGCGTCGGCTCGATTCCGATGAGCATTCAATCAAGATGAATGCCGACGAGTGCAACCGGAGTCGCGACGCCGAGGCGACAATACCCGAGGAGGAGCAGCCGGCGGCGACAATTGACCCGGATAAATCAGCCGATCATCATGCCGATGATGACGAGAAGAAAGAGTACCACATCTTCGTGCCGGAAATGAGCGCGAGCAAGGACGTAAGCGAGTCAAGTAGCAGCGATTCCAGCACTTTCATGTCCGCCGCGACGAAAATACAGGCCGGTAAGAAGAGAGAACATACATATACCTATATACACTGTACATATAGGTGTATACGATTTTAATGATTTTTTTCATTTTGCCGTTTCAAGGCGTACGTGGATTCTTGACGCGCCGTCGCCTGCAGAGCAGCCAGCGCCGCAGCTCTACCCTGGATAGCGTCTCATCGATCCAGGAGAGCTTTGTGGTAGGGAGCGAAAGAATTTCTTTTTCTCCCCGAGCGTTATTTAGAGTTGTAGCGGTTCGTGACCCTGCGCGCGGCCCGCACCCACTTCCGTATAAACTGGCGACTATGCATAAATCATAACGTGATAAACATCGGCAAAATCTATGTCGGCATTCTCGCCCCCTCGCGGATAATCAAAACTTTCTCCGACTTTTCTTCGATCTGATAATAATAATTTCTCATAAGTATTCTTAGAGTACGAATCGCTTTCTGCTTTCATTGATTTTACACGCGTGGAGCAACGTTTTTGTATATGTTGCTGTTTAAGAGATTGGCATTGGATTAAGATGTGTAATTATGTAAGAATATAGAAGCGCGCTTGTAGCCGTTTTTGAAATAGATCCATGAGAAATTTAATTGAAAAGCACTCTATCCGGTTTACCGAGCGACGGCGCTGAATGACGTCACGTAGGCATACGCATATGTTAGTCTATTTTGGTCGGGAGGCCAGGGTAATATAAAGTTGTACATTTTTCTATTTTTGCATGTCTGTTTATTATTTTTATACTGTACGTAATAGATTTGTAAGGCATTTGCATAAATTGCGCACTTTAATGTGATATGGTAGACTAAAAATTTAAGTGATATCGTAAAAAATATCAAAAAGTTGTATTTCTTCGTCCATAATTTTCTATATTGACGTGCATTGAATTTGAAAATATTAATTACTACTAGAATTATTATCATCATAATTTTGAAATTTCCGACATTCGAATTTTTTCTATAATATGATTTCGAATATGTCAATAAATAATTAGACGTCTGACAGATATCATTCTTTAACTACTGATTTCCAATATATCGATATAGTATTTCAATACCAACATCGCGTTAAGGACGTTCCCCGAGAAAACGATTTTCTTGTGATTTTCGTGAAACTTGCAGAAAATGTTTGATTTTTAGTCCTTAGTACATGCTTCAAAGCCCCACGTCCAAAGCGGTATTCAAAATAAAAATATTTGATTTCAAAATTTCAGCGTTAACATGGGATCCCTATATCTAAGCTCGTTTGAACAATACATTTTAATTTACTGAAAAAAAACTTTTCTTTGTGATTTTTTTTCAACCGTGATATATAAAACTAGAAATCGAGAGGAATAATATGGTATAATTTTCAATATGGCAAGCGGTATTAATTTTAGAGACATAGCGACATAAAGAAAAAGTACCATGTTATTTGTATATCTATATATAGTCACACCGTGTAAGTGGTATTTATTTCAAATATCGTATTGGCACCTTTTTTCTTACACCATCATTTTTTATTATTATTAAAGTAGTGTATAGAGACTCATGAAGGGTTTCCATCATAAATAATATTTTTAGATCACAATTTTTGCGATATTGATGAAGTTGAGCCGCAGAACGTCCTTAAGGTGGCTCCGGCGTGATACATACACACACACACACACACACACACACACACACACACACACAAATTTTTTAGGATGCTTACTTCACATGTTATAATTTGAGAAACAATATAATATGAAACAAGGGTTCTTGAAGTAACAAAAAAAAATTTTTTTTCAAAGAAATTTGAATATTGTTAAAGAAGATATCGCCAATTGAAAAAAAAAATCAACAAAACCAATAAATCTTTTTAATTTTTATATCGCTACCTCCCCCTGAAATTGAACAAGGAATAAAATAAGACCTCGCAAATTAAAATCGAATGAAAAATCAAAAAGATTTATTGGTTTTGTTGATTTTTTTTCAATTGGCGATATCTTCTTTAACAATATTCAAATTTCTATGAAAAAATTTTTTTTTGTTACTTCAAAAACCCTTGTTTCATACTATATTGTTTCTCAAATTATAACATGTGAAGTAAGCATCGTAAAAAATTTTTTATATATATATATATATATATATATATATATATATATATATATATATATATATATATATATATATATCGCGCCGGAGCCACCATAAATGAAAGTAATAACTGCATAGTCTGATTATAATCCCTACCTATTTCGATATAAACTAATCGCATGTCAATTACATCTTACTACACTTCTTTTTTCTCTAAATTTCAAACACGCAGTATAATTAAGCTTTTTTCCGCGCGAAGTAAAAAGCTTGTTGTTTCCATTTCCATTCAGCAGCTCGCGCCGTGTTTCAGACGCAAAACGCGAACGTTCTTGAAAAACACTTTGATTCGACATTGTGCGAGATAGTCTATAGTGCGGACTTGGTTGTATATATGAGCAGATGGCACCAGCGCGGCAGCAGTCGCGTTGTAACTGTTTGCGGCACGCAATAGACCGCTCTATTTTTTGATGAATAGGCCCGAATGCCGAGAATGCCATGGGAACTGCTTTTATGCGAACGCTGCACGCTGCATTTCGCATGTATAGGCTTGGATCAAAAACTTATTTTTTTTCGTTATTGTTTTACATTTTTTTTTTAATAATATCTCATTAATAAAAAAAAAATTATTATTGCACTATGATAATGTTACAGTTTCGCTATTTTGTACTAACTGATTACAGTGAATTTTTCCGAAATATATATAATTTTTAACTATAGAAATTATGCGCATATAAAAGTGGATATCTATAGACAATCAAAACTATAGTCATTGGATATAGTAATTGATTGCAGTACCGTAATAAAAGAACTTTAATTATGAATATAATTTACGTATAGTTTTGCTATAGTTCAAACTATATTCAGGATTGTATATAAATACTGTAATTATAGTAGTTTTATAAAACTTGCTATATTGTCACATAGCTATCACAAACTGTAACAATCTATAGGACATTATTCGACATTATGGAACATTTTGGACAATGCACTATAATTTTGTTTATACTCCCGGCAAAATTTCCTACATAATAATGTTTGGATTTGTCCTAAAGGTTTTATAAATCAGTATGATGATAATTTCTTCATAACCACTCGTGATTTTTCCTATCTCGCCATACGAAATATTAGCAAAAACGTTCATCAACAAAAAAGAACCACTATATTTAGTTAATCTTGATTTAACATCGAAAAGAAGTACCTACCTATATAAGTACGTGTGTGTGTGTGTGTGTGTGTGTGTGTGTGTGTGTGTGTGTGTGTGTGTGTGTGTGTGTGTGTGTGTGTGTGTGTGTGTGTGTGTGTGTGTGTGTGTGTGTGTGTGTGTGTGTGTGTGTGTGTGTGTGTGTGTGTGTGTGTGTGTGTGTGTGTGTACGATCATCAACGCGCTGAAACGGGTCGAAAATTGAGGCTTCAAAAATACGCTTGACGTACCTATATACTACACCTATACTATACCTTTCTCCCTCGCGCGAGTGCGCGCAAGTGCGCGCAAGTTCATTATACGCCCCTCTCGCGGCGCGGGCGGGGAATGCGCGCGCGTTTCTGACATTGTGTAAATTTAACTAAGCACATCGTGACCTTGGGATTGACATCGCGCGCCCGAGCGCATTCGCGAGTGCCGCGCTTTCGTCTCTACATAGCGCGATCAGTTGAACGATCAATAGCGATAATGACCGCGGCACAGGCTATAAGGCTTGTTTTTTCTATAAGTAATTGATTTATTTACTGCACGTTCTTGTGTGGGTGTGTGTGTGTGTCTGTGTGTGTGTGCGTGCGTGCGTGCGTGCGTGTGTGTGCGTGTGTATATGTGTAAGCACTGCGAGGATGTTTTTGTAGAATGCACTGCTTTTCTATTCGCATAAGAGATCGATAAGTATAAATAATTGGATCGAATTTTTATATGCAGGACGAGAGTTCCGTTCCCGCTGACATCGTAGCAGCGACGACGGCAACTTCCTCCAGGACGGCAGCATCGCCAACGCTACTGTCGCCCATCGTCGAGACGCTATCCTCTCCCTCTGATCCAAAAACCCGGAAGAAGCTTCGTCGCGAGGACGCCGTGCAGCGCACGACACTGTCCGTGGAGAACGCCTTCGCCGAGAACCAGCTTCAGCACACGGGCGAGTTCCACGACTGCATTCCTCTCCCGGTCTTCGACGCCGCTGCTCTATCCCTAAAGAGCCACAGGGCAAAGGTACTAGTCGAGCCATCCGACACCAGCAGCGGGGATGACAGCGTGAAGACGAACGAAGTCGAACAGCTGCTGGGTAAACTTCTACTGGGCCATGCTGCCGCCGCTGCTACCACCAACTTTCCCGGTCCCAGCAATCTGGGCCCTTTCGTCGACATGGTACTGTTACCCGGCGACTCAGAAGCCATGCTGCAGAATCGCTATCTGAATTTCATCACGAGCGTGGAGGACGTGGTGGTGGCGAGCGAGCTATTCGACGACGCCCCGGGCACCCCGAAAGGCGTGATTATAGAGGAGCTCACGAGTTTGGACGAGAGCAAAAGCGTGACAGCTGCGGCGGCGAGTTCGGGGAACGCAATCAGCGACAATACCGCCGCTTCCGAGGATTCAATCAGCGCTGGGAAAAGCAATAACAACGATTCCGCGAGTGACGAGCTGCTTCCACAACAAACTAATCAAAACGATGATGCCGTTGCTGCTGACAGTGGGAAATCGGATGATCAGAGTTCCGAGAAAAAACTGGAAGAAGCTGGTCTACTAGCTGCAGCGGAGGAACATTCCAGAGCAGCGGAGGAGGCGGCGGCTAAGACCGCAGTAGCAGCGATGACGTCGCCGTCGCCGCGACCGGAAGGCATAAGCGAGGTGGAGGAGGCCTCGTCGTTCGTTGAGGCGTCGATCACGACTTCCGAGGAGCCCCTGTCAATGAATATCGAGGATGTGCTCGGTCTTGGAGATGAGAGCGGAAGGAGGGATAAGTCAACGATGGGGATGATGACAGTGGTTGCAGGTGAAATGATCAAGTCGCCCGTTACCGTGATGCAGGTCGATACGAAAAGTGGTGAGGAGAAGGATGGGGAGGCCGGTGAGCTTTCGGTTGGAGCGGACACGCCTAAGGAAAATGAGAGCTCTGATGATACGAAGCCTAGTGATATTGATGGCTCTGCGAGTTAAAACGATACGCAAAGTAAAATGGATTATTAATATGTATAAATTAATTTTAACTATTTTTTCATTAATTATTTATAAGACACATTACCAAAGAAATTCTGCAATAAGAAGCGTTGTTTCCTTATTAACTTATATCAATACCTTGTATAAGTACATAGATGTATTTTAATAGAAAAAAAACTGTTTTACAAGACACGTGTTCTCCTTAATTGACTCAAAAACACATAAGAGCGCGGGCGGCGCTTAATTTTAACCGAAACCCAACGAGTTTCTTCCTATATTACACTGCTCCCCTCGCAAATGACTACGCGTTTCCCATCAGCAGCTTCGGAAAAAGAAATATTGACATTTCTCTCGTCTGGCGATGAAAAATAGCCCGGCGATATATTATAAAGCAGCGCGCGCGGGCGGCGAAGAAAAAGAAAAGCTGTTTATAACGACTGTGTCAACAACCCCACTCGCGCGCTCGCACGTTCCCGCACAAAAGCGCGGCAAAAGCTTTGAAAATATATAATATCGCAATTAAGACGTCATAGCCGTGCTGCTAACTTCTGTGAATGAACAACAGAATATATAAACGAGAGAAGCGGCGCGCGCAAGCTCGCACGTCCCCACGCGCGCGTATCCGCGTTCCACCCTGTAATTCTTTTCGGTCCGCGCTTTTAAACACACCGCCGCGCGCGCGAGAGATCGTGAATCATTGAACCGCTCTCGTATGTGTATATACCCTGTCCCTCCCTTTGCTCGCGAAAGAACCGCGCGTGTATGTATATTTTTACCGCGTATAAATACCCGCTCGCGCCTCACTTTTATATTATCGGTTCTTTGTTGCGCTCGCAGCAGCGGCTGCTGCTCGTACAAAGTCTATCCCGCGCGTAGGGTGCGCCGGGCTCATTAGCTATACTACCGCTAGTACTCTTACATAACAATTCGCGACGAGTGCGGGCAGTAAATTAGCCACACTGGCGGCGGAAATTGTGTGTGCGCGCGGGCCTAGGTAGAGCGCGAGCGCTTGCGGGCTCAAAGGCATTTTCATTGACGTGGCGGCGACTAGTGACGCAAGTCGACGTGCGCTCTCTCTCACGCTTACAGGATATTAATAGCGCCGGGCGTATGCGTACAACGATGCACAACTGGGGTGGACGTGATCATCATCATCATCATCTCACCGCGCCGTGTAAAAATGAATGAATGCGAGCGCATGTATTTACCGTTTTCTTCCAGCCCTCTCACGAAAGCTCTATCTCTCTCTCTCTCTCTCTCTCTCTCTCGCGTATATGACTCACCGTCATCATCAGCGCAAGCTCTCTCGCGCGCCCGCGGATTTCTCTCGTCGCTCTCATTTTCTTGTTTGTGCGATTCAATTGACCGCGAGCGCGTGCGTTTACAATTGCCTACATACACTCCACGCGCCCGTGCAATATAAATTCATCGCGCCACTTGAGAACAGCGCGCCGACTGCGTCATTCGCTGATCTCTCGCAGTGGTGGTGGAAGGTATATAGTTGTCAAAAGTCGTGTGTTTTCCCACATCGGGGTCCAGCAGCAGCGCACGCACACACAGACAGAGCGCTCCAGAACGGAGCAAGCGGTAGCACAGAGTTTCGTATATAGGTATATACTCTCTGTGGTGTGTGCGTACCTATACAACGGAGCCGCAGAGAGCGAGAGAGCAAGTAGCAGCGCGAGAGCTCCGAGCGTATAAAAGGAAGCGGTGCGCCGCGTTGCCGAGTGAAACAAGCGTAGACGCTCGCCGTGAACTGATCATCATCGAAACGTGAAACACACGGACGCGCGTTTAGTATACACATACACGCGCGAGTAGTTGCACACTGATCATCGTTAAATTAAAAGTTCTCAGTGCGGCTCAAGAATGTCGGCGGAGAAGTCGGCCGAGGAGATCCAGGGCGCGGACAAGGCCGCTGCCAAGATACAGGCGGGATTCCGAGGCTACCGTGTGAGGAAGCGCCTCCAAGAGGAACGCAAGGCCAAGGAAAGTAGGGGCGACGACGCGCCGCCGGCCGACGACTCCGAGGACGACTCCAGGAGCCAGCACATGGTTGTTCTCTAGTTCTTGTTCTTCTTGTTGCTGTTTTTTTCTATATACTTAGTGATGTAGTTTTGTACAGTAGTTACTTATATGCGCGGGCTTTTATCATGACGTGACGCTCAATTGCTACATTCTGTGTGTTTCGAATATATAAAGGATGGAGACGAAAGCCGACCATTTTTTATACAACCAAGTGTGTGTTACATTTGCAGATGAAACAGGGCTCTTGAGAGAGGGATTCGATGGCCGTGTCGTGTACATTGCATCCGCTGGATAAATGATCAATGTATACTTGTAACAGAGATATATATATATATATATAGTTGTTTTTGTTATTGTTATAGTAGAATTTTTGTATGATGCACTGACCGAAGTAGAGAGCTTTTTTTCTAATACATATAATAGTGTTATGCTTGAACGTGAATCAATACTATATATACTGTATATCAAATTAGAATTTAGTGAAAAATCAGTTGAATAAAGAGAGTTGATGAAGAAGTGTTACATTATATCTTGACTCGTGTTTAAATTCAGAAACGACGGAAATACACACACAGCACACATTGAAAACTTGAAATTTTAACCCTGTATAAACAAACATTTACGTTAGATTCTCAAGTGCTCTCGGAGATTAATTCGTCTGCTCAAGTGCATACATATCCGCGGTAAACAGTAGATAAACAATCCGCGCATGTTCAACATTAGATCCAATTATTCACTAAAACTATACATCCACGTATATATATACGTATAGGCGTGTGCGCGCAGTAGCATCACTTTACCGCAATTACTCTCGCGAGGGAGACTAAATTTAAAAAGCCGTCCGCACGCGCTCGGCTGAGATCGAAAACCACATTTAGCCGGCGGTCCGGCAAGCCTTAATTCCCGTTCAAATGTTTAAAATAATAGTTTACGTAACTAGTGTTTAGTTACCCGAACTCAGCCATCTATCTCTCGCGCACTCCGAAATGTCGTTCACGCACACGCGCGCGCGCGCGCTCGCACTTATACACATACAAAAGCTGTTTACCGAACGTCCCGCGCCCACCGAAATAGACGAATTTCAAAAAAGGAAACGCTCTGTCCGCTGCACATCCGCGCGTGCGAGTTTCTCTCCGAGTGCGCTGCGAGCACACACACACGTACGCGTGATTATCTCGTCATCGATCGATCGTTTAAAATCTATTTGTGTACCACACAGGAGGAGGAGGAGGAGGAGGAGCTATCGTCACTGAATTCGAGCCTCGAGGACAAGTCAGCGACGAAGATCCAGGCCGGTATACGTGGCTTCCTCGTGCGCAAACGCCATCAGGCCGAGCAGGTGGCCGCCACCAAGATCCAGGCGGGATTCCGGGGCTTCAGGACGAGGAAGCTGCTGAAACAGAACGGACAGTGAGACGACGAGCCGCGGGCTGTGCGCGCACGCGCGGCAGATTCAAATGTGCGCGCGGCGCGCGCGTATCTGAAAGCACGCGCGTGGCACCGACCCAGATACCTGACAGGCCAGCTTCCGCCCCACTTGAAGAGACGACGACTTGGCACGCGCCCATGCTACTGCTAGAAGATAGAGAGGGAGAGGGTGAAATTTCGACCGCGAATGGTCTCGAGGAGAGCCGATGACGATGGCTTTTCGACGCCGGAAAGATCAATCCGCGGGTCGTCGCGTCGACTGCTGTTGCTGCTGTTGCTGCTGCTGCTTCTTCCTCTTCTCGCCACGTCCCGTCCATTTCTTTTCGTTCGAGAATAACTGACGTGTATATGTAAACGCTGGGAATACGCGGATAAAAGAGAATCTTGTACCGAGCGATTATTTTGATGTTAAAACGTGGAATTCGGATTATATATATAAGTAAATCCACAAAACCATCACACTTTTTATGTCGCAAAACTGCCGAAAATTGTTTTTACACTACCCATACATGATTTTTTTTCGTCCTTTATACCTTAAATTATGTAAAAGTAATGTTGAACAAGTGAAAAAACTCTTGTGACACGGTTTTGTTTATGAAAAATTTTTAATTCCTCTCTTAAAAGAATGATGACGGAAATGTGAAGCCGAAATAAAACCTTTACGATTGGTCAAGTCCGTTTAAAAGAAGCCCGTGATTGGTGACGGTGACGTTAGCATTTCGCTTAAGGTCTTAGCTGATTGGTCCAAATAAAGCCCACAAAATTTAGAATTATGAAATATTTAAACTAAAAATATGTCATAAATAGTATTAATGTTTTAAAATTTGGTTTTGTTTAACAGAAAAGTATTAAAATTTTATCTGTAGTTAATAATGAAGGACTATAAAGACTGTTCTGATTACAGTTAAATTTCTAACCTCCAAATTTTTGTATTATAGGAATAAACTAAAATAAATACAATCTAAGTTTCAATAAAAAATATTGGATAAATTTGTGGATGTTAATAAGTAAAATAAATTTTAAATCTATAATGTTTCAATATTAATTGTATAGGTACAATCAAGGGAAAGGAAGAGCGCGCGCAGCGCACCTGAACTTGCTAGTTTCTAAAAAAGCAAATGAAAGCTCTCGTTTTCTATTTTAAATCTTCATTTTTTCAAAATTTTTTTTTCATTTTTGAGCATTTTTTAAAAATCATTTTTAGTAAACAAAACCGTGTCATTAAAATTTTTTCACTTGTTCAACGAAAAAAATCATGTATGGGAGTGTGCTTCTAAAAAAAAATTTTCGGCAATTTTGTGACACAAAAAATGTGACGGTTTTGTAGATTTACTCATATACGTGCCTTGGCGAAAAAAGTCCTCTCGTCGCCGTCCGATCATGTCAATGCATGCAATGTGTCACACTTGCACTCACACACCTTTTCCAGTCACTAAATTATATACGGCATCGTAAAACGTGCCTATTCCTCTTTTTCCCCCCATTTTTTTATACGCGTTCGACAATCACCATGGACTCGAGTATAATATAGATATATATGTAGCCGCGTAGTTATGCAATATATTTAAGTGCTACCGTTTTGTGCGGCGGCTCGACGCAGAGCTCGCAGCTAGCGCAGTGATGAATTTGTATATAATACATTTTACATATATTCCATATTGATATTGTCCATACTTTTAGTATTATGAGAATGCCAATAAATAAATTTTATCGGTTGTCCTTGAAAACTCGTAATTAAAAGCCCGCGTATCGTACACGATTGATTCTGTAAAAGGGAGCAGCGGTTATTTGCGCAATAGCGATTATGTGCTAATTAATACTCTACAAGCGTGACTTGTTTACATCATTATATATGTCCAATCGTGAATCGCAAACACGATTCGATAGAGGAACTTATATTTTATCTATTAGTTTAGGTTATCAATATAAGCACAGTAGAAATTTATGTGAGTGGCAATATCAACAATTTTTCTCAACAAAAAACAAAAAAATTGTTTTGAATTGTCTACTTCTACATGTAGGTGCAATTCATCTTATTTTTATACGAGATTTTATAATATCGACTATTATTGTCAACTAAACCTAAAGTATATGTAGATTAATATTTTTCTTAAATAAATAAAAGTTGAAAATCTATTCAATTAAGAAAATAAATTATCTTTAAAATTAATATACATTATTGGAATCCTCTAGATTTTCCTGTTCTCATAAATCATCTTTGGTTGGTCTGGAATGCATTTAAGGTTTATTATTTTCACTGACATTTCCAATTAAGTAAGTGAATATTTTAGAATTTCCGCTAGTAATGAAATCATCAAGATACTGAATGGTCTTCAAGATAAATAATAATAGTGTTATACTAACACTTTCAGTGCGGTGCGACCCATAAATGGATCGTAAGTTATTAAAATTTGTTGTTATTTATAACACTGTAAAAATTGTTAATAATAAAAATATTTTTACTATCAATTAACGCATTTCTTGAAATCTTAAAAAAGTACTGTTATTAAAAATTTTATTTAACTATTTTTTTTAAATTCATTAAAATCTGCTTATATAGGTACATTAGCCACACTGAAAGTGTTGATAAAAAATTTTTCAAATTCAAGTTTCTTTTTAATAAATTATGTGAAATAAAACTGTAATAAAATTGTTATCTAGGTAGTGTCGTTTTGTTGTAAAGTTTGCTATCTCAAAATTATTGTATAAAAAATATTCAAAGTCGAGTAACAATACTGTGATTTTTTTTTTGTTTTTTTTTTTGTTTTTTTTTTGTTTTTTTGTTTTTCCGAGGTACTAGGTGAATCTTCCGAGGCTCCCGTCCTTGCTTACCGCATGGAGGGGGGCCCACTAAGACCATCACGAAGCGTCGGGCTCCGCGGTGTGAGGGATTTCTACCCCCTAAACACCCAAAACCTTTCCCGCGGCGTTCACCGGAATCCGGCCCGGAACTGTTATACACATTACTTCGGACCGGTCGGCGTTTCTATGCCCTACGGCAATCTTATATATCTTGTCTGGTCTGTCTATTTTTCGTCTTCTGTATCAGTTTTCAAGGCAACCGTCAGTCTTTTTGCCTTGTAGTACGTGAGTCACGTAGCGTGCTATGTCGTCCCAGTTTTGTCTGCTTGACAGCATCAGTGTCACGACGTTATCCGGTGTGATGTCACCTGTCTTCGTCTGTAGTCTGTGTTTCGCGACTATCCAGCGGGGGCACATGAAAAATGTGTGCTCGGCGTCGTCTCTATTATGTCCGCAGTACCTGCAGGACGGGGTCGTTACCTTCCCCATCCGATGCAGATACTGGCGGAAGTATCCGTGTCCGGATAGGAACTGGGTCAGGTAAAAATTCACCTCCCCAGCTCCTCTCTTATGCCAGAGTCGCACGTCCGTTATGAGGCGTCTCGTCCACTTGGCTTTGTCGCTGTCTGTCCATCGCGTTTGCCAGGATGTCAGCGTCGTCGTCCGTGCTCTTCCCCTTTCTTTGCTGTACTCGTAGATCCTCTTCCGCTCGAGAGCGAGAAGGTCTACTTGGACAACCCCTGCGATCACTAGTACCGCCACCTCTGAGACAGTGCGGTACGCGCACGCGATTCGCAGCGCTCCCAGTCTTTGTACCGCCGCGATCTTTTTGCGGTACTTCTCTATTCGCGTCGCGTCCGCCCATATCTCGGCCCCATAAAGGAGCATCGAGTTGGTCACTGTCATAAGCAGTCGTCGTACGCTCGGTCTCGGTCCCTTCGTATTTGCCATGAGGCGGGCGAAGGCGGCGGTCTTTAACGCCGCTCTCTCAGCGACGCCACGTATGTGCGGCCAGAAGGTCATCCTCGTATCCAGGGTCACCCCCAGATATTTGGCGGACCGTCCAGGATGCACAACGGACGTCCCCACCGTCATGGGTATCGTCGTGTCTATCCGTTTCCTAGTTAGGTATAGTAACTCCGTCTTTTGCATGGCCAGCTGTAGTCCCCGACTTTGCATCCATTCGTCCACTCGTCTCGTGGCTTGGGTCAGCCTCATCTGAGCCAGTCGTGTATCCTTGGTCGTGATGACGATGACCAGATCGTCTGCGTAGCCGACCAGATAGACCCCCGGCGGCATCGGAAGATCCAACACCTCATCGTAACCTACGTTCCAAATATCGGGGCCAAGGATCGAGCCCTGCGCTACTCCCGCCGTCATTTTTCTTTTCTTAACCCCAGTCTGCGTCCCGTACGTAATGTAACGGTCTCGTAGATAGTCCTTGAGGATTCGGAGAAGGTATGGGGGCAGCAGGAAAGCGTCGGAGAATGCCCGCACGATGTCCGTCCACCTCACCGAGTTGAAAGCGTTTCCTACGTCGAGTGTTGCCATGAGCACTATTGGCCTGTTCTTGTGGGGCCTAGTCTGTGCTCTGTCAAAGGAGTCGATCACTTTTTGGATCGCCCCTATCGTCGACCGTCCTTGTCTGAACCCGTACTGTCTGTCGTTCAGGCCGCCAGCGTCCCGAACCGCCTGTTGGATTCGCGGTCTTACGAGCATTTCGAAGAGCTTGCCAAGTGTATTCAGCAAGCTCAGCGGTCTGTAAGATGACGGCGAGTCCGGGTCCCCACCCTTTCCTTTATCAATGAGGATCAGCCGCGCCGTCTTCCAATCTTTGCTGAACACGCCCTCCGCCAGGCATGTATTATATAGGTTCAGGAGTATCTCCGGGCGTCGTTTTGCAACAATCCCGAGGATTTCCGCTGAGATACCGTCCGGACCTGGTGCCTTCCCCACCGAGAGCTGCGCAACAGTCAAGCTGAGCTCACCCCGGGTGAACTCCTGCACCTCGTCGTCGCCAGTATCGTCGGCGCCCCCCCACCCTTGTTCCAAGTGTGTAGGGAAGAGTCCGTCAATGATTCTGTCCATCGTTTCTTCGTCCCTGACTACCGGTGGATTGTTGCCTCCCAGGTTGCGGGTGACGATCATGTAACCCGCTCCCCAAGGGTCTGAGTCCACCTCGTTAATCAGTTTGGTCCAACTTTCCTTTTTACTGTCATTGATAGCGCGCCTCAGTTCTTTGCGCGCTACCCGGTACTCCTCCGAGTGGGCCATCGCGTCCGCTCTGTCGCGGGCGCGCTGGGCCCTCCGTCGGAGCCGTAGGCATTCGCGTCGGAGGCGAGCGATATCTTCGGTCCACCAGTACACCGGTTCTTTGTCACGTCTCGTCCGTTTTCTTGGCATAGAGGCGTCACAGAGCCGTCTCAAGAGCCCCGACGTTTCCTCTGTTAGCTTTTCAGCTTTTTCCCTACCACCGATGCCGCGAGGGATCGCCGTTGTCGGGTCCGGTTCCCTGTCCAGCTGTGCCGTCAGTTTGTCAACGTCTAGTTTTTTCACGTTCCATCCCGCGGGAGTTAGGGCGGTCCCTGTTCTGCTCTGTGCTTTGTCGGTCACTTCGAAGATGATGTACTGGTGGTCGCTGGCCGTGTAGCCCTCGAACACCCGCCACCCCTCAACACTTCGGAGAAGTCCAGTCGTCACAAAGGTCACGTCTGGGATGGATGCGCCATAGCCGGGTCTGCTGTACGTCATCGCCTGTCCCACGTTTGCTACTGTTAGGTCTAGCCTCGCGGCCTTTTCCAACAGCAGCCGTCCACGTTTGTTCGTCGTCGTCATGCCCCACTCAATGGCCCTGGCGTTAACGTCCCCCGCGAAGATGACGGGGCCGGGGATGCCCCTAAGCGCGTCCTCGAGGGCCACCACCTTTCGTTCGAACTCCGCGGCGCTACAGTTCGGAGTGAGATACACGCTGACATACGTCACATCAGACACCCGAGCCCAGACGTAGTCCTCGCCCCTCCCTTGGCTTGTGATACGCGACCTGGCCCGCCCCCGGAACCACAGCGCCACAGAACGGGAGGTATTAACGAACCAAGTCGGGCTGTCTCTGTCTCTGTACGGCTCGCTAATCATTATAACGTCCGCGTTCATCTCCTCGGCAAGCTGGGACAGTAAGGTATGAGCCAGGCTACTGCCGTTCAAGTTGCCTTGGAGCACTGTCGTCGTCTTGTTAAGTACGAACGGTCCTCTGTCTCGCTCTTGCCTCCGTCAGCGCTGTTTTGAACAATACTGTGATTATATAAACATTTGTTAATAAATTCTTTATCAAGGATAATTAATTTTTATATAATTTTAATATTCTTAAGACTTAAATGTTTGTTTATTATGTTAGTCATTCAATTTAATTTAGTACTTATTAAGATTTTCTTGCAAATATAGATATTGAAAAAGAAATATATTATAATAACAAATAATCAGGAAAAAATAAACATGTGGAGTTCGAAATAATGAGAATCATGTACTTGATATTTCTTTTTCATCATTTATTTGTAATGTTAAGCTTAATTAAACAAAGAAGCGTTTAAAAATAAATATTATAAAAGTGTGTATGTGTATATATATAAATTTTCTGCCAGCATGGAAGTAACGTAAGCGAGAAGATACTTGAACGAAAGCAATAATAATCTGAATATGTAAAACGATAATTCCAATTCAGTCGTCGGGGATCAGCTGTGTGTATAACATATACATCAATTGAAATTTTGCTTGTGTGTGTGTATGCATGGCGTTACAGTATAAGATACAATGCTTAACAACGAGCACGACGTTGAATTGACGCTTTATAGGATGATTCACAGAGTATACATGTTTGTGTGTGTTGCGGGGTATCATAATAGAATACAAGAATACAAGCGATTTTGCTTCCGCAAGTTTATCTATATCGTTTAAATGCACACTGGTTGACTAGTCGATCCTCGAATCGCTGACCATCGCGGCGAACAAACATTATATATGTACTATCCCGCTGCGGCCAGCTAGAATACTGCTTTTTCCCCGAACCGAATTCCGCCCGACAATTCCAACGTTACTCCTACAAATCTCATCCGAGAACGTGTGTGTGTGTATGGTATACTTAAAAA
Organism: Torymus aiolomorphi; assembly: GCA_036365515.1. Taxonomy (NCBI): domain Eukaryota; kingdom Metazoa; phylum Arthropoda; class Insecta; order Hymenoptera; family Torymidae; genus Torymus; species Torymus aiolomorphi. Next base: position 153,681,245 of record CM070877.1, read on the forward strand.
TTATAATAGAACATAAATGCATCGTCCGTTATAATATATATCATATCCGATCGATTCATTCGGCTCATATACGCTCGAGAGCTAGTACTGCATATAATAAGGGATGAACTATTCTTTCAAACTATCTCTCTTTCTCCCTCTCTCTCTTTCTCACAGCCAGTTTAAAAAAACGCGCACAGAGTCGTGTCAGCTCCAAGCCTCCGCTATTACAAACCATATACAACATATCATAGAGGTATCAACGTTGATCGTCGAAGAGGCGGGTATACACACACAATCGTTTATTTAATATAATATAGCCCGCGTGCAGCCGCGCCATGTAGCCGCGAGCTTTATCACAATCGTTTGAGAATTACAATTTTACCTAGTGAGATCTCGAGTGGAATGGAGCACATAATAATAATAAATAATCTGAGAAGCGAGGGTGCAGCGTACGTGTGTGTTTATGTGTATGTGCGCGTGCGGTTCTGGTGTTCTTCGTATGTTTTTTCTACTTGTCGAGCTGCAGTCCCTGCATGTGTTCGGAATGGCGAAGCTGCATCTGCTCGTAGACGGGACAGAAGCCCGAGAAGCACTCGAGGGTTTCGACGCTGCAGCCCGTGCACTTGTTGCACCGGCAGTACATGCCCTCGCCGCAGGCGCCGTACTTGTTACGCACGCCGCCGCACATCTCGCCGGGTCCCTGCGGATATTAACAATTTTTTTTTAATATTGAGAAATTGATTTTTTTTTTGTGTTAAAATTAATGGCGAAGGAGAGAATGATAAGGTTGCGCTTGGTGTATATAAATTGAGTGCTTTGAGGTCTTTTTATTAATTGGAACACGCGCAAGCAAAAAATTCCATGAAGTATGATGTGTCGCAAACGTGTGTATATAACCATTAATCGCGGAGTCTAGTTTGACCCAATTTAGCGTAAAAACTATTTTTTTTAGAACGTTATTTTAATCGCGTGCACGCGCGACTCCAAAAATGCCCGCGTTAGACAAAAATCTATTCTGTGCTATGCTGATTTGATAAAGAAATAAATTAATATGTATATGTGCATGTTTACTATATAATTATCGCGCTCAACGGAAAATTTAATCAATGCTATATTTGCGATTTATCGCACGTGAGTTCAAAAATTTCTGCCCGATAAGTGCGTTAATGTACAGGAAAGCGTGCGAGGCGGTTTTCAGGAATCGGCTGAAAATACGTGTATACGATATGTCCAACAGTCAAAAATAACATACTTTGTTTCTTGTTATCACTAATTACGACGACCTGTTTACGTTGTTGTATCGTTAAGCGTATACGCGGATTTTCTGAATCTTGCTCTCGTGCATCCATAAATAAATAACTCATCGAACACACAAAGATAACTGACCAAAAACAATTTTTCTTACAACTTTATCTTTTGGAGAATAGGAATTTTTGCTTGAAAATTCAATATTTAACTTAAGAGTCCTTAATCTCGAGAGTAATTATACAATTTAAATAGTACATTCAAATCCTATAACACCCTTGATACTAAAGAGGCTGCTATCTGAATCTGCACACAATCTCAGTCCTTATCCTTTCACCAAGTATCAAACAGCGAAATAACAAAACTTATTATCCCAACATACCTTGAGACACTCCCTGAGTCCGCACCAGCGCGTGAACGCCGATCCGTACTTGCATTTGTCGCAGTCCTCGCCGCAGCCGTCACACTCGGACCTCTGCTCGGAGCGCTCGATTATCGTCGGATGTCCCAGGAACCTGTGCACAGCACCGATTTATTATAATCATTGCATACAACCCGACAAACCGAATTTCATTGTACTCACAGCGGCAGAGTGCTCAGCAGCAGCACGAGGACGCAGACTGTTTGTGTGGTTGGCAGCATCTCGTGTCCCTCAGTGGATCTGCAACGAGAATCGTGTGCTACTGGTAGTACAGCGAGATCGAGGAGTGATCGCTCCCCCGTGGCAGCGCCTGCAGACCAGCTCGCTCGGCACGTACTCGAGCCGGCGACATCGCGCCCGAGACTGCGCGCGCTCCGCGTGTAAGCTCTCACACTCTCGCTCTCGTCTCGCCAAGCAGCGTGCACAGCTTACGCAACGATAATGCATGCGCTCGCCGGGGATGAGAGAGAAAGAGAGAGTATGCAACCTGCAGCGACATCGCGGGGAGCCGCCACCAGGCGATAACGAAACAGTGACCCGCCAGTTCGAGCATTATATTTATTATCGCCGCGGGCGCCGGTTTATCGGCGCGTTTTTACCTCGCCGGTCTCAGGCGGAAACTTTCGCCCGTTTGGCCGGCACAGCTTCGCACTACTTTGCGCAAAACCGTGAGGGGGGAGATGTGAATGCCGGTGCTACCGTGGCTTCTATATATATTATCGATTCTCACCGGTCTATGGGGGCTTGCATGTATAATATACCGTTTCGCTAATCGCCGCGCGCACCCTCGAAAATAACTCTTTCATCGCGCATCTGGGCTAATGGGGAGAGAGAGAGAGAGCGCGCGTGTCTGCGTAGCGCCTCGTAAACATCGATGGAGGGCTGGGCGACGAGTGACGGGTTTACAGGGCGGTCAAAGCGAGCCGCGATGAATTTTCCGCCTCCGCGGCTTAAAATAAACCGTCTCTATGGGCGTGCGCCGCCAACTCGCCATAAGTCGCGCGCTTTATTTTAGCCGGCTGGACCACCCCCAGGACGCGCGAGTGTAGTTTTTCCCCGCGTGCGTATATATTATATACACAATAAGTTTCAGCAGTTGGTTGTTGTTGTTGTTGATGCGGTGCGATGCGGGGCTATTTTTATATACGAAGCGCTGGCAGCCGAGCGATTTTTACCCGCCAGGAGGTGGTGAGCAGGGACGCTCTGCAGTGTCGCGACGGATTTCGCGCGATTCGCACGCTGCCGATCTCGCGGATCAGTGAAGGGAGGTTTTGTACGGATCTATCGAGGGTGTATTTATACTTGAAATTATAGAGACGTGTAAGTAGTTGCGTGGAATTTGCAGGCGGTTTTTAGTTTGAGGAAAACCGAGTGTGGTACAAAGACCGAAAGGAAGATATATATCATAAGCATCGCGCAACTTTAACCGCGCGTGCAGCGCACAGCTCTTCTAGAAATAGTCGGGCGAGCGCGCGCGCGCCAACTTTCTACGCTCGAATAGCCGCCGCCGCGGCTGCATAGGAGGATATGGAGGCTGCAGCTCCGAGTAACAGCACCGGCAACGAGGTTCAAGGTACGGATAAACGCACACTCCGCGAGACACATTAATCGCAAGTCGACGATGTATCTAATTGTGTAAACGATTAATGGGGTTCCCGTGGGAAGAGATAGATCGAAATGGGCTGGCGGAGGCTATTGTTTACGTCGATTGGGATCGTGTTGTGGATTCTCCGCGGTTCTAGAAATGACGAGTTTGGCGGTCGCAACTTTTGCGCATCGCGAGCTCGGTTTCATTGATGCTATATAACGCGGGAAATATGTTTATAGGTTTTTGTGTATGTACTGGACTGGTGGGGTATATAGATATACGTCACCGCGTCGTCAACAAACGCGCGTGCGATTCGACGGAGTAGCTTTATTTTTTTTTACTAAAGACATTATTATTAGATTTTGGCAAATACCGAAGATATTTAAAGATAAATCGCATTACGATGTGATTCGGATATTTCGTGGGGCCATTGTTTATTGCGGTGTCCGAGCTTGCCTTGTTTGTCGCAACAACATTGGTGAGTTGGCTAGAAAAGGGATTTAAAAAAAATAACGATAAAGCGTATGCTATAATGTAATAAATTAATTTCACTTTGAATTTTGATAATATTAAACAATCGCTAAACAATAGTGAGTAGAATGCAAAATTATTTTTTATAGATAGATGAAACTATGATTTTTCAAATTTGCGATATATATGTGCAAAAATCCGCGGACTACAGACAACAACTGGGGTACAGAAACGGAAAAAATTTTTTTTTAGGGCACATCTACCACATAAGATTTTTTCGGTTCTTTGGGGGTCCTCCAACATGAAAATACTCGCGAACACTCATTATCCGTTGCCAAATTTTTTGCTGACGAAATCAATTTTTCTTACGGAAATTTAATATGGGAAAAATGGACGAAAAGTAGTCATTCATGATTAACCAATAGCAAACTATTGAAGAGGCCAAACCAAATTCCACAAAAAAGCGATTAAAGTTGAAGAATAGAGCTTTAATTTGAGATGAGAATCGTTAAAATCGGTCGATTCTGTACAAAGCTAAGTGAAGTTGAAAATAGCGAAAATTGACAAAACTTTGAAGAATTACGTGGGTTTGAAAAAAATCGCTCATTTTTGTCATTATTCGCTATTTTCAACTTCATGCAGCTTTGCACAGAATCGACCGATTTTAACGATTCTCATCTCAAATTAAAGCTCTATTCTTCAACTTTAATCGCTTCTTTGTGGAATTTGGTTTGGCCTCTTCAATAGTTTGCTATTGGTTAATCATCAATGACTACTTTTCGTCCATTTTCCCATGTTAAATTTCCATAAGAAAAATTGATTTCATCGGAAAAAAAGTTTGGCAACGGATAATGAGTGTACACGAGTATTTTCATGTTGGGGGAGCCCCAAAGAACCGAAAAAACCTTATGTGGTAGGTGTGCCCTCAAAAAAAATTTTTTCCGTTTTTGTACCCCAGTTGTTGTCTGTAGTCCGCGGATTTGCACATATATAACCGATTAATATTTAATTAAAAACTTTGCAAAAAACGTAAATTTTACTTTATGAATGTTACGAAAAAAAACGGAGCACTCCCGGCGTGCTCCGAAAAACAGTCTTCAACAGTTTTGTAAGATATTTTCCAACATTACACAAAAAACACAAATTTGATTCAAGTTTCCCAGACAAAACTCAAAGTAAAAACCGAACCGCCGCAAAAAGCCTTCACCGCGACGACCGACGACGAAACAAGAAAGATCCTCCGACGGGGTTGAAAAGGTCTCCCTCTAGACGCCCTTACCTTCTGGTCTGGGTGTGCTGTGCTGATACTACGGCTGTCCTGCGCTGGGTGTCGAGCGGACTTGTCTGTGGCCGAGTGTACGGAGACCGCTGGTTTTATACCGTTCCAGAGCCGTGTAAGATGTCTTTCTCCCTCGCTCTCTTTCTCTCTCTCTCTCTCTCCCCGCATCCCACGGGAGAAGAAAGAAGGAGGAGGAGGACACGACGGTTGCCATGCGTCAACGATATCTACCCCGCAAGCGCGCGTCCATTTTCCGCGTCTCCTCCTGTTAGCCGGCGACCTCCTTGACTGACTTGACTTGACGTTCATTAATATGCAAATCCCTCTCCCTCTCTCTATGTCTCTCGCGGTGCGTCCTCCGCGAGTCGATTAACATCACGAAGAAGACGAGCCGTCGACTTGTTGTAGCCAGCAGCTAGCAACAGTCTCACCCTCTCTATGTCTCGCCCCCTTATTAAAGACCGATCGTTATATAATATGCGTGTCCTTTCTTCTCATTCCTCGCCCTCTACTTTTGTCCTATACAGCCTTGGCCGAAAGATGCTGGAGGTACGGTGGCCGGGTGCTGAGGCGCACGCTGGCGCCGCTGGACAGAGCCGCCGAAGTCGTGCTGATGATGCCCAACTTCTCGGCGATGGGTGAGCAGCTCGTGTTCTTCGTCCTGGCGGATAAGCTGCTCCTGTCGGCCACGCAGAAGCACACGTATCTCTACACGCTCATGTTCTACAACGTCCTGGCGTATTGCATTAGCTACGTGAAGGAGCTGGTGACGAAGGAGGATTGGTCGCCGTACGTCACGCTGACCGAGAGCTCGCAGATCAAGCATCTCGCGATGTCGGCGACGAAGATCGTCCTTGAGTGGACCAAGGCGGTGACCTTCGTAGTCACCGTCACGTTCACCCTACTCGTTTTCGGCCTCGAGCAAGGACTCCAGAATTACAAGTGAGCATGAGCTCTGGCCGTTCAGTAGTAGAGAGCTTATCTTGATCGTTTCGCTTAATGTCGCGCCCTTGCGGTCATTTGCATGAGCGCCCTTTTAATATCCGTGAAGAAGGTCCAGTTTTGGTCCGACTAATTGTGAATGAATTTCGAATAATGTCAATCACGTTTTATCAACGGCTTTGGCCTTCAATTTGCTATTCTTTTTATAGAGTACAGACATTTTAGTTACGTTTCTAAAACAATGTGTAAAAATTTCCTTCATAATTGTTATGAAAATGCTTATGCATGATTAAAAATGCGAATAGTTTAAAACATTTACTCCGTTTTTGATGAATCCAATTATTCCACCCTACATCACAATTTTGATGGAAGTTTAAAAAATCAATTTAAATTGAAGAAGATAACTTCAGTTATCCCTATCGATTTTTCAAAAATTAAAATACTTAAATAACATTATGATAAAATTCTTGACAGATTTAATTTTTATATATTTTAAAAAAGGGTACTTTGATTTCATTAAGAAAATGGATTTGAAAATATGCCTATGGATGTTGTATAACTGATTGCCTTGTGTATTTTTAGTTTTAAAAATTTCTATTGTAAAAAAATTATACTACTTAAAAATATTGATAATACATACATTTTCATCAAATGAATTATTCTTATAATTAATAGTTTATCTTGGCATTTGATCAAATTTTAAAACAAGTAATATTTATTGTCTGGAACTATTAAATAACAAACTATGTAAGTCTTGTTCCAACTTTTTTTTGCAAGTTATTAAAATACCCTGACGATTGTGCAATAACTTTAAAAATTCTGAGTTTAAATAATCGAAAAATGTGAGAATAAAAATATAATTTACAAAAAAATAATATAAATCAATTAAAATAAAAAGAATTATATGATTACGACTATGAAAACCCCTCGTCAAATCAGTAGAGGTAAAATAGTATATTGTAAACAAGAGGATCAGAAAGAAAGCCTCCGATTTCTACTCGTGCTTAAACATAATTCTCGCTAGAAAAGGCCATTCCCCCCCTGTTCCACATTGTTTTTTTTAATTAGTGCAGGAATAGGCCCTTTTTATGTTAGGAAAGTCGATCGAGATTTGGGATTTTCGAGTCGTCTAACATTATATACTTATAAAAATAAACATTTAATAAATTTACATATTAAGTACAAAATTAAAGTTTCTTCCAGCCAGCGGGAGGAAAAAACTCGTAGGAAGAGAAAAAAATAAAAAAAAATTTTTTCCTCTCGCTTATACTGACGGTTTTTTCACCCGTTACTCCAAGACGTTTGAAAAGCTCAGCTTTCCATCCACTTTTCAGGCATGGAAAAGAGCGTTTTTCAAGCACGTGTTAAAAAATAGTACATTGTGCAGCAAGGGGAGAAATGAGCTATTTCAAGCGAGGGTGAGGTGTGCAGCACGAGTTGGAGTCGAGGGAACCTAAGTCGCTTGAGACGAAGACGAGCTCGTTCAGCACTCGAGTGCTGAAGACACCTCACTCGAGTCTGAAATAGCTCTTCTTCCCGTGTTACACACCGTATTTTTTTAATGAGTGCAGTAGAGGGCCTTTTTATATGCATAAAAGTTGGGTAGATGACCATGCATTTCGAGTGTGCACAATTAACACAATGATGATATTGTTAATATTATTTTACTTTAAATGTGCGCGATCTTTTCACATCAATTACATGTAATTTGTAAATATTCATTATTTGGTAATTTAATATTAAATGTTCTCGATATTCTTCTTATAGATAAGCCAAGAAGCTTTAGAATACATGAATTCGATAGTAATTTTTTTTAAGTTTTTTTTCATAGTACTTTATTACCATCTCAACTGTGGCCACTTTTTTATGCAAACGCGGGCAGCATCGACGCCCGCGTAAGTAAGTGGGTGCAATATTTAAGTGTATTATTTAAACGATATTTGACTAAGATTATATGGAATTTACTTTTTTCCCGCAAATGTGGGAAAAAAGTAAAATTAGTTAAAAGAGGGAAAGTAGCCATTTGTTTTTAGAATTTTTTTTTTCACGGTACACTGTGAAAAAATGGATTTTTTTCATTCTTTCCCAAATCCCCCTTGGAATGCGCGATTTTTTACCCGACTTTTAGGTATGAAAAAAGGCCCGTTTCATGCACGTTAAAAAAAACTGTTATTGCTACATATATATAATAAAAACATGCATTTCAAATTATCGGTAGGAATTTTTTATTAATAATAATAACGACTTAAATATTTATTTATTAAAAATTACATTATATTAATGACATATAAATGACTAAATTGAGTTATAATCATGTCAATACATTCGCATTTTCAGCTTTGAAAAAATTAAGGGTGAGGAAACGAAAACGGCATGTGTTATATATGATCTTTTAGTTTTCGCGTCTTTCAATTGAAATTTATACTCCAAATAGCAAACTAAAAGTTTCGAACATAAAATAATTTGAATCCTCTATTCTGCCGACTGCACTCGGCAAAATTGTGTTCATGTTATTTATAGTTTTCATTTTACTAATTTTTAAAATAAAAACTTATAAACTAAAATTTATAAATTGTCTGAAAAATAAATAATTATTCATTATACTTACAGTTTCCTCTGAATTATCATATTATATGGCTCTTATGTAAATTCTATATCAAAGAAATGTTAATTATTTCAAGAATAATATGTAAATTTCTTGTAGCTCTTATGTAAATTCTATATCAAAGAAATGTTAATTATTTCAAGAATAATAATGTCATTCGGAATATTTTTCGAATTAATATTTTTAAATATTGTGACATATTTTTAACAAAAATTAAAACTACATAGATAATATAATAGAATTTACGTATGTTTTCAGACCATCGTTACTTTACACTATTATCACATGGGCTTATTACTCAGCGACGGAAAAGGTCTTCGTCGACATGTTCCTAAAAGCACTGACGTACTTTGAAATCGATGCTCTGGAAAACCTCGAAAGTTTTTATGCGCCGGTCATTCTTCGGCTATTCACGATATCATTCTCAGCGTTTTTCGTTCTACTTCTTCTACCCTATGAGCCCTGGCGCTTTCTCTTCGTCGTGGCCTTCTTAAACATTTTCGTCAAGTCGAAAGAGCTGCAAAACGACTGGACAGCTTTGGAGAAGGAACGCAACATTCTTAGGAGGTATCGAAACGCTACCATTGAGGAGATCAAGAAAATCGACGACGTTTGTGCTGTCTGCCTATCGCCAATGATAAAAGCAAGAGTTACGCCATGCCAGCATCTGTTTCATGCCGGTTGTCTTCGACAGTGCCTCAAAGCTATCGATATATGCCCGATATGCAAGCAACAGCTTACTTTCATCCATTGACCACCACGAAGGATAATATCAAATTTTGAACTTTGATTACTCCTATCACACTATTTTTTCTGTGATATAGTTAATAAAGTGTTGTTCATATTATTCTTTATTTTTGTTTGACCTGACTTTATATTCATATATTTTAATTGTAAGCTTGTCATTACAAATCTATACCTACATATATTTATATTTATTATAGGAACTAAAATAATTTGTAAAAATGCTTTTAACAGTTTTTTTATATATATTATAATACAATGAAATGTTTGTATATAATGTATAATGATTTTTTACCATAAATAAAATATCTTTAGAAAGTATAATTATCAATTATTTTTACAGAATTTTGGTTAAAAAATGTGAGTGATATTTAAAAATTGTTATTATCATTCATGTATTACGTTTCTCCTTCATACTTTTTTGTTATGTCTATATATTCACCATCTGGTGGGTCAAAATTTTCTATAGGAGGTGTAATTGTTGGGCCTCTAGCAGAATATGGTAGTACACCAGGATCAATCTGCAAGTATACATTATTATAAATTACATTAATCTTATTATTTTAATTAAATTTTTGCATATTCAACTTATTATACCGCTATTGCTTGTTCATAAAGCTCTTCTGACACAGCCTTAAGTTTATTAAGAGTTTTATCTTGAGCTGAAACCCATTTGTCTATGAGTTGCAATGTCTCAAGATGCTCCTTTTTCTTGAATTTACTCCATTCATTAAGGAATTGTGCTCTTTGCTCTAATTGTTCAACTGATAGAGGTTGTAAGTCTGCAGTTCCCTCTCTAATAAACATTAAATTCTTTAAATAAAATAAAAACAAACCATTGTAAAATTAGGAAGTAACAACATTGCTTACTGAAGTTTTTTTCTCAAACTTATAGCTACTTCTATTTCAGATATAGGTTTCAATTGTCGTGCATGTTTTTGTAATCTTCTTATAGATTTTTCCAACTTTTTCCGCCTACGTTCTTCTTTTGCCTTAATGAGTGCTGGATCCATCCTCTTTTTCTTTTTCAAAGGTTCGGCACTGCAAAGTGACAGAGACATTATTATTAATGTGCAATATTTACTTGTATTATATATATTTATTTGTATGTTTAATTTCTAGTTGTTATACTTACAATAAGACATTTGTAACATTTAGACAAAGGGGAGGATTTACAGAAATATTTCGAGAAGGAACCAGTACTTTGCTTATCACAAACCTTAAAAATCATTTTAAATTTAAAATAAATTTTAGAATGTGGTTATACTTGCTTTATTTAAAAATATCAATGTGTCATACCTCGAAACTGTATTTAATAATCCTGTGCTGTACATGGTTATAATAATATGTCTTATTACCTCCAAAAATGATTACTATAATAAATTCTTCATTTTTCTTATAATAATCCTAACCTATCAACATTTTCTCCCGACAAGAGAGAAATACATAACCATATCTTTCGTTTCTATAGACTGTACAGATACTACAAGATGATATAAGATACTGTTAGACAAATCAAATTCGGAAAAATAGCAAATACTATCTTTTATCTCGTATAACCTTACTTACATTATCTCAATCAAAAGATAATCACCGAGTACTTACTAACAACAATTCTATAGTCGGCGGTCGAATTTCGGCTTCTTTAACTTTTGTTTACTAAAGTTCAAGATAAAGTGAAAATGTTCAAACGAAAACTGAAAGCTCTCGATTATCTCGAGTGGGAAAAGGTTAATGCGAATGGTAATACACTATTATCAAGTCTTAACTGCAGCAGAAACTTAACCTACATAATTTATGCATAATTTATACGTTTTCTAGACGAACAACATTTTAAGAAATTAATATATTGGTTAGAAGATCAAAAAATTCGACATTACAAAATTGAAGATCGGACAAATTTACAAAACATCAATGCTGCTCAATGGCAAGCAGCTTTTGACAAATATCTTGGAGATGTTGGATGTCCAGTGTTTGAGGCTCAATTAGACAAGTTAGAGTGGTTAATAGGTTTAGCAATAAGATTAGAATATGATGACAATTGTAAGTACATATAATTAAAGGCTTATTAAAAAATTATATAAAATGACAAAATTTTAACAATTTCAGGTGAAAAATACAAATCAATCAATAAAATGAAAAGTAAAAATGAAGCTGCTCCTACTGTCAAGTCAACAAATCCTTTAGATAATTTAGATTGTAAGTACTTCTTTGAATTGAATAAGTTTTATTCTTTTAGTTTATAATGAAATAAAAATTTGTAATTGTTTTTCAGTTCAAAGTAATGAATTCAAAAATGGAGTAAATGCTTTAGCTAAATTATTAATTATACCACAACATCCAAATCACTTAGTGACATTGGAAGCTTGCAGTAAGCTTGTTTGTAAAAGATTAAATGCTGCTGCTGTACAGAATCCTAATTCTGTGATTGTTAGAGGAAAACCTTTTCCTATCATGGAAACTGATGTTGGATACAATATGGGTGATGCAGCTTTGAACAATGCTGCAAAAGTTTTAAGTTTATTATATATTCAAGATTTGAGAGAACTTCAAACTAAAATTAATGAAGCTATTGTTGCTGTACAAAATATTACAGCAAATCCAAAAACAGATACCAAGTTAGGTAAAGTTGGAAGATAAGTGGTATAAAATTATTCCTAACATAAGATTTTATAATAATTATTATACTATTTTGATGCTACTATATTGTAAAATTTACAATGGTAATAAAAATGTACTACAAATTTGTAAATAATGAATATTTATTCACTATATTTATAATGGTAATGATATTGGAGTCAAATTTAAAAAACAGGAATGTACATAAGTAACGCTTTGATCCTTATTCACATAAATATTTTTCGTGCATAAAAATATTAATTGCAGTTATTTGTTTTACATTTTTTTTCTGCGAAATATAAATGCAATAAAAAGACATGTGCAAGATCATTAGTTAAGTAGGAAAGTTTTATCACGTATATGAAAATTCACATTTGTGTCAAAACTCAAATATTCTGATGGATTAAAATTTGAATTAAAACACTGAAATGAAGAATTACAATATAACAATTTTAATATTGATTTAAAACATTAAAACTTTAATATTTATATTAGATTTAATGAGTATGTAAGTTATAAGTTTTGAGGTATCTTTGTAATGATTGATTATCCAAACCCATCCATATTTAAGATATTAATAATAAAAAATTGATCCTACTATTTTTTATAAAATTATTTTCTGTATGTATTATGTCATTTTTAAAACTTTTAAAAATTATTTTTATAATTTTTATAATTTTACAATAATACAAGCATAAAATATAATTTGCCTATGCAAAAATTGTCTATAATTTGAAAATTTCAAGTTATGATAATTTACAGTTTTCTCTACTGATCCAAGGCACTACTGGTTGTACTCTTGGCTGGTGCACTTCATCTTGAATGGAGGCCTGCAGTGCTCTAGCAAGGGCTTCATCTTCGCTCATTGTGCCTTGAAGATTTCTGAACGAATTTGAATTAGTTGTACTACTATTTTGTGCTGCTTTATTAAGTGCACTCAATCTTTTAAGTCTTAAAGATTCTTCTTTTCCAGCACAGGTGTGATCTGAGGGATGCCTGTGCTTCAAACAAAAGTTCTTGCCACAGTCTACACATTTAACCTGAATAATTTCTTTAGTTTTACACCCTTTCGATGAACACTTATTGGCAAATACTTTTCTACGACTTTTTCCATAATCCGACTTGCAGTCGTTGTCTATGTGCTGTCCAACAGCTAAATCTGGAGGATCACCTCGCTTTGATGGAACTGGAGCATTGCACAATGGGCACACTGGTACCTGGATATCCTTCTTATAAGCGCTAGGACAAGAATGTCCTATATAAGATATATGATCTGTACAAAAAATGGCTTTGCAAGCATCACATCTGAGAGGTAGAAAATCTAAGCGGTTACACGTCTGCTCTGAGCAGTGCTCTCCAAGATTCGGAAATTCCATTATGACTAAATTCTTATTAACTGCAAAGTAAAATAAAAGGATTTTAGATAGATTAAAGTGTTTGTAACCTTGAAATGCTTTCAAAACTTACCTTAAATATATAATTTGTAGAAAACTAGATGTAAACTTTCAATTTACTTTAGGGATCTTTAGGAATAGTCAGGAAGACTGTGAACACACTGCTCACGCATCGAACGCCACGTTACTGAATATATTTCGAACGTTCGTTATATCGTTTCGTCATGCCATGATGACTGATCATACAAATAATGACTTCAGCAATCGATGGTGAACCATTGACTATGTACCACTATTAGTTTGAAATCTTGATGGTGAAAATTGAACTTTAGGTTACGTCAGATTTTGTAAAAGGTTAAAAAAGTATTTTTACACATGTTTCTGATTTTTATATTATGTGTTAATTGCCACCTGTTTTATCGCATTGAAAGTTCTTCTATATTTAACTATTGTTTGTTACCTTTGCAAATTATTTATTAGTAAAAAAAGTGAAGTTTTTAGTCGTCGTCGTTGTGATATTATAAGAATGAAGGAACATAACATTACAGAGTTGGCTTAATTATTAAATGAATGTTTGAAAAGTTTGAATCATTTTTAATTTTTATTAGTTACTCTTATAAACACTAACAAAAAAATTTTAAATCGAAAAATCTTGAAATCGAAACTGCAAACCATATTATAAAATCGTAAATTCTATCACTTTCACATTTATAATAGAAATAGTAGTTAACTAGTTAGTACATAAGTACTTAGTAGATAACAAAACGCCATCTAATGTATGTAATTACTATAAGTATTGTTTTTATTTTCTAAATTTTTAATGTGAAATAAAATCGTTTTAAAATTATAAATACTTGCAAAGGATGATGTAATAAATGTATTCTTTTTTGATATTTATTGTACATTAATTATATAAATTTTATTGGAACACGTATAAATTAATACTATTTACATACATAAAAGTACTTAAATTATAAAAATATTAACAAAAATCATGAATAGGTATAACGCATTTTTACTCGTGATGAAACTGATCTCGGAATGGAGGTAGATCAAAAACTCGTGTTATTCCAAGCCCAAGAAACGCTATAAAAGTGAAAGCACAAAAAATTGCATCATATTAGTGTTAACAGCTATATTGTTAAGGTATGACAATGCATTAATAAATAGCTTACTTCCTGCTATAGCTAGCATAATTGTTTTCCCAGTGAGTTTTTGAATTTCTTTAGAATGGTAAGCAACATAAAGACCTGCGCCTATAAGTCCAGATCCGCTTACCAGCCTGCAGCCTGTACAATCGCGATTTCTGCCAGATATAATACTAGTAGATTCTGACATTGTTTCTTTTATTTTGATGTAAATTTACTATAAATATTATTATACTATTGGAAGAAAAGTATTATAAACAGTCCACGAAAGGTTATGTGGCATGTATGCATGTTTCGCAGTATCTACCTTATCTTCAGAGACTCAACGCAAGAGAATGGGAATTGTATTGGTAAGGTAGAGCAAAGTTACTTAAACGATATGTAAATATATAAATAAATATAAATGATGATTTAAACTTTAGACTTAAATAAGAAATAATGTATGTAAAAGAAGACTCGCAATTTTATAACTGCACTTAAAAAAACGATAATAAAATGTTTAATATAAATTATTAAACAGTTATTATCTGCTATTTGTTAAGGCAATTTAAACACCTAGTATAATAATGTGTATTAGCTTTGCATATATTAAGAAATTTTGATGGTATACTTCAATAGACGCAACATAATATGTACAATAAATATTTATTGTTGTCAACAAACGTTTATTCATGTATAGAACTAATTTGTAGGTTTCAAAACATACAATGTACAATATTTTTAAAACGTACACATTCACTTTACATCTTTAAAAAAATCCCATACAAACTTAATTCACCAGAACTTGAAAATATTAAGCTGTTTAAATTACTGTACATTTTTTTCTTATTTTTTAACAAGATAAGTATGAATCGTAGATTGTACAAAATGTAATTGCAGTGATTGATGGACTAATCTTCTTGGTAAAAATATGTGTGATGCACAAAAATGCAATTTAACTTTTCTATCAAACTTTCTCTTAAATTAAATCACTCCATCAACTCATGATATACAGTTCATAATGAAATGATTTATGTTAAACCAAGTTTTTAAATACTTGGACACAGCTCCAGTCCGTAAATTGCATGAAAATGTACTATTCGATGAGTTTCTTTGCTCTGAAGAAACGTCTTAAGTAAAAGACTTGCCAAGTAGCCAGACTCAGCAAGCAAAGCATTGAAAATATACTGAAGTACAGAACTCGAGAATTTGTGGCCTCTAAAAGTCATAAAGATCATTTATAAAAACACTATTTTAGATTTTCTAAACTAATATTTGTTGCAAATTTAGCTTACCATTTGTATCTCTCATATCTTCTTCATTTTTACGCATCCTAGCAAAGTCCTGTACTATTGCTTCTGACAGATCTTCTAATCTCTTGAGTTCAACCTCAATAGGTTTTAGTTTTGCAGCCTCACCAATCTGTGAAAGATTAACATAAAATTAATATAAATTCTTTGAATAAACACATAAATTTGAAAACATATTATTACATTTTACTAGAAATCTCAAAAAGCATATTATTGCAAATGCACAATTACATGTAAGTTATTTAACTTTTGCAAAATACTTAAAAACACTATATCTAATAAGTTTGCATAAATCTATTAATATTTATTTGCACACCGCAAGGATAAGTAGGTACATATCTAATGTTCAGTTTTTATCATGCAATGAAGTACTTTGTGATATAAAAAATAAAAGATAAGTGTAACACACTACAATACAAAGAGAAAATGTGATATTGTAAGTAAATTATAATTTTAATGTGCTTTATTAAAACATGACGCATAATAAACACAAAATCAAAATGACTTTACCAAAACCTGCTCGCCCACAAAAGTCATAAAAGAACCAAGAATTATAAAATATAATCAAAATTTTATGAAACAGTACTACTTTATAATTATATTCAATACAAATACATTTAAGATACTTACACCTTCGTAGCTCTTGGCTTCTATTCCTTTCTTGACATTTAGATATATCTCTTGTCTCATACCTCTTTGATCTAAAAAAAATAAAAACATACGTGTATATTTATTGCAAGTATATCATAAAAATTGTTGATAATATTGTATGATACATACTG
Source organism: Torymus aiolomorphi (assembly GCA_036365515.1). Classification (NCBI taxonomy): domain Eukaryota; kingdom Metazoa; phylum Arthropoda; class Insecta; order Hymenoptera; family Torymidae; genus Torymus; species Torymus aiolomorphi. Next base: position 153,697,754 of record CM070877.1, read on the forward strand.
GCAGGGACATGTGACTGGAAACAAATCTCAAAAGTATCATATGTTTCAGTTACAAATGAAAATTTAGAGATTTTTCCTTGCTGTACATCATCTTTTTGGGCAAGAATATGTCCTTTTGAATCTCTCGTCTAGAAAAAATATTCTAATGAGCAAAGTTGTGAATGGAATAAAAGTGACATATTTAACGAGTACAAGAATAAAACTAGTATCAATTTCTAACTAACTTCAAAATTATGACACAAAAAATAGCCAATCCCTTGATAAGCATATTGTAGGTTAATATACATAACCTACAGAGGCAATTTACACGAATAGAAAAATAATTACCACAAAGTCGACTTTCTGGCCGGGAACTTCAGAAACTTCATATTCACCGCTGACCAACACGTTTCCCTGGATTTCCTCTTTCAAACACTTCAGAGCATTCGGCTCCTGATACCACATAATACATTGTGCGTGAGTGACGAGCAATATTAGTCCGATAATTTTAAATTGGAGTTCCATTGTGATCGTTGGGCTATTTTGTTGAACACTTAAATAATTTCCGATGTAAACTACTTTGTTCAGAGGTGAATATTGCAATTATTTTCAACACAGATCCGTCAACATTGCGATGAGGTGGCAAGCTGAAATGTTGCCCCAGTGTAGACAGCTGCCGCTATGGCTGCTCGCTTGCTACGTCACCTCCGCGAACGTTTCCGATTTACCCACTGAGCTCTTTACCCGGCAATCAAATGAATTCGTATCATACAGGTATATACGGATCTTGCTTACGCGGTTACACGTATGAATGTGTGTATGCGCATGCGAATGAGTTTGCATTAAGGTGGGTGTATGTACCACGTAATCCAAGATGTTCGAAACGAGTTTCTCATATAAGCAACTGACAATTTTGAACTTTTTCTTCTTTTCTTTTCTGATAAAAAAAAAATATTCTATTATAATATTTTTATTTGTTCAATATGTAGAGTTGCCGAAATTTTATTCAAAGCATAAAAATCTAATAAAATAAGTTCATAATACTTTTAAAGGAAATTTTATTATCACAAACAAAGCAATTATTTAAATTTATATTAGGCACTTTTTCGTCTTATAGAAATATAAAATGGGAGTACTTATATAGGAAATGAAGACAAACTAGGAAACATTAGATTTAACTAATAAACTATTTAATTTTTAAGTGTATTTACATTATAACCATTTTTTATATTGCAATTGATTCAAGATATACAAAAGAATTGTGGCGTTTCGTTAAAAGTAACAAAAAAACTTGATTTTTCAATAAAGTCTTAATTGCAAAAGCCAAAGTTATTTGATTGTTATCAGTCTCTTCTATCGCGCAACGTTATTTCCTCCTTAATCGTTTGCTCTTTCGTTATTGCAGTGGGTTGATTGCGATTCATCAAAGCAGGATTGGCGACTGCTATGATGTTGTCTCCGCACGAGGCTATCACCTAAAATGCAAATAAATATACATATAATTAGGCTTAAAAATGTCATGCATTGAATTTCACTGTATCAAGAAAGCGACTCACTTTACCTTCAAGTTAAAATCGTTCTCCTTATCCATCATAGAGGAAGTCTCGTCTTCTTCCGCGGCAACTCGACTTTGCACATCCTATAAAGAAAAAAGTATAATCAAGAATATTAGCGTTAATAATCAACATTATGTACATAATTTTCTAATAAAAAGCCTTACGTGCATCATCGATACCGAGGCCGAAACATCATCATCGCGATCGTCCCCCGCCCCGTCATCCGTGTCTACGCCGAAGTTATCATCGCAGTCGTCGTTGCAGTCATCCCAGTCATCATCGAACGAAGAATAACAACCATCCGAGTCGTCCAGTCCATCCACAACCCCATCCAGGACCATATTGCTGTTGTCGCTACACGACTGCCACACGGGACTAAAAAAAAAAAGAGACAAAATTACACACCAACGTTGACTTACATTCCCATGAAATAACGCATTACGAGCACTGTTAAGTTTTTTTGTCAACCTCGAGATGGACTTGTGGCCGATCTTCAGTGGCCGACGTCGTCGTTGCCGCTTCCGATGCCGCGTCTGCTGCGCCTGCACCGAATTACTGTCGGAGTCAATGGCCGCCGCGGAACTGCGACTGTAGCCGATGCACCTCAATCGCGCTGATTCCGCCTAGAACAGGGACGTATCTGCTACAAACGGTATCGAGCGTGAGTCGACAAAAGGAATGTTTATACGCAAGTCTACGCATGCGAATTTCGTATTAAAAGCGCAAAAACTATGTATAATATATGTATATGTATAAGAGTGAAAAAAATCATGCATTATTTTATAGATATAGAAAAATAGATTGTTGACAATTAAAGCACCTGAGGTAAAGATATGTCCACACACGCATCGCTCTGTGCTATCAAGCTACGCAATAACCATCGACAAAAATTCCAAAAAACAAACCAAAAAAACACGTGTTATCAGCAAAGCTCCGGCATGCATACTTGACCTTTTCGTCGTGTATCCTCGAGAGTCCGTCCGCACCGCAGCGTTTCCGCGGCGGGGGTGTGCATATATATCATCCCTGGTGGTTAGTAGGTAGCGAGTGTGCATACTGTGTTTGCGCGCGCGCGAGCGTGTACAACATAAGCGCGTGCGACACGCTTCCACATAGTCATATATAATATATATATAGCGATCAACAATGCGACTACATCATCATTGCCCTGTGTTACTTTTGTAGCTGTTGCTGCGGCGCTGTGCTAACCTGCTGCTGCTGCTGCTGCTGTGTAGACTCGCCTGAGTTGTCTCTGTTGCCGGCAACAGAGGAGTCGTCCTCGCAGCGCAGCTCGAGCTTCCGCCGCTTGTTACTGGCCGTATCCGAGCAGAGTATCGACGAGGAGTCGTCGCCGCCCGATAGCTCGCCGTCGCCGTTCTCCCGCGACGAAGACAGCGTGCGCGGTGACGTGTTCCTTATGGATATGGCAATTATTTCGCGTTTGTTAATTGTTACGATTGCGACTCGAGGTGGGAGGAGGATGAGAAAAGGAGAAATTGAAGGTTCTCGAAGTCGCGGTTCGAAAGTTTTATAGATGAGTGCGGGAGGGGGGAGGGGGGGAGGGCAGAAAAAATTGGCAGAGTGCGCGCAGGAGTGAGCCTTGAGACAAGCTGTTTCTTGCGCGCACGCTTTAAACTAGTCGCGGAGGCGACGTTAAACAGGTTTTTCTGAAAACCGCCGCGCTTTAAATGGCATCGGCGACGCCTCAAAAACCAATCCGCCAATTTATTTTCCACTTTTCGAATACGCGAATCCGATGTCTCTCTTTTCGCGGCGATTATATGTAATTCAATTTCTATACCTTATAATTGAATCATAACTCTCGCGTTTAACGATGCAATAAAATAACGAAATATATATATATAAATATACTTAATGCCATCTCGCGGTCACGGACGCGCAGTATTAAGTTCTCAACGAGATCATCTATATACTCACGACGAATGCATCAGGCTCTTGGTGTAATACTGGCCGGAATCTCGTACGACTCTTCGCGCCAGTGGGAAGAGCTCGTCCCTCCTGGTGAGCAAGGCCGGCACGAATCTGCAGATCTGCGCGGCGGCCTCGTTGACCGACACCTCGTGCAGGGTTAGCGGCTTCTCCGGCTTTCTCTTGCAGTCGAAGCGGCCATATATGGCCGCGTACTTCCTGATCTCCTCCATCCGGCGCGGGTCGCTGTCCGGCATCGCCATAACCATCTGCGATGCCCGAGAGAAAGAGCAATCGTAGATATAGGATATACACTTACGCGTGTGCTTTTTATATACCCGTAGGTATACAGAGATATGTTGTGTACTTACCTCTAAATTCTTGCACATTTTCTTCTTCATGCCGCTCTGCGGCTTCGGGTTGAGAGGCCTCAGCGTGGCTGCGAGTCTCTCGGCCGCCTCGGCGAGACGCTGTACTTGGGATTCCAGGAGAATCGGTGTGGTTTGGAGCAGCATCGTGGGACTCTGGGGCGCGTTTATGAGGGTTGGGTTGCTGCCCGGGCTTGGGGTCGTGCCCTGGCTGCCGCACGAGCTCGATTCGTAATTGCCGACCTATGTTATGTGGAGTAATGATGGAATCGTTATCTTTAATGTCAATTTAAAAGAAGTTCAAAGTCAATTGTATACGCCCTGGTAGAAAATTAACGACATTTTATTAATTAAATGAAAGCATTTAAATGAAAATTTATTAGTTTGAATTGGTACATAATTATCAAATAAAAGCACAATATTGTTCTTGGACATAAAGCTAGCTGAAAAATAGGTAATTTATATGGTTAACATTTCTATACCAGGGCGTATAATTATAAAATTCGATTTTAAAACTTTCACGGTGAAATGTTTCATTATATTGAAGGTTTTTTGGATTTCAAGTAAGTACGAGCTGTAATGCTCACGAAAAGTTTAAATTCCTGCCCAAGCCTTCCACATAATTATTAAAATATCCATACATTAAACGTTCTAACAACATTCTTAATTTATATTACGGACTATTAAAGAAAAACCAGCTCACCGTCATTATCCCCGGGCTATGCGACAACGGATGCGCCGCCGTTGCCGCTGACGCCCCAGCCCCCGACACGCTCGTCTCCATCACATCTGCCTGCTGCATCTGCATACTGCCAAACGGTAAACTCGAGGCCGGCGGACTGAGGCTCTTCCTCCGCTGAATGGGACAGCACCCAGACGCCGCGGAGAATTGACTGAGAATCTGCGTGGCGGGTTGCACCACCGGACTCCCGGCATGGCACGCAACGCTCGGCGGAGTCGCCGCTGGTATACCCGCTGCCATCAAAGACGACGAGGGCGACGACAGCGGCTTGGAAGCCGCCGCTGCCTGCTGCGAGGAGATCGAACTCAGGGTAGCGGCTGCGGCTGATAGGTGCGTCGACGATTGCACCTGCTGCCGCGTGTTCGGACTGTAGCTGCCGATGCAGGGGAACACTATAGAGGTGGTTGTTGAAGTGGACGAGGAGGAGGATTTGACGCCTGGTGCTACGGCGCTGCCGGCCGGTGGTACTAGCACGGGGGTCTGAAACATAGCTGAAGAACGAGGTTCTTGCGTGTATATGTATAGGTGCGGTGTTGTTTATGTATATGAGGCAGGATGATGACTGATGGATTGTCCAATAGTTACCAGGATTTGTGAGCCACTCCTGGAGGGCTTTTTGGAGCCGGCGCACGTGCAGGGGCTTACTGGCCATACCCACGAGGGCCATTATCTCGAGGAACTCCTCCTCGCCGGCGTCGCAGAGCTGCTGCACGTCGTCACCACCTGCGATTATTATTATACTATATCAATTAGCGCTCTCGTCGTTCTCGCAAATATTGTATGTATCTGTAGCCGACAAGCTCAAGAACCTACCCATTTCGAGGAGTGTGTCGTAGTAGCTGAGCAGCGAGGCCCGTTGCATTACCCGATAGAGCTGCAATTCAGCTTCGTTCTGCGGCATCGATGTCTGCACTACTGCAATGTGGACAAGAGAGAGAACAAAACGTTATAGAGTCACTCATGACGAGAAAGAGGCTGCGTATATGACACGGGAGGAAAAAGAACACGTGTGTGATGATCACTATTTCTTTAACGAATATAATGAGAGATAGAGAGAGGGAGCAAGCGCCGCGCGTGGTATGGTTACGGCAAAAAAAGTCCCGAGCATCTTAGCATTAAATAAATTTTGTTGAAAACTTTTTCCGCTCTCTCTCTCGCGTCGCCGTCTGTACGTTCTTCTGCCCGGTCTCTCTTGCTTTCTCATACACGACGACGTGGACGACACAGCGAGAGCGAAAGAATTATACAGGGATAAAAAGAGGTCCTGCGCGAGCGCGCGCGCGCGAGAGAGAGAGAGAGCGGACAGCCGATTAGTTGTTGCAAATTTCGCGGAACTCGCGGGGGCCGGAGGAGCAGGAGGAGAGGGGGAGGGGAAAAAAGTTGCGCGTGCACACACGTACGCGGGGCAGAGATCGCGTATAAATTAATAGGCTGCATGGAGGCGCGCGAGCGCGCATATAGCCGAGCGAGCAGTGAGCGCGAGAACGAAAAGGAGGAACGGCCGAGCGCGCGCTGCCGGTAAAAAGAAGGATCAGTTTGCGAATCGAAAAAACTGACCGACGGCTCTTATTACACGCGGGGCTACCGCGAGCCTTTCGTTGCCTTCTCTCTCTCCCTTTCTCGTGCTCGACTCTCTCTCCCCCTCTTTCTTTCTCTCTCTCTCCGCAGTCTCTCACGCACTGCGCGAGTTATTATAATAACGGCGCACCAGAGACACATACACGTACATACAGCAGAGGCCGCCTGTCCTCGGCGCTGCACCCACGTGCGTTCGCATTACCTCGTCGATGTATTATAGAACCCGACATTTTTTTTTCAACGCTCCTTTCCTCGCTTGTATATATATATATATATATATATATAACACGCTCAGTCATGCGGAATAAATTATGTAATGACGGCGCAGCGTCTAATTGACATCAGAGCTCGCCGATAATACAGCGTGATCAGTATTCATTATATTGTGTACGATTACAACTCATTAGCGGAATTTCAGAGCACCGCACAGTAAGTTGTACATATAAACGCTGAGAGCGCTCCGAGCTTTCGCTCTCTCCCTCGCGGCATACATATCTATAAATTTCTGGAGCGCGCGCGTAAGCTCGCGTGCCAAAAAAGCGACCGCGGCGCGTATATAGTTGACCCCGTGCGCTGCGTCGTTGTGTGTATACGTGTGCAGCCTGCAAGTCATTGGCCGTAGGAGTAGGATTCGTCGTCGACGGGGCGACGACGACGAGGAGGACGACCACGGCGACGGCGACGACGGCGACGAACGAGGCGGTTTTTTTTGCCCTACGAGATAATAGCCGCGGTGGTGGCGAGGGGAGGAGGAGGAGGAGGGGGCGGAGGGGAGACAATGGGTAAGGCGAAGGAAGGAAGGCGGGTTGGTTGGCTTGGGAGCCTTCGCTCGCTCGCGAGGAAAGGATCTTGGGCGAAAGAAGCGTAGAGGAACTCATTTCTTTGTGTCCGCGCGCGATACTTGACGTGGCCGGAGCGCTCGCCCGCTCTCTCGCGTTCTCGTTGGCCACGCACAAAAACGAGTCTAGTTTCTTAGCTCCGCGCAGCAGCGACGGCGAGGCGGCGGCGGCGGCGGCGGCGGCGGTGGTGGCGTCGGCGCGCGCGCGGTTAGTATTTCGCTTTTTGCCAGCATTGTAATCAAGGAAGGGTTAGGCGAGTTTTTGCCCCCGATGCCTCCCTACGGCGAACAAAACACAGCTCGCAGGCAGATGGACTGAGTCGCCGCTGGCGAGCCAGCTCTCTCTCGCTCTCCTCTCCCTCTCTCTCTCACGCACACGAGCCGAGAGAGAGTTGTGCACACGTATATAGATGTGTGTATACGTGAGCGAGCGAGCGAGCGAGCCAGGAACCCCGGCCCCTTGCGAGCTTTTTGCGACGCGTTTTTTTCGTCAGAGCGAGCGCTGCAGAATGCAGCCGAGATATACGGAGGAAGAGAGAGAGAGAAGAGAGAGAGACGGGGGATGAGCGCACGAGAGAGAGTGGCATTCGACGCCCATTGGCTACGGGTGGGCCTGATTTTTCCTAGCGCCGGCCTCCTACCCCCGACCGGCGCTCCGCGCACCCTCCCCACTCCTTCCGCTCTCACCCCTCGCGCTGTGAGACCCACGTGTCATCAGAGAGAAAGCCACCCCTTCGTAGTGCGGGGCCCAAAAAATGGCAGCCGTTAGTTCTCTCTCTATCTCTCTCTGCCTTTCGGCTGCAGCTTGCGCGCTGTGCAAAAATGAAGGATTGGGCTGAGTAGACCTAGCTACCCCTTCGCCATTTCACCCTTGCGCGCACTCGGGTCTTGTTGGCAGAGAGCTGAAAGAGAGAAGCGTACGTTGCAATGGCCAGAGACAACGTTCAATTATTTCTACTGGCCGTAACAGTCCACGTGGACCGCATTCACATGGGGGCTTAACGTATGAGCCGTTATGAGTTTTTCTACTTGCACGGGTCTCAAATGTCGCGAGAGAGAGGGGGCGAGAGACGTTAGATCTAATCTGTAGTCGTCAAAAAACTCGAGTGACACAGCGCAATTTACTTATGCTTTGTTTTCTAAAACGGTCCGTTGTTATTTTAATGAGATTTTAGGGGCTGGATGATTTATTTAAACAATTTCTATTGTGATGATAGTAAACGGAGTTCTATACGATGTGAAATGTAATAAATTTGATAACGATAACGTAGATCGCAGTAATTTGTTAAGCTAACGTATCTGTTACAATTTTTTAAACAGAAAATTATAACTAAATTTCAAAAATAAAAAAACACGTATGTATTGTCGAGTCTGATTTAATTATTTTCGTGGATAGTTAAAATGCTTTTATCAGTTTGAAATATATCAGCAAAATACCATATAGAAATGACTGTTTGAAAAAGAGAAATACACTTTTAGGACTATGTTTGGAGAAAAATAACTTTATGTTTCTTTTATTACTTAAATTTTCTATTTCGCAACATTTCCGATATTTAAAATAAAAATAATTTTGTCGCAAAGCTATTAATGTAATTGAAAAACTTGTTTGTATCCATTTTTTATAGCAACGAAGTACGACTTTTTAGAGAATTTAAAAACTAAATTAAAAATCTAATATTGAATTTTAATGTCCTTTTGAATCAATTAAGCATATGTATTTCAAACTATACAGTATTTTTTCGTTTAAACCTGTTGAAAATTTGATTATTATGTTATTTGTATACTAAATTACTTCTCCATTTTGTACTTTATTCACAGGCAAAATTACTTTATACTAATTTCCCTTGTCCCTCTTCTTTTTAAAACCTTATTTCATTGTACATACGTATGCATCATATTAGTTGCGCATTACGAAAATGTAATCGTTTTGTTAAAATACATAGTTAAAATATAAATATATAATCAAGTAGGATGACTGGTATGTTAAATTTTATTCCATTTATTATAATACCATGCATATGCGTTAATTTTCACTTGATCTACATACGTTATATCGTTTATTGTATTTATTCAATAGTTATAATCAGTACATATAATAATGTATTTTAAAGTATTGGGCATGCGAGGGGGAAAAAGTTAACCATCATTTTTAACATGTATCAAATTTTTAAGCATTGTACATGCATATAAAGGTCAATGTTAAATATTTTCTGTTTAATCGCCATGAATCCAACTGCATATAGCTCCCTCACTGTTGAAAAAAATTCACGTTATCAAATTGATTCATTTTAAAGCTATGATGGATTGATATTCAAAACTAAATTTACATCAAATTATATTATTAATATAAGGCGATATAAATCTCTAATTTCTTTAAATATTATAAAAGCGAGTGTGAAATTCAGAATTTCAGTATCGTATATTTTTTCCTTTAAAATTAGAGAATTTCAAGTCTTATAAACTCAGAGTAAAGCAGCTATTTGTATTCTAAAATACTACGTTAGTATTAGATAGGAAGTAATCCAACTTAGTTTTACTAAAAGATTCATTTTAATTTTTTTTTATTTTATCCTTTATCATAACTTTCAAAACAAATGAGTTATTGATGAATTTTTAATCTAAATATTATGATTGAAATCTTCTATTAAAAATAATTATAATCCTGTAAATTAATAAGAAGCTATAAATGTTTGGATTAGCAATGATTTTGACTGGAAATATTTATACTCAACTTTATTACCATGTAACTGTTAAAAAATTGAGAATCACTTCTTGCGGACATATTCTTCATCATTCACTTTTATTATTCCTTGTTCTTGTTCCTTCATTATTGATTGTGTTATAAGAAAATTAATAAATGCAAAAATTATAAATGATGAGTAAAAGTTTCGTATCATATTTTCTGAAAGATTAAAATACTTATACAGTAAGTATCTATCTACTTTACTGGTTGCAATTTTATTAATATTATTAATGTATTTCATTTTTATTTTGAAAGTTTTATTCTGATTTTTATTTGAAAATTCTTACCCGTAATATTTTACATAAAAAGCGATCTGTACGTGTTCACTTTGATTATATTTGACTTCATAACAATATTTTTATATTTTTGAATTTATTAACTATTTTGCAATATATGCACTATTTAATGTTAATATTTTATATTAAGTACTTTTAACTTTACATTACTAAACATTCTCATATTTACCGCTATTTATCTTCAATTTTGAATATTTACTAATTATTTCGGCATTCGGTGTTCTTTAAGTCATAATGAATACCAGATGAATTAATGAATTTAGGAATTTATTTATCAGAAAAAAATTTACATTCTTTAAAATTTCCATAGTAAACTTACATAAGTAAATTCTACAGAGGCTAATAGCATTGCCTGTTTGTAGGTCTGGTACAAAATAAATAAAAATACTAACATACTAGAGTAATGACATGAATTTTCAAAATCACAAAACATGATATAAAGATTTATTAACAATGGTAATACAGTTAATAATTTTAAATTTGTTATAAATATCTTTATAGTAGATTTTTGAAGTGACAAGGCTTTGAGATCATTATCCAGCTTGTTAAAGACCCTTATAATTTCAAGGTAGCTATTTTTGTTGTTAACGGTCTTATTTTTTGGTGGTTATATTATTTTATACCTAGCCTTGCTTATATATTTGCTTTTTTTCAGTGTTTCAGAATGACTACGATAATTTTAAAAAACGAAAAATTCAATATCGGAATCTGTTATTAGCTCCGACATCCTCTTAATAACTTAATAGAAAGAAACTGTTCTGTAACAATATAAAAAAGTTTTTTTTTTTTTATTATAGTAATAACAGTGTTAAATTATATTATTGTTGTTTCGTTACAAAGGAAGCTTTGGAACGATGAAAAAAATGTTTGAGCCAAAAAATGTTCAAAAACATATTTTAAGACTATTGACATAAAAACTGTTATGGGAACGACAGACATATAATTTATCAGTGAAACTAAAAAATAGCTTCAAGCGAATCCGAAAATGAAAATTATTATTATTTCAATTTGGTTTGAAATTCGTATTATATTAGGCATTCTTTTATGTACAAATAATTTATGAAAACTAGGGTATGATTTATTGAACAATCTTCAGTGTAGATATTTAGATTTTCTTTTTAATCACATTATACTAAGTGCAGTTATTGCTTAATCTATTATTATAAAACTAAAAATGCAATATAATTATCTACAATTATACAATAAAATAATATACAAAGATTCGATATCACTTATATTGTTTAAGTAATTTGGGTATAAATTAAAATGAAATTTTATTACAAAAAGTTCAGATCTAATCAAATAATTATTTGATGTAAACCAATTGTGTAAATAATTTTTATCTTTCTGGATCAATTGCTTTTCATTTCAGTATGATTAATAACACTTGAAAATTCCAAATCATTAAAATTTATACTGTCCCCAGAGTACAAACCCATGAAAATCTTAAGACGACAGAGCATCACCCTCCACCCCATATAAATGTCTCTTCCCTACAACGATCCATTCCAACTTTGCATTTTACAACCTCCTGCAGCCCGCTCGCCCATTCCCGCATTGAGAGAGTTATATCCTCTAATTTAACGCTATCTCACGGTTAATTTTTTTCACCACTCACTTTTTCGGCCCCGCTTACCTCCACCCCTGGAAAAAACACCAGACAACTTTTCTCCCGTGCGATCGTATAAAGCCTAAACACAAGCTGATCGTTGAGTGCGCTGGTCGCGAGAAAGAGAACTTTTTTTCGAACTTTCCTCCACATATCCCGCGCGCTCTAATCCGGTAGGGTGATGCGCTGCCGTGTCCCGCGCGTGTGTATATATACATATATATGTATACACGCGCACACATTGTCGTGCTGCGGTGGTCACCCTTTATCCCAGGCGCGCGCGCGCGCACCCTTCCGCTACACCGGCGGCGTATGCAAATCAACTTGGAGCTGTATACCTATGTGTCTTTCTCTTTCCCGCGCGTTACCCGTAAGACGGAAAAAATGCGTTCCCATGCGCCCGAAAGGTGCGATAAAGGCGAAAAAAAGTGGAAGAGAGTCTGGTCTCGCGAAATGAGAATCACGATTGCGCATGATGATGATGGGACTCGCCAAGCGGTACTTCGCACACGCGTGCATGCAGATTAGCGATGATGAGCGCCGGTGTGCGAGGATGACGTTGTGTGCATGTGAAGGGAGAACGGGGACCTGTGGATTTTTTTGTTGTGGGCATATAACAACTTGTTGATGTGCGTAATTGTCGAACGAATGCATTGTTAATAAAGATTTGTGCGCTATTTGTCTATACAAAACACTTACATTGAAATCGTTACATTTTCTCTAATTAGTTGAAATATCTTTATTCATTTTAATTTAATTTGAATATTGATAATGACGCGGGTTAAATAAATTGCGGAAAAATACGCGGCAATTGGAATACGATGCAACCAAATAGTTATAAATAATGAGTGAGTAAACATATATCTGATTGCAATCAATATTTACACCACTGCTAAATTGTATTTGTTTAAACATTTAATTAATGTATAATTTTAAATATTAAAAACGTTCTCAATCACACCATGTACATTTAAAAATATCATATATTATAGGACAGGTACAAGCTATCTAAATAAAGCGATAATCACATTGTATCGGATTCGAAATGCAATAATGAAATATATGTGCGTGAATGTTACAAAAGTGATGATTGACAGAAGCGATGACACAAAAACACATGGGAAAGGCATAGGCTAGACAGGGCGATGAGTATACGAGCTCAGCGCGGATGACAGGAAAAACGGGGAGGGGGAAAGAAAGGGTGAAGCAATTCAAAAACCTCCTTACATTGATTTGCGCTAATAATACTTTTCCCAGGCGCGCAATGTTATATATCCTACACCTGCAGCGGTCGATTGTTCCACAAGGCCTGAAGATTTCCCTCGAAGGTGGAAGAAAAAAGCGTCGAAAAAATCATCGGTCCGCATTGAGCTCATCTCGGGTACTACTATACTACCACCACCACTCCTATACCTATGTATATACCTACGCTCGCTGTGTGATGTCCCTGCAAAAAGCCCGAGCCCGTCCGCCTGTCTGTGTGTGTGCGCGCGTGTGTGCGTGTGAGCAAGCGATCACCTGCCTCGCCGTCGTAGTCGTCGTTCTCCTCGGGTTTTTTACTTCCGCGGAGGTGCAGGAGGCAAAAAACGCGGGAGTTGAAAAAATTAATATATTCACAATCTCTCTCTCAGTCGCGAGCGAGCGACCGAGCGCGTGGGAAAGTCGCGATGTTACCCTTGTCCGAGCACTCTCCTCGCGTCCCATTGATCATTTTTGTTTTGCTAACTCTGGAGCTCGCGTTTGTTTATGCAAACCGTAATTTTGTTTTAATAATTTTAATTTTAAGCTATTTGCGTGTTTGGGAAAGAGATTTTTTCAGCTATATAAGCTGTAGTTGTTCTTTGGTGTATAAATTTATACTGTTAAGTATTTGTGTAAATTATATAATTTAGCGACTTTAAGTAATAGAAAAATGTTTACTTTTACAGGATAATTAAAAAGTCGTTGTTAAACTCGTTAAACTAATTTAAAGGAATAAATATCATCAATGTTGTAATATTTTTCAAATAAATGTAATCATAAGGTACGTAAAGTTAAATATTATTTACTATCATTATATTGCCTTAATACGGTTCGGTTTCATTTTTGGGGAACGAATCTTACGTAATGTGCTATAAAAATGTTAATTTAAGTTAAAATAAGAACACAAAAATAACAGCTGCTTTCTTTTACTTCCTTTACTTTTGTGTCAAAGTTACGTAATAACATTTTTTCCCTTTCGTTATTCGTTTATAATTAATTTGTAACAAAGTGCATTTTGTGATTAAAAAAAGTTTTCGTTATAAAGATTCGGTGGTATCTGGAAAGTTACTATGTAACGAGAAGAAACTAGTTTCATCAAAATTCCATATTTTATGCTCCAATATGCATAATGGAGCACATTTTTTTGATCGTAGAAAATGTTTGTGACGATTCGCGAAAATAATGGTTTCTATAAAAAAAAAACAAATTTAAAAAAGTTTTCGTAAGGATAATTAATTTAAATTTTCGCTGGTACCTGGCGATAAAGAATCTCACGAAAATTTCATTTTTAATGCTCCAATTTGTATAATGGAGCACAGTCTGTGATAATAGAAAATTTTCGTGACGATTTGCAAAAATATTGATTTCTTTTAAGAAAAATATTGTTTCCTTTTAAGAAAAATATTTTTTTCTTTTAAGAAAAATATTGGTTTATTTTAAGGAAAATAATTTAAAAAAAGTTTTCGTAAGGATAATTAATATAAACTTTCGCTGGTACTTGATGATAAAAAATTACACAAATTTCATATTTTATGTTCCAATTTGTATAATGGAGCATACTCTGTGATCATAGAAAATTTTTGTGGCGATTTGCGAAGACATTGATTTCTTTTAAGAAAAATAGTTTTAAAAAAGTTTTCGTAAGGATAATTAATATAAACTTTTACTGGTACTTGGCGATAAAGAATCTCACGAAAATTTCATATTCTATGCTCCAATTTGCATAATGGAGCGTATTCTCTGATAATAGAAAATTTTCGTGACAATTTGGAAAAATATTGATTTCATTTAAGAAAAATATTCATTTCTTTAAAGAAAAATATTGTTTTCTTTTAAGAGAAATATTGATTTATTTTAAGGAAAATATTTTTAACAAAGTTTTCGTAAGCATAATTAATATAAACTTTCGCTGGTATCTGACGATAAAGAATCTCACGGAAATTTCATATTTTAGCTCCAATTTGCATAATGGAGCATATTCTTTTATTATAAAAATTTTTTGTGTCGATTTGCGAAAATATTGATTTTTTTTTTCAGAAAAATATTGCTTTATTTTAAGGAAAATAATTTTAAAAAAGTTTTCGGATGGATAAATAATATAAACTTTCGCTGGTACCTGACGTTAAAGAATCTCACGAAAACTTCAAATTTTATGCTCCAATTTCCATTACGGCCTGCCTTCATAGGAGAATGATGAATTACGAATGATGAATTATGCCCGATAGAACAAATTTTGTTATCCGATATCTACTAAATTTGTAGTCAGTGGTCAAAGAAGAACCCACCGAAGGTACACCAGTGACTATAAATTTAATAGATGTCGGACAACAAAATTTTTTTCATCGGACATAATTCATCATTCTCCTATGAAGACAGGCCGTTATGGAACATATTCTGTGATAATAGAAAATTTTCATAACTATTCGCAAAGATATTGATTTCTTTTAAGAAAAATAATTTAAACAAAGTTTTCCTAAGGATAGTTAACATAAACTTTCGCGGGTACCTGACGTTAAAGAATCTCACGAAAATTTCAAATTTTATGCTCCAATTTCCATTATGGATCATATTCTGTGATAACAGAAAATTTTCGTGACTATTTGCAAATATATTGATTTCTTTTAAAAAACATATTGTTTTGTTTTAAGAAAAATATTGATTTATTTTAAGAAAAATAATTAAAAAAAAAAGGATAATTAATATAAACTTTCGCTGGTACCTGACGATAAAGAATCTCACACGGAAATTTCATATTTTATGCTCCAATTTGCATAATAGAGCACATTCTTTTATCATAGCAAATTTTTGTGTCGATTTGCGAAAACATTGATTTATTTTAAGAAAAATATTTTAAAAAAAGTTTTCGTAAGGATAATCAAGATAAACTTTTGCTGATAAGTTCCTTACGATAAAGTATCTGACAAAAATGTCATAGTTCATGCTTCAATTTGCATAATGGAGAACATTCTATGATAATAGAAAATTTTCGTGACTATTTGCAAAAATATTGATTTATTTTAAGAAAAATGTTTTTAAAAAAGTTGTCGTAAGGATAATTAAGATAAATTTTTGCTTGTATACCTTATAATAAAGTATACCGAGAAGTGTATAAAAAAAAAAGAAAATATGTAATTCGGAATTTTATAAATAACATCTTCTACAATTGTATAGTTATTTCTAAATTTCAATTGCTCAATTAAATAAGCGTAAAATGATTTATAATTGTTATTAACAATAATTTTTTTTATAAATTAGTTTTCCTATTATGACTATTTGGATAGCATAACATTTTTGTAAATACAATAATTGCATACTTTTTTAAATTAATCATGACAATTTCTACATTAAAAGAGAATTCTCTTCAAAATTTGTACAAAGCGAGTAACGTTAATTTTTGCTCCAGTCGGACAAAAAGAAAAATTAAAGAACGCTTGCATTCATATGTACACACATAATGAAATGAATAGCGGGGCTCGCGTCGAGCAAAATCTCTCTCCCTCTCTTTCTCTCTTCATTTCAACGTTTCGAATGCAATCACCCTCGCGTGTGGTATGAGTACAGCGGGCGCAGCAGCTCGCCGCGGCGCGCGAGCGATCTTGTTTAGATTGCATTATTGTAAGAGCTGCGCCTATTGAGAAAACGTGCGCGCAACGAAGCGTATCCTTTTTATTACTTTGGGCGCTCGCAGAACCGCAAATAGAACTGTAAAGTCCGCGTACCTATACCTACCTATACAGCTGCCACCACTGCGCGCGTCTTAAATTATTTTTAGAGAGCGAATCTACACCTATATTCCGGTATTTAAAAATCACTTCTTCTTGCGTAAAACAAACGTTAAAATTTTTTTTTGCCCGGTAAGGCTAACATAATTTGCACGTTATTTTTGCGCCGTCTCAGTGTGCGGGCCTCGTACGTGTGGCTGCCTCGAACGGTGTGTGCGATTTTTGCGAGGGTGCGTAAAGTTTCTGTTATGATTTTAGAGAGATTTTTTTGGGGAGGAGAGGGAGGTACTCGCGCATTTGCATAACGATTATTAATTTTTAAAGCAGAGTGGATTGTAATATTATAAATTGTTATAAAACTTATGAAACTTGGTAAAAAGGTATTGCTGCGTGCGAAGAAAGGACACTGGTTTCGAGAGAGTTATATGCATACTCTGTGCAGCTTATTTTTTCAGAGCTGCGGTAATTATACATATACGTAATAAGTGCATTTAATGCGTAAGAAGTATGCGCATTATATGAATCAAATCGTAAGATTTTAAGAATTACATAAAAATTTTAATTTTTACGATGTCTTTTTGAAATGTAGCTAAGAAAATATTTCGAAAAATAACGAGTTTGAATATTATGTAAAATCATATAAAAACGATTGAGCTTGGGATAATTAAGAACAAGTTGCCGTACATTTTAACTTCAAATAATGTACGTTCTATAAAAATTTTATTGAGAGAATAGTTAAAAAAATTAAGAAAACTAAAAAATTGAATGAAAATAATGAATGCATAATCTTGAAGGCATAAATTTAATTTTCTTGTGGAATTTATCGAGGAATAAGAAATGTATCCTAACACGAAAATATAGGTTAAAGATAATTGTTACGTAATAAATTGTAGTTATGGTTAACAAGGCCTATAATTTAATCTATTCAAATTATTATATTAAGATCAAAGTAATTTGACATTAAAAGAATTTTGTTTGAAATTTTCCACCTACACAAAAAGCCATTTGAATTCGATAAAATCGAATTTCGTTTGAACTGCTATGAAATTCACTACAAATTGAATTGAAAATAGCAAATAGAATTGTGTAGTATAGTATCTAATCCATCTTCATCGCTATCAAATATTTAAAAAACATTATAGACAGAACAACGAAAATGATCGATTTTCCAACATCACCTAACGATGTTTCGCCAAAGATTAAGAATACGCGAACCGAAGACCTAACAATCAATCTTCTCCCACAGCAAGAATAAAACCACAACCATCGAAACCACCGTGATGCATCTGTTGCGAATTTACCGGCATTCCTCCCACACAGATATACACACAGAATCCACGCTAAACGTGGGTGTCTGTATTACACCGCTCGTTCGTGCAGCGAGTCATCTGCGCGCGCTCACCGCGGGAAAGAGGGAAAGGGAGGACTGTACAGCGAGCCAGCAAGGATGGAAGGGAGGGAGAGAGAGAGAGAGCCGCGGGCGGGAGATTCGTTTTTACAGCGATTGCGCGCTCGCCGCGGGTAGAGAACCGAAAGTAGCGCGCGCCCGAGAAAAAGCCTCTTTTTGTAGCATCCCCGTCCGCTTTTTGCTCGCTCGCGCGCGCGCGGGAGAGAGAGAACTGACTCACATCGCCTTAGCCGCCGCCGCCGCGCTCTCGCCTTACACTCTGCGCAGCTATATAGCACTTCGCCGCTGAAAAAGCGGGCGCCAGCTAGATTGACGCGTATATATATGTATATACCTATAAGTATATCTCGCGCAGGAATATAACGATGCTGAAGAAGAAAAAGAAGAATAAGAAGAGAGAGAAAAAGACCGCCGAGTGTAAAGGTATGTGATATGGTACACTGCTACTCACCGGTGCCATTGACGTTCCTGCCGAGTATCCTGACCGGCGGCGCGTTCTGGTGCGCACCTCCAATCGACGCAGTCGTCGTCGTGGACGACTGCTGCTGCTGCTGTTGGCTGCTCCTCGGCGGGCTCGGGAAGACGTCAGCTGACGAGCTCGCGGTTATAGCCGCGCTGACGGCCGTCGGGACCGGCGAGGGCGTCGTCGCGACACTGCAGCCCGTCGCCTCCTCCATACCCCGAGGCACTTACTTGACAACTGCTGCGGCTGCGGCTGCTTCCTCTTCGTCGGCACTCTAAAACTCGGCGCGGTGCGCGTCCGGCGAGAACCGGCGCATACATTCGAAAGACAGAGCACAGAGCGGAGAGGACAGAGAGAGATGATGCTGGTGGTGGTAGTGTGACAGACGAAACCGCATGCACTACGAGGATTACAATATCACACAATTGGCAAGCAGTAGGCAATCAACACACACAAAACGAGAGAAGGACGTGTTACAGAGAAGAGCAACTGAGAGTGAAGATACAAGAGTGTCAACCCTCGCCCCGAGCGCGCGCGCCCGCGCGACGACCGGCTGCTGCGTGCTCGCGATCGCGAGTAACAGATCCAGTGTAGGTGTGTATCTGTGTAGGTGGATCCGTGTATGTATGCACGTGCGTAGTGGCGCGCGGGTGTGTAATAAAAGAGAGATGATGATCGAGAGAGAGAGCAACAGAGAGCGTCGTCGGCTATCGTGGGTCCGACAGTGCGCGAGGCGTATCGTACGGTAGCGCGGCGCGCATTGTTTGTCGCTCTCGCGGCGCGCCGGCTCGAGGCTCTCTCTCTCTCTCTCTGTGTATCCCCTACTCCAGTATACTGTGTCGTGCAGCCCTCTCGCTCGTACTTACGCACTGTCTTACTCTCGCTCGCTCGCTTGCTCCACCCCGCGCGCGCGCAGCCCACAGCAGCGACATTGCGCTCGGCGGCCTCAAAAAAAGCCTGCCCCTCGCGTCGTTGGGTGTCCCACCACCACCACCACCACCACCACCACCACTGTCGTTGTGCCACCCTGCAGTATACCTACTCTTCTTTGCGTACTTCCCCTTCTCTCCCACCCCACTCGCCCTGCCGTCCCTCCCCCCTCTCCCTCTGCCCCACGACGCGCGTTTTTTGCGAATACAGCGAGAGAGGAAGAGAGCTGCGAGCGCCTCTTCTTATACTTCGCGACGCGAGACGCGACAACTGGCTGCACCGCGGCTGCCAATTCCTCCGTAAGAGCGACGAGAGGGAGCTTTTTTACCCCTCGATTTTTTGCTTTTTTGCCAGAGAGAGAGAAAGAGAGAGGGAGATTCAACGTACGCGCGTGGATGCCTTTTAGCTGCGAAAAAATACTGGCAATACGCAAGAGAGACAGAGAGAGAGAGAGAGAGAGACAGAGACAGTGGTAGTGAGAAGGATAAAAAGGCTGTCGCGAAAGAGAGGGAGAGAGAGCGTATAGAAACAATAGAAAGCGCTATTCAATAGCCGTATTCTTTTACGATCTTTCTTGGGTTATGCAAATTTCCTCTGTGCTGCACGGGCCCTGCGTGAGAGAATTACGAGTGCGCGCGCGAGAGAGAGAGGGAGAGAGAGAGAGATTCGCAATGCGCTGTAATACGCGGAGAACTATCGCGCGGCTAGTTTTTTGAACATTTCGCGCTCGCGCGTTGCGAGCACGCTGTTCTACTCTATACGCGCATGCAGGTATATACGTTGTAGGTAGAGGTACGAGATGAAGTGCGTTGAAGATCGGGAAAATAGGCGAATAGCGATCGTTGATTTGTTGGGATTTTGGAAATTGTTCCGTATTGTTTGGTATTGGAGTAACGAGCTTTTTGAAATGTTTTGCAAAATGCAAAACTTTTGTAGGTACAATGTAGAAAAAGATTTAGTTATCTCGTAGCTGAAATTTCATTGTCTTGCGTCACATTAAAGTACTTATACAAGAAAAATTCGTATCTACTCATTTAAATGGATTGATCTCACTATACCAACAAGTTAAATGTTAATATCATCTTGCAAAAGAATAGTTATTGTTGTATAATTCAATTCGTTCAAAAAGATTAAGACACTACATCTCTTTAATGAGATTATAAAACAAGTTAGTGATTTTTCTGTGCTAACCGGCAATATTTTAACTTTTTTTCATACTTTGTATTATTATCTTTTGAAATACTGACACTGGATACATCGACATAAACTTTTTTATTCTAAAATATATATACAACTTGTTCTGAAAATGTATGCGTCTGTAAACATAATCCTATATATAGAGCGCAAAATTCTAAGAAAAAAGTTCCTTTACCATTTTTTCATATGACTAGTACTTTTTTAGTAACTGATGAGTTTAAATTGTTTGTTTTTAATAGAAAATGTATACCTATGTTTATAAGATGATATCTATAGATATACAATTCCTATTAAAAACAAACAATTTAAACAGATCTGTTACTAAAAAAGGCATGGTGTGGTTTGTGCACATAAGAATTATGCACATATTTATTGTGCACACTTTAGCATTGGTGTATATCTATATCTATGTGTATACTCCAATGCTAAAGTGTGCACAATAAATATGTGCATAATTCTTATGTGCACAAACCACACCATGCCCTAAAAAAGTACTAGTCATATGAAAAAATGGTAAAGGAACTTTTTTCTTAGAATTTTGCGCTCTACACGATTATGTTTACAGACGCATACATTTTTAGAACAGGTTGTATATAAAGTCATTTCCATATTTTATAATTCTATAAAAATACTTTTGTAAGTATATTTATACTTTATAGTTTACATCATGTATAAGACTGATGACTGACTTCAGTACCATATAGTACTTACTAGCCATCCTTTGGAAACTAGGACCTTTTATACAGTACTATTCGCAGCAAAGGATGTTACCATCAGAGCACTTATGAAATTATAGTTACATCAATAGGACACGCAGCGTATATGAGCGTACCATAGACTTATAGAGATAAACTGCGCATCTCTATAAGTCTATGGAGCGCAGCTGCCCACTTGAAGCATAAAGGGCTGTCTATATTATAGACTGCCTCTTCTTGCGTTCCTATTCCATTCTCAACATCCAAGCAATACAGAATTCCGAAGCGATCGGTCGTGTTCGCGCGCTCGTTTGATTCGCCTGGAGATCCGCGAGCGACTCACCACTTCTTATAATTTCTCAATTCGCTTCCACATTCAAATTTCAACATCTTGTCTTCTTCATCATCTACTTCATTTCGCAGCTTCTTTTACATATTCGCTTCATATCAGTGCTGAGGGTTTTGGTTTTATCAACGCGCAGCCCAAGTTTCTTCCATTCTCAACGTGGCTCTCTCCCTTCAGACAACTGAAACAACACTTTCATTCATAAAAATCATGTGAACTGAATCTAAACACTTTCATTCATAAAAATCATCTTCTTTTGGGTGAGATCAATTCAATTTTAATCTTTTTCTTTTTCAATTCACCATTTTTAACTAAACCTATCGAAAGACATTAGCTGGGTGGCGTTGGACTGAGTGGGGAGTTATCGGGTGGTTTTGGTCAATGGCCCTACACCATTTTCTTCACGGTATCTCGTATTCTCGTATCTGGGGGCTTATGGTAGATGGCGCTTGAATGCGCGAGAGATAGAAATAAGAGAATAGAATTCTTATTTCAATGATCAAAATAATCTTTTAAATAATATTAGAAATATAAATAGAAATATGAATATAATAATGGGTTTTGACATAATATAA
The DNA here is from genome assembly GCA_036365515.1 of Torymus aiolomorphi. NCBI lineage: Eukaryota > Metazoa > Arthropoda > Insecta > Hymenoptera > Torymidae > Torymus > Torymus aiolomorphi. The sequence continues at coordinate 153,719,970 of CM070877.1, forward strand.
TAACGCTTTGTGTGTTAATATTTAAAAATAATAAAATATTTCCTTGAATGTACATACATATGTATGTAAGCTCCCACCGATCAATACGTGTATTTGTGTTTATGTAGGTACAGATGGCGTAGTCTAGTTCTACTAGAAAATTTTCAAAAAATATAAGAGGCCAGCGCAAGATTAGATTAGAAATTTGAATTGTTTCGACAGAATCAGATTCCGTAGAGTATCATATACGATAGAAAAATTGATGTTAATTTTTGAGATTTTGTGTTTAGGGGCGCATACCGCAAATTGCATGAACGAAATAGTCTTTATTTCAAATTATACAAATTTTTGGTTTATAACGGTACTTTCCTTTTAAATTTTTGTTTTTCAAAATAATTGTTGGAGTAAGTTTCGAATTATGTGATTCAAAGACTCCATGCGATTTACAGAATACGCCTTAGGTTTAACTCTGCGCAAGTACAAAAGACTTTTTGATTAATACAGTAGTATAGTAATTATATATAAAAAAAAACGTGTGAATTTTCTTCGTTTTTTCTTTAAATAAATTTTCAGTATTTTCTTATTAGAGTAATCAGCGCGCTTCGCGCGTGTGTGAGACTCTGCTATGGCACAGTTTCAGCCTTTGAAGATAGCATCAACTAGTCAATTCAAATTCACCAGTATCGTCAAGAAAAATTCACGTGTTGTTATACAAATATGTGATATTGGGCATATAATTGCATTGCAGAAATAGCCCGTTGGAAAAAAATCCAAGTACTATATGCTAGTGACATTTATGACAGATCTACTAGTTATAATGCTATAGCTGAACTTGTCATATTTTATTATAACGCAAGGGTTTAAACAAATGTTTCAAAATTTGTGATATAAATTATTTTCATCAATTCATAACAAATGAAAATAATCTTATCTGTTTAAAATCAAACAAAATATATTATAACTAAAATAAATAAAAAACAGTATTATTTGCGCGATAATTAAAAAGAAAAAACATAATTCTTATATACTTTGTACAATTTATTTCAATTATTACTTTCGGTACAAAAATTCATAACTATCTATAATATACAATAATAAAAAATGTTTTGTTTATGATTCCGCAATGTTTTGGACGTATATGATTTCTGCTTTACTAGCGCATCATCGCGTATTTAACATGGACATAAAATAGATATATATAATATATATAAACAAATTTTTAGCCGGCTCGTCAACGGAAAATCAAAAACTATGGAATTCCTATCGAGTAAAAAAGTTAACATTATAAAATTTGCGGTGGCATGTACTACATACACTATGCGTCAAAATACAAATCGAAGTATATTATAATATAATATATTTATACTATTAAAAAAGTGGCTCAGTCACTTTCTGTCAATTACATACTAGGAATGACAAAACGACTGAGTTAATAAAACTTTCTCCGCTTTTTTTAACAGCTAGCCGGCCCATTATTAAACCGGCAGTTATACCTATGTAAATGTAAAAATTGTATTATTTGTACGATAAAAAGCACTGCGGTTCCCTATTCATTGCGAGGATGAGTAATGGTTTTATGCAAATGCAACTAGAAAGACTCTGTATAATGAAAAAATAACTTAAATAGTAAGCTCGATTTGATTCGATGAATTGATCACGAGTGTGTACAAGAGAACATTACATTCTTAACAAAATACATATATGTAGAAGACTCGCAAAAAATGCTGGAAATTTCGTTGTAGTCTCAAAACTAATAGTATAATGAGAAGACGTTCACAAGCAGACCGTTAGGTAATACTTTCATTATTATAAATAAATAAAGCACGTGGAAGCTATAGATTTGGCAGCCCTATATAATACGACGTTGCGGTCCGATACGATTTGGTATTTCAACGTCATATCAGCGTCACGTAAGTTCACAATTTCTGGCAAAAGGATACAAAACTCCATACGGCTCCATATTTACCGCTCGAAGAAGCTCCGTTAAACGCAACCGTACTCATACCAAACGGAATTGGCGGTCTTACGGTCCTTCTCGGAAGACTCGTCCTTATCGATGTTCTTCGCATCATCCACATTCCGCTTTGGCGTATTGGCAGCTGTCGTTGTCGTCGAGTCGTTGATCACCGCTGACACTTTATTGTAAATGAGTAGAGGTCTCGGTTCGCTGTACGGCGGTTGTTGCTGCGGCTGCTGTTGCTGCGGTTGTTGTTGTCCCTGGCCTTGTTGCTGGTACGTTGACGGATCGTCCGTCTCAGCTCGTTTTTCCTGACTGGTAGTCCTCGTAAGGGCGGGCGACGTGTCGTCCGTGTAATAGACAGTGCGTCTTGTGCCAGGATGACCTAGAGACAGTGGATCATCGGTACGGAGGGAACTGTGGCCGAGCCTAGAGTCGATAATCTGCGAGTCGTCGCCACTCGAGTTGTCCTCTTGCTGCTGTTCCGCATCCTCGTCGGCATCCCCACCGCCACCGCAGCCTCCTTCATCCTCACCCTCCTCGTCGTTGGGGAAGGACTTCTGGGAATTGTCATCGGAGAGTACCGTGGTATTGGTGTTCCAGGATGATCGACGGTTGGTGCGATTGAAGAGACCCGAGCCTGCTTTACGCACGCGTCGCACGAGGCTCGAGCCCAAGCTCTTCTTCTTGGTGGAGCAGCTTTCGAGCTTTTTGTAGTGATCCATTATCTTCTCCTCAAGCTTCTCCTTCTGTCGATAAAGATGATTGACTTTATCGGCGTAGAGCTTCTCCTCCATGTGGTAGTGCTCCTTGTCCTCGAGCGAGTGGGATATTAGATCGTGGTACTGGCCGAGTAAGGTTGTGCTGTGGTCCATGAGGGTGCGCCTGTCAATATCTAGGATGGTGTTCATTTGGTGGAGCATCTCGCAGCCCTGGCTCTGCTTGTTACACTCTAGCTCGAGCAACGTCAGCCGTTCATCTTTGGCGCTGATTTCACCTTGCATTTCGGTCTGCCGCAAGCTCAGCCGGTTGTTCTCCAACTTGTTCTTCCGATAGTCTTCCTGTAGATTACGGTACTGCGTCTTGAGGGTCTCCGAATTGGTATAAAGATTTCTAAAGTCTTCTTTGAGCTTCGAATGCTCCCCTCGCAGATTGCTCAAGCTCTTCACGAGTTTCAGTCGGGCGTCCTCCTCGGTCTGAAGGGCCAGGCACTTGGCCTCCAATCTCTCGATGGTCTCGCGCAGAAGTCGCACATCGTTCTTTGAGTCTCTGAGGCTGCCCTTCAGGCTCTCTTTCTCCGACGACAGGCACTCGTATTCGGTGTTGAGCTGCTCGTGTAGCGTTTGCAGCCGCTTCTGGTCCCTGTTCAGTTCAGCGTGCAAGCGCTGCAGAGCATGGTGCTCGTTCGTTATCTGATCTATGTTGGCTTCGAGGCGAGAGTTGGCCAACTGGAGGGCAGCTTGCTGTGACGCCAACGATGCACTTTGAGATTCCAAACGGGTCACGTGCACCTGTAATGTAGCCTTTTCTGATTGCAACACCTCTGACGCAGCTTCTAATGCTGCCACCTTCGCTTGGAGGTTCTCGCGTTCTTCCGTTATCGCTGCGGACAGTAGCTGAGCTTCGTTTGCGCCAGCGGCAGGTTTCGTGGATTCGTGGTGCTGAATGACTCTGTGAATGACTTCGGGGATTTCGGATATCTTGTCGAGCATCTTCTCGACGGGCAAGTTCAGAATAGTTTCCGTGTCGAGGCCCAATTTCTCGAGAGTCGCGTGCACCTGCTGGACGTTTAGTTTTTCCGCTACAAGGTTCGATTGCAAGTTCTCCAGAGCTTCTCGGTCGATAGCTGCGCGCGAGTCCAGCTCCTTGCTCGACCTTTCGATCTCGCGTAAGCGGTTGATTTGAACTGCCGAATTGCCGATCTCCGTCTGGAACTCGGCGACTTTCTTCTCTAAAATGTCGATGGTATTGGCGGCCTCATCGAGTGCAACGTCCTTCGTCTCGATCAGTTCGCGTAACTTTTGCACCTCTTTGTGAGTTGTCTCCTTGTCTTTCTCTAACGTGGAAAGTTTAGATTCCAGCTCATCTCGTCGTTCCCTAACTTCACGCGCTGTCATCTCTTGCTTGATTTTGAGATCAGTGAGCTCGCGATCTTTCGTTGCCGCATTTCTTTCGGAATTATCTGCACGCTTCTCCGCACTTTCCAGCAACATTCGAAGTCTCTGTTTTTCTTTGCCGATTCTTGTCTCGTAGCTCTTTTCGATTTCGCTTACTTTCTCGCGTAGGATTTGAATTTCCTTTAGCTGCACGTCAATGGTATCTTGCTGAATTGTAATACGCGTGTGCATCTTTTGATTTTCTTCAAAAGTGTGCTTGCATATGCTCTCCAATTCGGCATTTTGCTGAGTCAATCTCTCAGCATTCTCAGTCAACGATTCTACCTTTAATGATAGCATCGTCTTGTCCTTCTCTAATTCTAGTACTTTGGAAGAATTCTCATGGAACGATTGCTCCTTGAGCGAGTCGACTAAACTACTCAGGCGTCGATTTTCCAACTCCAGTTTGAGAGCACGCGCTTGTGCATTGTTGGATAACTGTTCGGATAATCTATTGTCCGCGGAAGCACCGGAATCATCAGGCGGCTCTTCTCCTGGTACGGAAGAGAGAGCTCCACTGGCTACTTCGCTAGCTACGGTCTTAATAAGGCGTTGTAATTGTGCGTTTTCTTCGCAAACTTTGTTGAATTTGTCCTGGTTTGCTACACGTTCCAATGACATGTTGTTCATCATTTGCTCATATTTAATAAGCTCTGATTCTAACTCTAAAACCTTTTCAGATCTTTTTCTCGCGGAATTAAGTTGTTCCTCCAGCATCTCTTTTGTTTCAACTAGAACTCGATTATCTTCTCCTAACTCTTCTATTCGACTTTTATAGTATTCTATATCAGTCAATTTTTCTCTATAGCGGGCAACTTCTGCTTCCAAGCGATCTGCTTTTTCAGCTCTCTCAACAGCTGCATCAAGATCATCTCTATAAGACTTTGCAGCTCTTGCTTCAAATAATAATTCTTGATTTTCTTCTTTTAGTTTTGAGATAGCTGCCTTATTGTGTTCTAATTCTTCTTTGCACTCAATTAAAGCTTCAGTCTTTTCTTCAAGCTCTTGTCGCTGTTTTCTGACTTTTGATTTCCAATCAGCCAATTCAACTGCATATCGATGCACATCTTCTCTAGATGAATTAGAATCTTTACTAGTACTACTAGAAGGACTGAACAAACGATCATGTTTATTTGACATTGAAGATGGTGTCAATCCACTTTTTTTAGGTGTTGACATGTCTGTTCTTTCAGGACTTGCAGGATCTTGGATTATACCTAATAATGCATTGTCTTCAGTCCTATTTGCACTTGCATCAGCATTACCAGAACAAATTCCATTACCATCAGTATTAGAACTTTGTAGGCATTTTAGTTTATTGAGATATGCATTTTTCTCTTGTAATAATTTCTTAACTTTAGTAAATACACTTCCCATGTTAACATTGTCCATAGACTCTTGTGTCACGACAATATCTTGGTAATCAGTAACTTGTTTAATACAATCTACAATTGCTAACTGTATATCAACATTTAATGTTTTGATTCTTGTAATAAAATCTTCTTTATTTGAACACTGAACAGCACATCCCAGAAGCAATAATAACAGTAACTTTGCTTCTGCAACATGCCGTTCAGGGTCCCTTCCTAACTTGTAGGTGTCTGGTACAGTAAGTAACAAATGACCCAACTGTTCTTCATAAAATTGTTTCATGTTGTCAATAATAATTTCCAAATTTTTCTCACGAACTCTTGGGTCTCCACCTGATGGTATTACTCCATCATGCAAAGGCTCTGGATCACTAAAAGAATCACAAATTACTTAAACTTTGTAAAAAGTTTATTAGGTATTTAAATTAAACTTACATTTGAAGAAAAACGTTATGCAGTAAAACTCCATCGACAAGATCATCATAATTAGTTAGAGCATTTGGATCCTCCAGACAGCTGATGAACTGGAGCATAGATAAGGTTAGAACATTGTTATCACGAAAATGTTTATTTATCGCTTAAGGGAGTTCTCTCGATACCCAACTATTCAAAATGAGGGCTATTTATCTATTTGTTAATTTACAAAGTAAATGTTGTTGAAGAAAGCCTTACAAATACAGGTAAACTAAATAATAATTATACATTCAAACAAAACAATTGTATTCTTCTGAATTCTCAATAACAAGTTTTGTAAGGAAGCTGATTTGACTTATTTTTTGAGGTTAATGGTACCATTTTTGACTTCACTAAATTTTTTTTAATACATAGAGATATCCAATGAAACTTTTTAAGAGCAATAATTATTCGTTGCATACTTATTTTTGTCTGAAAATTTTTTCATCACAAATTGGTTTTTATGTGCTACAAAATACGTAAATTTGTGCGAATTCCCATAAGGCTCCATGTTAAATTACTTAACGAAAACATCAATATCTTGCTTCCTAGATACCTTTGGTTTCAAAAATTTAACTGAGTTATTTTAAGAGTTATATTAACCAGTCCTCCAAATTTTATTAAAATCTGCTTTTTTATTCAAAATCGAGAAAACTCCCTTACAAGTTTCTCATGTCGAATGTACTTACCCAAGTGACCAGAGGACCGCACAAAAATTCATTTATCTCTGTGGAAGCCATTTTACCAGACCAAAACAATGTAATTGTCAACAAAAGTATACAAAATTCGCTTACTCCTCATATCTCTAATGTGCACGGGATTCCTTTCTCGGGCGCGATATTACTTTACGGTGAGCCATAGCCGGAGGAATGCGAAATAAAGCGGAACCTTACGTCGGCTATTTAATGAAACCGCAAAATGAAATACGGGATGTATGGGATACTGCTCGTAACGATGATACACACATACTTGTAACGCAAGAATAACAATACACACGCAAAGAAATTCTCGTGCACTGAGCTACTGAGAACTGAGAGCGACTCACTGCGAGCGTCGCTTTGTGCCCACTATCACAGCGCTATGGCGCAGTCCACAAGCTTCCACGATTGTAGTTCGCGCGTTTCACCACGTTCCAATTTTTTTTTTTAGGGTTCTACATTACCGATTCAGAATGAGAAAAATACGTTTGGCAACAGATGATTTCCGCAGGAAAGTGTACAACTGTACACCATGAAGTAAGAGAGAGTCTTACTTCCAGCTGGTGTACATACACACACAAGGAGTCATTGTATTCTAATAAAGCGTTGTATTTTATATTTATAAGTATATAAAACGTTTTGTAATTTTATAAATGAACCTAGCAGTTTTCAAACTTTATAGGTTTGAGATCGTCGAATGATGATTTTGTAATATGAAGAAATTGCCAATTGTCGCCTTTATTTTTGTAAGATATTTAGTTCATATAGTTCAGACTATTCATCAATTTTATAATATTGTAAAACTAAAATTATGTTTATAAATGTAGGCATGTGTGACAAGTGTTCTTGGATTGGAGAATCTTCTTCATTATGTGATTGATGACGTTCCTGCTGGTTCATATAAATATTATAGTCTAATGTACGATGGCCTAATAAAGATTCGACTGACTACTCAGTAAGTATACTATTTCATTTAATTTCTATTTTACTGGGACTAATTTTAAAATTTGTTTTATTTGTCTGTAAGGTTAGGAGATGCAGACATATATGTATCGCAGACAACTACAAAACCTACCTATGAACCAGATCGCTATTGTTTGCAATCTACTACATGTGGAGAAGACGTTATATACATCCCACAAAGGTTTCTTTCAATACGTAATTTGATAAGATTTTTGTTATTTTAGCTTTAATTTTAAATGATACTTGTTTTAGTTTCAAGAGACCTGTTAGTATAGGTGTGTATGGACATCCTTCCCATGAATCAAGTCGCTATACTTTATTAGTTTATCAAGTTATAGATATAAATGAAGATATTTTTGATGAACAAAACCATTCTAATGACAATTTTCAAGGAATTCGAAGTCCAAAGGTAATTTATAAGGAAACATCATAAAATTTTTGAGAAAATAAATAATAGAGTACATTTTTTTTTAGAAAGAAAAAACATCTTTTGTACTAACTCTATTGTGGTCTCTTATTGATTTATTATTTCATGTACTGTTTTAAAGATTTCTCAAAATGTTAGAATATGAAAATCAAATGTTTCTAGAGATACTTCAGGAAGATGGATTAGTTATTACAGCAAAGTAAGATTATTTGTATTTTATTTAATAAATTAAAAATAATTTATCACTCACAGTAATAAATTTTAATACTTTTGTTTATTATTTTAGAGGGCTGGGCCTTGAAATTGTATTTATGAACATATTAAAAGCATATTCTGATCCTGGACAGCTTGCCATTGTTCTTGGAACTGATGATAATGAAGAGCAATATTATATTGAGCAGCTAAAAAAACAAGGAGTAAAACATTTACCTAGAGTCATCACAGCGCAATGTTTAGCAGAAGAAAGGTAATCCTCAGCAATAGAAAAATATTAAAAATTAAAAGTGATTAAAATTTTTATGACAAATATTTTACAGAGATATTATGTATTTGGAAGGAGGTGTTCTATTTATTTCAGGAAGAATATTAGTAGTGGATTTGTTAAAAAATCGAGTGCCATTAAATTTAGTTAGTGGATTTCTTGTATATAGAGCTCATTCAATTTTAACATCACATCAAGAGGGTTTTGCTCTTCGACTTTACAGAAAAACTAACAAGGTATAAAAATATACACAAGTAGATATCGAATGGAAACAAATTGTAATGTTATAATTCATTTTTTATTGTAGACTGGTTTTATTAAAGCCTTTACAAACTCAGCCTTAGCGTTTACTGTTGGTTATGCACAAATAGAGCAAGTGATGAAAAAATTATATGTGAGAAGATTATATCTCTGGCCTCGATTTCATAAAATAGTAAATAGTAGTTTATCAAAATATAAAGTGAGTTTTATATTTTTTTGCATAAAATCTAAACATATTAAATACTTATATACTAAAATAAAATATTTTGTTTATTTTACAGCCTGAAGTTTTTGAATTACATGTAAAATTGACAGCTAAAATGGCTGCTATACAAACAGGATTACTAGATGTTATGAATTACATGGTTCAAGAACTAAAAAGAATAAATAAATATGTAAGTAGTTCATGCTCCACTGATGAGAATTTTTCCATTGGTCTTACAGTCTTATAAATTAAATTAAAATAATTAATATTTATGTCAGTCAGATTGCCCTTGTTTATAATCACCCCCGCAAAATCTGAAATAAAAACTTAATTAAAACCTGGAAAAAAAAACATTTGTTAGCAAAGGACTATCTGACTGCCTCCCACCACCAAATTGACCAATTGCAGTCAGATAGTCCTTTGCTAATAAAGTTTTTTTTCCAGGTTTTAATTAAGTTTTTATTTCAGATTCTGCGAGGGTGATTATAAACAAGGGCAATCTGACTGCCATAAATATTAATTATTTTAATTTAATTTATAAGACTGTAAGACCGATGAAAAAATTCTCATCAGTTGATAGTAAGTTGCAGTCGACATAAGTAATATTTTTAATGAGTTCATGCTCAGTTTTTGACTTTTTCTAATTTCAAAGTCTTGTTCATTATATTATATTTTTTGGTTACAGCTTGATTTGGAAGAATTGACTGTTGAAAATGCTGTAGCAAAAAAATTTCATAAACAGTTGCAACTACAACTAGATCCAATTTGGGACCAGCTCAGTAATAAAAGTAAACAGTTAATAGCAGATTTAAAAACTCAGCGATCATTATTAATGTAAATAATATTGATACATTAATTTTATTATTAACAGGTTGAGTGCTATGTGAGCCATATGTGTGCCATGATTTGTTTTCCCCCTGTGCGACATGACACATATATGGCTTACAGTAATTTTATTAAATAAATATAGAATATGAGATAACAGTTCACTTTAAGGGTATCTATACGTTTAGGTTTTGATTTTTGTCATCGACAATGTACATGTGCATCAGGATCCGAATTAAATCACTACAGAATAATTTATGCTATACAATAGACAAATATTTCAAAATATCCTGTTTTTGCATGTACGGTATTATTATTTGCGGCATAGACGATTTTAGGTATAAGCTTTTGTATTTACAATACTAGTATTCCACATATCGATCGGTAAAGAAGGAAATATTTTAAGTAAAGTTTGGAGAAAAAAAGAAGTGTAGGTGGCTAGATCGACTAAAACCGTAAAATTCAAAATAATACGAAATTCGAATTCATTTACAGAAAATGTCAAAGTTTCAAAACTTGGACTTTGGTAGAGAGACTGTTCTGGATTGTTACTCTGTCAATCTTAACACAATTTTTGTTTAGTTTAAAAGATATTAGACTTGAATATATTAAGGAGAATAGAAGTGAAAATCTAATAGTGTTAAAATTATAAAGTGGAAAGATAGGTGAGATGTCCTGATGATCAGTACCAAAAAACATCACGAGTGCTGCTTAAGTAACTTTAATAAAAGAGCCAGAGATAGTAGTTTTATAAAAAAAAAAAACACAATGTGTGTTTGATTATAACAAGGCTAAAAAGGGAGTCGACATGTTCAACCAAATGTCTAGCTACCATACAGCACTCAGGAAAGGCATCAAATGATATCGCCAAGTGGTTTTCGAATTACTAACTGGAACTGGAAAAGCTTAGAATGATTCAATTTCAAATTAGATTTAAAAAAAAAATTATTTAGAGATATTTTAGGAGAAAATGAGCAAATAGAAAACCTTGCTCTAAAAAGATATCGTCATACACTGCAAGAGTCTACTCAGCGCCTCAGATGCAGAGGATGTTATAAGAAATTAATGAAAGAAGATCCTCTATTCAAGCTGAGATTAAATCAAAACGTATCACATGTTGTGAAGATTGCAATCAGCACTTATGTTTACCTTGTTTTAATGATTCTCGCAGAAATATGTAAAAATCTAAATTTGTTGTTTTATTTAAAAATTCTATTTCTTTAAATAAATTAATATTTATAAAAACAAACTTGTAACATACTTTTGATTATGACTCGTATATGTGTCACACAGCACACGATAGAAACTCTTTTCATGTAGTGCTATGTGACATATATGTCACGATATCTTTTTGCCAAACTATGTTAGGATATTAAATTTATATGTCAAATACCATACTAAACTTTATTTAAGTAAAATTTTCAAAGAGTCAAATGATTTGGCAGTTAGGATTGCAAAAGCTTATGTATTATTAGCACTCAACCTGTTAACTTCAATAAATCACTTAAAATTTTTTGTTGTACCAATAGGTGTCTGACTCACGAGGATTCTGTATCTTTTTATGCAATGTTGAATAGTTTACGAACAATGGAATATGCCATGAAAAGTAGTGGGTGGACTGTATTAGACGTTGTTGATGATATGTTTAAAAATGCGAAATTAAGGGTTTATACCGAAAATGGAGGTAAATCAATATACTAATAAACTCAAATTAAAATACAAATCAGTATATATAACAATATAATAAAAAACAATAATATTACAGATTTGAAACCGGAACCAAATCCAAAATGGGTAGCTTTATCAGAAATATTATTAGAAATTCGATGTGATAGTGCAAAAAAAAAAACAGATACTCCAGAGAAAATTCTGATTTTGACTCAAGATAGTAAAACTTGCACTCAATTGAAAAATTATCTCACAATGGGAGCAAAAGAATACTTACTATTTGAAACCATGAAAAAACTAAAGCCTGATAAAATACAAAATGCGAAAAAAGCTGAAACAAGGTAAAAATATAGTAGAAGAAACTGCTATAGATATAAATGATCAATTTTTTAATAAAGTATCAATTTTTAATTGGCCATTAAATATTGCAGTAAATCTTCATCTAAGTCTAATAAATCAAATGCAGAAGCTGAACCTGAGACTTCTGATGACAATAATGAAGATGAACGTGAAAGCTATGTTTTGACATTATCTCAAAAACCAGAAAAAATGTTTGAAGATGATTCTAGTGAATCTGAAGAGAATGTAAATTCTAGTCAATGTTTTGAAGAGTGTTCACAGGTACTATTTCTGTAATTTTAATTACAGTTCATTAATCGTTTTCAAATAAGAAGGTTATTTATGATTACTTTTTTTAATAGCTTGCCGAGTTGGATTTAACAATGATGTCTTCTAGTGAGCCCTTACTAATTATTCAGTCAATTAAAAAAGGGGGAGATGCAATGTCCCTTCACCGTACTCTTGAAGAAGCTACACCTAGTTATGTGATTATGTATGCAGCTGATATTTCAGCAGTTCGACAACTTGAGGTTTGTTATAAAATTTTTGTTTATATTTTAAAGGCTGTAAAAGTATTAACTTTGAAACGCTGTATTTGACACTGATGAAAACAATATTTTTTAATTTAGGTTTATCAAAATAAAAATCCAGCAATATCACTGAAAGTTTACTTTTTAATTTATGGTGGATCTGTTGAAGAACAAGCATACCTAACTTCTTTGCGTAGAGAAAAAAATGCATTTGATAAACTTGTTAATGCAAAAACTGTAAGTTTTCATTCAATATATATTGCCTTTATAATGAAATTTTAATATTTAATGCTACTATCTTTTAAAGACAATGGTTATTCCTGTGGAGCAAGATGGTAAATCTGCAGAGCCAACACCTGCTGAACATGCTGATGAAGAAGAAAATACTCGAAAAGGAGGAATGCAAGAGGAGGCTGCAGTAAAAAATAAAGTCATTGTTGATATGAGAGAATTCAGGAGTGAATTACCATCTTTACTACATCAGCGTGATATCGACATTGAACCTGTAACACTGCTTGTTAGTATATTCTCGTTTATGCATTAAATGTAAATATAAATGAATATAGTTTGTGAATTAAAATCCTTTGCTTTGTAGATAGGTGATTACATCCTCTCACCAGACATTTGTGTAGAAAGGAAGAGTATTGCAGATCTGATTGGTTCTTTAAATTCAGGCAGATTGTATAATCAAGCTGTTGCAATGACGAGATACTATGCTAAACCTATGTTACTTATTGAATTTGATCAAAACAAACCTTTTGGATTACAGGTACCAATTTAAAAGTTTTATTTTTTTGCATTTTTTTTTTCATTTCTAATAGCAATTCGTAAAATTGAATTTTTGTGCACGTTTAGGGTAACTATTATGTCAGCCGCGATATGAAAAGTATGGATATCACCAATAAGTTGCAATTACTTACGATGCACTTTCCGAGGCTAAAATTAGTGTGGTCGCCAAGTCCACACGCTACTGCTCAACTTTTTGAAGAATTAAAGGTATTATAATATTTCATGGAAATTTAGGTGTTGGAAAAATCAACGTTTATATATATATATATATATATATATATATATATATATATATATATATATATATATTTAAAATTGCAGCAAGGTAGACCACAACCTGATGGATTGAAAGCGGCTCAAGTTGGTTTAGACGATGATACCGATGATAAAACTGTGATGGCTGAAAAATATAATTGTCATATTCAAGATCTCGTGGCTAAGTTACCTGGTGTACATTCAAAGAATTTGCGACAGATTTTAAATAAAGGACAATCTTTAAATAACTTAATTAGATTGAAAGTGGTAAATAGTTTCCCTTTTTTCATTGTAAGTTTCGTAATATTCTTTATTTACAAAATAATTTATATGTTATTTAAAGGATGAGTTGACAGAAATGATTTCAAATAAGAGTGATGCAGAATTATTGTACAGTGCGCTTCACGATAAACATAAACCGCCTGTAGAACCGTCTAGTGGTGTTAGAGCAGCTCCTTCCAAAGTTAAAAGTAGAGGCTTATTTTACAAGAAGAAAGGAGCAAAATAAACTTTTGTTCCAAATGTGTTTATCTGAAAATTATGTTAATTTGAAAGGTATAATAATTATTATATTTCGATTAAATTGAAGTGCATTGTGAAACGGGTGTACTGAACTATGTGATAAAGTGTGATTTTTTAAATGAAATTATATTGTTTCTAGTTATTTATCTAGTTATGAACCTATCTATTATTTCATTTTCAATTTTTAGGCACGACCGCTACTCGTTAGGCACGATTGCTACTCGGCACAGCCTTATAATTTCATCAGAGTGAAAATTGTCGGAATTCAAATACTGAAAATTTAATGTATAAAAACCATTTCCACTCAAAGTGAGCGCGTTTTAAGCGTTTTCTGAGATGTATCTATGTACGTCCGTATGTAATCAAGTTATCTGATTATCTCAATGAATTTCCGATCGATTCCAACAGAATTGCTCCTTTAATTATATCTATCCGATGGTCCTCCACTGAGAAAGAGCGATGAAAAAGTTTAGGAATCCGAGCACAAAGAAAATTTTCAAAAATCGATTTTTAAGCATAGTGTCGAGAAAAATTAACTTTAAGTTAATATCTACACATCTATCTGTTAAAACTAATTAAAAGGCACCTTTTTCTGTTGGGTATTTTTTGCTACGAGCAATATTTGCCAATACAGCTGCGAAAAACAGCTAAAAAGATAAAAAATGGACGATTTTCGGCTATAACTTGACAGGATTTAATTTTACACAAATATATTAAATGTTAAAGTTGTAGATCATAATAAAACAAAACTTTTACCCATTTAACATTTTCATGTACATCCAATTCCTGACGAGTTAGGCCTATAGAAATGATTTTTAATGCCTAAATACGCCTGAAATAGTCGCTTTTCCTTATTGTTCAAGAATTTGACTTTACACAAAAATGAAAGATTTTCCTGAGAACTGCGGTCGTGCCTATAATATAAAATAATGAATAACGAAATGTTTACATAGACAGCGGGGGGTTAGCGCGTGATAACGCGCAGGGGGCGCGACCCCCCTAGTTAATCTTTATATGCACTCTTATTTTTATTTTAGTTCCAAAACTATTAAATTATACGTTGAAATTTCGCCTAAAATATTATTTATAAAACGAAAGAAAAGAGACAATACTCCCTCTCTCTCTGTCTCGCTCTCTCACTCTCCCTCTCTCTCAGCAGAATTGCACAAAAAGTGACGTCACTTGTCCCAATCTCTTGTTCCGAAACGGAAATTGCACACTATAGGGTCCTCGGTAGTACAATGCGCGCAGTAATACAAAGATTTAACACCATCAGGGGAGGATAACCGTTTTAAATCTGACGCGACGACGGTAATAATTATGGTGTCGTCACTATAGTATACATAATCGTTCGCCGCGTGCACATTGGGATCCCGTCAGAAGCGAAATATCTCGTTACGTTGTTAACAATCTGGCTTATAATTCGTAATGATTTATTTCAATTAATACTCGATCGAAAACAGCGCATTAATTTTTTGCTCGTACTATAATAATGAATAATGGAAATCGGATAGGGCTAGTGACAGTAGATGTAATTGTTAAAGAACAAGTGTACGTGCTGAATAAATCATAAGGAAAATCGTTCTATTCAATTAGAGATTGGAAATTTTCGATAAATTATTCAAGACCTTTTTCGTCGGCTGTACAAATCTAATAGAATCCTGGAATTCGCACAGTGGGTGAGAACTCTGTTTTTCTTTCATTCGCATTATTAGAAAGTGAAATTTCGCAAAGTCCTTCTCCTACTAAAAAGAAAAATAGCATATACAAACCGTAAAGTAAATAATACATTTTATCCTCAACTCAATAAAAACTTTTCCAAATTGGAAACTACAATTTCCGAGAAGGCCAATCTTTGTGAAAGCACAATCGTGGAAATATCACTATACTGAGTCATCGGTTTCGAGATATCCTCATCTCGGACGGATGATGCAGCGTTTGAAACGCCAGCGATCCACAACCATGCAGACTAAGCTCTCATCGCGTCTACTGCTTCTCTCTCTTTTTCTCTCTCCCTCACCGCCTACTCCTCCGCCACCGCCGCGTTCCTTTCTTCCTCTCAGCGCGCTCGCCTTCTCCTTTTCCTCTCCTCTCCTCTCTCTCTCTCTCTTGCCTCACCTGGCCAGTCGCGCCATTTTGCCGTTGGCCTCCGTCAGTCTGGCCTCCTTATATCTTACGCGAGGCGTCGTCGTCTCGGCCGACCGGATCGCGAAAAGCGCCTGCGAATTTTCAGCTACCTATCTAATACCCGCCGCGGAAGAGTACGGAGGAGAGGCGCGCAAAAAGGAGTCGCGCGAGCTGAGCCGAGGAGAAGGAGGAGGAGTAGTAGGTAGAGGAGGAAAATCTGGCGCTGCCGCACGACGGGGAAAGCCCCGTTACGCTTCAGTCGAGGCGGCGTACGCAGCGGAGAACGACGACGACGGCGGCGACACGCGCGAGATGACGATCAGGTTCACCGGTTGACGCGCGCGCATCATCGCCCGGGACATATGTATACCCAGTATAAGTGCTGCTGCTGTGCACGCGCGTGCGTTGTTGACGAGTAGTGACACATCATACACATACGAGAGTGGAGGGATTTATAAGTGGATGCAAATCGGAGGGATAGGTGCAGGAGTGCGTGATTGTTGAGTAGCCGGACGATTATGGGGAGCTGCTGGAGAGCCGCTGGATAATACAGAGGCGTTGCAGAGCAGGACTCGGAATTTTCGGCAGCAAGCGCGCGTGCCTAGCAGGTGAGTAATGCATACGGGAGCGCTCGTTGAGTTTCGGTATTATAAATGCCGCGGGCTCTTCTTTCAGGGGGGCTATAATACCTGTTCGCGCACCGTTAGCTGTCCTTTTAAATGTGGGTTACACTGGCGCGGTTCGCGAATTTTACCGCCGCGACAACGTTTATTTGTTATGCACTGCGAATAGTTTTTTATCTTAATGCTTTTCCTTTGTTTAAAAATCGTGGGTGTACATGTAAACAAATCTTATATATATATATATATATATATATATATATATATATATGGTAATTTTATCGCAATTGTAACGACTGAAATGAACTTTCGGATCGACTAGGTTCGTGCAAATGCACACAAATGAAAGTGTACACGTGAAAAAGGAGCGTATTGAGTAAGAGTTATGAAAAAGTTCGCGTTTCCATTGGGGAGAAAGTAAGAGTTATGATAACAAAAACAGTGATCTCTTATCTCGGCAATTATTAAGTAATAATCATCAGTAATTGCTAATAAGTGTTACAGTGATAATACCTCGAGTATACAATTAACATTCTTCGGATTTTACGGTTGGCAAAATTGGTTATTGAACCTTATTGCCATCTCACCACGGAACTGAACTATCAGCTTTTAATCAAACAATCCAATACTTTGGAATTTCATAAACTTTCAAGTTCGCATCTCCAAGAAAAAACGGAGACAAAGTCAGATAACCGCGCAAACTTTCATATATAAGAAAGTAAACCCATCCCATTATAATGTAGACCGCGCGATAACCGATCTCTCACCTCTCGCCTTAACCGCTCCTCGTGCCAAGAACGAACGCATCGTGGCAAGTTTACGCTCACACGCACCGCTAGCATATACACACAATAGCCCCTCGCGCGTCTACACCCATTTATCCGAGAAACTCCTCGAGACAATCGATCGTGAGCGCATGAACACTTATACATACATAACGATCATAAATCTGCTTGGCAGACACAAAAGAAGGCGCGGAGAGAGAGACTGAGGAGAAAAGATGGGCTCGAAAGTGGAGTACGTCGAGTCGTCGCACATGTACGCGACGAACTACATCAGGAACTCGAAGGCCATTGGCGTCCTCTGGGGCATCTTCACCATATGCTACGCGATCATCGGCGTCGTCGCGTTCATTACGCCCGAGTGGATCGGCGACCTGGAGCACGAGAACCCGGGCAGGTTCGGGCTCTGGATGAGGTGCAGCTTCGGTGGAACTGGTGAGTTGTTGCTACGGCTGGTTTATTCTTATAGCTGAACCGTAGGAAAGATAATTGCAGCTTTTTCGTGTAATACGATTGCTTTTGTAAATAATTAAAAAAGTAATAAGGGTACGGGATTTTCGTGTTGTGCAGAACTTAAATTCGTTTCGAGATAAAAAGTCGAATACTTCCCTTCGCATTGGCAGAGCTCAGAGTACACATGTTGCTAAAAGAGCGCGAGACTTCTGTCTAATCGCCGGCCACTTAAAACTCATTCCCTGCATTTGAGAGAGTTGTTTTCTGAAACGGTAAATGCGCTTTCAACCTGTACGTCATGGTTTTTCAAAAAGAAAAGTCATTTAAAAACAACGCGGACTGGACTTTCGTACAAACTATCCCCGGCAAAAAACGAGTTCTCCGGAGTAACATTTAGAAAAACAAAGCTGTACACCACATCCAACTGACATTCGAATTAAAGCAATCAACGTCAATTTTTCATCAACAGGTGAACTGGTCGAGGAGTGCGTCGGCCGCCTGGACGATCTCTCGTCGATCGCTAACGTGCCATTCCGCGCCAGCACGATACTGGTGGCGATCGCGGTGATAATCGCCCTCGTCTCCATCTGCGCCATGCTCCTCTTCTTCTTCTGCCAGAGCACCACCGTCTTCTACATCTGCGGCTGGATGCAGGTGATTTCCGGTAAGACTTTTTTTTTCTCGCATGTACTGCACGTCTGCCCTGTACACGTTTTTGCTTCCTTGAAGTGAGAGAGACGAGAGAGTTAGTTTCGTATCGCGAGCACGAAATTGAGCGTAAAGCCTTCGGCGTCGTAAAATATCGTCCGATTTTACGAGTTTCGAACTTTCCACCAAGTCGTCGTTGGTGGTTTGTTACATGATGCAAAAATCGTCCACGAGGGATGATTAGCATGCGAGGCACGTGCGTGCAGAAGGAGGTATGTGGTCTGTCTGAGCTTTGATTTCTTGCGCGTTTGATTGATTGTATTATATTGTTCTCGCGCGCAGGAGTGTATAAGAAAGTATTTGCATGTAAGATATGCCGTGTGTACATGAATATGAGTTGAACCGCGAAATTTTCGTATAGTTTTTGTGGAATGCCATTGTCTGATCAACAATTCAACCAATGTTTCTGCATTAAACAATTATGACCTGCGTACGCACAGTAGGCCAACATATTTGTCTGTAAAACATAAATGTATTTGAATAGCGCCGCAAGAAAGTAACAGTGCGAATTGACTAATAAATGCAGAAATCTACCTTTACAATTCATATAACTATCGGACAAAAAGCATTCAGAGCGAATCTAAATACACCGATAAATCCGCGTCGAAAAAGCCAACGCTGCACCTGCCCGCTTTGATCGATCTCCACTAAATCTCACTTTCAACGCGCGGGCGAGAGAAAACATGCGCGGGTGCAAAAGTCTACACGGAAAAGCCATAAACCCATAGAAAGCCGCGCGCTCCGCGCATTCGTAAACAAATCGCGCGGCGTGCGTCCGAATGCATACTATACATATCTATATACACCACGCTTTCGCACGCGCGCGGAAGACGCCGGGGGGCGTATATTGGAAAGTCGCGCGGGATCCTCCAATTATCGAGTGATTTCGTAACACGCGCGCGTCATGTCCGAGAGACTCGCAAATTGTGTGTGTGTGTGTGTATATATATATATACACACTGCGGGCCCGGAAACTGCAGAGTAGCCGCGCAGTCTTTTGCGAAAGCGAAGAGTGAGTTCGTCGATCCCCGCGCGCGCGTTACGGTTTCACGAGGGATTTTACGGCTGGTTATAATGAAAGGTGAAGTTTAATTATCGGTGAGAGTTGGGAGTATCGAGGTATGGATGATGGACGACGCCGCGATGCTTTCGCAAACGGGGGGTGTTGTGAAAAATTGCCGGACGGTCGTCTCGTAAAGCAAGAGGAATGACAATTGTCGGCGGTGATTGTCGGGTTGGCGAGAGACGGGCCTTTTTGCGAGAATAGCGCTGCCGTAATATATTTCGCGATTCACAAGTATAATAATTATCTAATGCGTTGCAACGAGCCGTGGGCAGTCACGGCGTGTGTAAAGTCATTTTCTTCGCGGATTGCGGAATGGAATTTTTAGGTTTTCCACATTATGGTTAGCATGGCATCATATCCTTTTTTGCAACCGCTTAAAAAGTATTAATATCTTAATAAAAAACAAAGAAAAGTTCGTTTCATTCGGCATAAGAAAAACAAAAATACAAACATAATTCACACGCAGCAGTGAAAAATCCATCGACAAAAGTACAAATCTACGTAACTCGCGTATATAGATAAAAGCATCACGCGTTGCTCTAACGAGTTTATAAACAGGATTTCCCGTGCGGCGCGCGCGTTGTGAGAAACACGTTTGTATTTCCAACACACCGAGAGGTGCATCACCGCGTGTGCGCGGAGAGTATTTTGCGTATGTCATCCGCGGACACTATACACATGCGCACACGTCGACGCGTATCAAACTAATTGCACGCGCGCGTTCGACACACTTTGCCGTGCGAGTTGCACGTGCCACTTACAGTCGATGCGATTCCGTCTTTTTTTTCGCGATCCCCGTCACGGTCGTATATTTTTTAAATTAATTATGAATATTCGAATAATGAGGCATTATTATGGGAACGAGGCGTGTATGGTGTATTAGGCGTAATTAAAGGAAGTAGCTCGCGTGTGGTTTTCTTCGAAAGTTTGGTTCCGATGGTGTACATAGAGCTAATTTTTTCATGTTACATAAAGCTGTAGCGATGGTGGTTGATCAATAAATAACTTGAATATAGGTTGAAAATAAAGTAACATTCGGAATTTGATTAAACCGGACGAAATTCACCAGCCAGTTAATCACGCCCATTACGCACACCTTTATTACTCAATACGAAGAAACACATCGCCCCGATAACAATCACGAAGAAATAAAGTGAAAATCGGTGTTATAAGTAAATCCAAAGGCGGGCCTCATGGCGTTCACGCTCTAACGGATAAATGCACGGAACGCAGAGGTCTGTTTGTCGACAAAAGGACGCGGGTCTAAGGCGCAATTATAAGAAGGTACTTTGAAGTTGCTTATAGTAGAGAGAAAGGAAGTGCCGAGTGCGGGAAGTCGATTGTTACGCGCGTACTACATAATCCGCATGAAACTTCCCATAACGCGAGCGGATCGTCACGGCGAAAAAATCAACAAACTGAGGGAACCGAAGGGTGGAACGAACCAATTAACGGTTTATTTCGCGCCATGGGAATGGCGCCTCGAGGAAAGACGTGGAAGCATGAAGTTGACGGATTTGTTAAACCGGTAATGGAATGAGAATTGCGTCAGTTTTGCAGTGTAAGCAAGTGTCTTTGAATGGATATAGGAATGCCGTCTCAATTTGACAAAAGTGGAGTGATACAGTTAATAATTCTTTAATTTAAATTGGTAAAGATCATAAATCTGTTAATTTTGTCACACAAGATCTTAAATATTAAAAAATTTTCTAATTACTCTAAAATGGTTTTATTGTATGCATTGCTATAAATAACAGATTCACCAATTGTTACAAAATAACTGATTTCTGCTGAAAAACTGATGCTTTTAACGTTACTCGACTATTCTACATACACATACCAATACGATTTAATGTTCATCAAGAGATTTTGAAACCTTGTAAACTAAAAATAAAAATTCTCATAAAAACAAGAACCACTATTACAGCACCGCAATAACTCACCACGCAAAACCATACCCCACTCCACTTTTCCGGACTAATTACCTTGCCCCTCCCCCGCACTCATCGGTCCCTGATCCACTTGGAGTGCATCGGCTCGATCTAGGCAAATGAGTGCGGAAAGCGAAAAACCACAGCGCATCCTTTACTCACTTAAATATATATATACACTACTCGTGTATACACGTGGGGCGCTCCCCGACCAGAAATGTAGAATGTACCGTTACGAAGAGGTCGGTCGCCGTGGAGACAGAGAAAGAGAGAGAGAGAGGGAGAGATAGCGACAACGACGGTGTCTTCTCGTTTTCTCGCGGGGAGACGTTATTAATACCGGCAAATACGCGCATGAATTCCGCGCGGGAACGCGTAGTTGTTGTTGTCTTATGGAACGGTAGGGAGGTAATGGGGATAATGTTCTCGTACGTTATGGATAGATTGATCGATCGTAATCTGTTTAAGAGAGATGCGTAGTGTCGATTCTGTTACCCTAACATCGAAAAATTTATTATGTTTGGGATATTTATCAAACCAGAGGCTAGGACAGATAGGAAAATTTAGATTAAATTATAATAATGGTTATTTCGATAACAATTTTCAAAATATGTTATTCAATTCAATTCAGCCTTGTAGATCGTACTCTATTGTACACAAACCGTATAGATTTTCAAATGCAAACATCGATATAAAAGGCAAACAGCATTGCCACATAACGATCCGATTAAACGCGCCCGCGAGAACAATCGCTCTGCGAATCCGCGCACAGATATACGCCGTAGAAACCTTCCAGGCAATATATTCTATACAGTTCAGAGAACAATCGGCTGGCGTAGTCCATATAATGCAGTTTCGTTCCGCTAAACATTCTCCGAATCCTCCATTACGGGATAATATTCCCTCCGCACGCATTGCGCAACCATTGCGCGCCTCTAATTATCGTCCAGAGAGCCGCGTGTCGAATAAGACTTATATACGTTATCCAACACCGCATTTCAATTTCATCTTTTTCTCTCTCTTCTTAATGGTATGCACTGCTCGTTGTAGCACGAGCCCTTCTATAACGGGGAATCCGCGAAAATCTAATTTTACCGCGTGCCCCGGACTGATTCATCCGACGGCGCGGGCTGCGCGTACCTTTTTTTTTTCTCTCTCACTCGTGGTGAGTTGGAGTGGAGCGTTGGCCGCGCGCGGGCTGGAGAGTGAAAGTCCACGCGCACGAGTGCGCGGTCGGCCTATGGTTTTAAAATATCGCGCGGCCGTAATATGCAGTGCATTGTGTTCCGAGCGATCGGGCATAATATTGCACATTCGTTGGAAAGACTCTCTATCTGAATCGGGTATGACAATTTTACGCGTCTGCGCGCGTTGTTAATTGCCATTCTGCTACACGGGTGAAATGCTTCTTTTTGTCTTCGCCGAGAGTTGATGGGTCGAAATGTGCAGTTTACAAACAACAGGAGTGGGAAGCCGTATTTTTTCGAAAGTGTAGATGATCCTTACTTTTTCGTTCACGGGACTGCAATTTTCATTGTTTGACGTAACGCTCGATTCTTTTAGATTAGAAAGTTATAAATATTTTTAGAAATAGGCGCGCGTGCGCTAAGAATTCCTTTGTCATGACGGTGCAGAAGCAATAGAGCTTTAACTACGCTTTTACGGCATTATAATTATATATATAAGCGAGCTCTGTGGCTCGTTTAATTATCGACCGATATACTTTAGTTTCTCCGAAAAATGCATAATGCATCCCATAAAAGTCACATAATAAATTTGTCCGTAATGCCTTGCGAAACCTCGCAAAAAGGCCTTCTCTCGTCAACAAATTACCCCCAAAGTACTGTTAAAAAAACTGTGAAAAACAAGTATGTGCATGTGCCCCTAATACATTATAAATACGCGAGTGTGTGCGGATAGAAGGTGTTATACACTGCTACACGAGCGCGTTTGGGCATATACCTCACACACTTGCGCGCGTACACACACACACACACACACACACACACACATATATATATATATATATATAAAATAAACGCGGGGTTACAGTTAGAAAAGTATTAACGCTTTACCGGTACCTTTCACTGCCGACCTCGCCTACATACCTCCGACTATGAACCACACACACTGCACACATATACAAGCACGTATATACATGCGCTTATGCGAACGTGGTAAAAGAGAGATGCTCGCGCGACTTCCTTATGTAGTCTTTTTTTCGGCGCGTTTGATAAACATTTACGATCTCGTCCCATGTGCGTGCCCCACAAATGAGAAAAATAAAGATTTGTATACTCAATACGTCGATCGTTTTTATTTGTTGCAGCAATATGCATGGGGGTCGGTGTGTGCGTCTACCCCCTCGGCTGGGATTCACCGCTGATTCGCGCTATCTGTGGTGCCGCAGCTTCGAGGTAAGTTTAACATGCATTTCTAGGTAGCTCTGAAAGGCGTTTACGCCGCTTTAGAGATCATCGATCTGTGAAGTTATGAAAAAACATCGGTTAAAGATGTGCGCTCGCAGTTAAATAATCGTAAAAATATTATATACGCTTTGCATTCGTTTTAGAGCACGCGGACTCGCGTTTATTGCCCATTGTAAGCCGACACGGTTACTTGACGACTCAATGGAAAAAATGTTGAAGATAAATAGCGTACATTATCCGTATTCATTATACTCGCTTTACAGCTGTACAGCGGTTAATATGTAGAGAGATTAAAATTAATATATCCGTGCTTGAAGATTGAGTTTTTACTTTCGAGGCGTGTTTTAATTGAAATAAGAAATATTAATGGCATCGATTAACAAAAATACTTTCGGTAAAAAGAACGATAAAGGTTAAAACATTTTTTCCTCAGCTTTCTCAAATATATCTCTCTTACATTGTGCTTAATAGTACACTCTTTAATAAGACACATGCATCCATAAATAACATACCGCTGTATCTGAACTATTTTAATCTCATATTCACTTCTCCATCTGCACTTATCTCCAACTAAGTACTACTAAATATTAACATATTATACGCAATACCATCTAATCTTATACACACTTTCAATCCGGATTTGTGTTCACTTTTCTCATATCTCTCTTCGTCCAGGTACAACCCGGGCGCTTGCGCAGTCCGGTGGGCCATACCGCTAGCGGCCATAGCCGCGATGGACGCGGCGACCTTGGCCGCTCTCGCTTTCATTCTGGCCTCGCGACACGTCAAGCTGCAGCCAGAGCCGTTCAACAACGGCTCGCTCTACAAAGGTAAAGTGTACTAACTAACTACCAAAAGGTAGTGAGAGGTGAAATCAAGCGTCGATCGTCTTTATTTACGGCGCGCTGCGATGGGGATGTTTGTGGCTTGGGTGAATGGTGGTTGTAAAAGTCGGTGGTGCGGTTTAATTGATTAGAGGGTTAGTGGGATGGTTGTAAAGTGTATAGTTGTCGGCTCGTAGAGAGATATGAATGGATCGTTGTGGATGTTCAATTAAAGTGGATGTTGTTTCTAAGTGTTAATAGTTTGGTGCGGTAGTCTGAAGTGTAATTAAGATATAGTGGCAATCGTTATTAGAAGGTAAATACTTTGTAAAAAGTTTAACTTAAAAACTTGAGATAAAGACTTCTTAGCTTAGAAAATTAGTTCGCGGTTAGACTACTTCTTTTCTGGGCGGTCTACTACTGTCTCCGTTGGACCGCGACAGTCGTCCCCAAACTTTTTTCTCAACTTTCACGAGGCCTAACAAATAGAAGACAGAAGCTGCGAGCGATGGCATGGTCGCGCTTCTTTATTCAAGTTTAACGAGACGCAGAGATCGGGATTTTAAAAGTAGCTTGGTCAACCTCGGAGAGCTTTGGGATAAAAAAAATTGTCGGATTTTAATGCGATGTAAAGTTGTAATTACATATGGCTACAGCGGATGTTCAGTTTTTTATCCGATTAAAAAAGTGAAAGGAGAATGCCAGCAGCCATATGAATGTTACGTACGTCGAAAGGTGGAGATTTAGAAGTAACTATATGAGCAGTTTTTCTAGGTACATTAAAATTGTGCGTGCATTACATAAATAATTTTGTTTTTTACGTTTTAAGGGAAAGTGACAAAAATACATATAATTGTCGAAAATGTTTTAGAAAGCTTAAAAAAGATTATTTACATTACTGTGGATATACAGTTGTTGACGTTGATATGTAGATTTGCAGTGTAAAACTACTTTCCCCTGAAACAATAGAATTAATTCTTTGATCCGTTATCCGACTGGCATCCGTTATGAGAAAGATCTCGTTATGAAATTATTCGAAATACAGTCTTAGCAAATATTTCTCGCATTAAAATTTGAATGAATTTCCAGGTGAGGTGAACCCAGGGTACATAAACGAGGCGCAGAGCGTCACGGGCTCCCGCAAGTCGCTCTCCCTGAGGCCGGTGTTGCTCGTCGCTTCACCCGACCAGGACCGTTACAGCGAGCTGTCGCGTGCCAAGTCGCACTCGCACCACAGCCTCTTCGCAGCCTCCCAGTCTCACCCCATACACGCCATTTCCACCAATACGCTCAATCACTCTCAACATAACTTCCAGCTCTGAGAAGAACTAATCAAATGTAATATGGGATTTTGTCATTTGATAGGCTGTCTATGTAGACGATTCGAGATCTGATTGGGTTCAACGCTGCCTGGAGTTTTGGTGGTCGAAACGTTCACGCGTTGGTAAGATATTATGCGTGGATGCGGTATAACGTCACAGATGGACTGTCGCTAAATTGTGGTTTTGATGAGCTTGTACGATTATGAACTAAATTATAAAACAAGGTATCTTGTGATTTCATAACAATGTTCGATGTGTTTCTTGATTTTGTAGCTCATAAAGTTTAAAAAGAATTATTGAAATTTTAGTTGAAAATAATATTTTCTGTGTATTAGGGTTATGCATGTTCAATATTTTGTAGTGGCCCGGTTGATTGTTTCAAGATCTTGAGAAATGTTAATTAAAACACAAAAACTGAGAGATTGGTCATGACTAAAAAATTAATTTTATAGCTATCGTGTTTGAGATTATTTTTAATGTATATTTATAATATAATTATTGAAATTAATGAGCTTAAATTATAAGTGATCATTAGAAACAGAAATTGTGTACATTTTATATACTGAATAAGAATGATTGTATTTTGAAGTGTTTTTAAAGCGAGCACTCGATGATTTCGAGGTAGAGTAATTGATCGTATAGTAGTTACTGACACATCCGTCAATATTGGGAATGATTCGACTGAATGACAACAATTGTTATTTGTTGAATGCTTGTGACATATTTTTGTTGACAAGTAAAATTAACATATGAAAATAACAAATTATAAATGTGGTATATTTGTGTGAAATGTTTAATCGATATTGTTTTTTGCAATTGTATCTATTGGTATTGTAATACAGTTCCATTTACACTTTGTAATGTTACTACATTTATACTTAACGTATTTTAAGAAATAAAAATAACGTTTATATATTATGACTTTTATTATAAAATCAATACCGTATGATAAAACAATACTTATTGTGAAATTTTGAACAATATAAAATATGTAGATTTGGTTTTAAAATAATTTTTAAATTCGCAAAAAGTCTAGAATGAATTACATCAAAATTTTATAAGTGTTGAATGCAATAACTGAGTGTTCCCCTGGACACAGGCAACCAATCATTCACTGAAGTTTTACGCTAGTTACAGTATGTGCACTAATGTAATAAAGGAAAATGATGAAAAGTATTTCTTTTTGACTAGTATATTTAATAATATAGTACAGTTTAACATTATTACGAGTATTTTTCATATTCAATGGCGTATTTCATAAAATCACTACATTGTCAGTTTGTTTATTCTTTAATGAGTCGAAATGAAGATATCAGAGATTCTGCTTAATTTATAAGATATAACAATGAAATAAAAAAGGAATACTATTAATTGGGTATTAACAATGGCCTCATGCGTCAATTTAATGGCACGCATTTTCTTATGGCATGAATAACAACAATATTCGAAATATTAACAGTGAATTTTTTTCCCATTCGAAATTTTTTCTCTACATTATCAGCCTTAATGTTACAACATTAATCACTAAGGGTTGTAAAATCTTTTACAAAACTACTTCCGCATTTAAATATTCGACAATAGTGAATAAAAAAATAATTCACCTGCTCATATTTCAAATCATTGAAATAAATAGAAAACGAAGTACCGTTCAGATGACCACCGTGTACTTCGGTGCAGTAATCCTTCAAATACTTTTTCATATTACATAACGCGATCAGCACGAAAGCATGAGTAAACAAAAATATACGTTTATTTGCAAAATTATACTAATTTTCTGAGATCAATGGAATTCTTTTCCACGTCGCTAACTAAATTAAAAAAATGCACTTATCCAATTGCCAGATATATAATAACGCTACTCAGACGTATGCAAAAGTATTTGATACTGCGGATCTATACGACATGAAACAACGCACCAGGTCCGTTGACTGATCATATATCTCACCCCGCAAGATTTACACATGTCACTGGAAGCTCGACATTTTGCTCTCTCTCTCGCTACCACTACAGTTCTCCCGGCTTTCTTTCCTATTTCCGTTTACAGCGCTCATAAAGCGATCACGCGTGTGAGTCGCACGTTAGACACCGCAGCTTCCGACTAATTTTCGCGCAACAAAATTGAGCTCATAAGTCGTTTGAGAAAGCGCGAGATGCCGAACGGCTTTACGACCCGTGTTCGCAGCAGTACAAGCGATCGAAGAGCTTCGTCTCATTTCGCGCACAATGAGGAATGCGCGCGTGAGCGTTTTTATCGCTTTATGGCCCGCGAATTCGTCGTGCGCGCTTTACGACGTTTTAGACGCTTTTTTCTTTCTTTCGCTCTCTCTCCCTTGCTTCTCTCGCACGCGCTGATAGTTATACTACCATGATGACTGTGTGATTTACAGCTATGGGTACGGAGCTAAGGGAGCGACTCGGAATCGTACACGCTAAGAAATAAATAAGGTTGGTGGCGATGGGCACTCTCTTATATGTTACGCATATGTATAATTACAATTTCGATGAGAAAGCAGCGTTTCTTAGACAGCCGTTCTCATGGCTTGTGTAATAATAATAATGATGATAATAATAATAATAATGAGCTCGGATACGTCTCTCGTATTCCACGTGGAATTAAATCTAATTACAGGATCGATTGTCAATTCTTCATTTGTAGAATGGATTTTTTACACGTTTAAATTACAAACGCCGCTCGATTGAGTATACAATAAATAAGGTCGGTGTATATATATATAAAAAAAAGTAAATAAATAAATACGAAGCACAAAGCAGTACTATCTAACAGGCAATTTCGAAAACCAAGAGATTCTTGACTTCGAGGAAAGGAAGAGAAAATCCTTTGGAAAAGATATTGAATTATTTTACAGAAGAGGTGTACACCTCTGGTGCCGCATCATACGTACCCGTCGCAAAATATAAACGCTACTATACACTATGCATTTACCCGGGCTTCAAAGTTATAGCTCCTAATGGATCATCACTGCACCTTATCCTCAAGCGTCCTTGCCGACAATGATACCGCACGGCTGGACGATACTCGCGTCGAGGAGTAGCCTCGGCCTCTTCGCGCTCTGCCTGTCCTCGTCTTTCTTCAGTAGCTCCTCTATCGAGTAGGGGTTCCTTTTCCGCGGCTGTGGTTGCTGCTGCTGCTGTTGCTGCTGCTGCGATGCCAACTGATGGCTGTCACTCGTCGTCCTCGTCGTCGTAATCATGGGGGTAAGGGTGAGCCCGTGCGAGCTGTTGCTACCGTCGGAGACGAGCTGAGGCTTGTTCGCGGGGTTGTGGCGTATGAAGGCGCTACGCTTGCCGCCCAGCTCGAGGACTGTCGGGCTTCTTTGGTAAGGCTTACCGCTATTGCCACTGGGGTTGCTATCCGCGGCGAAGTGCTGGTGGTGATGATTATGATGATGGTGGTGGTGGGATGACGACGAGTGGTGATCCTGAGAGTCGGCGGCGGCGTCGTCGAGGTCGCTCTTGTCGAGAGAGTCGTCGCTGCCGGCCATCGAGCTAGAGCTTGATTTCAGCTCTATGCCGACCTGTGATTGGGATTCCTGCGCGTCACCCAGGCGCTCGGAGTCTAGCGATCTGACAGAGATAAGAGAAGTTAGTAAAATTTTGTTTCTCTATAGTTGATATCAATTTGTGGGAAAGTAGTGCTTTTATGACTTACTGAGCTCCATTTTGCAAGTGAAGAGTGGTTGCTTGGTAAAGCGACGAATAAAACGTGGAATTCCAGCTGGGCGTCGTCGTGGCCCCAGTCGGCGCTGCCGAGACGTTCAATGGTCCCAGAGCGCCCGGGTAAAAGAATTGGTAATCGGCTCTCATCATTGGTTCTGTTAAAACAACCAATTCAATTTTATATTATTAATTTATTATTAAAACAATATGATGAATTATACTGTATGTCTGCAAGTCTCGGCAAGTCTTAAGTATATTTGTTACATTATTTTTAAGTTTTGACAAGTACAATAATTTTTTACGTTTCAATCATTTACGCAATTAATTTTTCCTCCTGCAATAAAACCAGAAAAAACTTAGACCAACACAACCATCAGACAAGACAAAGCAGTCCGCTCACGCCTACTATAGGTTCGCGTGTCGCGCGCATCAAGAGCGCAAACTTGCACCGTCGCAGCGCGGCAGCTAATGGCTTAATTATTCGCGCCTGACTCTGGCAATTTCTGAGGGAAACGCCCGAAAACCCGAACCACCGGCAGGTGTACACGTGCGCTTAGGCCATTAGTCGAAAATATCGTCTAAGAGGTCCAAATTCGCGTGCTTCTCTTCTCTTTTCTGCATTTCCGGAGAGTGTCGGGGCAGCTGTCGAGGCACGCAGATGGGGCGCAGATAAGGGATTGCGGAGGTGCGAATGTGACGGAAGCTCGACTTCTTACGAGAGAGGATGCGCGCGCGTGTCGTAAATCATCGTGCCGAGGGCCGGCTGTCCAATTTTTTGAGGAATTGGGCGCCGCCGGCTTTTGAAGTGAAGTCGTGTAAGCGCGTATTAAGATCGAAGGAGATAGCTGATTGCTCGGGGGAAAAAATTTAATCAACTGGCTTTTTTGCGGAAGTTGTGAGGGATTAACGAAGTATGATTGCGGTGCAACTGACAGTACGGAGTGTATTCGATGTACTTTAAGTAAAAGTCGGTTCTTTTAAGTGCAGTTTATCTTTGGTTTAAATTTATTAAAGTAGGGGAAATAAATCAATGGTTTAAGGTAAGTAGTGTGATTTTTATTTATCTATATAATAATTTGATACTATATTTGAAATGACTTAATTTTTCAACTCAGCTATTAGTGCACACTACTACTATAAACCTTCAACCGAACTCTACGCATATAGACAACAAATTACCTCCGACGGATGCCATCCCCGACGGCATCTGCGGCTGATAAGCTGACACCGAAGCCGACTCGATGCTCGGATGCTCGGTCTGCAGTCCACCACCCCTCAGTATCCGATTGATCGAGGACACGGATGGCAGACTCTGGGGGTCACAGACGCCCTGACGCGCCAGCTGCTCCCGGATCTCCCAGGCGAACATCGTCGGGTGCTCCTGCTTCATGCGCAGGATCTTCTTCACGACCGAGGGCGTCGCCACTTGCTGTAAATAGTAGTCGTCTTTTTCACATTTCTACAACATATTATATAAGCGGTGGAATTGCCTGTGTGGTTTTTTTCTTTGGGCGTATATTATGGTTGGAGGTAGATTGGGTATATAAGTCTTGGTGCGGATGGATTTGTAAATAGGGGAAGAAATAATTATTTTGTGGGTACTTGGAAAATGGAGGTTGTTATAATGTCCGGGAGAATATAAGTAACTATTATTGCTATGTTTAAAAAAGTGCACGGCCGTATCCAAGAAAACTTGATAAAATACTTAAAGTAATTCCTTCAACAAAGATTTCTTTTATTAAACAAATTTAAAAAAAGAGCCAACTATTATTATCTGTAAAGAAGAAAAAAGTCTTTTCCTGAAACTGTACATTCTCATAACAAGTTCAACTTCTTACAAAAATTTTTCCAAAAATTACTTCACTCCTCTCAGAACCATAATCAACCACCATTGAAACTGTCATCCGATATCCAAAAGAGACGCTTCCCACCCACCCCTTAGCAAACAAGGCCACGAGTGAGCAGGAGCATTCACCAGCGAAGGAAGATCCACCCACCCCTTCCATCCCCCCCAGCGACAATAGAGCCAACCGAGTATACGGCCTCAGGGCGTGTTGTTCCCTCTCTGCCAACCGCACACAGCTCTCTCTCTCTCTCTCTCTCACGAAATCGAGTTTCATACACACCACCTACGCGACCGCACCGCGCACTACACACGCTCAGCCTTAAGCCCGTCGTCCGGCCTTATCACTCGTTAGCACCATGTCGGCGCGCGGCCGAACCCCCGGGATAATTACCCCCGAGAGCGCGCACTCAGCGTACGTGTGTGGTGTCGTCGCTTTATACGTACGAAGCGCGCCTTATCTAACGTTTAGCGCCAGATGTGTCGTCGTAGTCGTCGTCCTCGATTCTCCCACACGGGCACTTACATGCGGCTGACATTAGTATATGTGTGTGTGTGTGTGTGTGTGTGTGTGTGTGTGTGTGTGTGTGTGTGTGTGGGTATATATATACACCTTGGTCTCGCAGCGGCCGACACCGATAATAATTGCTTCCCGCCCGCGGTAGTCGACGGAAGTGTCAGATTCGTATCTGAGATGCTACCGCTATTACCCTCCCGGGCCTTTAGTGGCACACGCGATGGGTGACACCCGTTGTTCTATGTGTGTGTGTGTATGTGTGTGATGCGCGAGTAGCTACCCCCGCGCCCCAAAACTGCGTTGAACACGGTGCGATTGGGTTAAGTGTCGAAGGGGCGCGTCTTTTCCGGGCTTATAATCGTCCGTACGTAACGCGAGTCGTTATAGCCGCCATTGCAGTGGTGCTTTTGCTATGTATATTTTAAAAAATCTTTGAATATATTTTTCATCCTTTTTAGAATTTTAAAAATTTTATTTACCACAACGCGTTAAAGTGCTTTGGTACTTCAAAATTTTTTGCCCAATTATTCTTTA
Organism: Torymus aiolomorphi; assembly: GCA_036365515.1. Classification (NCBI taxonomy): domain Eukaryota; kingdom Metazoa; phylum Arthropoda; class Insecta; order Hymenoptera; family Torymidae; genus Torymus; species Torymus aiolomorphi. Next base: position 153,752,682 of record CM070877.1, read on the forward strand.
TTTTGCGGCTATAAGCGAAAGCTTAAAAATGTTCTTTTTTTAAAAGAATAATTTCAGCAATCAAATATCAGCAAAATATCTAAGCTGTGGACATACAAGTTTCAATATATTTTAGAATATCAAATTAGCACGAATCGTCAACTCATTCACACAATTCACCATTTCAATGCCACCGTACAAAAGGACTGAAATAAAGCTCAAACTCCATGGGGGTGCAAAAATCTCGGTCTCGTCAAAACCTCAGCGCTTGCGCAGAAATGCCTTCCTCCTTCCGGTAGGACTATGTATTCGCGTGGCTCTCGCATTTACACGTCCCGCCTCTCAAAATCTACCTATACGCACACATACATACATGACGTGCGACGTCGGGGATCTCTTCTTCGATCTCGAAATCCGTGCGCGTAACCAAGCTGCCCATTATACTCGCGCGTATATACACCGTCGTCGCGTTAGCATAACATTAACTCGCTCATTTGCAATTCAAATTCACGAAATAAGTATTATGTGGGCACGCGCGCACCATACCATCGCGTTATGTATATGTATGTACACGCGGCTTGAGAACCACTGCGGCCGAGTGACGTCGTCGTCGCGGATATGACGAAAAGTCGCTCGCTTTAACCAGCCGAGCGTCGCTATCTACTGACGATCAGAGAGGGCACACGAAAGAGGCACAACCCCATCGCGTTTTCGGCTCACGCCTCGATCGTTCCCTCTCCTCCTCTTCACCTGTGTGTTTGCCTCCTCTCTCTTTCTTTCTCTCCTGTAATTTGCCAGGCGGACTGTCATTTTCTGGAGCGCGGAGGAAACGGATAGTAAAAAGAAGAAACGGTCGCGCGGTGATACGCATTAGGTCTCGTCGTTGCGAGGAAAAGAGATGTCCACTGGGAGATAGGGGAGGACGAAATAATTTACCACACCGTGTGTAGGTGAATGCACGTATAAATAATGTCCGAGGGCGTTGATCAACGACCGTCGAGCGCACGTGTGCGTGTCAGTGTGTGTCCGTTGTTTTAATTCGAGGCACTTAATGCGCGACAGGGTCTAGGTAGGTACTCGACGACAAAGTGGGACAGTTGAACGGTGATTTTGTATTTTGTGTGTATGTACTACTATATAGTTCGGTTATTTTCTTCTCCCTGGGCGTGAAAATAGATTTGTTTCGTGTCCGACTATACAACGATAGTATTCGGTATGGATAAAAAGATATGCGGCTCCATGCATAATTTATTTTGAAGAATTATCGTAGCGGTTATATTGATCTTGGAAAACGAACGCAATCGACATGGATATAACGCAGATAAACACATACACACGGCCTACAGAATTTATTGCAATCGATACGAAAATTCATACAAACCTACCTTTTCTATTGCAAAAGAAGAAAAAAAAGGAGAACTAGTCGGTCGACCAGTACGTACACCTCTGCAATCGTTTCATTGTCGCGGCCCGTTAAATCATGCATCGAAATGTAAACACAGAACGGCTGAAGATCTTAATTGCAAGATAGGAGTGTAGCGACCGCGTCGGAAGTGTTGGGTATACTATATATTTGCGGTGCAGAGCCGCAGAAAATACCGTGTTTCCGATGAAACGTCGCGGTTTTTGCGTGGAAAACTTTTTTCCTTTCGTCCCTTTTCCAAAACTAGTTACACACACACACACGAGCATTTCTACGGGAGTATTTTTTCGAAGGCTCGCTCAAACGTTATTAGGGGAGTCTAATATCCGTAAAATGTATTTGCGTACAAAATTGCTCGAAAATGTTTCGCGGTATATACGTGTGTGTATATGCAGATACGAGAGTTTATTTTCCATGGTGCGGCGGTTTCATTACAATATTTCCTTCAACTTGAATGCCTCTCGTTTATTTCCTCCACGGAAACCACGATATTTTCACAACAAAAAAAAAAAAAAAGAAGAAGAAGCGACCGCATAATTATATATCCACTGATGCTTCAAATTCCCCACATTTCGCTTCAATCACATAAGCCTTCGAATTATCGATCCAACCCTTTTATATATATATATATATATACACACGCGAAAATAAACTCTGCCCGAGCGCGCGCAAAAAACCAATTACCATCGGCAAACTGTCAACGGCGTTACGACGTCGGCCCTCTCATCCGCATCACGCGCGGCGTGCACATCATTTGTACGTCGTTTCGCGCGGGCATGCCACTCGCGCAACAAAAAAATCCATACTATGTCCGCGTATACGCGAGCGTGCGGCAATTGCTCGTGTTTATGCAAATGATCGCCGATAACAGCACCTTATATATATGCACGCTCGCGGGGCCACCGAAACGCGAGCGCCGCGTCCTGTGTTGTGTGTATATGTGTATATACCTCTTCAAAATCATCGCTGACGCTCGATGATCGCCGAGGCGAGGGATACACGTGTAATACACGTACATGCGTGCGAGTGTGTGTATAAACTCGGGCGTCAATTTGCAGGCCTTCGCGAGAGCGCGTCGGCGTTTACGGTCGCGGCGTTTGCATATTTCATAAGACGATTTTCGCCCTGTCGTGCTCGCGACTCATTACGCCGCCGCCGCTGCTCGCGCAAACATATATACACGTGCGTGTGCGGCTCGGTAGGTGTGTGTATGTCTTTGTATGGTTGTGGTTGTGATCGTACCGTAGAAATATTACGCGACCCAATATTCTGGCTGGTGTGTGTGTGTGTGTGTGTGCGTGTCAAGTGGAAGAGTCCTCGGAAACACGTGTAGATGCACGGGAGATACGTAACGCGACGATTAATATGCACGGTTCAATTATCGATGGACTGTCCTGATAAGTTTGTCGTGAGATTCATCGCGATGGTGGATGGTGTGTGAGGAAAAGGATCTCGACGGCTCTATTTTTTGACGCAAAAGAAAGTTGTTAGGTTCGATTGGGCTTATGTATATTCATAATATCCGAACGATTGTTAAAACCTTATTTAATTTCAAACTATATATATTACTATGCAGCGCAAATTTTCAAGACGCCGGTCACTCTAATCGTTTAAAATAACACTAAAATTTTATGAAATCGTTAACACCAACAATATCTTTTTGCCCTCTACAAACACATATAAAGCGTCGGCCCGAAAATTTCCATAAAACATTTATAAAAAACGTGTCTTCACGCTGCGCTCGAAAAGCCCAAGTGGCCCTAAAAATTTTTTCCCCCGCGCGATTTTTTGCTCTCGCGTCCCCCCCCCCAGCCTCAATTTCATTCTGCGCGCGCAACACACAAATCCAAATATTTATGCTAAAGCCCTTCCGCGCACACGTACGGTCCAACCCTGTAATTTCCTCTTCCTCTCTCGCCCTGAAACACTTCGTCGCAACAAGAGGAACGAAAAAAAGGAGGCAGAAGAGACGACTATTACTCGCTCGCTCGTCGCGGCTCTCAAGCTTCTCTCTCTCTCTCTCTCTCTCTCTCTCTCTCTCTCTCTCTCTCTCGCTCTCTCTCTCTCCTCGGACAATTAAGAAAACCGATAAGATTATCGTTTAATAGGGCAGTTGGCACCTCTCCCGGAGAAGCTAACCACGCACGCCCCGTGTGTACGTACGCACGGGCATACATACCGCAGGTATACGTACAGCATCCGCCCCCCATGAAATTATGCTAATCATCGGTCGGGCCGCGGCAAGGTGTTTGGATAATTGCGCGCGCCAGCACGGTTCTCGCGTACGGTCCATGAGCCTTCACTTAAAATCACATCGGCAACGCTCTCTCTCTCTCGCCTCTCTCGCCTATACACATACACGTACTTGCACACGTGCGCGCGTCCGGACCCTTTAAAAATACATCTTTAACGCGCCAATTATTACGGCAATAAACCTTCGGGAGCGAGAGACGGGCGATCATCGACGACGACGACGAGGCCGTCCGCGAAGAGCTATACTTTTTTGTCCTCTTGTTTAAAGAGCCCGCACGTGTGTGTGTGTGTGTGTGTATGTATACGTGTGAGAGAGAGACTGTTTTCGTGGTGCTGAACTTTGTGGCACGCAAACCGCAGCGCACACTTTTTCTCTCACTTCCCGTCGGACTTTTTCCAGAGCGCGCGCGCGCATTTGCATAATTGGAAAAAGCTCACGTAGTTGCACGTGCATGTGCGCACGCGTGTGTAAGCGAGAGATGCGATGATGCCCCTGTTTCCAAGCGATTTTTCCATCCGCTAAGGTGGGGTGCAGTAAGAAGGTTCGCGTGTAATAGTCAGTGCGAAGGATCGCGCGCATAACGTAAAGGTTACAGCAGCGCGGTGTTGTTTTGGAGTCTTCGAGAGCCTCTCTCAACTCAGTTTTTTTCTCACCGCGTTAAAGAACGGCGTGGTAAGGAGTTATGGGTTTCGTTCTGCAAATTGACAGGCACTGCGGTATTGACATTCGCGGGCAAAAAACCCGTTTCTTCCTCTTATCCTTCCATTTCTTGCGCACTCTGTGAGCTTTTTCCTCGTTACATATTATTTCTCGAAAAACCATCGCACCAAGACCAAAACACAAGGTATAATTCGCGACTAAAGAAAAAAAAGTCCAACCTTAGTCTTGCTGCCGCCGATACTACCGGGCCTGATGCTCCCGGTCTCGTAGAATCGCGTGAGTATCTTGGAGACGCAGCCGTGGGAGACAAGTAGCTGTCTGGATATGTCACAGGGCCGCACGCCCAGGAGCGCCAGCTGCACGATCTTCTGGCGCACGCAGTCCGGCAGCGGCCTGCCGTTCACGAAGACACCGCCCAGTTGGTTCACGCCAGCTTGACCTACAAATTGTAACGTCATCGGGTTGAGAATCAAAAGGTTGTTTATCTAATTAGTATACTTGAAATGATTTGTAATAAGGTATCGATTTTCACTAAAAGTTGCAGTTCTTCTTTTTGCATATTCTGGTTTGATACACAGCTTTACGACGAGGTACAGTGATTTTTGCTATACCTATACTAAGATATAGAAAAGTCATAATATCCGCGTAATTATTATGAAAAAGTAACGATAACGTTACACATATATTAAAATCGGTATAAAAACTAAAAACGCGGATTGGAAAATGAAATTATTTACCATCAATATAACGCCACAGCTACAGGGACGGCGGCAGAAACTTTAATTAACAATAAATTTCGCACTTAAACATCGACGCACGCTCTTTCGCACGTTCGCGGATTAAAGCGAATCTCGCGCAATTATTCGCGCACGCCGCAGCCGAGGAATTTACGGCTTTTCATCGGCAGTAAGTTATCGCGGCGCTTATCGTCAATTAGCGCAACGGCTCGCAATCAATAAACCCAATTTTCTAGCCGTATATAACGACGACACCTCGCGCGCGCGCGCGTGCCCCTGCGTTACATCAATCCTGTACACACGTGCGCGTATACTCGCGCGCGGCTCTTAGGGTGTAGTCCGTTATTACAGCGTCGTCAGTCGCGCCGTTCCGATAAACGGCACGCCGTCTTGTCGCCGAGTTGTTGTCGACAACTGATTTCGGAACGTTGCGATAGCTTTTGCCGGCAAATATAAAACGGAGCGTTCCGAAATTAATTTTTGAAAATTCAAATTTAAAAAATTGAATAAAAAAACTCGAACGCAAGTTAAAATCTTCTTTAAATAAAACACCGATAAGTTCTCTCAATTATAACATTGTTCAGAGAACGAGCGGCGGCAAAGTCGTAGTGTCTTAAGAAGAACATGGGCGAAGCCCATTTTCTTCTTTAAATAGAACACCGATAAGTTCTCTTGATAAGGTTATAATTGAAGAAGAAAATGGGCTTTGGGGCTTTGCTGCTGCCCGTTCTCTTCTTAGTGTCTTAAGAAGAAAACACCGATAAGTTATCTCAATTATAACACAGTTCAGAGAGAGCTTTGCCGCTGCCCGTTTTCTTCTTAGTGTTTTAAATAAAACACCGATAAGTTCTCTTAACAGGGTTATAACCGCCGGCTATGTCGCTGTCCGTTCTCATCTTAGTGTCTTAAGAAGAAAATGGGCAAAGTTCATTTTCTTCTTTACATAAAATACCAATAAGTTATCTTAACAGGGTTATAATTGAAGACGAAAATGAGCTTCGCCTATTGAGACAGTAATACCTGTTATTTACAGTTATTTATATTAATCACGTTTTCTCTTTTATAAATGGAAAAATGAAATACCGTACAACTTTTGTAGTTTATTCTTGCATCGCCGAGTATTGCGCCGTTCCGAAATGAAAATATTTTGGAACGTTCTGAAATGATTTTTGTACATTACGAAACGTTCCGAAATTGTTCCGTTTTCGATCAAACAGCGCCGTGATCCCCGTAAGAACGGACTACACCTTTACTTCCTCGTTCCCCCCTGCGCGTGCAGTGTAAAGGTAGTACATTACCTTGAAAAATTCAGGTGCGAAAATTTTCTTCGCTTTTAGAGTTCTCCTATACGAGCGCGTGCCTAATTACGCAGTAACCATTTTCGTTTTCGTTATACTCTCGGCAAGAGTGCGTTACGCGCACGCGCGTTCAGGTGCAATATATGGCTAGGCTGAAAGCGTAATTATTTGTAATCTTTGTCGCGTCGTAAAGGCTAGCTGTAATTTAAAGAGTTATCAAGTGTTAAAGTTGGACTTTGATGTTACTCGCTCGCGTACACGGTAGTGTAGTATACTGGGAATGTTACATAGCATTTCAGAAGGATAAAATTCAGCGACACCGGAATGATCGGTTATATTCCGTTCTGCGTGTTATAGAACGGTGAATTGAGCAATAGATATCCCGCGCCGACGCCGCTGCGCTTCTCGGAATCATTAGCGTTGTAAAATTCGAATCAAACCATTTTATTCAACGGTGAGGATACTAAAAAAAATCAAAACGGGCCAAACCCGTCATAAAATTCATCGATCTATTCCATATTATACCGACGAGATCTTATACGACCTAACCTCCGCATCGCGACTAGATCCGTTAATTGCTATACTCAAAGCGTCTTCGCAGTCGCTCGAATATCACACGCGCCGGGAGAGTGACATTAGCACCGGCGACCGAGCAGCAGGTGCCCTCTCTCTCTAATGATTCGACTCGTCCTCTCTCTCACTTGCGTATCCCCGAGAAACGTGTAATTAGTTTAAACCCGTATTACCCACGAAAGTTCGCGCCGCAGCGCTAGACCAAAATTGCTTCCTGCGAAGAGAGTATAGTAGTAGTAGAGTTTACGAGGCAGTCGTCGTCTTTTCGCCTAGGGACGACGCGAGACTTTTCACCTGCCGAACCTATTAGAACGGCCAGCAGTAAAATGTCATAAGCGCGAGGTATATAGGCGTATATGGAAAAGGCCTGATAATTAGCGACGGCGGGGCCGATAACCCGCGTGCGTATAAGTTTCGGCGACGTTAGAAGTCGCGAGGCGCGTCGAATCTCGCAAATATAGCCTCTCTCTCGGAGAGCTCGTTATTAGGTACGGCGCAGGGGATCGGAAGCGTGAGTTCTTTCTCTTTCTCTCTCGGTTATATTGCCGCTCTTAGCTCCGGGCTAGTCGGCTGCAGCACGCGTGTATGATGTGCGTGTGTGTGATGCGCAAAGTGCGAAATTCGCGCGGGCCGAGGAGAACGCGCGTTTCGTTTTGTGTATATACATTCGCGGGCAGAGTTCGAGGAATGCTTTTGTGAGAGTGCGCATGCATGGCCGAGGCTGTTAGCGGCCGATATGCGATATACTTGCCGGGATTTTTATGCTTATTGAGGGGTAAGGAGTGTGTTTACGCTTGTTATCGGGCCATGGCTGGACGGCTGAAATTGCGTTATTCATGGTGTTCGTGGAATTTTTAGTTTGATCCAGTCAATTTTTCGATGAATAAATCTGTACATTTTATAAGGCCTAATTATATTTTTAAACCAAAGCTCAAAATAAAAGAAAAAAATAATTCTATAATTTCTTAAATGTTATAACTAAACCTTCGTTTTTTTTTTTTAATTGAAATGTCGAGAAAAATGTTGTATTACTGAAAAAGCATTTTAGGCAAAGCTTCAAATAAACAACAACAACAAGATTACTTTCAAAACACCGAATCAAAAATCACTTGAGTCTCACTTTTAATCATCGCACTCGAAAAATCTCGGCCGAAAAGAAGTGATCGATCTTACCGCAGTCTTACACGTAACGGGTCCGGAGATTCCGACGGCGGCAAAGACTGTGTGTCTCGTGAGTATCCCCCCTTTGTCCACACGCGTCGATCCTTCGCTTAAAAACTCTCGCCGCGCGCGCCGGAGCTTTTTTCGTTTCCGCTCTCCCTCCCTCCCTCTCTCTCTCTCTCTCTCTCTCTCTCTCTCTCTCTCTCTCTCTCTCTCTCTCTCTCTCTCGCTGCAAACCATAAACCACACGCGCCTTCACGTGCAGCAGCAGCAGCAGCAGCAACGCGTATATATACGCAAAGCTCGGCGCGGCTAATTATCCGTCCGCGAGCCGCTAATAACGTCATTAACTCGATTACTCGCGCGGCCCCGAAAAGTCGGTATGCCAGGATTTCGCGGGCGGAACCTTAACGCGGTATAGATTTTTATGTGTGCCGGGCGAAAGATGGCGGGGAAAAAATTGTGTCGAATTTAATCGGTGGCCCGCGGAAGGATTTCGAAGGATTCGGGAGAATTCGTTTTTGTATCTATATAGGAACGGAGAATGGACCGACGAATTATTTATAATTTGATGTATTTCTTTGACGAAGCTGTTTGGAGTAATTGTCGTGCGTGGTTATAGGGCAAGAAGCATCGATTCGGGCATTTTTCGTATTATGGCTTTTAATTCAATTCATTTTTGCTCATAACCTGATACGCGGACGATTAATTCGTGATATTCGGGTAAAAAGTCTGCAGATTCGGCGATATTTAATTCTCTTAATAAACGCGCGGCCGCGACACCATATATAATAAATTTGTAACAATCAGAATTTTTTCGGGATCATCGCTCCCTCCCCCCCTCCCTAAAACCGCATTACGCCCCTTTCCAAAAACAAAAAATGCTCTCCTTTCAATTAGTCGAACCGGCACACCCGGGAGCGCATCAAAGATTCGCGCTGCACCGCACGCGCCCCGAATCCTAGCGATCGCTTCATTTTTTGTCAGCCGACAAATTCAGAAGAAGAAGAAGAAGAAGAAGAGCCGAGCGAGTCGCAAGAAAATGAGAGGCCCACCCGGCGGCGCTGTTGTCGTGTGAAATCGCGGTGCCCGGGGGCTGCTAAATTATTATTACGGCAAAAAAGAGACGCGATGCGTATCTGCCCCTCGGAATCGGGGAATACGTGCGCGATTGCGCACGCGCGAAGAGGAAGACACTTCGGGTCGGGGTAATTGCAGTTACAATGCGCTTGCGTGCGTGCGCGCGGTGGGTTTGGACGATGGCGGATAGGATTAATGGCGTAGGATCGCGCGCCGCGTGTGTGTGATTCCCGGAGATTAATCGGGGGAATGAGCGGTTGGTGATGATTTGCGCGAGATGGCGAGGTGATGGTTTGGTTTTGAAAATTTATCTTTTTTTTTTTTATTAATCTGGGGAAAGTAGTCTAGGATTAAATATCTACCAAGCTTTAATTCTAGAGTTGCGATTGTGTTGAAGTGAAAATGGGATCATACGGGATCGATACGAACACCGGTAACATGAATTTATAATTCACAAATTCGACCGTGAGTAGCTTGATAAAAGATTCAAACAAAAAGTATAATCCCCTATTCCCGCGGACAGCGCACAAACTATTATCCCCTAACCGCCGATCTAACAGCGCCCCTGGCCGATAAAATCTCATAAACTCCGCGTAATACAAACAAAATTACAGGTGTAAAGAGAGGCCGGTGGGCCCCGCGACTCGCCTCTTTAAAAGCAGATAACAACGAGAGAGAAAAAAACGAGAGATAAACGAACGACAGGGGCGCGACTACAATTTGCACGCGCGCGATTGTCAAAAGCGAGAGCGGGTGTGCGCGCGAATGCTCAAGAGAACATATTACGCATGGGCCTTCGAAAATTAGCGAGCACTGCGATGGCTATCGGCCGCGTTTAGGGCCGATCTAGCGCACCTGCGCTACCGGCACCAACCTACCTACCTGCGAGTGTTCGCTCGCGTGTCTGTGTGTGTGTCTGGTGAAAGGGATTGCTGTTATTGTTGCTTCTTTTCTGGGCGGAGGGCACGCGCGCAAGGGAGCGAGAGATGTGTTATTGGGAGGGATTAGATCTGGAGAGGCGCGGGATGATGATAGTGTGTGTTGTGTGCTCGGCTCATTAGCGGCGCGAGTGTTAAGAGGGTACGATGATGGCCGGGTGGGTTTAATCATGGTGATTATTGGATTTATTGATTTTTCATAATGGGAGATTGGGGAATGATTTTAATTGTTCGGCGTATAAGTGGGGGTTTGTTTTTTATTGGAGAGCTATACGCCTAAGGGTGGGGAAGAAACTGTGCGTCGCGCGAGTAATGGCGCGACAATGAGCGTGCATCTTCGCGGAACGCAAGAAGTCCGCTGAGTTTATGGCCGCTCCTGATGCTTCTGCATTATTATATGTACGAGAGGCTCGCGTTGTTATATATTTACTCTGCTCCCTTCGGAATTAGGTATGACTGAATTTCCTTTATGCTCTTTACCGGTAAAGTCTTTATATGGGGAGGGTAATTACGGGGAGCAGCGCGCCTGTTCTGGAATTAAGACGTTTCAATCCCGATGATACGTGTCTAATTTTTTATTACGCACGTCTACATGCAGGAACGCCCGAGGATAATAATTCGCGAGCGTGATTGCAGCCGACGATTGTTTTCCTACGAAGACAGGGGACAACAATTGTCTCGCGGATTCTCCGTATGCTGTAATGAAATTCTTATTATAGCTGGCAATAAACTCCGGAATTTAGAAAAACAGAAATTTAACAAGCCATAAACTATCAGCTCTCGATAATTAATTCAATATTACCCACCGAAGTTCAAAGTCCATCATTATACGCTTCGGCGAAAAAAAATACTGCACGTTTTCATATTCATAACGTCTCGTGCGCACCGCTAATCTCGACCCATAAATAACGAGTCCCCGGGGCGATTAAAAAAAGAATGCCCAGCGTGCGCATTAATGTATAAGTAATCGAGATGAGAGGAGAGATTTCTCACGCTAAGCAGGATCGGCCAAAATCTCGCGCGCGCGATCCCGGAAGAGCAGAGTGAAGTTGACCGGTACGTTATCGAGGTCGCAGACGCACACACGTGTATCGATATTTCGGCTATATATATTATGGCAGTGAGATGGGTCGCGATCTTGTTTTGATCTAAATTTTTGAGGATAAAATGTAATATGCACGATTGTTTACACAGATCTAGAAAAATATTATTTACGTATGTGAGACCGTTTGGCCGATAAAAAAGACATAAACCCAATTAAAAGGAAGCCAGCCTCGATTCACCTCCATCCATCCATCTAGCGCCTGTATATATATAATTTACATAACTAAAATTTTTAAACATATTTTTACGGCATTTACGACGATCCGACGCGCGAGATTTCTCCGTCATCGGTTTCCTCGATCGCTCCGCTTATAAAAGAGCCACAAATCTTCGCGGCCACCGCACTCCACGTACACTGAGAAAAATGTTGTAGTAAATTTTATTATAACTGTAATAAAAATTACTATAAAGTATAGGAAGGGTGAGACAAATACACTTTATGCTGCATTTTTATTATAATTGTATGAATAATTACAAAATTTCTTGTAATTTTTATGACAGTTGTTGATTAGAAAGTATTACGAAATAAAAGAAAAATTGCTATACACATAGCAAAAACTGTGATATAATAAAATTTAAAATATATGCTTTTAATTTTTATTAGAATAGAATATAAATTTTATTTTGTAGCGTTTAAATTTTATTTTGTAGCGTATAAATTTTATTTTGTAACGTATTAAAAATTACTATAAACATAGTAAAAAGTGCCACATTCAAAAATTGTTACAGGCCATAAGAAAGTTTGCTATCCAACATAGTAAAAATTGCTACAACATTAGTACTTTCTGCGCAGATCAAGGCGCCCACGTGTCTGATTGAGGTTATGTTTCTACGGGAATTTCACTTTGTCTTGCTTTTAAGTTTACAAAACATTCAAAACCTTACTTCAATTATTTTATTTTTATATTATGCACATTAATGATAAGTTTCTTTGTGTTATCAAAGTTATTTATTGTCATTATTTAATATTATCTGAAATTTTCTTGAAATCGATGGTTTGACATGTACAAGTTCCAAAATTTTACACTCAAGAATCCTATTTGGGTAAGTGGTTAGCGCGTCCGATTGCCGCGGTGAAGGTTGCAGGTTCGATCCCAACGCTCGTAAAAAAAATATTTTTATTTCTCATTTTAATTTATTTTCACATTAAATATTGTATGATTAGAGTCTGAAAATAGTTCTGAAAACAGGAAGAACGAGAAAAAATTTAATTTTTTGAAATTTGAGGTCATTCATAAAAATTACTATGTTGCATAGCAAAAATTGTTATAATTTCGATTTGTCCCTCCGTTCCTACAAAATATAGTAATTTTTCTTATGTTTATAATAAATTTTACTACAACATTTCTCTCAGTGTATATACATATATGTACACACGCACACATATAAAATCACATCGAAGTCGAAGTTAAAGCCACGCCACGCCGCGCTCGCTCGTAATTAAAGCCATTTATAAGAGCCATCCTAGAGCCTCGGCGTATGATACGCAACTCTCTCGCATATAAAATTTCCAGTTAATTACCGTCTCAAAAGCGAATCGACCGAAATGCTTCATCCGTGCGCCGTAACGACTGAAAGGCAAGGGTACAGGGGGGGGATTTGATTTTTACTACCGAACGGTCATTTAGTCATTCCCGGGGTCCTGTGATCTCGCCGACGACGGCGACGGTAGCTGCGTGGATTTTGGGCGCGTACGATGGATTAAACGATAACGATTAGCGCCTCGAGGATATATATACGCCTTCGAGGATATATAGCACCGTGTTTCGGTGCTTAAGGTTGTATTGACTATATCGTCCACGTCAAAAGTTAGTCCATTACTTCAAATATGAATAATTTACTATGAACGCTTTTTTACTTATTTCGGAGTTGTCTTCTTTATCAAAGTACACTAGACAAAGAGTTTAAGCCCTCAAAACCGAAAATCGGACGAAAATTTTTGAAGAATTTCGACTTTTAAAAATCATATGTCTTAATACATTTTTGATTTTATTCAAAATAATGCCACATCTTCAAATTTTATCTAGTTCTTATGGTTTTGGTCTTATATTGTTCGGAGAAGCATTCCTAAAAGATCGCGGAACTCAGAACGAAAAAATATGTTTTAACTATTTACTAAACTAAGGTTTTCCAAAAAAGAGCTCATTTTTTAAGTTGACTGTACTTTTGAAAATGTTTAATTATTTGAAACAGAAAAAATATTTTATATTTCTGAGTTCCGCAATCTATTAGGAATTCTTCTCCGAACAATATAAAACCAAAAACATAAGAATTACATAAGATTTGAAGATGCGGTATTATTTTTTTTCGAATGAAATCGAAAATATATTAAGACATATGATTTTGAAAAGTCGAAGTACTTCAAAAATTTTTATCCGATTTTCGGTTTCGAGAGCTTAAACTCTTTGCCTAGTGTATTTTTATAAACATATTAAACAAAAAGGGATAAATACGATTTGATAATTAATTATTGATAATCTTTAGTAATGGTCACTCGCGACTTGGATCGTATAGCCAATACAACCTTAATAGACTCGATTCTGGCGCTGCGACCGTGCGCACGCGTGTATATACGCAAATCCACAGATTTAACTTTTAGATTATTGCAAATTTCAAGGCATTACAAATATTAGAAATCAAGCGGTTGATCTAATTGTCCATAAAAAATACTGAGAATTGAAAACAGGCGGATAATCGTATACTCTGATCGGTGTTATATGTTGTCATTTTTTGTGTTCTAAGTGGTATCTAAATTTCAACGTAAGAGATAGCGAGCTGAATAGTTTTTTACAAATATTTCACACTAATTGTAAACAAAGAAACGAGGTAATAAAGCTGTGCCTGACTTAAGTGTATGGATTTTTAAAAAATTTTATTTTTGTAATTTTTTGACTCTATGATTTTCAACAATGAACTTAAATTTTAAAAACCAATGGAATGTATTTCTAGACTGCCTAAGAAACAAATTAAACTTTGAATCAAGTATGTGTGACATCATGAAATGTTTTTATGGGCGTTTAAATATGAACATTTTCAGCGTGATTTGTAAAAGAAAACAATATTTTCCTCGATTTTAAGGTAGCACATTTACAGAGTACTTGCAAATCCTATCGATGGTAGTGTGGTCACTTCTTCTACATGTAGGACAACGTTTGAACACACTATTGAACAATTATTAGACTCAATAAACTTTATATATCCAAGGGACTATCGATATAGTCGGAACGCTCAGGAAGGATCTGTATATGTACATTTTTAGATCCCCTCGATATCTTGACGGTTTCTTATATTTTTGGGTACAGAAAATCGAAATATCCTAGTTACCAAGCCGAAAATTTGATCCGTTAATTATGTTAGGGATGGATATACGTAGAAATATGCAGAATAAGAAGAGGCAAGGAGTACAATTACAATTTGAAGACGATTATCTGAAAGCCGAGCGGTGGCGGTCGTGGCTAGTTGATAGTGTTTCTGACTCACGAGTCGGCAGCTCTCGTTCAAGCCCAGGGTCCGTCTCATTTTATTATTAAATGTTGCAAAGCTCACTCATAACAATTGTTATTTAACAATTTTAATAAGCAAATTTTAAAAATTTTCTGAGAAAAATGTTCTCTTGCGATTTTCTGTCAGACGCATAGTTTTCGAGAAAAAAATTCCCAAATATATAAAAAAAATCGCATTTTTTTTCAAATTATATTTTAGATTTAATATTATAAAAAATATGTCCTGGTATTTATTCAATAAATATTACAATAAAAAAAGCAATAGCTATTTATTATCGCTTACTATTGATTGAATCTAATTTAAATAATATTGATTAAATGATTTATAATATTTTGTTTCTATTCAAGAATTAAGATTTACTTCTAAATATACAGTGCTTTATGATCAATTATATCAGAAAACTTTTTAAACCTCATTTGAAAATAATGTAGACGATAATTACTAATTAAAATAAGACTTTGATACGCCAAATTTTTAACAAAAGTAAAAAAAGGGTATCGCTATTTTTTCAGACTATATTATGTGCTAATACACATGAAAAAAACATTTTCAACGGTGTGCCTTCAAAATATTTTTTCTTGTTTTATTTAATGAAAAGTTAAAAAATCTGTGGATATGCCTATATATGCTATGCTATATTCTAATTTCTCGGGCGACGATCGGCCGGCTTACGGTTATCGCCCTGCGCGCGCTAGATTTCTATAATTTATTTCCTCGATCTTTACGCTTGTAATATTCGGAGAGAGACCTTTTATATCGAGTAGTGCGCGAGCTTCTTGATCTCGCGGAGAAATGCACGAATTAAAACTGCGCGTCTGCGTGTACAGGAAAAATAAAGCATCTTTACGATTTATAATCAGACCTCAACCTCGCGGCATATAAATCGCGCGCTAAAAACGAAAGTTTTATTATATTCATCATAAGGCGCTTTATTACACGCGCGCGAGTGCTCGTTATTATTATATTTGTTAAAATCGTATAACTTTTTATTCGACTGATTGGGGAATCTCGCTCTCTTAATATTCGGTGGGGAAAACACGCAAAAAATAAATAACGATTGTGCGCGGCTTCTGTGGAATACCAGGAGCCAAAATCACTATATCGCTTAATTGAATAGTGTTGTCCCCGATAAATTTTCACGTTACATAAATCGCTGAAGCAGAGGCAGTGTATAGGGTAATTAAAAGCGAGACCAAATCCTTACCTGTGTGCGGCATTCTCGGGGCGCAGGGAGGGCGGCACTACTGGCTGTCCGACTGAAACCGAAATAGAAAAAGACAAATTATTCCCTCCTTCTCTCTCTTTTACTGCGGGACTTATAATACGCGTCTCGGGCCATTAATATTCCAAGCGACACGGAATCGCGCGCGCTCGCGTTATGGTTATGGATATTATACGCACCAGAGTCGAGCACCGAATCCATAAGTCGCGCATCGAGCGGCAAGAGGGTAGGTACGCACACGTACACACGTATACGATAATGAATTTAAATGTATTCAAAAGGGCGCGCTTGACACTTGACATGGCAACCCTTAAATATATGCATACGCGGGGCAGCGATAAGCGCGAAAAGGCCGGTAAAGTGTGTTACGCGCGCGTGCGCGCCTGCGGCCGTTCACGACCGTGACTCTTAATTTTTTTCCTCTCTCTCTCTCTCTCTCTCTCTCTCTCTCTCTCTCTCTCTCTCTCTCTCTCTCTCTCTTACACGCATGCCGCGTACATATACACGTGAAAATACTGGAAAACTTCCGTGACTTTCGTGGAATTGTTCTCGCTCGAGCTTTCGGGCAAGATAAGCTCCGGAGATTACGGGGTGTTGTGCTCCGTACAGCGATGTGATATATCCCATACGTTCTCGCTTTTTTCAGATTTACCGTGCAATGCAGTTTTTTTGAAATGCCTCAAAAAATTTATTAGAGTACGTGCGAAGTATGTCGAGTGTGAATTTCGCACGATCGTTTCGGAATCCAGCCACCATAAAACCCATTTATCCTTATTAATTTCGCGTACCTCGCCGCGGAACGTTCCCGGTTCATATCGAATTAAAGAAAAAAAAAAAGATAAGACATTCCGCGCGGCTTACTTTCTGAACCCTGGGAGATTTTGAAAGCGCGGCGAGTGTGTGCGCCTTAAATCAAAATTCGATTCGCTCGTCGTTCCGCCTGATTTACTCACGCGATCAGCGACTGTGAAGCGAACCGCGCACAGTGCTTTATGTATCTATAGCGTTATTCTGAAAACGCGTAAAAGTCGTATTAATTGCGGTTATTATACGGCGATGTGTGGCTAAGGTGGCGCGCGAGGTTTTGATTAATGGGCCGAACGATTCCTAAATCGGCAGGACGCAGCGATGAGCTTATACGCGCGACGAATAGATTGGGAATTACGCGAGTTTAAGAGATTTTTGGTTACTTACTAATGTTAATATTAATTGGAATTAGCGTGTTGATGATTGAAATGAGGAGTGGTGAAGTTTTTGAACATTTTAAAATTAATTTGTATAACCGTTAATATACAGGATTATGTGAAAATATTGAAGCCTGGACATAAAATACAGAAGATATACTTTTAAAAATTTACCAACCAACCTAAACCACCTGTCTTGTTAAACAAGCTCGCGTCCAACATCTTCAAACCCCGTGGCAAGCCCGCGAAGCGAAAAGAAAATCCCTCCGGCTCACTCACCCTCAACTCCCTCATACACAACCATCAACAGCAGCAGCAGCACCACCCCGCGAGGAAAAAAAAAGACCAACTACCTGCGCGTGGCGTGTACTTTGCGATGCAAATTAATGCGCGATTACCGAAGCACACCCTTACCCCGCGCTCGCGGTTGCGCTTTCCTTCCCTCCCTCTCCCCGCCGCGGTATATATACCGCGGCTTTTAATGGCCGCGCGGCGCGATGCTTACCCCCGCATTAGGCTGCTTACACGCTCGTTCGGCCCGCGTGCATGCGCGGCCGCGCAAGGGGGTCGGCTAATCTGATTTAATTATTACACATTACGCGACCTCCAACTCTCTCGCATATGTATATGCGCCGCTCGTGGACACGCTTCGCGTTGTCGACGCTTGCGCAGCCGATTTTTCAATCCTGCCGTCGTATAGAACTTTTTACACCGTGACTGCTGCAGCTTTGAACGAGGAATAACCGCGCCGCACGGTCGCGTTTCATATCCCGGGGATCGATGAAAAACTTATCGGCCGATCATTCTCACAGAGCGATATATGTATACACCACAATTACGGGCCTGGTAATGAGGATTGAGCGATTATTATAAATCAAAAGCACGCGCACGCGCCCGCGCGCGTGTGTAACGACGTCTTCATCGGGGCGGCGTTCCGCGTGTTTTGCCCCTGTAAACTCTCGCGTCTCTCCTCTTCCGATGTACGAAACGAGAAGAAAAAAAATTGTCATCGCGTTACGCACATACACACGCACGCGCAGGGTGTAATTAACCGGCGGCGGCACGTGCGAGCGCCCGGCATTCCCGCGCGTGTATCCCTTTCTCTTTTTTCTCTAAGGGCGATGCCGATCGGCGATCCTTATTTATCAAGTTCGCGCAGAGAGCCGGGAGAGAAAGAGAGTAGGTTGTTGTGTGTAGCCGTCAAATGAACTTATTGCCCGCCAAGGGCTTTTTGCGTAACGCGCGCGGATAATTGTTAGGGGCCGATAATTTTATAGCTGCGGCGTTCTTGCGCAAGTTGATTGATAAGAGAGGAAGGCGAGCGTAATTTACTTATAAGAGTTGAGACGCGGCAGGGTTGTTTGTTGTTTTTGTCCGAGTTTGGGTTGCTAAGATGCGGAAGGATTTAGCTGATTTATAGGTGTTTTGTAAATTATAATCTGTGCCGTGATTTGTCCCGAACTTTTGAGTCTACAAAAATAGTACAGTTATAATTCAGTTTCAGTATTTAATATGAATTTCATGAATACTTAGTATGCTAGTTTTCGCGAAGCGGTGCTCAAGTTATTATGTTACCGCGATACACACTAAACACAAACTAGCGCTGACAAAAAAATCTTGTAGCAATAAAAATGCAAAAAATTTCAGCTAAATTTTTCGAATATTGTGAATGAAAACAAAATGTATCCCGAATCTTAAGCCTTCTCTTTGCCGCTATTTTGTCTGCACCACTAGACTGGACAACGTATATTACATTGTACACACGAGTTTCGGAAAAAAATGCAAATGAGCAACCGATAGCGCATGTATAACTTATTAGTTCTGTCAAAATACAGCCTCCGCGAGATGAATCAAGTTACATATTAGCTACTCCAACGAAAGACGCTATTTTTCCCGCATTTTATGGGCAACTTCACCGAATAAATCTCTCCTCGCGCGCTTAAAAATCGCAAAAATATGTAACCTGCTGACGCCGCCTACTTTACCGCGCGTACGTTATAAGGAAAAAGAAGAAGAAGAAGTAGGGGGTTGGTGCGCGTGAGCGCGTTCATGCGCCGTTAAGGTCACGCTTTTACGTGTAAAAGGCGCCCTGAGCAAAATCTAGTTTTTGTTTATTCATTAGGCTACCGCGTGCGCGAGCGAGCGCCGCGAGGGGTAGGTAGTCGTCGGATCTCCGATACGCCGACAGCCATAAAAATCTGAATATATTAGAGCTGTATATATATATGTATATACGCGCGCAGTTGCCGCCGCCGCCGCGGTGCCGATGTCCCGCGATAATCCTACTTTTCGACGTTCTTTTTTTCCGTTCCTTTTTTTTTTTTTTGTTTTGAAGTAAAGTCTTGAGCGAAAGGCCGTCATGCCGGGGATCTCCTCCTTTTTTCCGTGGTCAGATGTGCCTCGTATAAAGTGTGCGCGGCTTTTAATGCGCCTTTAACGCTAATTGAGCGTCGAAGAGCGCGCCGCTGATAATTTTAGCCGCGCGGACTTAATGATAATAAATTTCGGTTTTATTCGCGGGCAATTAGTCTACCCGCGCGCTGGAAATGAAGCTGTATCGCTCGCTGACGCGGAGAAAAGAGAAGCTAGCGGCGCGTCGGCGGAATCGAATACATAAGTAACACCGTGAAAAGTGCGTTCGAGACCTATGCGACGACGACGACATTCCTCGTCATAAAAGAAGTTCGCATTCCACCGCCGCCGGCGTAATTAAAATTCTCGAATACAATTTCCTATAGCTGCGCGCCGGCGTCTGTGTCTCTCGCGCGTATTCGCGGCAATTTTCTGAAAATATGTATCGCAATTTATGTATGCATCGCGGAAACGTTATAAACGCGCGGCGACGGCGGCGGAAATCCCAGGCGCCGCATTCGAAACGTTCCGCTACTAGCATGTCTCTCGATACTTCTTTTTTTTCCGAATCGATGCCCATGAGCAAAAAGGCAATCGGCTTATCTCACTTAATAATATTTTGTCGCCTAGAAAGCGTTCGCGCCGCGAGCGCGCGGCTTTATCTCCGCGCGATCGACGCGCGAGGAGATAGCCGCGGATAAGCGCATTATCATCGGTATCGCACGCGCGCGCATATTTGCATGGAAATCACGAGCGAGTAGAAGAGTCTTTTCGTAATGGGTAAAAGGGGAGGATGTTGCGGGGTAAGGTTTTCTTTCTTTACTTCATACACGCGTGTTATTAAAATAATCCGGTGCGGTGGTGTGAAGAACCGCATATGTTATTAATTAAATTACGGTGACGAGGGGGGGGGGGGGGGGGTAGTTGGATCGAAATGTATTGGAAAAACGGCGATTTTCGAGCGACAGGGTAGATGTAAATGTATTTTATATATAATGAACATGGAAATATAAGTGTGGTATTTTGAAGAGATTTTGAATATAAATAACGCACTTTATTATTATTAGTAGATGAATTTATCGTTATTTTAATTTCGGAATTCAGTTAAAAAAAATAACTCACTATACTTTTTCAAAGTCACACAAAATCTGTAATGAAAAAAAATCTTACCTAATGAAGATGTATTAAAATACGGTCCGAAACTCGACTTTTAGTCATGCCAACATTTTGAAAATATAGCATAAATACAGTTCAATCGATCTTTGATAAACCTTCAGTTTCCACTAAATTTCACTTGAATATGTTTCACCTAACCATCACTTCGAGTCACCCCGTGAACCGCTTACTACTGCAAAATTGTGAGCATTTCCCGACGTTTATGATCGTTGTAATAAAAATTAATATTTCGCCCAACCATATTATCTTCAACCCTGCATTTTCAAGCGCGGGTTTACAGTTAGTAATGTTTACTGAATAGCTAAGTGTATATGCAAGTTCGTCATCGTTTTATAATAAAATTGAATTGTACAAAGCGTAAATACATCTGTACCGTGAATTAGATTTTTTACACTTCCATCCCGCATCACCTTCTCAATCCTTCACCGAACCCTGTGCTACGACAAATGACGCGTTGTTTCGCGCGTCATCACGCACCATCTGCAACCCTTGTCTCAAGCTCTCCTCTTCAACACATCGAAAACCTCGATCCTCCACCACCTTCCTCCACTACATTCCCAACCCGAAACCCCCATCAATCCCCCTCTCGAAAGCCCACCACCCTCACATATCCACCGCTCAGCACAGTGACCGGCGAGGGACTGAGCTTTCAAGCCGCCGCCAGGGTAATTGGAATAATTCGGGCCGCGTTGTGCGTTCACGCCACGCTCTCACTCTCTCGGAAAGAGAAAAAAATTTGCATTTTAAATGAAGCGATAGCGTGCCGACCTGCGTTTCTGCCCCCTTTTGCCCCCCTGCGCGGAACTTTGTGTTTTATAAGAACCTTAATATTTATCGCGTATATATTCCTTCCCCTGCCGAGTGAGCTTTGCGCGCGGCGGCACACGAGCCGTGTGTGTGTGTGTTCGGTATTATAACATGTCTCGCGTGGCGCTCGCTTTTTCGCGACTAGTTCGCGGTTCGCGCTCTAATTGTTCGCTCTTACTCTTGGATCGAGTCGAGCTTGCTTTTTTGCAGCGGAGGGGGAAGTATAGGGGCTGCGCGATGGTCTATTTCACCGTGTGATAACAGAGCTAACGCGAGCGAAATATTAAGGACACGCGGTTGGCTTGCATATTTAATACATAAATCATTGATATTCGTTGTATATAACGAGAGAGAATGTCGCCTCGCGCGTTTAAACAGCACGACACTCTCTCTCTTAATCCATGTATGCTAAATGATGAAGAAAAAAAAGCTTGAGGACTCACCTGTAGTGTTGTCAGGGCTCCGTCGGCGCCGGCTCGACACTCCCAGCCAACGACGGCAGCATCCGATATTCTCTCTCTCTCCTCTCTCTCTTCACCTTCTGACCCACGTGCCGCTCAACTGTTACGCTCGCCTCTCCTCGCGATTGCAGCCAGCCTCCGTGAATCCTCTTATGTATCGACAATCGGGAGACCGCTATCTTTACTTATATCGCCGCACCTGCCAAAGTCCCAGTACCGAATCACTGTGGCAATAATCCATCTGCACTAAAGTTCCCTCTCTCCCTTATCAGCGTGACCACGTGCTACAGTACCAATGGCGCCTCTCATATCATCAATCAACCACCACCACCGGCAACACCGTGTATATACGTATGTATGTGACAAGGTAGTAGCGGCGCGCGATGCTGTCCACGCGAAGGACACGGCGGGTCTGAGGCGTGCGCGCGCGCGCGCCGGCCACTGTACTCGTCCGTCCGTCCGTCCGTTCGGCCCGGCCTCCGCTGCTGCCGCCGCTGCTGCCGTGTGTGTATACTACAGGCATCGTTGCCCCGGGGCGCGGCGGCGGTGCGCACACGCGCATCACGCGAGAGAACCGCCGCAGGCGGCGCGGCTCTTTTCTAGCGCCGAAGAGAAGAGAACGCGGGAGAGGAGAAGGAGGAGGAGGAGGAGCAAAGATGTGCTGGTAGCTGCGAGGGGGAGAGAAGAGATGGAGATGGCACGCGCGCGCGCGCGTTACGCGGATGCTGATGGAGATGATGATGATGATGATGGGTACGCGTGGATTCTGTGTAGTGGAGTGCGTCGCGGTGACGGGGTGAGATTGTGGGTGGGTTGTGGAGTGGAAGTTTGTTGTTTCTAGTATTAGAGATGTATCTTGCGATTGATTTTTGTAGTTTTTTTTTTTTTTCAAATAGTGTCATGGTACCACAAGCCTCGTTACTTTCCGCACTTTATCGGTGACTCTACTTTGGTATATGGTATCGTATTAAATAATATTCCATTATTAAGTGCATATTACTCAGAGTGAATGCTTATGTAATTGCTAATATCACTAAAAACTGGAGAAAGGGGTTGGAGATTGAAATTAAGTTGAATAGAATTTTTTTTTTAAGAATAGTAAATTATATATAATAAATTTGTACATACTTACCGTACTACAATCGCTGAACATGTATGGTATGTAAATTCAAGAAAATTATTTAGGCAAATCATCGAGGCTATTTCATACTATTATAATATACGCGGTCCAACAGTACCTGCAGAATTCAGCGGGACACATTAATTTTATAAATGTAAAAAGAAAAGAATCGCTCACCAAAACTAATCCACAAAGTACAATGCCCGCAGCGTATACACTTGTAAAAAAACCCACGTCAATTTGTGATTTCGCTCGTAACCGCTGTCACTTCGAGAAGGAGGAGGAGGAGAAACGATTTCGGCGCGTTACCTGCAGGCCAGATCAGATCTCGCAAAACGTCCTAGTAATTTGCTCCGCAGACGTGCGCGTGCGCACCGCACACCTGCACACTTTCAGAGTGCGAACACGCGACATGAATTAATTCACTGTACACATCATACGCGAGTATACTTAAGCGTCATTATCTTATCAGACGCTGAAACTTTGCTTCCCATTGATTATTATCTCGCGAAGGGTGCATACACACATTATATACAGCATTTCAATTCGGAAGCAAATTTCTTAAATCGTCTACGAGTGAATAAATTAGGCGAGATTTCTCGCGTGTTTTATTTAAAAATCCCAAATATATATTTATATACATATACTTCGCAGCACCCTTATTGCGAAAGCAACCAGCTAGCCGAACCCGTCAGCTAGCATCCGAAAAATTTTCAATCACTGCCGAAAATTGGCTAATAAAAATTTGTCAGCCACCGCCGCCGCCGCAGCAGTCGCACCCCATACACCTTGGGGAGACTCCCTTCTTCGCAGAGCATGAAAGTAGAAAACAAGAGACCGCTCCACACACACACTCCTGGCGCCCTTTAATGGATTGGGTGTCGAATGACAAATAAACACGGGGTGCAGCACAGCGAGCGAGGCCTTAACAGCCCCCCGCGGAGTAATTGTGCGGTAACGACTGCTCTCTCTCTCTCTCTCTGCTCTCGCGCGCGCAGAAGGTCGGGACAGGTTGCACCGCTTTACGGATCATCGCCTCGGCTAAACCGCAGCGTGCGCCGGCGTGGCTCTGCACACACTCTCTCTCTCTCTCCAGCGCCAAATGTCGACGGGGAGGAGGTGCGTAGTGACGAGATGATGTCTTCTTTTGCGGTGTCATAAGTATGAATCAGGAGGGATTTTTTACGGGATGGAGGTGAATGTGGAGTTTTTTATAAGGGGGGAAATAACGATTGGAGTAATGTAAAAATTGAGCTTTGATAATGTAGATTCGAAATAACATAGTTAGTCAACGGTGTAATCCTGAAGATATAGTTACAATTTCTATTTTTTCATGAAGACTTTCATGTCTATTGTTGCAGTCCAAAATACTATTATGTATGCAATTATCATTTTATGTCTTCTCTCTGAAGGTAAATTAGTGAAAAATCACTATTGCAGTTGTTTACTGGTGAAATAATAGATATCTAATATATAGTATTAGTACACATTCTCTCTTTAAAATAACGAAATTAAATGTTGACTACATATCAAATAGTCAATATGAACTAATGAAATAATGGGTATCCTCACGGAGAGAATTTTCACGTAAAAAATACCGCGATAATTCGATAAACCTGGAACAACTGAAGTTGTAAGTAAAAATTATTGAGATAACCCGGTAAAAATTACAGTGAAATCCCCATAATTTTTACCAAACTGTCACGGTAATTTGTCTCTAATCGCTCAATTTACGTTAATCAAACTGTCATGGTAATGTTTATAGACAAGTTCTCTCCGTGCACTATTATATGCGGCCGTATAGTTACATTTACAGGGTTATAGTATTATTTTCTAAAATCTCAAACAACACTTGTATTTTAATCGAACATCAACGCTAACCTACATTTACAAAAACACGTCGACATTTAAAAAGCCCCGTCTCAACATTAAAAACAATAGCCAGGGCACGCAACCTCCCCAGTAACTTTTCCACTCTAAAAAGCAAAAACGGTCTCTCTCTCTCTCTCTCTCTCTCTCTCTCGCGATAAAACAGCCAATCCAACTCGCCGCGCGCGCGAACTGCGTGATACACTTCCAAATCCTCTCTCCCTCCACCCACACCCCGGCGCATCGATTTTCCCGCGCGCATCGATCGCCGGTCCATATAGCGAGGCGACGACGACCGTCCTCTCCGCACGACGATAAGATCGCGCCGCGCGACTGGCGCTCCGGCCGCGTCCTCAGCCCCCGGCGGGTGAGTGCCGCGCTCGCGCCATTGGCTCAACCCCCCTTACCACGGCGAGCGATGGGCTACGCCCAGGAAGGATGCGCCCCCGCGCGCGCAAGCGCGTCCGCATCGTTATGTGTGTGTATGTAGGTATATACCCTATAGTATTGCTATACAGTGTTGCTGCTCCATTTTCGTGCTGAATCATTTGGAGATGTTTGCGTGTGTGTGGGTGTGTGTGGAACGAGACGATGTGTGATGACTGCGAGTGTAAGTCTCGGGTGGCGCGTGGATTACGTAACGTGGATTTGATTTATGGCATAGCGGAGCGGCTGATGCAGTCAGGCGGAAGGGTAAATATTGTTGCATGGTTCGGTGATCGGTCGATGCGCGCAGGTTTCATTGTGTATGTCATGTGTGTCCTAGGGGGGTTGGACAAAGGGATCGCAGTTATTAAAATTTGTTCGACGACCGGATTGTATTTTTCGACAGGTTTTTTCAGTATACACCGATGTATATACTTGTTATCGAAAAAGTAGCTTTACGAGTGTGTCTTGTTCGCGTACGGCGTAATCGAAGCGAAAAAATTAATTTAAAAATGAAGAACCGAGCGCGAAATTCCGTAAGTAGAGAGGAGGCTAATCGGGTGGAGGTTATATGTACGTACGTTGAGGTGGTGCACGCCAGCCGGCAATAAAAGAGCCGTGCAATTACACCTCATTACCCTTTTCGCAAGGTTCCTTGTTTGCCCAGGGCATAATGGATGGCATTATCTGAATCGGGCTAACCTACAAAATTATACAATGCACTTTATGCGTGCTCCTACTTTCAATAAAGCCTCGTCTACCGTTCGAAGTGAATTAAAAACCATTTTTCTTACTTAACCTGCGTAGACTTATTTACCTCAATTTCGGAACTTTGTTTATTGCAAACCTTCAACCCTTCTCTAATTACTCAGTTACTTATTGCCACAGGCCAATCATCCTAACCGTCAGTTACACCTTTCCTAGTGCCCTATAACAAAGAACAGAGACATCATACTCTCTCTAATCCGCAGCGACCAACTGTGCAGTTCTGCGGTATGTGCGCCTATACTTCGAGAAATCCACAAAATTCCCAAAAACACAAGGCCCCAAGTGCGTTGCAGTTTTTGCGGCAAAAGAAATAAACCCCGGGCGGCGTCCGATCTTCCGGGAATCTGGGAGGCGAAACGCAATAAACGCAGCGCGCGGTGCGGATACGCCGAGAAGTGGGCGGCACCCTCGCTCCGCAGCGCTTATCGGCTTATATATATATATATTCGGTAATTGCATGAAATTACTTCATTTCAGCAGGTGTCGATAATAGGGACGTCTCGGATTCCCGGCCGTGTTATACAAATATTTGGAGGAGTCGCACGAGAGAGAGATTTCGCTTCGCCTTATAAATACGCACTTTCTTCAATATACTTCAAACTTCGCTCTCGAGATTATATATATGTAGTAGTTCCTCAGCTGCAACCAGATGTAGCTAAAAACGGTTTATGTTGTTTCTGCCCAAAATGCCTTAATTTTTGTCCCTTTTTTCCAACCGATAATTTTAACAGAAAAACTCAGTGAATTTCATCGCAACACATATATTCTATGTATCTTTTCATGAACTCTCAGAATCTAACATCAGATTTTTAGCATCGTCCACCATTTTTTTAATATCGTCGCTTTTCCGTAAAAAACGTAAAAAAAAAAATTTTCTTCTCATTGACCTCATTTTTTTAAATATTCCCGTTATCTGATCACTTCAGGGATTTGGATTCTGTGGCATAATCAGTTTGGCTAAAATTTGGAGCTTGGTGCGTATCAAAATTCAAAATGGTGACATCGATATGTCAGCTTTTACACGTCATTTTTCAAATTTGTCAATTATTTCAGTTTATTTATTGTTAATTAGCATTATTTTCAATGTATACATGGTTTTCTACATGCTTTTTATGAAGACACTTTCCTTAGTGTAAATAGTGTAAAATAATGCGTTTTTCTTAGTTTTCTTTGAGATTTTTCGCGAGCACAAAGAATTGCTTTATCCTTTATATAAGTAACTACTTTTTTATGATTTTTTGCGATCGATTAGTGAAAAACATGTAGAAATAAAGCATATAGAAAAGCTTCCTCAAACTTAATTTATCGATTCCTTAAATTAATTTTTCATGACAAAATTTTAAATTATTAAACCAATTTATGACACAATTCTAATTACATTCATTTATGAAGATTAAAAATTTTAGAGAAATTCGTTACGCTCGTAGTTAAGTTATTTATGAAATGAATAGAACGGTCTTTAGATGAGCTAAAAATTCTCAAGTGAACTAATCGATCTACTTTTTCTATATCGAAACAGTGTGCTGTAGGGTAAGTGTGTCACTTACTGTGCCCGCTAATTCAGTTACTGTGTCCTTAGATTATTTTCATTTATACACTGAAAAAAATTTGGCACGGCGTCTGTTTCCATCACAGTTCGTCAGCGCCCCCATCGCTGCGTGTGTCAGACCACCCACTTTTGGCACAGCGTTTGTCCCTAACGGGAGAGGAGCTGTGCCAGTACGGGGCGCGCGATGCTTTTACGGCACAAGAGCTGTGCCAGTACGGGGCAGGAGATGTGCCGAACCGCGGTACAACAACATTCGACCCTACTTTCGGCATAGCGTATGTACTTATCTGGTCAGCTGGAGTGCCAAATTTTTTTCAGTGTAGTAGAGTATAAACATATTTAATCATAGATATCTAATTTTTTAAATAAAATACATTTCATCATTTTTATTGTTAAACCCACAATATGATGTATGCATTCTTATAATATATTTAAAATAATTTATTAAATTACTGATAGCGAACTGTTTCTATGAATTTCTTATCGAAATCCTTAAATAAGCCTACACAAAAGTGATTGAAAAACTACAAAAATAACATTTTTCATAATAAAAAAATGCACTCAATGTTTATAAAACCCATTTAGATCTCAAAAGAACAATAAAAAAGTAGTTTAATATAATTCAGTAACTAAACCGAATTTTCGTCATCTTTTTATTACTGTGCACAGTAACTGGACAAGTTTTCATGAATCCATTTAGTTACTGAGCCCGCTCGTGGTAGGATTAGTGTATTTTATATTAAATATGTGATTTGTAAGCTTTCTTAAAAATAATAATCAATTGAATTATAAGATTGATATTTATATTAAATAAATACATGTTTTTTAATTGAAATGGTGTAATTTATCTCCTTCCGATTACTCTGTACCACTCACTCAGTGATATATAGTAATTACAACAATGTGCACTGACAATGAGTGACACACATGATTAAATACAGTTAGAATCTAAGGCACAGGAATTAAAACAATGTACACTAAGTGATACACAGTAACTAAGTTAGTGGATACAGTAACTGATGCAAACGCTTATGCTATTATTTTATTATTTAATATTAATAATAATGTATTATAAACATGGTTATTCTGCTCACAGAATATATAATTATAATGTAAAGGTCTTGAGATGATTGAAAATAAAAAAAAAAATTAATTGATTAAATACTACAGACATCACCTTAATGGGCACAGTAACTGACACACTTACTCTATTTTGAGACAATTTTCACCTCTGGATAAAAAATTTTAAGGGAACAGCGAAACTCACAAGAGGAGACAAAATTAAAAAAGAAAAAGTTAATATACAATAATAATTTGGGAATTCTATAAAGGATATAAAACGGCGTTTTGTCCTTAGTGCTGCCTGGTAGACTTATCAGGAAGAGCCAGGCAGACCTTTCTTCGACGCCAAGATGTTATAAAAGAATGAGTTTATTTAAGCATACGGAAAAAGAATTTTTTTTAGGGGTGCCAATAAAAGGTAGCCACCAACTGGTAAAGGAGTAAAACTATAATTGTGGATGGAAATTTTAGACCGTTAAATTCATTTCATAAGTAATCTAACTACGAGCGTAACCAATTTCTCTAATATTTACTAGGTATTGGGTCCATAATATGCCAAAACAATGTAACTAAAATTTCCACCCACAATTATAGTTTTACTCCTTTTCCAGTGGGTGGCTATCTTTTATTGACACCCTTAAATAAAAGTTTTTTTTCCGTATGCTTAAATAAACTCATTCTCTTATAACGTCTTGGCGTTGAAGAAAGTTCTGGCTGGCTGTTCCTGATGATTCCACCAAGCAGCCCTAAGGACAAAACGCCGTTTTATATCCTTTATGGAATTCTCAAATTATTATTGTATATTAACTTTTTCTCTTTTAATTTTGTCTCCTCTTGTGAGTTTCGCCGTTCCCCTAACATTTTCTATCGAGAGGTGAAAATTGTCTGTCAAAATACAGCACACTTTCGATATATAAAAAGTGGATGGACTAGCTCACTTGAGAATTTTTGGCTGGTCTAAAGACCGTTAAATTCATTTCATAAGTAGATTAAAAAGTTTTTGGATAATGTATAAAATATGAAAAAAATAACAAAGCTTATAATAAATAGCTTAATAAATAATTAATAGCATAATAAATCACAAAGTTTTCTCTGTGAGGAAACAAAAGGCTAATTATTAATCAACTGAAAAATTTGAAAAATTTGAAAAATTACAAGTAGAAGCCGACATATTAGAATCGCTATTTTGAATTTTGATACCCACCAAGCTTCAAATTTTAGCCAAACCGATTATGCCACAGGATCCAAATCCCTGAAGTTATCAGATAACGTTTTTTTTAAATAAGGTCAATGGGAGGAAAATAATTTTTTTTATGTTTTTTCACTAAAAAGCGTCGATATTAAAAAATTAGTGGACAATACCAAAAATCTGATGCTGGGTCCTGAAAGTTCATGAAAAATACATAGGATATATGAGTTACAATGAAAGTAACTGAGTTTTTTTATTAAAATTATCAGTTGGAAAAAAAAACAAAATTTAGGGTATTTTGGGCAGAAACGGATTAAGCAGATGGGTGAAAGTAGTGCGGCAAAATGCAGGACTAAACACAGAGATCTTCTCAGGACACTGCACAAGACATGCTGCCACATCAGCAGCTTTCGCGCGAGGTCTGTATGTAGAACTGATAAAAAAAAACAGCAGGCTGAGCTGAAAAATCCAATGTTTTTGCGAGATTTTATAACAGAGAAATTCATAATGAAAGTTCTCTTGCGTCGATGATTATAAACTATAAGAAATAGATATACCGTTATCAAAAATTTATATCTTGTATTAATAAATTAACTAAAATCTAATAAATATGGTTCTTTCTAAAAAATGTTATAGTACGCTAAAGAACACTACATGTATTTAATCTCGAGAGCGAAGTTTGATGTATAATTGATGATCAAACGAACTTACCTTGTAAGTGACGTTCGATCGAAGAGATTATAACCGACCCCTGAATCAAGTAAAAATTACTAGTATAACTTTCATTGCTCACCCTCTTACACCTTTAAAAATTTGACTAATCTAACCTCAGAATTATATGAGGTTCGAAAGAGAGCGCAGCTTGCAGTAAGCCCGCGGCAGAGGCCGCCCTTTTCGCTATCTCTAAATAAACCGTTGCTAGCTACATCTGGCGAGCAGCTGAAGAACTACTACATGTATATAATCTCTTCGAGCAAAGCTCTCATATAATTAGGATCGAACTTCACTTACAAGGTAAGTTCGTTTGATCATCAATTGGCCGCGCTCGAGAGAATCGTAAAAACGCCGCGCCGCGCCGTCAGCCTCAATTATACAAGTGCGAAAGCGCCGCGTAAAAGGACGGAGGGGGGGGGGGAAGAAAGTCCCTCGGTGCGAATCCCCGATATTGCGTATACGCCGCCTAAGGCCGAGAGCCGACAAATGAAATAACAGCGTTTATCGCGGGCAAATTACTACATCGTGATGCGGGCGAGGGAAAGAGGAGTACGTGTCAAAATTGCAAACGGCGCGCGCGAAATATCGGAGGGGCGGGTGCAAAAAGTCGAGCTTTCGCGCGCGCGCGCGAAGCCGAAAAATTGCCCGTGTCTCGTTAAGTCCGGCCCAAAAGTCTCTCCTCGTTTTTGTGCGTCGATGCGCTCGTTGTTATTTTCTGCGCGCCCGAGCGTCGTGTCATTCGCGCTTCGAATTAATTGAGTGCTCGCGGGAGAGATGAAATTCCCGGAGAATCGGGAGAGACTCTTGTTATTATCTTCGTTGCGCCGTGTTGCGTGCGCCGAATGCGTTGTGCAACGAGAACGAGAGAGAGACGTAAGTAGGTGTGTTTGTAATGATTCACGCTGGGTTATACTTTACAGATTTTGGGGAGTTAAAAGCGGAAAAGGCCACTTTGTACCGCTTATGTATCATATACGGGAAATGCAAAAGTTTGTGCAAATGCGTTAATGGCGTCGAAAATATGTATTGACTTCATTTCAACTGATGTGAATTATACACGCGTATTTTAAATGAGTATAATATTGTCAATCAAACGAAATTACAGTATTCCAACTATACATTATATACGGTTATTTTGTTGCTGTATGTCGGGGGCAATTATTTTGCATAAACGTTCATTAAAAGTCACGAATGAGCCTTAAATATCGTACCAATAACAGTAATTTCATAAAATTTTACATGTTAGTTTTAAGCGTTGTAAATTGTTCCCCACTTTACAAACCGTTAATGCAGAACGAGAAATATTCGATAACATTTTTCAAGATAATTCCATTATTCGCCAATACATTCGCTTCAAAAT
The DNA here is from genome assembly GCA_036365515.1 of Torymus aiolomorphi. NCBI lineage: Eukaryota > Metazoa > Arthropoda > Insecta > Hymenoptera > Torymidae > Torymus > Torymus aiolomorphi. The sequence continues at coordinate 153,784,652 of CM070877.1, forward strand.
TCTTAAATTTCAAGATAAAAACTAGACTACCACCGCAATTAAGACGTTAGTGCGCAAGAACCCTTGCCCTAATTTTGGCCAAAATGCACGTGCCGGGCATTTCGCAGGTTCCGCGGCCTAAAAGGGGATCCGAGGAGTATATAATACAGCGAAGGGCGGAGGAGGAAAGGCGATAAAATCCGACGAAATCGGACGTTGGACGCGCGCGCGACCGGCTATTATTATACGAGCGTGGACAGATGCGTTTCTCGTTTTCTCCGGCCTTTTTTCTAATTTTTTCATTTCTGTCTCGGTCCATTTGCGGGTTCAGCGGGGAAAAAAGGGAAAAATAGATGAGTTATGGGAATTTCACGGTAAAGATTCCTCGGTCATTGTTTTGTCGCAGGCGCTAGCTCACGAGCTCATTAAAAAGTAGAGAGCGAGAGAGTGAGAGACACGTTTTTTTGAAGGGAAGGGCGCGCACGCGGTCTCGTTAGTTCGCATTATACGTGCGCGCACCCCGTAATTTTAATCGGGCCGCGAGAGGCTGTTCATATCTTATGCAGCTGTGGATGTATATGCTTAGTTAATAATAGGTGTCCCCCCGTTTATGTCGAAAAAACGAATGAATTAGAACCTTAGTATAAAAAAGATGCGCGAACGCGCGCGCTTCGATTGCACTGAACGGGGGCTAGCGCGCACTTGGAGAGATATAAAATCTTTATGGTCTAGAGATGACAGGGAATTTCGAAGGATTCGTTATACCCGGCAACGGCATAATTTTCAGGAAATTAAACTTCGGCGCGCTTTTTTTCTGACGCGCCCGCGATTGATACACATTCGGGGAGGGCGACAAAAGTGCCGCGGACGAGGATGCACCGTTATATTCACCGCGGCGAGAGAGGCGCGGCGGTTCTCTTTCGCGCCGATTATGGAAGTTTCATCACGTGTTGTGCGGAGATAATCCACACGTAACGGCCGCCGCAAAATAATTCGATAAGTGTGCAGCGCAAGGCGGTTGCTGTTGATTGGCTTTTTTCGTGTGTGTATGTGTGCTCGTTCTTTTCATTTCCAACTGATGTGTTACACGTTTCTTTGACCGCACAAATTCCAGAGTGAAGGATTCTATTAATTTACAATTAATAATGAATAAACCACGGTGATTCGTCAACTTATATCCTCGAAAATCAAACGTAACTGCGCGCCACTCTAGCGCCGTGTGAACGGTTACCACTCCAAGCACGCGCAGCATATAATTATATTCACACGGCATGTGTCCCTAGTCGTATATATAGCTCGCCTTTAGAGCCTCCGAACCCACGCGTTCTGCTACCACGACGTAGCTAACGACTTACTCTCACTCACTTACTCTTCGATACGCGTATATGTATACCTAGCATACGTTCAAAATATTCACACACACATAGACACAAATGTTATAGGAGTATTGCGAGCGGATGCTTTCTCTAGTTGCAGATGCCGGCGTTTTTTATGAGGATGCGCGCGCTCGCGGTTCTTTTTCTCTCTCTCTCTCTCTCTCTCTCTCTCTCTTCCTCGACCAGTGAGCTCTTCGGTTTTATGCCTATACGAGATAATTAGTGTACGCGCCGCAATGGCAATTTGTGCGTCGTTCCGCGAACGCGCCACGGGCTTTAATTGTGTTGCGCTCACGTCGTCTTTGATAACCATTATACAACGAGTTTGTTAACGTTTTTACAGCGCGGGTATTTTGTAATAATAACAACAACGATGGCGATAGTAATAGCGCGCGTTAGAAACTGTAAAGTTATTTTAATTGCTCGAGTAGCTGGCGCGAGAGTTACCTATAAAAATATTTGAGAATCGTAAGAACCCATCATATACGGCTGCATCAGCAGCCGCCGCGCGTATTATTAAATTATAATATCCCGGCGCGTACAAGAACGCCGCGTGAATATTCAGCAGAAGCGCCCGCGCACATTTGCCGCGTCATTAAAAGGCCCGCGACGAGGACACCGCTAAAAAATCGCACACCTATACAGACACGCATGCATATAGCTCATCATCGTCGTTGCCGTTCTCCTCTCTTCCGTAATTGCGCACCTCGTATAATAAAATCCGCGCTCTATTATTTATACCCCCTCTGCGTGTATATGTATACATAAGCGTAACCGCGCTCTGCGTTACGAGCAAAAAGTCCGGCGTATCTATAGACACACAGACACACAGCCTCGCTCCTCTCCGCCCACCATTTCGGCAAAAACGCGCGGCGTATGCGCGACTCGTTTAACTTTTTGCCTCTCGCGACGCGCTCGCGCGCATCAATCCGACATCCATCATGCACGCGCGCGCGTGTGTGTGTGTGTGTTTGCGTTTTGGTCGGTAAGGAGATGATGCGCGCGCGCACGCTTCTTGTTCCGTGCTCCTCGTTATGCGAAACCTCACCCCCTGAGAGAAAGAGAGAGGGAGAGAGTTATGCTAATTGAATATGTCCACAATGAGCGCGCCGTGGGTTCGTGCGCCGGGGCCTCTAATTGGAATATGCAACGCGCGGCGCGATGAAGAAGTTATTATTGCCCATGGAGGATGCTGGGAGGGAGGGAGGGAAGGAGAGGAGAGCTTTGGTTTAAGGTTTGTCAGAGGGTACGATGATGGGTAATGCCAACAATCTTGTTTGCTTTTATGATGGGATAAATGATTTTCTGCAGTGTTCGTCAATAAACTTTATAAATATTTGCTAAACGATCTTTTTTGGGATTTTCAAGTTGTTTAGAACTCCTATACAAATATTGATATAATATTTAACGCAGCTTTCTGCCACAAAACGTCTTATCAGTTACCGTAACATACAATAAAATTTGTGATATTACCATGAATTAATAAACTATATATAACTACATCTGCAGGTCATTTCCCCATAAAAAAGCCCATCTCCATCCATCTCAAACCCATAATACCAATCGATCTCCAACTACCCCGGCCCACGCGCCCATCCACTTCTTTCTCAAAAAAAAAAAAAAAAAAAAAAACAACCTACGAGACCCCAAAACTACAAAAACCAACCGCACCTACTGCTCCTACAGTCAACAACCTAGAAAAAGTCACTTTATCACCTGGTCCCTTCTTTTTTCCCTCTTTCACCCTGACCGCGGTGACATCTCGCCGTTCACGCTCGGCTTGTTCACGCGCGGCAGATGCGGCAATGTCACGCACCACGAGTCCCCCGCGCGCGTCCTGCACTTCCCCGCCTCGTAAATTCTCTCAGCACGCGTGTTGTTTTCTTCGCGCATGGTGAACGCTTTCCCTGGTGATAGTAAGGAAATTTGGCAGTCGATTATTATTGTGGCGCGTGTGTGCGGGATTATTAGCCGTTCGATATTGGAAGTTTATAGGTACTGTTTATTATCTCGTTAGATTTGTTTAATAAAAGTTTGAATTTTGTTGTTCGCTAGTAGAACTTTTAATTTATAAACTATACGTATTAATAATTTTTAATGTAGAATTTTTATTAAATATTTTAAGCAACCAGTGAACGCCGCTGATTTTTTAATCTCTCGCGCCGCGCGCTGAAAAGAAAAATAAACCCGGAGTATTACGTTGACGCACGTAGTCCGCTGCTTTTAAAGCTCCGAGAACGACTTGCGTGATTTACGAGGAGCGCAGCGAAACCAGGAAAAAGGTGTAAAGTACGCGTGCGCGCACGCGTGTATGTATATATATATTATGTGCGCCGCACGGTGAAACGAGCGTTCTCTCCTCGCTATGCTGGTAACGAAATTACCCCCGCGGTGTAATACGACGATCGAGCGCGGACGCACCCGTGAATTCTGCAGAACACGGCTGGTTTGCGCGTATCAGGTGCACCTCGAAAATATGTCGAGCGCCGGTATATGGGCAATTTGCTACGGCGCGCGGGCGATGATTGTTAGACCCCCGAGGCTTTCGGTTTGAGTTTTGTGTTCACGTCGACTTTTGGGGGTCTGGATCTGGAGCGTCATTGGATGTCAAGAAATATCTTGCATATAATAGTGTAGTGACGATGTGTGATGATTAGTCGGGCTTGAATTATCTTGTAAGGTACGCGAATACAAGATTAATAGACGACTTTCTCAAAGTAGTATTACATTGTTTTGGTATATATATGAAATGGATTTTAAAAAATGGAGCTGGATATTGAACAATAGATGCAGCGTTGTACTATATTTCATTACGCAAGGAGTTATAACAATTGTTAGCCGATTCCGACGATAAGCAAGCCTATTTTTATTAAAAAAAAAAAATAAATGTTTAAACTTCCTGATGGGCATTTGAAAAGTTACGGTACTTAGATAATTAACCGATGCAGTCGGGTGAAGCATCATATAATTTTCGCGCAAATGTTTAAAATATGTTAACAAGGTGCTTCCGTAATATATAATCAGTAGCAAAGAAAATTATGTTCAAAACAAGATTTCTTTTTTGATTACTGTTATTATTCGAGCCGTTAAATACTATAATATTTCGAGTTAGTGGGGAGGAATTAGTTTTATCACTTTTTATTTCTAGTTAATATCTAAATAATAAAAGGATACGAAATAAACATCGTTAATTTGATTATTTCATTAAAAATATATATTAAAAATATATAATATATTGAATAATAAATTATTTAGAAACTCGCCGCGTTAAAAACAATTTTTCCACTTCGAAAACTGGTTATCCGCATTTTCACCAATCTCAAAAACGAGCAAACCACCGGCATTGATATGAGTATATATATATCCCGGCAAAAAATCCATGAAAGTACGATACAAACAAATTTCACTCTCCAGAGTTTCTTGAACTGGCTAAGTCGCGCCGCGCATTGGAAAACATATATCCACGAAAAAGAAAGTCACACACTACTCTCGAGGAAAACTTCGCGCGTACACTCTCGACTACATTAATAAATATATCGAGCGTCAGCACCGAATCTCGTCCGCACATTCTGATAAGCTACGCGTATAATACACCTGAACCACACGAAGCAGAGAAAAGAAGAGGAGTCGAGAGACGCCAGACCGGCTTGCCTAACTTCATAAATCACGGCTGCGCGCGCGCATGATCGAAATTTATTAGCGATTAAGGGCCGGTCCCTGGTGATATCAATTAAATGCACTCTCTCGTGTATCGTGCGGTTCCTCCCGCGGCGCGATTATGCGCTCTCGCGAGAAAGGGGAAGACGAACGCTGCGGTGGCAAACTCGGCAAGAAATTTTCACGAAGGCCTGTCGAAAAGTCCGCGCGAGTTCGGGCTGTAGTGTTTTTATCCGGATTCCGTTATGATTGTCTTATATAATTAGTGGTGAAGTTGAGAGTCGGTTTAATATTTTTGCTTGGACGATGCTCACGTGGTAATTTTTATATTTTGTGCGGCAGTTTACACGGAGAGGAAGAAATTCGTAAAAATGATTAAAAGTTTCGTAATTTTTGCCAAACTGTCAAGTAATCCGGAGTCAGACCTCATAACTCTACTTTTTTACCAAACTTTTTGGCACTTTTTCCTACACTTTTTGTAAAATTTACAAAACTTTTAGTAAAAAATGCCAAAAAGTTTAGTAAAAAGTTTGGGTTTTCAGATCTGACAGTTTGCTCATTTTCACTAATTTCTTTCTCTCTGTGTATAATTCTGTGGCTTCCAGGAATAACGACTTAACTGACTTTTTGTCAAAATTGAGTTAGCACCGGAATTTATACCTTCTACTACCCTTTTTCATGTAGACTTGGTCCGAAAATTTGAAACGCGTTCAAAGAGTAAATATCAGCTGTTAAGTGCATAGCCACTTAACTACACATGTGCCCGGAAAAACCACTTAACTGAATATTTATATTTAATTAAAAGTATCGTTTTGAAGTTAATACTATACAATAAACAGATTATGACATACCTATTGTTATAGCAATAAAGATAAAAGTCAATAGATAATAGAAGGTAACACATGAACAGCTTTGATTACCGGGCGATGGGACGAGTGTGCATAAACAGTAACCGAGTAATGTTAGGTATTCGGTTTACCGAATTCCGTTGACTTCACGCATATTCCGTTGGGAGGCGCATGCGCGGAAATGAATATTTAGAAAAGAATTAGTATTCTATGTGTAGAAATAACTATGTTATTTATCTTATTTGAACAATTTCTCTAAACCACTTAACTGCACAGTTACCGGAATACCGACTTAACTGAATTATTTTGTTTGTTTATACAAAGAACAAAAATGTATTCTAGCAGCTAATAGTGGGGTTCTAAAGATATTCGATACCTTTGTAAATGTCTACATTGTTATGACTCATGTCGCGCATTTCGATCTTACATATGAAGTGTCATGACAAAAATTTTAAAACGGCGATTTCTCGAAAACACGTACAAGTGGGTTAAGTCGTTATTCCTGGAAGCTACAGAATTATACGGAAACCTATAACCTATATAACTACGGAAAAATGTAAACATTTGGGCATTGAACAACTCTTTTCTTATACACGGAGAAAAATAACATAGGAAAAATTACCATATTTGATTGTAAGTCGAGGACAGACTGAAATCCTCCACAAAATTGCCATAATTTATGGTAAAAATTGCCATAAATTTATGGCAATTTTTCCTACATTGTAAAAATTACTATAAATTTATGGCAATTTTTACCATAAATTATGGCAATTTTGTGGAGGATTTCAGTCTGTCCTCGACTTACAATCAAATATGGCAATTTTTCCTATGTTATTTTTCTCCGTGTATTGAACGAGTATCCGTTATGGTATTCTAAAATGATTAGAAAAGATCTGTAATCGATTATAAAACACACAAGATAACGTTCAGTGTGGATACGAATTATAGACTGTGACTATAAGAATTACATTCGCAACCTGCACCTGACGATCAAAAACAAATCACCACGACGGTCGTCGCTATATACATACCATGTACATACTCTTACTGTCTTATTTTCAACAATTTTCGTCGGTTATCCGACCACTTTTTACCGTTACGCGATTCCGATCGAGCGTAGTTTTGCCCGATTACCCGTTTACGATCCACGGGTTCGTGAGAGAAAGAGAAAGAGCCTCTCTGACGAGAGAGTGACGAGTACCACGTACACGTATATATATGTATACATGATTGAGGAATTAAAATTGTCCGGTGGCATTCCGCGAGGACGAGGATGGGATACGAGAAATGTATAAGAAACGTGATGAGTGAGAGAGAGGACGGGGTTTCTACCGATGATGATTGCAGAGACTGATACGAAATCGACTATTCAAACGACTCCGTAGTTTTTCAAAAATTGACAGCTGCGCGCACCTGTTGGTGCATGTACTTATTAGGAAAACTCGCGTTATTTGTGATCGTGCTGCTTGTGTCACATAGCGATATTTGCTTTTTTTAAGAATCAAAAGTTTATATATGTATATTTGTTTGTAAACGCGAATCATATCAAAGACAACAATGAAATTTCATTTTAAGCGTTCCTCGTTCGCACGATCGTTTTAATTTGATAGAACGCGTGTATATATGTATATAAACTCACCACTCACATCGCTATAAGCGAACGAATTAAAGCCGACAAAAGCTGCTAAATAGAAAGCGCCTCGATAAGGATAAACGGCTGACAAGCGAAAGTAGGTCCCTGCGGCGATAAGGCGAAAAAGCAATAACAACGACACTTCCACCCCCAAACGATGGCTATTGTCCTCGCAACCGCGGTTCTCACCCTCTCTATACACTCCCCCACGACGAAAAAAAGAACACCAAATTGACCATATCACCTCCGACACCTTTCACACGTACACACACGTCCTCTTGACCTTTGGGTGTCACACGCCGGCAGCGGCTCTTTTCAAACATACAGGCAGACAGACGGACGGGCATCGAAAACATACGATTCGCGCTCGTTCCCCATGAAAATGATCCAATTACGCGATTCCGTATCGCCACTGATCTATATATCCCCTCCCCACGCACTGGCGCGCTTTCATGGGAGTCAGAGCACGCGGGGGGTTCGAGTGTAAATGTATACCAGAGAGAGAGAGAGAGAGAGAGAGAGTCCAATTATATTTGCTGCCGAAGAGGGTGACAGACAGACAGCCAGTGCGTATACAAGCTCGAAAAGGGTGTTAACGCTCTCTCTCCCTCCCGCTTGGCAACTTACACTACGTTATCTGGTAGCGGCAGAATGTGTCGGGTAATCCCATTGTAATCCCCGGCCCGCTAAGCAGAGGATCGCGAGCGAGTGCGTGGCACGTCACGTGTGATATACACCGTTCACTGTGTGTGTGAATGCGCTGAAAAAGGGGGATGAATGCGCAAGCGCAGAGAGAGAAGGGGGGATATATGACTTTAACCACTAAACGCCTAAGAGCGTTGTTATCTGTACGCGCGCAAGGGCCGGGGGGATGATGATGTGAGAAGCTCCACGCGCTCTTTAATCCTCCCCTTGTTTTCCTCTCACCCCGGGGTTATGTGTCTTCCGCTAAATGGATATCGAATTTCCTCTGTGCGTGTATACGTACGTAGTTTGGCTTGCGGCGGCCGCCTAGTGTTACCCTGTCGTGTAATGCCTCTGTAATTATTCATTTTGACGTTAAGCAACAGGTCAGGCTGTGAGAAAACTATATGGTTTTTCGCATTAATTCGTAAAGCGCATGTCGGATGGGACTAAATTGAGATTTATTTTAATTTATAAACTTTATCTTTTAAATAAACGCAGAATTTTATTGTCATAGGTCAGAATTAATTATACTGTTATACGTGTGGTTCTTTTGGGACGCCATTATTGTAAAGTGTTTTTTGTTAGTTAAATGAAAGAATGATACAAATTCGAACTCAAATGAAGACATTTAGTATTTGTTCGAAAAATGACACATAATAACACATATTATAACTCAAAGCTCACCAAATAAGAAGTACCAACGATTTAAAAAAAGCTGTACCTTTTTTAAAAACTAGAAATTCTCCATAGAAGCATACAACCGCATGTTTGTTTTCGTAGCTCCCGAGCACACGCGAAAAAACCTCTGATAATCGTTCCAGGGATAATTATCCGAGGGTGTGCTACACACGTTGAGGGCCTTTGTACAATTGTTAAAAGGCGCTCGGGCCACCGGCGCTGACGCGCAATTACGAAACCGCAGAAAATTTCGGGAAGAGTTATATGTATTATGTGTGGTGTGTATAAGCGCGGTGTGTGGGATTAGGCGCGTGCGCACAACGAGACATCCGTAAAAAGCAATTTCCGCCGCCACCGCCGCGCGTTTCGCCTTCTAATTGAGCAATTTTCGGCTGGCGCTGCTGCATGTGTGCAGGAAATGATTTGTTCGAATTTTGACTTTTGGAGGGAGACTGGAGATGCGTTTTTTTGAATTTCTCGTATTCAAATCTCAGGGATGCGTTTTTATTTAATTAAGAATGGAATGATTGGTGAGATTTCGCGTGTAACTGCTATATTACTGGCGCTATATTGCATGCTGATAAGTTGTGTGTGTTTAATTACGCGTTCTTGCACTCAATGTAAATGTACATACTTTATTGATAATAATATGCATATAAGTGGATAAAAATTAGCAAAGTTCATACCGCTATGATACATGCGTATGTATGTGTGCACACTAAAATGAAGCAATGGAAAGGAAATACACTACACACACACACACACACACGAATGCGTGTGCAAACATTTTAGCCGACATACACACATACACATACGCGCGCGCGCGCGAGGCGCGCGGAGGTGAAAGGGATGAGTTCAACACTTCGACTGAAAAATAGATTACAGTAATTGATTCCACATTGATTACAATAATTGAGTGTTATTATTACCACAGCGGTAGAATAATTCTCAGTGGCGCGAAGGATCACGCAATAAGTGTACTTAAAAATAAGAGAGACGAGAATGACAGATTTCACGTTGTGCGTATTATAGTGTCCACGCGCACACTTATTACGTCAACTATTCTGACTCGTGTGACGATTTCTTTTTCGTTATTACTTTTAGTTTCCGCGCACGACCTATATAAACTGTTTTTATTTTTTTTTATTAAACTAGTAAAGAGGGAATAAAATTAGCAAACATCTTTGACGCAATTATGCGGCTAAACTATAATAGGCGTGTATTTTGACATCCGTGCATAATATATCCTTAAACCAGGGTTTAAATTATTCATGTATAATATATATGGGGTGTTTCACGTCAACTGCCCCAGCGCGGTTTTTGAGATATAAGATGTTTTGTAGTTTTTGAAGGTGAAAATGTTAAATTTCGAAAAAACTGCCTATATCATTGGAAAGCTGAGGAAAAAACACGTTGAAAACGCTTATCAAACAATTTTTTAAAGTACATTTTAGTATCATAAACATGAGTTGGAAATAGCAAGATTTAACACTCGCGCGCCGATCTGGGGCAGTTGACGTGAAACGCCTCATATACATAATATACACGCGGCAAACAAAGGCGGTTCCCTCTGATGTCTCTATTGTGGCTACTTACAACTGCTATTCATTAGACACGCGATTCTAGGATTCCAGTCATCGATCCTTTCTCTCTCGCCTTTTTGCTTGACTCCTTCTCTCTAACGATTCCCGAGCCGCGCTTGCATGCATGCATGCACGCGAGGCCTATTTTTATCATTTCGTTTGTCTCGAAACATCACGGCAAAGCTCTTTCTTCTGTTCTCTCTCTCCCCCCTGGCCATATATGCGATAGAGTCATTTTCGAGCCGGCGAGCAAAAGCGATGTTTTCCTCGGCGCGCGCGTTTAACTGTGAACATTAAATCTTCGTGAATAAAGGAGAGCGAGAGTGAAAGAGGAACGTGAGAACTATACTACTCGCAGGGCGCGATCGGTGCAGAGGTTCAAGCGTCACGGCATGAGCATACCATGGCGGGGCCTCTTCCGAGAGACTTGCTGTCGCGCAATGTGCACACTGCACTCTCGCATGCAGGCGTGAGAAAAAATGCAGCGAGCCGTGTACGCGCAAGAGCAATTATTCATACGCTCTTTTACTCTCACCTACATTCCCAGAAATTCTAAGCGTTCACGAAACAAAACAAAAAAAACGCACCGCTACTGCCGCGTTCTCTTATTATTATACACTTAGTTCGCGACGTGTGCACACAACTTTCGCTGCGGCGACTTTTTTAGAACGCGCGCCGCGCCGCTTAGCGTCAACCGTCGCAATATAAGAATTCACCCGCGTTTCACTGGAGGACACGTCGTTACCATGCACGCGTGTCTCCTCTGCCCTCAAATTCAGCGGGCCCCCGAGGACTCGCTCACGCGATGCGCAGCTTTTTCTCTCCTCTCTCGCAAATTACGTTCCGCAGGCCCCGAGGACTCTACCACGGCGAGGCCTGCAAATGACACTCCGCGAAAGCGAGCAGGCAAATTATACGCTCTCTGAACTCGGAGCTGCACACAAGCGCACTTCACGCTAGCGGTGTCGCGCGCTTCGCTATTTTGCGGCCCGTGGGGGAGATGATCCCGTGTTTTGTCGAGGTGGGAAGGTGGAAACGATTTTCTGGTCTTAGAGCCGTCTGTTCTCTTTCATGGTTCTCCGACGATTGCCGGCGTTTTGGAGCGTTCGATCGCGTTTACAGCAATAATTTGCGTATCAGGAAGAAGAGCAGAGGACGAACTTCTATACTTCAAACTGGTTTAGATACCGAGCGATGCATCAATTTGAAGTAACAGTACCGCATGACTAGCGTTACACACCTTGCCCTTTTTTCATTCCACGTGCGATATATCCATGTATGCATACATCCTGCAATCTTCGGCCGTACTTCATCGGAAGTACTACGCGTATTATCGATCGAATTGATCATTGAAGTTAATAAGTGAAACCGTCATATACGCGCATACCGAAGTGATGATGCGAGAACAAAATAGGCAAGATTATCGCGCGACCGAGGAGATGCCTGGAACGGTCATGTTCATTTGGAATTTCTTCTTTTTTTCTCTTCGCCTGTCGAAGCCGATGATAAGGACGAAGCGGTGATCCCACGTTGAAATCCGCTACTCGTTGCATACTCTCGATCTACTCATCGCAAATTGGCTTCCTTATTCGCTACGACACTTAGGCGAATTCTTTCGCATCAGCTGTATCTAAAAGTCATTCAATTATCGTAACTCGGTGATATTCTTGATAACTCGGGAATTCCGGATATTCTCGCAGAGAGAACGTTTAGCGACAATGTCTCCGCTTGATAGCTAGACGCCGCGCAGGCGGATACATTTCGCGCCTCCGACGAGCGACTGTGTAATTATTTAACAGCTTCCATATGTGTATCTCTCTTTATATATTATAAGCGCGCGCGCGATGGTGAGAGCAGCGAATGTTTCTCGAGGTGGCCATATTATACCCGCGCGTTACTTACCACTGCAATCCCGAATAAGGTGCGCGGCGAGATTGTTATCGAAAACTGGTTGCCCCGTGTATTATGCATGAAAAGACGTCGAGGTGTTGCTGCTGCTGCTGCCGCTGTCCGTGAGTCAGTCTCCGTAGAGATTGAGTGGCTGTGCGCGTGCGCACGGTCACTTTCAAGGTCGATTCGCTTATAAACGACTTTCTTGGTTTCTATTCCACGCGGGTAGAAATGCATTGCGATATATTAAAAACTCGTTGTAATAACGTATAAGCGTGATGGTGGTAACGCTTGTGTCTAGATAATTGTTACGGGGTTCATGATAAATAATAATAGTATTGTTTTATAAGTCCTATTGGAATGGTTTTGAGTGTAAAATTAGATATGGGTAAAAATATATATAGGGAATGGCAAAAAACTTGATTAATCTAGTCTGACGCAATAATAATAAATCATTTCTTTTGTCGTGAATTTGCATCGACTAGAAAGGTGTTCAATTTTTTACTTATTATGTGGACTTCCAGTTTTTAGGCGATTTCAATCATTTGCGGGGATAAGTAAATGCGAAATTTCAAGGTGCCGCCTATTTATTACGTCTTGCAGAAAAAGTAAAAATTTAGGATCTGATTAATCTAGCGCTATACCGCATGGCTCGTATCCACCTGTTCCAATAGTAAAATCGCAAAATCATCCCATTCATCAATTCATGATCTAAAAAAAACATATACGCAAATTAAAAAATTTTTCAGCTTCAAAATATGAAAATCCAAATCCCGAATGACTTCTTCAGTCCTCACCCCAGCCGTAGAGACGACAACCGACTATACCAACCGCCCTGCGCCACCGATAATCAGCCTCAACACGTGTCCACAAATCCATTAATAACAGTCGTGCGCTCGTCGAAGGTGGTGGCTCACGGGCTCACTCGAAACGTCTAATTTACGAAAATTCGTCCCCGTTACAAGAAGCCAACCCCCGGGCCCTCCGGGATACACTCCACTAGCGGGTCCCCGTCACAAAACCTCCCGCCGCCGCACTGTACTTAGGCAGATGCGCGAAATGAGTGTAAATCCTCCTTCTCCTCCGGTGCGCCGCTGCCGCCGTCCCTCGCCACGCGACAGCTCGTTTCGCCTGCTTTATGCGCGCGATCCTAATTTGGTAATAGAGAGATGCCCCGAGCGAAGGACTTATAAGATGCCATGGAATGTGATTGGGGATCGCGTTAGCGCGGCGGTGGTTGGGGCGTTTCTTTTATTTCAAAATTGCCGAGGCAATTTTCAAGTGGGTAATGTAAGTCGCTGATGGTAAACGCGAGGTGTATTGTCTGTGAGATGCGGGATTTGAATTTTTTATAAGGACGTATACAATGAATGGGTAAAGTGGCATGTATGTAACTGGTTGTTTCTTGGAATCCTTCAGAGGTATTTACCAACAAATTGGATGAAAACTCTAGTTACTCTGAATTGATCAGATATTTTTCAAAAGAACGTGTAATATGTCGATATACTATAACTATTCTTTTTTTACTATTACTAATCTTTCCCCCGCAAACCAGCAAAAAAGTATGTATATACCTATCGCCTATAAATCAAATATTTAAAGTAATCGGGAAAATCATTATTACAAGCATGTCCATCGTCAGAAGAAGCGACTCCACAAAGCGAATGCATGGCTAACGAAATCCCGGGCTTATTAATGCGAGAACGCGGGGGCAAAAAGCGCGAAGCTCGACCCGGAGGAATCCAATCTCATAATGATCGCGCGCGCGGGCATCGAGTGTATAGCGGCCCGCGTAACGAATGATAATCGCGAATAATTTCTCTATCGGTAACAAATCATGCTGGAGATCGTCTCATTTTTGTCCCCAAACGAAGATTGATTAGCCCTTATATAGGCAAGCTCTCCTCTCCCTCCGTCCCCCAGTGCTTAATTAGAATTTTATATTATTCCGGATAACATTTTGCTGCCGTGGCTACTGCTGCTACCTGCGATGCGCGCCAATTTTTTCGAGCTAATTGCTGCGTTTCTTTCACGGTAATTCATAACAACCGACGTGCGTGCACGTCAAATCCTGACTGTTGTTCGGTTTAGTGAAATTTACTTATTCACGGCGGAATTGATATTCTTTTTGCCAAGGGTATCGGTGTGCACGTCTGTGTGTGTGTGTGTGTGGCGAACGTAACTGTTTTTCTGACAGTGAGCGCAGGCGGCGCGGCGCGTCTACGAATCGAAAATTGTAGGTTCAAAACAAGACGGCGGAGCGGAGAGTTGAGTAATCAACTAGAAGAGGTTTAGGTAATTTTAGATCATATCTGTTCCGACTTTCTTATAGACATCGTGAACTGTACCTAATGTGCGCCGTTAAATTTTATGAATATTGTGATTGAGATAATAAGACCTTTACATAATAAATTTGATTTTTTTTTCTTTTCATTTTACTTAGCAGCTTATAGATGAGATAGTTTTATATAGTATATTTCATTGATGAACATAATAGCGTTGTTGAGTTCATTCACATACTATATTGTCTGCAAATTGTTGCACGCGAAACAAATACTTCTGTTACATGTACATATATAACTGATTGAAAGAAAAATATTTTAACCGTCGAATGTAGTGCTACCGGTCAGCAATTTGACGCACGTAAATACGTAAACCAACATGGTTAACGGCTTATAAATCGTGCAGCTCGTTTATTACAGGAACACCATTAAACTACATACATCATATACATATATACTTGTAGTTTTACTAAATTTCTCACTTTAATTAGCCACTGAAAAAGGTCCTCATTAGCAAGTAGAGCATTAGTTGATGAATCGCAATCGGATTGGCGCGATAAGAATCCACTTTTGGGCTTATATGCTCCATGTACACTTGGGAAGTATACGCGTGTGCAGGGTACCTGCTTTTCGAAAAGCCACGATTACGTGGCCACGTGTACGGCCGATCTCTCTTGTGCAAGCAACAGTGCCAACAATTATGTCAGTTCTTGTCACTTTATTAAATTAGCGCTATGTTACGGTAAGAAAGCGACCAACGCGAAAGGAGACTTTGTGTACATCTGCGTAGCTTTTTGCTTAATCTCGTACAGCGTGATTAACTAAAAATAACGCGAATCGGGAAACTTATTTGTCAGCGTGCAGTTTTTTCTATCATCATCGTCCTACCTTTATCGCCACCACTTTGGCTTAATGCTTATTCATTCACAAAAAAAAAAAAAACCAAACCCCGCAAACAAGCCTTTTTATAGCTTAATGGCCTGTACGCAAAAGTCCCGAAGATCGATGGGCGAGAATCGAGATTTCGTGTGTCGACAAAGTATTCAATTTCTCAAACGCTTCTCTCCACCCTACAGGTTGCGCGCAATGAGTACATATATATACATATAGAAAGCCTAGGATGATCCTCCGCTAGCGGATAACCATCGCATCGGGGGCCATGAAGCGCCCTAAAGTGGAAAAGTACCCTATAATCTTCGAAAATTAATCGGCCCGTCGTCCTCCTCTGATCTATAAATATATTGCGCGTCCGGGGCAAATCGATAACACGACCCATAGACCACCGCCGCCGCTATATACACACTAGGAGCGCGGTTTCCCATCTTCGCTATATATACGAGGGCTCTAGCGCTAGCTATCGGCACTGTCGTGTCGTCGATAATTGGCTGTCGGCGATCGAAAGCGCCGACGATTCTCTCTCTCGGCTAACTCTCTCTCTCTCTCTCACTAGGCGAGCGAGAATTCGCCAGAGTGTCGACATAATCGTGACACCTTGTCCCCAGCCAGCAGGCAGCGACGGTTACACGAGTTCTCCCCGCGCGCGCGCGTGCGATAATTGCGATCTTCAACAAATAGCGCTTCCTGCGACTTCAGCCCTGTATATGCTCGAGTTAGCCTCGAGTGTATATAGCAGCGCTGTGCTGGCGGTATATGTATAGGTAACTAAGCGCACTTTGCTTTATGCGCATACTTTGCGGCTGGCAAGCACGCGAGCGAGTGAAAGTGGAACTGGCGAGCGGCGCTCGTGCTCTGTGTATGTGTAGATACATAGGTTGAGAGTGTAAGAGAGCCGATAGATTTTATGGGTGGGAATTTATCGGGTGGGTCGCCTGTCGTACTTTTCTTGGTGTAAGATGGTTGGGAAAATGTTGGAGTTTTAGTGGAAAATTTTTAATACGAGGGATATAGGCGGAAAATAAGGAGTGCATAAGCATAGTGTCTTCCTGATTGAAAGCTGTGATTACACGCGGACGAAGGAATTTTCTCGAAGTAGTATAGTAGCGAGCGAATGGAATAATTTTTTATGTGAGTAAGAACTCGTGTGCTTTTCGGTGAAAACGAAATTTCTCAATCGCAGCTGCTTTAAATATGATAATAACGTATATTTTCTCGGCGCAATGTTAATTAAGTTACAAAAGCGCCCGAAACACGGCCGTAATAATGCAAAAACGGATACGCGCGGCGTGTAATTATCGCTCTCTCGCCATCTGTGCCAACGAGTATTATTTTATAGGCGAAAAAGCCTAAGCGTATGTAACGATCATTCGGTAACCCGTGTATTATAGGGATCCGCGCAAAACGTAACGTGCAACAATAAAACTTCTTTTTTCCGCTAGCTACATCCATATGCCAAATGAAAGAAACTCGGCCGTTAATTGGAAAAGAAGTGTGGTACGTATATGTAGCTCTATACAGAGCCGACGGAAAACAACAATTTACGATATCTTGGATAACTCGCGCGTGGAGCGTCGACCCGATACAGGATGGACATACGCACACCTATCCATGTATATACACGAGCGCACTCGGAGCGAGCGTTGCATGAATGATGGAGGCACGCGCGCGCGCGTATAATGTTTATACGAAAGTAAACGCGATCGAGATTCACTTTCTTTCGGATGATGATCTCTCTATCTCTCAGCTAGCGCGCGAGGAGGGAATTAAAGCGAGTGTGCGCCGCGTGTGCATCTACTTAGAAGTGAAATCTCTCCGCGTATACAGGCTGCGCGTCGCGGTTATGCGCCACAGAAGCCGATCGGCCTGTCGATACATACTGATAAAATTTTTTTTCCTTCCAGCCACTTCCTATTAGGCCTAATTGAAAATTAATCCCAATGTACGTTCAATTAGCTTTGGTATTTATATGGGCGGTTCGAGCTGAGGTCTTTATACGATTAGTTTCGATGAATGTATTTGGGTTTATGCTACCTTTTTTTGTCGGTAGAAATAGGTAGGAATTTGTACAGAACGAATTTTTTATGGGTGAGTCAAGTATTGTAATTTTAAAATGTTTGGTGCATTTTGAAGTTATTCAAAGTGTTTGCTGATACACGGTGAATTTATATAGCTCTCGCGAAAAAAATTAAATTAAATAACTTACTGATTATTCTCCATTCAAACAAATGATAAATTACATTAAATAAAAGAGAAAGTGAATCGAAATTAATAATGTTAAGTGTTTTTGTTCCCGGCGTGTCGAGTGACTCATAGCGGTGTGAAAAAAATAATATATTTAAATGATCGATCAAGTTGAGCGGGATTTCTTACTACATTAGCAACAAGCATCAAGCAATTGCTGTTAATCCATTGCTGATAGAAGCGGAGATAACATACAACAATTCGAGGTGTATATATTTCCAAATAAATCCAATCCGGAAATTTCAAGTGAATATTGAAACATTCAATTATTTATGAAATGCGATTTAAAATTTCAATATAATTTATATAAGTCGGAAGTGAATTCGAAATGAAATATCGGAAATAACACAATGCGAAGCATAACTCAGAGAATAAAGTTATTTACATGACGTTGGTTTACTGGTACATAATTATGTTTTATACACTCGATTTGAATAATTTCATTGTGTACGCCGAAGTTGCTCGTTCCAACGGTGTTTGGAAACTGAAAGGATCCCATCGTGCGATCGCTATATATACTTTGGAGCGTCGTCGGGGATTGGTCGAAAGAACTCGAACGTAAACTAATTGTTTCTTATTGGTCGAGTTTGCATTCCTTCGACTTCATGGATAATCAGATAAAATATTTTTATTTCCTATCCGTTTGCGAATTTTGTGAATATGAGGAAATTCCCTTCTTCGGAATAGTCGTTTGCATATTATGAATTTTGTATGATGCCGTATATAATTAAATTCGATTTTTTGTCAAAATTAGAATGATTTTGGAAAAGGAAAAAAAATTACCATTACTTAATAATACTTAAACTTTTAAGAACTTTTTAAAAAGTATATATTAAAAGTATATTATTATATATTACGAAGATGGAGAAAATTCCGTTGCAGCATAATTGATACATATATTTCATCGCTATTACACAAAGAAGATTGTCTTAATGTCAACTAGATCGATCCCATTATTATCCACGTAACATGATGTAACACAGAGTTGAAGAGCCGATTGAAAAACGGGTTTATAATTAAACGTTATATCACATTAATATTCTAGATTCCTTTGCATAATTTCTTAAACTCTGAACTTATTTCAAAGTTAACGCGCTAAAAGTCAGTGAAGACATAATAATAATACTAATTTCGTAAATTCTAGATAAGAGTTTGAAAGGATTTTTAAATTCATGTTGTAAGCGTCAATGAATGCATTAAAGCCCGTTATTCGTATTTGGGTGCCTGCACATACAATAAATACTTTCCACTTTATCAGACTTTAAAAATCTTTACTGAATTTTGTCATCCCGACATTTGTTACAAAACAGATCACTTGTTAAAAATGCTAGTTTTAATTCGTTTCATTTCTTTCGTAACGAAATCGACTTAATGCTCTCAGTGTAATTCGATAATCGCAGGTATCTACGCTACATGTTACTATACACACCCAACAACTTTTTCAAAATCAATTCACAGCTGAATTTGTGAATGTGAATACATTTATATAGGTATACTCTCGTATACCGTACATGTCACTCATATTACCAATCACGAGTATAGTTACGATACCGCATACATCACTGAAAAAACAAAAGACACTGCACCGTGCCTATCCATAAAACCGCAGTAAACCGATTCATTTAACGCCCGTACGAGAAAAAAGGAGAAAAGTTTAACGACATATATAAAAAGCTTGTGCGCCTTGATTGAAACTTCTTTTCCCGTGAATTATGTCATCAACGCGATTCCTTCCACGCGACGACGAAAGAGGTGCGCGCGCGCGCACGCCACAGAGAGAAAGAGAAGCCATTAAAACAGCAGCGCGGGGCATGCGCGCAACGGCTTTCGCGCGTGCCTCACAATTGCACCGCCGTGCACCCGCACCCCCGAACGTCGGCGCGTCGCGCGATCGTAAAAATTAAACGTAACTTACTCGTAATGACACGCTTACCGAAAACCTCACGCACGCACACGCGGCGAGTGCGCGGAGTCCCATCGTAAAGCTCGACATCTCTGCGTGCGCCTGCCTGCAACGGCGATAATCACTCACACGAGTTTAATTCTTCCGGCGCAACAAAGGAAAAGCCTCGAAATTTTTGCAACGCGCGCTTTAACGACGCTCACTCGCGCGCGTCGCAGTTAAAGTGCAATCAGCATTAGTCGCGAGAGATGCGCTCTTGCTCTCGCAGGTGTGCGTATTATACACGACACACACTCGAGAGAGAAAGAGCAACAAACGTGCGTGAGCGCTTGTTTTTTGTCTCTCTTGGACCCCGAAAATCTTCCTCTGTCTCGGAGCTTCCTCTCTTCCTCTCTCGCGCGCCTGCGCAGGTGCAGAGGGATATTAGGCGCGCACGCCCTTTCCGCCACCCCGACATTGTCCGGCTCTAATCGGCTTTACGGACCGAGAACTGCCGTCGTCTCGTGAGGTAAAAAGTTAATGGTTTCCGACGCGGTTTTCTGCATCTAGCGAAGATTCGATACATCGGGGATCGATATTACATTAGAGAGCGGAGTTCAGTATCCTGATAGGCGGAGGAGGACGGTGTCGATCAGATTGTTTATTTTTGATCGGGTATATACGACGAGGTTTAATTATTTCTGTCCATTAGAGAAACATCGGAGAGAAAATCTTATATTTGATTTGAGAGAGAGAGAGAGAGAGAGAAAAAGTCGATGCACTCATTAAACATTTCTACACGGTTGCAAAAAATATTTTAGTATTTGGAAAATGTACAAAATCGTAGTTGAAAGTTATATTTCTATAACATAATTTTATCAAAGCATGTAATGGTTACGTAGGAGGTTGATCAAGCGACGTTATTGATATTTCTGAGAAAAAAGGAAAATTATTAATTTTACCTTATCCGCTAACTCGAGTGAGTGTACACTATGGAATGGTTTCGCTGGATTTTTTCAAGCTACTCGTTATATGCAGCTCCGCGTCATTTGCATTTTTAAACGACAGCCAGAGATAAATTCGAGTTGTTTTTTTTTTTTGACAGGAAAAGACTTATTGGCATTTAACAGTCATTACGTCACCGTAGAAACTAAAAACTTCTAATTCTATATTTAGCACTTACATATGCAAATCCGCAGACTACAGACAACAACTGGGGTACAAAAACGGAAAAAATTTTTTTTGAGGACACACCTACCACATAAAGTTTTTTCGGTTCTTTGGGGGTCCCCCAACATGAAAATACTCGTGAACACTCATTAACCGTTGCCAAACTTTTTTGCCGACGAAATCAATTTTTCTTATGGAAATTTAACATGGGAAAAATGGACAAAAAGTAATCATTGATGATTAACCAATAGCAAACTATTGAAGAGGCCAAACCAAATTCGACAAAAAAGCGATTAAAGTTGAAGAATAGAGCTTTAATTTGAGATGAGAATCGTTAAAATCGGTCGATTCTGTGCAAAGCTACGTGAAGTTGAAAATGGCGAATAATGACGAAAATGAGCGATTTTTTTCAAACCCACGTAATTCTTCAAGTTTTTGTCATTTTTCGCCATTTTCAAATTCATCTAGCTTTGCACAGAATCGACAGATTTTAACGATTCTCATCTCAAATTAAAGCTCTATTCTTCAACTTTAATCGCTTTTTTGTAGAATTTGGTTTGACCTCTTCAATAGTTTGCTATTGGTTAATCATCAATGACTACTTTTCGTCCATTTTTCCCATGTTAAATTTCCATAAGAAAAATTGATTTCGTCGGCAAAAAAGTTTGGCAACGGTTAATGAGTGTTCACGAGTATTTTCATGTTGGGGGACCCCCAAAAAACTGAAAAAATCTTATGTGGTAGGTGTGCCCTTAAAAAAAATTTTCTCTGTTTTTGTACCCCAGTTGTTGTCTGTAGTCCGCGGATTTGCACATATACGCATATCCATGTACCTGCAAAAACCGCGACGAATCATTCCGCATGTTTAATCCGCCAACTATTGTAACACACACACACATACGTTTCCTCTACATTACCTCCAAGACCCGCGAAATAAAAAAATTCAAATTACAGTTTAGGCCTCTCGGTATCAGATCCAACCGGCCCGTGAATGCAACATCACATCGCTCGCTGACTATGTCGTTTCGAAATTCTCGTTTCAAATGTAACGTGCTGCACCTTGCGAAGCCGTGGCGCGGCGCGCACGCTCGACGCTAGATATAATGAGCTAACGCTAATCCGGCGGTGGCGGCGGCTGGCGCAACAGCGACAGTCATGCACACACGCTCTACTCTCCGAGTGTCCGGCCTCTCTCGCGCGCGCGCGATTCTCGAAAAATTATCACACGTTTGCAACGCGCGCACATGTGTGTAGAGAAAATGATCAGAATCGCAGTGTGTGTACAGGTTCACGCTCGCGCGCGTACTCGCATGATGTGCAACGTAAAAGTTGTGCTCGCTCGCCAATTACGAGAGAGAGACGCACGCGCGTCTTTCTACATATACAACACGTGCGTTAGGTTTTTGCGCGAGTTGAGCGTATACACAGTTGGCTGTATGGTATATGGTAGCTCGTCTACTACGCTCCTATGCGTATGGATATCGAAATTTTATTGCGTTTCACGCACTGCACTTGGTGCACGAAATCAATGCGCGCGCATGAACTTGCTCCCGAGAGCAAGCTGCGCCATTGAAATACTCGTTTCTGTATGTGTGTATATGTCTGTCTGCCATTAGCGGCCGAGTGAAAAGCGCGTCCTCGGTGATATTTTACTCGGGTTTATACTTAAGTATTGCACGTGCGTGCCTGCGTGTTTACTCGTGCATTATATGCCACGCTCGCTAGGCAAAGCGGATTATTAGAATCGTAATTTATTCTAATTGTGTAAACATTGGATTAGTATATGGGATTATAACGGATGGAGAGATGTACATTAATGAAGATTGACATCCCGCGTTCATTCGTCTTCTCTTTTTACAAAATAAAGATAAGACTAAAAATGCATTCGAGTTACATCGGCTTATTATTGATGACAACCAGGACGAAAAAGGATAAAAACAACGATCTCGCTTCGGCCACATTTCCGCAACTCACCTACAAATTTATCATCGCCATCTCTCTATTTTTAAGACATGTCGAAATCCCGAACAACCTTCAAAAAACCACCTCGAAGCCAGGCATCAACTTTCGAACCAAACGCTACCCGTCAACGTTACACTTCCTCCGGCAAGCGTAAAAAGCGCTTCCCCTAAGAATTTTAAACGCCCCATGGCATGCGCCTTATCTGACAGCCGTGAATACGGAAAAGCCGTGCAGGGGGATATATCGCACGCGTGAGAATCTCGGGTATATGTATATGGATGAATCGATAAAAAAGTCGCAGCCGAGTCGCCGCCGCCATATCGAAACGGTTCGCCGGCATGCGACGCATTAGCACGCGGCCGCGCGCGCGACCCTTTTATGCAGATGTGCAGTGTGCAGTGGTATATAGTGTTCCGCGCGACGCGAGCATGCGATTATATTCTCTCGTGTACGTCGATTTCAGGTAGCTCGCAGGTGTAGTATAGTAGCTTTCTTGAAATTGAGAATGTTTAGAAATTTCTCCAAGCGCTTGCGCATGCATGATGGTATACGGAGAGCGAATCGATTAATTAATAATGTTTTATTATTTGAAACTGTTAATTATGGAGATAGCGATCATTAACTCTTGAAGTTTATACAGTTCAGTGCTGCCCTGATAATAGCGTAATAAAATGGATCAGGCAGGTCTGTTTTCTCTACGTACATATTTTATATATACGTGTAGGCAAAACTACCTGGCCGTTCGAAAGCATGTGCAATCGCCTGATAAACGTGACGCGATATAAAGCGACCTTAATCCGCGCAACAATGATTAATTTCAATTACAATGTTTACTCGTTCGCTCAACTTTACGCGAAAAAAAATCCTCCATGCATTTCAGCTTCACCGTCCTCGCAATGGTACACTCTATAAATCTCAATTGCATATCGCGAAGGAAATGCATATGCGATTTTCATTCGGAACCGGCCCCCACAACTTGCCTCTCATTTTCCCCGAGCGATTGGAGAACCAGTAGATGCAAAGCCGGGGTGTGGAGTAATAAACCAATTCCCGGCGTTTTATACGCGCCACTCCGCAGCGTGATTGAGCGCGCGCCGTTTCCTTTTTCCATAGCTCGTGTTTTAACGGGCGTTTATTATTGAATACGGGCAAAGCGCCGCACGGCGCTAACGCGATTTCGCTCGGCGAGCTCGTTAATTTAACGGCGTCAAAAGGTCAATATATGCATGTTCTGACCGGCTAATCGGGAATGTTTTTCTATGCGCTGCGCGTTTGGAAACACGCGTACGAATTCGGCTACCGCTCTACATAAATTTGTATAATCAGTAGGTAGAGCGCGATCGTGATGTAATATAGAGCGGTGCTGCTGGATTGTAACTTGCGGAGAAGAATTTTGGCTTCTCACGCTGGGTTATCTGTGATATATAGCATTGCGTTATTGATCCGCTGTGATTTGGAGTGTAAAGTGTTTATCTGTAGCGGCGATATGCGCACGTATATATACCATGTCGAAAGAGGAGGAAGCGCAATTTTTAGGTAATTTTGATGAAAACCAGTTTTTTCATTGGTAAGTTGCAGTAAATGAGAAAATATCAGTGCATGGGCCGGATGGCCCCCTTTTTCGGTGTCACACTGTCGTAAGTCAATGACAATTTTGTGGAGCGAAAGTTTTTTCGGAAAATTTATTTTAACGAAGGCGAGGCTGATTTAATTTTATACAATCATCGCGTTTACAGTGATAAGGTGAAGCGGTTTAATTTGCAAACAAGACGTTAATGTTATAGTGCCGTTCGCTAATTCCGATAAAATATGTACGAAGGCGAGTCTTTATTGGATTGAGTTATTTGATCACTGGTAACCTTACTTCTCGATTAATGCCATTTATCTTTGAAAAAATGTTGATGTTCTTGAAAAAACTTATTTCACGGCAAGAGGTTACTTATAAATAATTTATAATTGCAATTTAGGGACTATTCATTATAATAATGATGAATATTCCACATAAAATTTCGATTTCAGCATCATCTACACAAAAAGAAACCCAGCGGATCCAAATTTCGAATCTAGGCTCCGGAAAACTTCGAAAGTCTGCATATAATCGTTCCAGCGCAAAGATAGAAATTGATAACTCAGCGTATAATTAATTTATGGAGAACAGTTTATTTCTATGTAGATAGCTCTCAATCATTTTTAAATATACCTCAAATTTTTTCTTTTCAACACTAAACCTAGAAACTACATATTTCGTACGTGGAAAAGGAAGACATTACGTTTCGACGTTCTCATACTGACGTTCAAATACCCATTCATTAGCAAACCATCGCAGCGCAGTTTCATAATATATTAACGCGGCGCGCGGGCAATTCCGCTGAAAAAAACTAAGCGCAGCGCGAACTAAATACGTGTCTGCAATTTCCTTATACACAGCTATACTCTCATAAGCAATGAGCCAAAAGAAAAAAAAACAGCTCCAGCTACAGCAATACGCGAACCGCATAACCATATACACTATTATATAGTCATGCGAATCCAGAACACCGAAAACGGACATCTCGCACATAAATTTCGCGCCCTATCACCCTCCCCGTCATCGTCCTTGTCTCCTGCGCGCATGCGAGATATTTTATAACACGCGAGTTTCTAGATTACACGCCTTATGCAGCTATAATCCACTGCTGCAGCTTTGCGTACATGTACTGTACGGCGGCTTTATTTCCGCGCGCGCCTTTTCCTGGTTTTGCATCGGTCCGTTTCACCTGGCCGCTCCCGGCCGACTGGCTTCGCACGCGGATTCTCTTTTCCACTTATTCCGCGTCTCTCTCTCTCTCTCGCTTTTATCCGGGTGTTCTTCGAGAGCGGAAGGCTCGAGCAGCGCCGCCACAGCGCTGTGTACACTTTTACTTTCGCTCAGAGGTGAACACCTTTCGGTTATACTTTGAAACGCGGATCGCGCGCGAGGTGATCCTTCTCTCTCTCTCTCTCTCTCTCTCTCTCTCTCTCTCTCTCTCTCTCTCTCTCTCTCTCTCTCTCTCTCTCTCTCTCTCTCTTGATCAGTTTTATTGTTGATTCCTTTTGGTTTCCGCGAGCTGGATAAATCCTTCTGTAAACGAGCTTATGAAGTGAGTTGGAACGGCATCAAGCTTGAATTTTGTAGGTCTATTTATGTATGACCGGCATTCTTGCGTAGATTCTTTTTTTATGATCGTGGTTGAAACTTATCCGGTAGGACAAGGAACAATAGTGACATTGGGGAGAGTCGTATATATTTCGTGAGTTGTACGGCTTTATTCGGAAATCTGATGAAATCTAGGATCAAGGTCGTTCCCATCGCAGCATCGTCTCGGATTTTCGAGCACTATTTAATAAAAATAACTCCGAAAGATGCGCGAATTGTGCAATAATGTTTTAGAGCTAAAAGTGACCCAATACATATATTAACATGACAATATATATGAGACAGTTATTGTAGAATCGTGCCAATGTCATCAAATTACCATAAACTATAAAATGATATAAAAATTTTAATTTTTTCCAACTTTATAATAATGATGAGCTTAACAATCACATGCATTATTCATTGTGACTGCTTCGCGCTGGATTAAGATTATGCATATCAACTTTCTGTATAATTATGCATGATTTATTAATGACCCATTAGTTGTTGTTGATGGGCAAATTAGTCTAGATCAATGATACACGCGCCACCGTTGCCATATAAAAACATAACAACAGATCTTCAATAATGCGAAAAAACAGTTTTTTTATACAAAATTTAATACTAATTCGACGCGAAATCCTGAAAGAATTTTACGGCTAAAATCATTATTTATGATAAAATTGTATATTTCCAAAATGAACACAAGCAAACGAAAACTGCATACCTTGTACGTCTTTATGCTCTTGCTTTGCAAAATCAGTAAAAGTAGTTTGTTAGCATTGAGCAAAACTTTTGCCACTATATAGCAAAATCCGGCTGCATGGCAAAAAACTCCATCCACTCAAACCAAAAACGCAGCCTCCTTCCATTGCAAAACAACAAAATTGACGCGCGGTATGTATACTCTCGGACAATAAAGGGCCGCACCGTGGAGATCCTTACGTAAGTGACTTCAATGGCGCATTAAAGGTTGCTCAATGTTAACGTATACACCTCTTGAGAAGCATCGGTTATATCCGGGACGGCGAGGGTAAATCGTGATTTTATGGCGAATTTTTGACCACGTAATACCCGTTCCGTTCCCGCGCTTTTTGCTACATCGTATATACACTCTAAATTTTAGGCGATGCGGCGGAGAGTCAGTATGTTGGAAAAAAAAAATTGTTCAAGATATTGACCTGATTTCTTTTTTCGAAAACCAGAAAAATTTGCCTTGCGCCATGCGTGCGAGCATGGCAGTGTTAATTACATAAAAATCCGTGAAATTCTTTTTGTAGTATATATAATAGGAATATATATACTCTCTACGGCGTTTTTTTCTCTCCTCGCGCGTCGAGCGAGATTTCACGTTTGAGCTATGACGTGCCGCTTCTCGCAAGTGGGATCATGTCCTAATTAAGGTGAATCTGATCGAAATTTCGTTTCACTCCGAACTTATATCATTATTCAAAGTGAAGTTCTATTTCAAAAGCGTAAAAAGCGTGCTACATACTGCCTACATACACGCTCGGTTGAGTTTTTATAAATTTACTGCTTTGCGGAAACATAGATCGCTTTCATTTACGTATAATAATAATATACACTTCGTGCGCAATTTTCCACCGAAAAACGACAAATACAACGACCCTCGCAGGTGATCGAGCCGAACAAAGCCCTCGTCTCTCGTGCATATTGAAAGGTGCTCACCTTCGCGGCGGAAGGCAACGAATTTTGCGGTTTAATTGAGACGCGGAATTGCAGCGATCGCTGGAACGAATGGGTTTGGTACATGCAAAAACGTCCGTTAGCTTGGCGGACGGGGTAGATGTGTATGTCTCCGACATCGCGACGTATTACTCGCGGTCTAATTAACCCCGTATCAGAGTACCTGGCTCTTCCCCTCTCTCTCAATATAGCGGATCCCTTGTAATCGCAGGTGTGCAATTTACGACAAAGAGCTCTCGAGCCTATACACACATACACGACAGCGTGAAGTTAAGTCCGAGTGGAGAGTCCTTTTTCTTCTCTCTCTCTCTCTCTCTCTCTCTCTCTCTCTTTCTCTCTCTCTCTCCTTCTATCTGCCTGTCTGTACGCCCGTGTCTCCTTTCGCCTTCGAAAAGCGTCAGGGGAGAGACGCGCCTCTCGTGGCCTCGCTCACGAACAGCTGCGCAATCGAAAAGGTACACTGCACAGCGCACGTTATATACATCAAGCGGGGCGACTATTATGTATCTATGCATACTGCAGCGAGAAAAAAAAGGAGCAAAGCGCAAAGGGGAAGAAGCAACGGGAGTATAGAATCTCTTCTCTTTCTCTCTCGCTCGCTCGCTCGCTCTCGTTAAGGAGAGTAAGAGTGAGGCGCAGACACAGGAGCGGTAGCCAAAATGTTACGCAAATCCCTGGCGCTCTTACAAAACGGCGACGTCGTCTCTATATCTCCGTCCCTCGCGCACGAGAGGAGTTTATATATCGTGCAATAATGTCCCTCTCTCTCGCTCTTTCTAGCTAACGATTTTAAAGCTGCATTATCCTACGATCTCTTTCTCATTGACACCGTTATCGTTTTCTTTCCCCCTCGTCATGCTTTTCTTACGTATAACTGCACCAGCGCAGCAGCGTATGCACTCTCTATATACTCTGCATAAGAGAATACATCATGCGAGCGTGATTTTTCCTAGCGCTAACGCCTGACGCTTTCGTCACCAGGACGTCGGTTCGCAGCAGCAGCAGCAGCGTTTCCCGCAAAGTTCCTATACGTACATTGTATATGCACAGGCGTCATGTACTCGTGAGGACGGCAATGACGACAATACTGCAGCCGCCTGTATTGTGGGAAGCGGGTGGTGGGGTCGATCGAAAAAGAAAAAAGAAATAATGCCGTGTGTAGAGCAGCCCTCCAAAGTCGCGCGACGGTGCAGGATCCGCGCCGTTCACGTTTCACCTTTCGCGTTGTTACTGAACACGACGCGTTGTCTTCGTGTGGGTGTCTGTACGTATGTGTATGTGTGTGTGTGTGTGTGTGTGGCGTCGATTCTTTTTTGTATTCACCTTCATCGTGGGCTCGGATCTCCCGTTCGTTGCATCTCGCTCGCTCGCACGCGGCGGCGTATTATGCTTACTTTTGCTTTTGCCGGCTCGCTCGGCCGCAAACGGAACGAACGGAGAGCGTCAGCGAGCGCCGCCGCCGCAGCGAGCGAGCGAGTGAGTGAGGGAAAGTGTTGGGTTATTATATGGCGTCCCGAGGTATATAAGGCACGGCGCGGGAAAACTCAAGCAGTCAAGTGGTTCTGAGCCACGTACAAGCGCGCGCGAACCTTACAATGAAGTTTAAGGTAAGTGCTGCACTCAGATACTTATAACAACAGCTCGCGTGCCTCGTATACTTTCTGTGCATCGTCGTCTTTGTTATTACTTCGGGAGTACGAAGTTTAGAGCCGCAGAGTTTTAATAACGCGCTTTTCGGATGCCGTATTTAGAGAAGTGAAGACCGCGTGTTATTATTGCTCTCTCGTGTTCTGTCGCTCGGCTTTCCACGTACATAGTTGGTGTGAGAAAGTGAAAAAAGACTAATTTTATACTCTCGTGAAACTCTGCGCCATAGTAAAACGTCGATTTCACGCGGACATGTGTTTTAATGAAGTTGCTGTGTTTTCAATGATGAAAAATGCAAAGAGCTACTGTTTGCATTATTTGTTTTCTTTTGTCTGCCGGAGAAACATTTTTTTCGCATCGAGTACTTGATAACTTTGTTAAATTACTTGCCAATTATTTATATACGCGAACGGAATTTTTTTTAGAAAAAGGAGATCGAATAATTTACTCGTTACTTTAATTGAATTAAGCAAATTAAATTAAATCAAATCGAATCTTGATTATTTCTAATTATTTTAACTAGGCTAACGGGAGTGTGTCGACGTTACCTCTTTAAAACTTTGTAAAACTAACCGTCGAACTTGTTTTTTCGTTCTCGTTTTCAGACTTGTTTATTCCTTTTCGCTCTGGTAGCGCTCGCGCGCTCCGAGGAGGCGAAGGAGAAGAAAACCGAGAAGCGCGGTCTGGTCCACGACCTCGGCGACTACGCTCACGAACACCATGAGCACATCAAGACTGTCGAAGTCATCAAAAAGGTGCCTTACCCCGTCGAGCACGTCAAGCACGTGCCCTATGAGGTCGTTAAGCACGTCCCGGTCGAGGTCAAGGTACCAGTACCCCAGCCCTACACCGTCGAGAAACACGTACCATACCCAGTGAAGGTCTTCGTCAAGGTGCCCGTTCACGTACCCCAACCCTACACCGTCGAGAAGAAAGTACCCTATGAAGTCAAGGTACCCGTCGACAAGCCCTACGAAGTCAAGGTCCTCGTGCCCCAACCCTACACCGTCGAGAAGCACGTCCCAGTCGAAGTCAAGGTACCAGTGCCCCAGCCCTACACCGTCGAGAAGCACGTACCCTACCCCGTGAAAGTCAAGGTCCCGGTACCTCAGCCCTACACCGTCGAGAAGCACGTGCCTTATGAAGTCAAGGTAGCCGTCGATAGGCCGTACCCAGTCTCAGTGCCCAAGCCCTACCCCGTCACCGTCGAGAAGCCCTACCCCGTCGAGCACGTGAAGCACGTGCCCTATGAGGTCAAGGTACCAGTCGACAGGCCGTACCCAGTCCCAGTTGAGAAGCCCTACCCAGTGCACGTCAAGGTCCCCGTGCCCAAGCCCTACATCGTGCACAAGCCTGTGCCCGTCAACGTCGAGAAGCACGTGCCCTACCCAGTGAAGGTGCCCGTCGACAGGCCCTACTACGTCGAGAAGGAGGTGCCCTACCCCGTCGAGAAGGAGGTGCCCTACCCCGTCAAGGTCCCATACCCAGTTCCCGTCCACGTCAAGGAGCACCACGAGCACTACGAGGGTGGATTCGAGCCCAGCCTCGGTAGCTACGGTCACTAAGTAATTCGACACTCAACAGCCGACGAAAAAAGCCCCTCCGAGAGAGGCTTTTTCCGCTAACGGGGAAACAGCGTATACATCGTACGCTGCTCTCTTATACTGTCTATTCGATACTTCGAATCTTTATGTCTCTTTCGTAACAAAAAAAATCTCATCTTAGTCCTAGCTAATTGCGAGAAAGGTTGGGTTACAACGACGGACGCCTTTTGGTTCGCGCGCGTTCTCCCCTTAATTTTTTTTGTCACTCTCTCGGCATCACCCGGAAGATTGTATAATCCGCGCGTGTAATTCATACCGTGAGAGGTTGCTACTGGCGTTGAATGGACTGCCGTGAAATCGCGCGGACTAATCGTGTGATTTACTACCACCACGTTTTTCGACCTAAAAACACGCGGAGCAATGACAAGTGGATTTTGCATAATAAGGATTTTTCGTTCTTTATTATGGCAAAAATTACGTAGCTCAATGTAGCAGTTTATGGATGTGCGTACACGCTCTTAGCGATTTTATCTCGGTTAATTCAGACGCCACTTACTTTCTCAACGCCCGTGAAAATGATACTTTTGTTCCCACCCGCGATTGTTCGTTCGATTGTATCGTCGAAGGAAAATCACCGCGCAAGCATAAGTAACATTTTCCGAATAAAAGAAAAACACGATCTCCCGGGTGCCTGAAAATCTTCATTTTGTCAGAAAGATCAGAAAACCGTCGTCACCGACGAGCGAAAGTCTCCTCACGAACCACTGGACTCGCGCGCCATCTTTCCCGCAAGGCGAACGTTTTCACGAAATGAAAAAAAAAAAACAAGAAACGGCAAGAAAAGTTGACGCTAATCCTGTGGCGCGCTCGCGAACCAAGAGAGAAGAAAGTCACTCCGGAGCTGCATATACATACACAAACACATACTTGGAAAAAACGAAGAATCGCGTGTACTTCTTTTTTCGGCCTGTCTTCGCGCGCTTACTCTCCTTTCGATTACTTCAGCGAGACGCTCGTGCGCCAAACTCTCAGCTTGGGTAATTTATCGTTCAACCGGTGCATGAAGTGATAGATAGTGCGCGCGCGCGCGAATTAACGAGATATCGCTCGCTCGCTCGCGCGCGCGCGTGCGCGTGCTCCGCTAGAAATTTTCCGGCCCGTGTACAACGCCCCTCCACTTTCTCTCTCTCTCTCCGTGCGTATATAATATATATATATAATTGTATATCTCTCTGTAGAGGCCTATACTTTTTTCCTCTCTCGTCGTGTAAATAAAGTATATATCGGTCCGCCGAGTGTGATCCGCGGACCGTGTCGCGCGCGAGCCGATCTCAAGCTGTCGCGCAAGGGTCTCTGCTTATCTTTCGTTAACCAGGAACATAAGGGTGAAAAGAACTTGCGGGGAGCGAGACATGCACCGCGCGCAACTCGGTCCCTCGAGGCGAATTATTATTGCGGGAACCATGAAACTGCATGAAAACGAAAAAAAAAAATCAAACTTTTGTACCTTGTCGATACGTTTCTCCCACACAATTTTTGTACTCATCCCTCCCTTTTTTTATACTTGTACAAACAAATTTTCTTTAATGTATGCGAAAAAAGAGCAAAAGAAGATGGAAAAAAGAAACGAAACAAACAATTGTAAGCTAACAATAACAGCGACAATAAATAACAAAAAAATACGCGTGCCTTCAATGACACTCGATGGAAATGAAAATCAATGTAGAAACACGCCGCTCTGCGCGCCGCTCTCGAACGCGAAAACAAATATGTGAAAATGTCGAGGCGCGGCGCGCGTGTGTAGAGTTCGCGATAAGCGAACGGAAACAACTTTTGTACTGCAAAATAAATAAAACATAAAATAAAAATAAAACTCGATTTCTCTCTCTATTCCACCACTCTCCCACTCCCTCGTGCCAATTTGTAAGTGAAAACGCTGCAGTATATATATAATGTACGCGTGGCTTATACATACACATACAACGCAGACGCACGCATATAATGCTCAATATTATTGAGTAAAAGTCGTTCGATAAGATCGATGTTAATGCCACTTTTGCGCATATGGTAACTCATTAGGCGTAATTAACGCGAACGCGCCGAGCTATAGCGTACATACAACGAAACAGCGCGCGTACATTCGTTCATGGATCATAAACGGTTCAACGGCCGTGTATATATATTACACCGATCCTCTCTATAATACATTACTGACGAAAGTCCTGCGCAAAAAGTTCCCTTTTTATTCTCACAACGATCTTCGACTGACTGCACACGCCTCGAACATTCCTATACACATCAACGAGTATCGCTCGCGGATTACACTTACATATACACATATGTATACAAAAACGTTATCAAAGTCAGGGTTTTGGGGTTTCTCGCCCGCGTCCTTGCGCCTCCCTTCGCGAAAGGAAGAAACAGCGATAGCGAAAAGTCGATTAAGCAGGATGAACTGAAGTATAAGGAAGGAAACGTCGGAGACACTCGACGCTGCCTCTGCTGCTGTTGCTCTCGGGATAACGATCTCTCGCGCGCGAAACTCGAATTTCCGGCCGGTTACATACTGCAGCAAACGCGCGGCGCGTATATGCGCGCCATATACTTTCGCGCTATACGTTTCTGCCGAGCGGCGAATCTTAATCGTTACGAGAGCGCAATTAAGCGGCTTTGATATACACGCGCGCGACTTCGCTCAGCGCCGCGCGGCTCCCAAGAAAGTATTACTTTCTCTGCAATGCACAGTGCCGCGGAGTTTCTAGACGCCCTGCGCGCACTTCCATGTTTTATCCTCATTGGCGCGTGCGCGCGAGATCTCGAGCGCGTATAACGTATACCGTTGCGATCGGCTATAGCCGTTTAACGTTCACTTTGTCGCGCACGATTTAGTTGGGGCGCTTCCTTATATGTAACACACGTACGTGCGTTCGTGCGAATTTGTGCTTTGTAATGTCAACACCGGGGGGAATGCTTATGTAGTGCTGTACGGGAAGCTTCGAGTGTATACGTGTGTATGTGTGTGGATGGGATAAGAAGTACAGCATTACGTTCTAATTAAGCTCGTTAATTCATTACGTGAAAATGCAGTTTCAAAATGGTCAAATAATTTGGTCTATAGCTCTAGCTGATATACCTCGTACGGATGCGTGTTATATAACGTCGTGTGTCGTATGGGGGGCGCTTATGTAATTTTGAAATTCACTTTACACTGCAGCGACCTTTTTTGAATTCATTAAGAGCCACCGTTAATTAGATCCGGAAACTCCGATTGCGACGCTGGAGTAGACGATTTTTTTTATCTCTCCCCCCCCTTACGTTTCGGAGAGTATAGTGCTGTTGCAGCGGGCAAAAAATATTCAAATTGCAGTCGTAAAGTTTTACGTGCGCACGTGCGTCCGGCTCTGATTATATTTATTTCAAAATATCGTAAAAATCGATGCATAAACATATTATAGATCTCGCGCGGCGTGTTGCTTCATTTCCTCCTTAAACCGGACTATTTTTATCAAGCCATTACGCAACAAACTTCACTCCTTCAAATAAAAAACAATAATCCTTCCTCTCGCGTCACAAATCTTCAAATTTTCATCCACGCCACTAACCACCACGTAGGATATTAATTACACTATGCAGCCAACGGCATTTCCTCGCGCGAACCAGGCGCGCGGCAAGCGTAACGCAATCCTAGACGCTCGGCCATCTCAGGTGTGTGTATACATATGTATACCTATACATGTACAGCCGCGCTGCTGCTGCTGCTGCCTTTGTGAAAGTGAAAAAATCGCGACGAATCCGCCATGCGTGAATTACAGCCTCTATCCTATATATACGCCGCGCGCTCGCGCACACATCAACTTCCTTCGAGAATCCCCGCGGCACTTCCGCTTTTCTATATGCGCGCGCGAAGTGTAGAGCGCGAATATGCACGCGCCAGATAGTTAAAATATATATTTGCGCGGTTATGAACGGAAACGTGTGAGAAATCGGTAGTTTCTAAATGGTGGTTTGTAAATTTTGCACGAGAGTCGGGTGGTTGGGTTGTTGCGCGGAATATTAACGAGCGTTAACGTGTATATTGTAATATTGATATTATGGAATTCAGGAATTTGTAATTTTGTATTTAATTATAAATTTGTTGAAGGTTTTGATAAATGTAGGCGATTTTGAAGAGAATTAAGTTATTTTAAGCTGCGAATGAGAAATTAGTATTAATTACTTAATACCAAGTAGATTATCGACGAAATATACGGTAAGGCGAGGTACTGCGGCTAGTATGGTAAGCCAGAGAGACAACGTCGAGTTCCTATTACATATATAAATGTTGCATGTTAGGCACACTGACCCACTTGAACCAGAGTAACGTTTGCTTTTCAATCCACATTCATTTTTTCGAGTGAAACCTGATATATTCCAAAAGAAAGTCCCTCTATTTATCCATGATTTCAGGCAAGTTGCATAAAGGCCTCGATACGAATGCTAAACGCTGTACTGCTTGTCGTCTGCTTGTATTAGATTGTATCGGTATGGGAATCGTATGTTTTCATTTACGCGATGATCGTTTAAATAATTTATAGGTATAATTACTTTCGCGAGGTGATTCGACGAATGTTCATCAGGTATCATAAAGAATGAAGTTTTCACATTCATGTCGGCTTTTTAGATGTTATGAATGCCGTATCAATATTATAAGATAAACATTAAATAACCGTGTAGGAAATAAGACGTATTTTTAAAGTTTGAATGAATCAGTCATGTAAGTCGAAATTTTACAACTAAATGAACGTGGTGTTGATATCTTACTTTAATTTGATTGTATAATAGCGGTGTTACTAGTAAATTTCAAACTGTATCTTTTTTTAATAAAATATCAATTTAAATTGAATTAGCGTAGATAAATATTACGGTTTCTGATGATAATTTTTCTAGAATTCTATACATATTATATGAATCAAATTATTTTATACCACTCTAACCTCAAAATCACAACTTTGATATGATTTTTCGGCGCTCGTGGTATAAAATACCGTTCGAAACTAGTGCGTAAGTCGATTATTTAGGTGGTGTGACTTTTTCGCACTCGCTTTGCTCGTGCAAAAAGTCACACCAGCTAAATAATCGACTTCCCCACCCGTGTCGAAATGTACTATTCTGAACACCACGATATTTTTCCACAATAAATTATTGAAAACCACTAATTATAAATAGAAATTTGATTAGACACACATGCATCATAAAACAAATTCTAAGATGTTTTACGAAACCGAATTCGCTAACTTAGAGCACAGAGAAAATTCAGTATTTTTCCTTCATTAACGCGAACTGCATTTTTAAATATATACACACAGTGCAGTAGATCCGCCACACGTCCATCCGCGAAACACTTACGCCTCTTTCCGGAATCAAACGCCGGAACTGCCAACCTCTCATACTCGCGATTCCTCAAAGCCAAAGCATATAACCAAGTAAAAGTGGTGCATCCACTTTTCGTTTCGTCATCATCATCGTCATCATCATTATCAACCTATATACACTCTATATAGAGACGCTTCCGCATATACTCCGCGCCATAACGGACAAACTATCAGCATATGCGCCGTTTTTATATTCCATCGCCTATATACCTACACATACACAAGAGTGCAGCTACATATCGGAGATCGCGCTCGGCTACTACCAGCTCCCGTTGCGCAACTACTCCATGGGACTTTCGAACTCGCGGCGCTGAGACGCTTATGGGTTTGCGAGCAAAATTACGAATGATTGACTGCCTTTTTCTCAGGCACGCGAGTGCCAGTAGTGCAGGAATTTTCTTATGAATAGGATGCCGTCGCGAAAGTCTTGGCACATAGAGATGCCGCGCGTACCCCGTATGATGTATTTACTGTAAAACGGTTAGAGTATTTTGTAAGTTTACGCTGCAGCTGGGAGCGGGGAGCAGTAGTGCAGTAGCTCTTTCTCGAATGTCGGGAGGTTTTGCGCGTGTAATACACGTGCCGTTAGCGTTTGTTTACAAATTTTTTTCTCCTCTCTATCCGAATAATCGCCGGCGTGTGTCGTGCCCGTGCTAGCTGGCCTACTTATACACCTTGCACAAGCCGACAGTTTTTCGTAACTCTCGATTTCCTCTCGCGAGCTTCGTTCGCACGATCATTATATTTTCCTCGAGAGTTTTCCTCGATTGACGGTTTATAGGGCAGTTTAACGCGCTGTATATATATATTATATGTATACGCGCGAGAGTACTTATTGCGATAAATCATTCACGGTGCTTGATGTTATTTACATAAATAATTATTAGCATTTTTTTTTATAAAACTCCAACTTTCTACGAACGCGCGAGCCTAAGTCTAATTAGCAGCCTACCTATAACTTTCGAAGAAAAATTCTCTGATATCGATGGATTAGGAAAATGGACAAAGAATCGCGGTTATGTCACAGAGAAAGAAAACCGCTATAGGCACCCGCGCGCACACACAATCGAAAGGAGGCGCGCGCGCTTTTACGTCGTCCTTATTTGCGCTACACACAGACGGACCGTTACACGGTATATGCTCAAAAGTGCGCAACAGACGCGTGTGTATATACATATACACACACGCGCACTTTCGAGACAGTTCCATTTAATAAAGGACTTGTATGTGCGCACCCGAGCGCGCGCTTAATGCAAGCGCATTGAGCAAGAGACAGACTGACACTTCGATGCCTTGATAAATGTCGAATTCTCTGCCCGTGTGCAGGAATCTATGAGGTATCGACAGATAGACACATACCCGCATACACACGCTAGCACAGCTACTGTGCGCAATTGTGTTATTAAACGAAACGATGTACAAGGAGCGAGCGAGCGAACATTGTTGTGCACAATGCTGCTACGTTGTTCGTGGCTTATATGTGTGTGCGTGTGTGTGTGTGTGTGTGTGTGGATTAGCGAGGGTAATTTCTTCATGTAATTGGAATGCTCCATATTTCTTTGTAATAATAATCTAATTTATTTTTGTTGCGGAGTAAGTTGCCGCTGCTCTATATGTACCCGCGCACGCACACTATCGCTGCGAGAGATGTAAAAACGTGTTGTTGTTTCAACGCTTGAGTGGTCGTCAAATTTACACGGCAGTCGGGCACTTAGAGGAATTACCAGCTCAAAAAAAAAGTCAACGTAGACGTTAACTACCCGCAAGATTA
The DNA here is from genome assembly GCA_036365515.1 of Torymus aiolomorphi. NCBI lineage: Eukaryota > Metazoa > Arthropoda > Insecta > Hymenoptera > Torymidae > Torymus > Torymus aiolomorphi. The sequence continues at coordinate 153,822,651 of CM070877.1, forward strand.
TAATTCTTACCGCTGTGTATTCAATCGTATAACTGATTTGCAACCCATCAGACCTATAATTCGAAATAATAATAACGACGCACGCGCATATGACAAATTTATTATTTGCCTAACGCAGCGGATTATTACTACATATCCGCGGCAATGTTTTTACCCATCGGGCTAAACAAGCAGCTATAGCGTGTACCGGCCAACAGTGTCATGGAATAATAACAGTGATTCGCAGTCAGCGTATCTCGCGCGCGAAAAGAAAGTATTATATAAAGTCGCGAGGAAAATGCAAACTTGATAAAACGCGCAGGAGAGCTCTAGCAAGCTCTATATATCGGACAAAAGGAGAGAGAGAGAGAGAGAGGCTTCGTTTCCTTTCTATGTATACCTATATATACTCAACTCTCCTTCGAAGCCATCGCGCTCTGGGTATTAGCGCGACTGCGGCGGGTGGCAGAGCGAAGGCAATTATCGTGGAGCGAAACTTGAACGCGCGTGCGAGTGTCGGCTGTCTGATACGACGGGTCGGCTCCCCCGGGAATCTCGGGACTCAAACAGGACTATCCTTCCCCCCTCCCTCAGCGCGCGCTCATCGCAGTTAATTACGGAGTCCTTCTCCGCTCTTTCGCTCTTGCCTTTCGCCTCGCCGAGTTGGAGATATATATACCTATACACTCCTCTTGAGAGCGACGTGGTATAGATAGATTCCGCCATTTACGCTTTGCTTCTCGCGCCGGGAGATATATACATTTCGACGGCTTTTGTTGAATGAGGTTATCGTGGCGTTCATTTATTTTTTTTTCATGGCAGAGGCTGTTAAAAGTGAGTGGTCAGATTAAGGATTTTCGAAGGAAAGTTGGTATTTAACGGGTATAATTCGTGCAATTATCAATTATAAGGGAATGAGGGCATTGGATTGCGGAGCGATCCGAAAAAGATAAAAATACGAACGAGGGGGATAATTAATAATCGATGAGCCGAGGTTACTTTGTGATAATGATAAATAATAACGTTTTGCACAACGAGCGATTAAAAAAATGGTAAATCCGAAGCGTACGGCCATCATTTATAACTCATCGAAGCCTCTCCTCTCCGTCAATGCTGCGCAGATCGCGGCGCGCCTGTTACGTAAAATTTCGAGTTTTTTATACAAGAGAGTAGCCTTTGCAATATAACAGGTTATCATTTAAATGAGGGCGCGTGCATTTGGAAATTGCATAATACCGAGACGGTTTGTGTGCATTGGAGTAAAAGGATTTGGTCGAAAATGTTGCTCAATTCGTAAAAATTCTTACTTTCACACCCTATTACGGGGATATGTATACTGTACTACACACGGTTAGGTATTAAATGTTGTTGGAAACCTAGTTCAAACAACATTTACAGTTATTTACCTTTTTTCAACACGTAACTCGGCAGGCAAAAAGTCAATAAATTTCTTTTTTTCCATGCATTTTCTAGTAACCTAGTGGTACTGCTACCTTTCTCCCTCTCACTTGTTTCATCGATCTCGGTTTACTTTTTTTTTCATAAAACCATTATGGTTTCGAGAAATGCTCGCCTGCGCGATGTACGGAAGCTTTCACCTCGAGGTTTTTGCAATGAGGAAAAAACAGGCGTAATTTGACGCAATTATCGCGAGGCTCTCTTGTTATCATTTTTGCCAGGGGAATCATTTGAGCGCTATATGTACTTTTGCGCACGCGCGCGATCCTAATTGAGTGTCTGTTTAACGTGTAATTAGAAACAAGTTTGTTTTTACGATTACGCGAATGGGACGCCCTTAGTTCAGTTAATTTTTCAAAAATTGTCAATATACTCGTACGACGAAATATCTGGACTATATAGATTACTTCGTATTTTCACTTTTGATCTTAATATATTTTTCAAAGAATTTAGGTTTAAAATTTATTAAGGATTTCATTCGTTACTTGGAACTAAACTCGTTTTATTAATTCGTTTACTGCATTTTGAGCTGAATCCAAGGTTTCAAAAGTCACTGCACGTCATCGATAATTTTTTTTAGCGCCTTATAATGATATTCAAGGTTTTGAACATATCCTTAAGAGCATCGACCTTCACCGTCCTTGCTCAATTAAATTTTTTCTCAAATTACCACATTTAGTTGTACTGACTTTTGCTAAGGTTACATATGTATATATATCCAGCGCACAAGGTTTCTTTATCACAAAAAATTAAACAAAATCAATTAAAGCGGGCAATAAGTCATGATATAATAATTATAATATAATTATAATGGAATATATAATATGTAATAATTTCTAGAGGTCAAATAATAATTTATAATTACATTACAGTTAATGATGTATGTAATCTAATTAGATGTTGAAAATTCTATTGGGAATTGTTTGGGGATGTACATAAATTATCACCGCAATAGGTTTTAAACTTCGAAGATCTAAATAAATCAAAAAAGAATAGCGAATGATATTTCAGCACTTAGAAGTAAAGTGCATAACAAAATTCAAAGAAAAACACTATCGATATTAATTTCTTGAGGTCGATCACCCTCAGCGTACACATATATATTTAATCGTAATCCCGGAAAGCGCATAAACACCCGCGGCCGCCGCTATTAACCAATCAATCAACATTAACATTTCAGAAATGACTTTCAATTTCCCATATTATACCTCTCATTCTTTCTCCCTCCCTCCATTTCTCCACCTTCGCCTCTACACATTCGACCAAACTCAAAAAAGACGAGTCGAACCTTCCGATCGTTCCAATAAATAGCTTCTCTCACTCGCTTCATACATCGCGCGAAATCCTACCAAACCAGAGCTTGCGGGCGTTTATCTATTATAAGCTTCGTCCTCCACTCCCGATGCGTGCGCGCGTGGCCCAATCATCGGGTGTCAGAGAAAGCGCGCTACCACCCCCGCATATACGTGTGTAGGTGTATCCACCTACTCACACAGAGTGTGTCGCTCGCTCCCGGGGGGAATCCGAGCGAGCGAATCGTGCCGGGATTGAACGCTTGAAAATGGAATAATATCCAATAATCTCGCCGGCACCTCTCTCTCTCTCTCTCTCTCTCTGTCTCTCTCTCTTTCGCTCTGTGCAGTGTATATATATGTATATATACGCGCGCGGGGATATAGTAAAAAGGAACGCTTTTATCGGGACATCGCAGAGCGAGAGAGGGACTCTGGGGGTGTAGAGGCGAGAAGCGACGAAATTAATTATTGATTTCGGATACGCGGCTGTGGCTCTGTGGCTCTGCGCGAGAGGAGGGCTTTTAATCGAGGAGACGAGCCAAGCGCTACCTCCGCCTCCCCGCAAGCGCCCCCCATTGACGCGCTTTTTTTCGCGCCAGGGATTGGACGCCAAAGGTTTGTTTTTTTTTTCAGCGGAGGATGCCGGATTTTTATGTGTGTGGGGGCTGGAGTCTGGCTGCGTTTAGGTTTATCTTCGCTTGCGAATAGATCGGAGGTTGAAAATTAATTTTTGTAATGGCGAAGTTGTCTTAATTTTTAAGGGGGGAAATCGCTTTCGTGTGGTATTGACTATTTGTATGCTGCGTATGTGATTTTGTAAATAAAGAGAGCGCATCGAAGACTCGTTTGATAACACTATATTTACAGTTTTTATATAAAAACGCATTCTAAGAAAATCCAAATCCAAGAATAATGGAATTAATATAATTATTATGCGTATATATAGATTTTGTATAAGTTTCGTCAAGAATAGTAAATAGTGTACAAAAATATTCATTATTTAAAAACAAAAATTTAATAAAACTAATTAGTGATGACTACAAGCATATTAAAAGCAAAATACAAACAGCGTTATTTTACAGTAAAAATTAGTTGCAGTAAAACATCATTAACTGCATCATTAAATCTCGAACTTAACTTGACTATTAACTTTGCTTTAACTTTATTAACTTTCTAGCGCGAAAAGGCAATTTACTACTCTCATTATTGCATATTAATTTGTAAATCCACACACTATAAAAGTTTACTTTTTACGGTGCATTTGAAACCTATAATTAATATAATAAATTGATCTGTAAAAATAAGGGAATAGGTATTGGACTTATCAGTAGAGCTACACATTTTACAATGAATGTGATTGAAGCAGGGAAAAAGCGTTATTTATGAAAATTCTCATCATTTATGTTAAATATGATTGTCTAAAATAATTAAAAAATATATTAGATAAAATGATTCGCGTTTATATTCATTAAAAAAATGTGTGAAATGTCAAACTTTAAATAATATTTTCAACTTATTGAATATTTAGAAATTTTGATTATTATTTGCGCAATTTAAACAATTTTTAAGGTTTTTAATACATACAAATAAAGGTATTAATTAAATTAATTGACGTTACGAAATACATAAATACGCGGCAATCAATGGATAGAATAATAAATATATGTGAAAACGCAAATAAAATTGTAATAATTGAAAAATGATTAAGCTTGCAAAACTTATGGCATGGAAGGTGAACAAGGATTCAAGGAGTTCATCAGCTTTTGATGGATAGCGATGTTCTGATGGATGGACGTGAAGAATCTGATCTGGATCTCAAGGAATCATCTCGGGATTCTGGGAGACTAGCAGTCACCTACATTAAAGCATGATTGATATAGTATTAATTATATTATGATAAAATAGGAAAGTAAGTTAAGGAAGGATGTGTTTTATCACTTTTTTAGCAATATTACATATTCTCTAAATGGATTGATGATAAAAAGGTATGATTAATATGAGTAAATATATAATAAAGAGGGTTTTACAAAATATTACAATGATTTTTTAATATTTTTCTATTTCTGTGAGAAAAACGTAATGTAAGAAAATTATGTATAATCGTGGCACTTTTTGCCAAAGGATGGTAAATATAATTCATTTGCAGAAATAAATCATCTTAAACACGTTCATCCATGATTTCATTTAACGCGTAAATTCATTAAAATAGATTTTCGATACTTATGCAATATCCTTAATCACCTCCTGTAATTCTTCTTTTGTGAACATGTGGAATTTCGTTTCTGGTGTCATAGACATTACTTCAATGTTTGTGTCATTCAATTTTTCCTCCATGACCTGTTTCAATATCTTCAGTGCCGATTTTGTTGCTTCTTTCAATGTCATAGACTAAAAAAATAATATTAAATTAATATTTTAAATTTACTGTACAAAGGATAAAATCTAAATTAATTTTCTCAGTAATATTTTTCATTCAAACTGAACTACAGTATCAATTTTATTATTTTACATAGTTCAAATGTGTCACTCTTCTGTACTGAAAGTTATTTAAAATTTTATAAATTTAACTAATATAAAAAATTTCTGTTATCAGATTCTATTTTGGACCAAACCTAGATATGAAACTTATACCATTAACGAGAGCCATCATTAACTAATATTTTATTTAGGCTGCTATTAAATGACTAGATATAAAGTTTGTTTCATTTTTTTACACAGTAAAGGAAATTCTATCCTGTAGTATTTTTTTTCTAAAAATTTATCATATGGAAGAAAAAAGATCAATATTTATCAAGTACATACAATTAAAGATAGTTTTTTTATCTATACTGTTCATATTTTAATCTCTATTAAATATTATATTTTAGACAGTGGTACGAATGTCATTGATTTATTCTACAAAATTGAATTACGACACTATAACCATTCTTTTCTATTTTTAATTGAATATAATGTTGACAATTATACCTTGTGATACACTTCTTGAAGAGACTGTTGTGCTCCTTCACTACCAGAGCCAATAGCCTTAGCATCAAACTGAACAAATGTTCCTGATGGGTCCATGTGAAATAGTTGGGGTCCTTTCTCATCAATGCCAGCAAACAGAAGCGCTACACCAAATGGCCTAGACATTGCACTTCCATCATCATCACTGTCACCAAATTGAATAGCCAAATTAGACACAGCTTGAGTCGCAGATTCAACTGACATCTTTTCATTATAGGTGAACCAGTGATTCTGGCACTCTACTCTTGCCCTGTCAATCATTGTTCTTGAATCAGCCATGAGACCAGATGAGACACATCCAATGTGTTTGTCAACTTCAACTATTTTCTCAACCATGGTTGGTTCCATTAAAAATGAAGTTGTCCGCTTCTCCACAGCTAAAATTACTCCTTCTGATGTACAGATACCAATCGCTGTCCAGCCAAGTTTAATAGCCTCAATTGCATACTCAACTTGGAAAAGGCGGCCTTCAGGTGAAAAGGTGTTTACACCACGATCGTACTCAGACCGTGTTAGGAACATCTATAAATTGATATAACTAGTAAATAACATGTATTTTAAAACGTAAATTATTGAAATAAACTGTATTCAAGTGCATTTACATTTTGAGGTTAATTTTCATTTTACTTCAATATTTAAAAGAAAATAGTTGAGATAAGTAAATTTAAATTGAATCATTATTAATAAAAGATTTTACATTACTAAATAGAAGCGTAAAACTCGGTGAATATTCCTTGTAATATAGAATGCACTTTATCAAAGCTGGATGAGGTTAACCAACAATGACACTGCAAAACAATTGACAATTCTCTATAAAATAACTATCAAAATGCATTTTTGCATAAATCAAAATTGGCTTAACCTATTAAACACATTAACCACCATACCTTGATCGATTATCGTATAAAAACTGCTTTTCGGAAGAAAAAAAATAACAAACCACTAGCGACTCGTACAAACGCAGAGTCACGACACCGAAGGCAGCGCCGCGTGCCACCGTAGACGTCAAATTTCCGCGAAAACACCGCCGAAGGAGAGCTGGTGCGTAAGTCTGTAGGAGGCACTGTAGTGTCTAGTTCGACCGGCTGCAAATGGCGTCTGCGCAAAAGGAGCTACAGTAGGAGAGATAAGAAAAACACACACACCCTCGCCCCGCGGCTGCCGCTGCTGGAGAACACGCCGGCAACTCGGCACACTTTTATCATTAACTTATTGTGTGCGGGCTTGTCATTTTCTTCTATAAACAAAGCACACTTGTTCGGCCTATTGATGCACGAGTTGAGTGCGCAGAATAATATGCACCCGCAAGCCAGTAAGAGACGTTGATTCGCCTCAGCCGGATCTTTGTTATCGGTAAAATTGGTTATTTTACGCATGCTTTTGTAATGTTAGTTTTGACGTTTGTTAACGATTATTGGTTTTTAAAAATTTTAAATCTATTTTTAGAGTAAATTGTTTTGTAAAGTACTGGTGGGAAAATGGAGTCCTGCAAAGAACTTACCTCCTGCATTGAGAGTAAAGACTGGGATAAATTGGTGGCTATTTTAAAGCCTAAAGACTTTTGTGGTGACATACCGAGGTATGGAAATAATGTGTTTTTTTATTGTACTCAATTGGGAAAACTAATGTTAACAATTTTTTCAGAACTCTTCCAGATTTTATTAAGTTACTAAAAGTCGCTGAACTCTTGCTGGATGAAGAATATAATCTTTCTGAAAAAATAAAATGTATTCTTCTAAAATGTTTGGCCAATTCTTGCGTTAATGGATATCTTGAAAAGGCATATGCTCCAAGTGATGACGCAGATGCTTCCGCCCACAAGAATATTTACAAGGTTATATCTCTAGAAGTTCCCAAATGGACTGAAGAAAGCCCATTTCCATATCACATCAATTTTCCATATGAGGGTGTTGTGAGATGGGTAATAAAAACTGTCACGGAATATGCCGGTGATAAAAGAAGATTAACTGAAGACCAAATGGAAGTTTTGAGATTGAGTCTCCAGTTTTTGTGCAATTTCTTCACATTTGCTTTTGATATTTCTACTTCCACAAGTGCAGATGTTATAATGGAATACATAAAAGATCAAGATTTTAAAAATACAATTATGTAAGTATTTACATTAAAATTTTTTTTTGTCATGAAAAACACTTACAACATTTATCACATTTATCAATGTTTTTATAGAAAATTAGTTGGGCATGACCATCCTACTATTGCAAGAGCAGCATGTGCATATGTGCATAATATGGTTAAGCAATTATTCAAAGAATTTTATGCCACAATAGATAAGAAGGAATTAACTGCAGAACTTATAAAGTCAACTATAGCAGATATTCAAGCGGCATTAGACACAGTTATTTTGTTACTTAAAGAACCAACTTATTTAAAGGATATTTATGATGAAATAAGTATTGATGATAAGTTATACTTGCTTGATATTATTCATCAAGAAGTTAGATCAGTTGTTTATAATGAAGAAAGTAGAATGGCCAATAAGCTTCCAATAGAAACTGTTGAATTTTTATCTGAAAAATTCAAAAAGAAAAGTGACTTAATCTTAAAAACAGTTGACAGCCATATGAATGATTTAGAGCCAACTGAAGTTACTATTTTATTAGATATTTTAGGTGTACTAACGTCTAACTTTGCAATGGAAGAATGTAAAAAACTTCAAGAAGACAAAAGCCTTCTTATAAATTGTATTTGTAAGTAGCAAGTATATTGATAAACTCTAAATCTATAAGATTTTGAATGCGTTTTGAAATCATTTAATTTCTTAATTTTAGACCTACTAACAGCTGTGCATATGGCTGGAAAAGAAACTAATAATTGTTTTACTCCTTTGCAAAAATTGAGTGATCTTTCAGTTAAGAATAATTGTTGCAATGAAGCTGAAGATCCTAATAATCACGAATGCTCTAAAAAGATTCAATCTCATCCTGCATTTGGCTTCAAAGCTGCCTTAATACGAGTGATTGGAAATCTGGTTTACAAACACGAAAAGAACCAAAATTTTGTAAATACTTATAATTTATAGTATTTTCATTTTATTAATAAATACTATTTAAACAGTTTATCTAATATATAAATTACTTTTAGGTACGAGAAAGCGACGGAATCCCAACTCTTCTTGATTGCTGCAATATTGATGCAAGAAATCCATGTATCCTTTTATTATGAATTTTTTCAAAACAACTGTTTCAATCATGCTATTATATATTTTTCTTAAATCAGAAACATTCCTACAGTAATAATTCAATGGACGACTCTGGCTATCAGAAACTTACTGGAGAAGAACTCCGAAAATCAAGAGGTCATTCGTAAGAGCGTGAAACTCGGTGTCGTCAACACCTCGGTGATGAGAGAACTCGGCATAACTCTCAACGACGATGGCGACGGTAATGCAATTGGCATAATGCCCTTGCCAAAGAAAGATTAATAAAAAGTGACGATCTCCCGTCGCCTCGTAACAATGTGATCGATGTAATATTTTACTAATCAAAGCGTATGTAAATTTTAAAAGAAAAATACTCCGTCATTGCTGCCAAACTTGAGAAAAGGAAACAGAAAACAAGGAAAAAAAAGCACAGATATAGACCAGTTTTATGTACGATAGGTAATATCGTGTAACAATGGTGTTTCGAAAAACATACGGCAGGTGATCAAGTCCCTCCCTGCTTTACCTTCCGTCTGATTATGCAGAAATCTGCTCCGTGCGTGTGGATACTTTCTTCCTGCTGTGCGGGGCTACTATGTATACTGCGCGTGTAGCCTCGTACTTTTAATGATAGATGTCCTTAACGTAAACGATTATTGCGTATAAATGAATTTTTGTACATTTTTTAAAAACTAAAAAGAAAAAAGCAACGCCAGTCCAGTTATATACTATCCAGGAGCTCTTTTTAACTCTACCACTGTACTCGTTAATAATATACAAATGTAAACGTGCGTAATATTATTGAATAAAGCTTGACATAGAAAAGTATAACAAGCACAGAGCATCGCCATCGTTTTCTTCCTTTTACGGGCATTGATCACCGGCTCTCGGCTGTTTTGATCGCCAGCGCAACACACCAATAAAAACTTGGTCGAGGCTTACACATATAATAAGTATACAATCAAACGAGCGCATCTCGCTCGTTGCGATTGAATCAAACAAAGACGAAACAAAGTAGCCTGTCTCAATCTCGCGAGGGCGCGCGATCCGATACGCCATCAACGAGATCGCGCGAGATGTTAGCTCTCGTTGTTGCGTTTATGTATAGCGTCTCTCCTCGCATTTTTGCCGTCTCGCACCAAAGGGAAGAATACAGAGAGAGAGAGAGAGAGAGAAGAGAGCGAAGAAACGCAGTGCGCTCGCGTGTGTGTATACACACACACACACACACACGTGTAGATCATCCGATCGAAGGCAATCGTGTTCTCTGGTTTCGATCGACAAACGTGTTTTGCGCTCGTGCTCCTCTTTTTGCGCCAAATGCAGAATTACGCGACACTCGCGAGATAGCTCTCTCTGTCTCTTTTCTGCTCGTGATATGCGCGCGATCGCGCCTCACACCCATTTCTCTCTATCGCCTTTCAGGCTCGTGCCGAGCTTATAATGACACTGAATTTATTTCTCTCCATGCGTGCTTGTCGCTCGCACACGCGAAAAAACGCGTATATATGTATACAGTATATTCAATTAAAACATCTAAAATGCCGCATGACGCGTGTGTTTCTCATTTTTCAAGCCTCGTGTAAATATATTATGAGTAATCCAATTCGCTTTTTGTTTTTTCAAGATCGTACACGCGGGGATTTATATTTTATCATTGCAAAAAGCCGAACGGTGCGAATGTTTGACATACCTGCGCGCGAAATCCAATTTATTCCGGTCTAAAATAGACGATAATAAAGTCAATAAATTAGCTAGTAATCGACGCCGACCACCGCCGAAGAGATAAACCTTTCACCCGTCGTCCAAAAAATCGTGCTAATACTTGTCACAAGCCATAAATATACATTTCACAGCGGCGCGCGCGACCCGTGAGGAATAATGTTCGCGTCGAACGGCGGACAAAACCGGCGTGTGTGTGTGTATGTGTGCGTGTGTGTGTGTGTGGTGTATATATATCGGAGGAGGCCTGATTTCGAACGAAAATTTATTCTGTCGGCGCTGCATCGCGAGTGACTAATTTAGATTAGAGTCGCGATAAGCCCGCGGAGAGAAGGCCTTTATACGCGGGCCCCGGAAGGCGTGCGCTTTGTATGCGCAAAATTAATGAACCGCGCACTGTATAGATCGTTTAACGGCTGTTATGAGTGTCCGCGCGGTTTAAGATAGCGCGACAGCAGCGAACACTGTCTCCTCGATAAGATATCGGTAATGATCGCTTTATCCTGGCCGAGAGGAACATGGACTACCGGTTGCCGAGGAGCTCAACTGCGGATGTTCGTCTATGATGCATATTGAACTATGCGTAAGTATATATATATAAGTGAATAGTATAAGTGATTTACTGTGAATAAGTGTTTACATTCTCAAACAACTTCTACTCTTTGCTTTTGTTCATTTATTAAAGAGGTATATTACATTTCGCAAAGTGAAATTTCGCTTTTGACAATGAAAAATGGAGTCGTGTATAATAATTATAGCATTACCAAAGGTATATATATAAGGTATTTTTCAAGATATTTCATATTTCTTACTCTTGATTGCTTCGCAGGAATTTAAAATCTCTACAAAAATAATCACGCATTCATTCTCTCTTATGCCTACGTATTACACGTACTTAAAAATAGATAAGATTCTTTAATAAGCCTGAATTCCAATACACGCGCGTATATACGCACAACCCCTTATCTTCTACCAACGCGAACATTAATTAAAATAACTCAAATACAGCGCAGCTAAATATTCCCATGCCAGTTACCAATTTTTCATTCAAACTATATATGCGATTTCTCTCTCTTTCTCAAAACACACACGCACGCACCGTTCGATTATCAAGTCTCTACCGTGCCGGACGAATAAATTGAATTAGATAATTGTCCGCGTACGCGCTGCTGCTGCGGTAGCGATTCCGATGCCGGAGTAGGCAGGCAGGACACGCACTAATAATATAGTCGAGTACTTATAATGTATACGCGCGGGATCTGTATGCGTCGACACGTAATTCACGCCCGCTAATCGAGCGTATCGATCGTGGTGTGTGTGTGTACATACACACACACACGTGGCTCTGTAAAATTTCGTTGTCTGCGCGGAAAACGTGGTTTTTAGTTTTTTTGCACCTGCTTGAGCGTGGGGTAATTTATCAATTGCAAATTGATAAATTATAAGTGTGTGTGCGTTATCGATCGTTGTGATGTATATAGTATATAAGGTAATTAAGGTCAATACTAACAAATTTTACGTAACTGCTATATCAAAAATATTAAAAAATAATAACAATTATAATTATTGAAAATGAGACAATATAGAGCGAATATTCAATATATTCTATATTTTCTCTAAAAAATGGATGTTTTTTTAAAACAAAATCTCGTCACCTTATTCACAAATTTGCACTTTGAAGCCCAACCTCGAACCCCCATTCGCCATAAAATAAAACCCATACCACACTCTATAATAACCACCACCATCACCGCCACCACAACCAGCTCATTTATGAATAATGGATTGTTTTCATATAAATCGACGTTTATCACTCTCGTTACATCGAACAGTTCCCCGACATCCCTACATTATACTCGTGAACGAGAGGAAAAAACTTACCTGCGAGCTCATCATCCACGGTATTTCGCGGGCGTATTATTATACATACCGCGAGCGCGTGAGTTGCATACGTAAAAAGCTGCTTCGCCAGCGAGGTAATATTCGTTATACGGTTAATAAACGTGAAATTTATCAGCTAATTACGATTTCTGATTAATTGCTCGCGCGCACGCGCGTGTGCTAAATAGCCGGCGAATGGTGATCGGCTCATCGGTCATTTGCCGTACTTACGATCGATCGCTGCGCGATGCGTGTGTGCGCTGTACGTGGGGGAGGAGATTCCACGTATCTTAGGAATGCGTCTCGATATATGCGTTTTAAGAAAATATAGGAATGCTCGTTATGTGAGAAATATAAAAAAGTGAAAGATATGTATGTAGATTTCGTGTTCATAATTCAATTACCATGTCGATATTTCTATTAAATTTAATTAGATAAGTATATACCTTGACCATCGTAAAAAATGTCCAGTGTCAAATATAAGCATTATTTTTATTATTACCACGAGAGATGAAAAATGTGAATGAAATTCCGAAAGTTACATCCGGTTCGCGCGCGCCGGCGCTTTCTTTACGAAAACTGATTAAGCGGCCAATTAAGCTGTCAAAAAGAAACCCATAGCTGCCGCTGCCACCTTCCCATCTCGGACCAAATTTCCTCCAATAAAACCATAAATAAGGCACGCCGGTTAATCCTTCATGTATAATAAAGCCATGTGTGAGCTCTTCAGCTCGATAGGAATCCCGAGTGAAAAAAGACATGCATCACAGTCTCGTAAAGAAAAATCATTGATTGGGCTCCCAGTGGTGTGGCCTTGGAGAAAATGATTTTTTCGAAGGCGCACGACGGTATATTTCCTTCACGGTGGGACCCGATTAATATTCATAAATTGTCGGTTGGCACAGCGCATCGTTTACATTTTTAAAACTTAACCCGCGAATGAAGCGCGTCATCGTTAAAGAGACCCTACATTATAACATCAACTTTTATACGCAATTATAACATCGTTTTTTTATATTTTACACAAAAAATAGCGGGGAGATGATGCAACAAATTTTTATCATTTATTCGACAAATATTTAGTGGAATTGAATTATAATTGATGAGTTATTGCAAAGTTTCAGTATAACATTAGCGAAATAAATATAATCCAACAATTCAATTAACCGTTCTGACCATTAACCCCGTCCTCAATCAAGCAAAAACGCGCATCCCACCAACCTCTTACAAAAAAAAAAAAAAAACCAAAAAGACCCAAAGCTAACGCACGCTCATAACTCGGCTAAAAGCAATGAGCCGCCGCCGCCGTCAAAAGCAGAGGCGTGAACCGCCACGGAAATTTGTTAAATGAGCCCCGCGGCTTTTATGGGATCGTTAAATGGAGCCGTGAGATTCGTCGCTGATGTACGTTGTTTGCACCCTCTTGAAGAAGGGAATCATTTCGCGTTCGTTCTTCCTCATCGGTCACGCTCGACCCGCCCCCCCCCCCTCTCTCTCTCTCGCGTCACTCGTCGCGTATTTTGTGAGAATAATTGAACTCTGCGTGTGTGCGGAGTGTGTATATACTGTGTGTGTGTGTGTGTGTGTGTGTGGTAGCAGCAGCGGGCAGGTGACAAGTAGGTCGATAAATTAGCATTCTTAATGAGGCGTTATAGCGTTAATTGCTTAATTTATATCGCAGTGCCCGCGGCGTATTTTATGTGCACTGTGCGCTTGCAGCACGCGTGATGTATCGCAGATAATTATGTACATTGTAAAAGCAGCGGTGGATAATAATGATTGCGATTATGACGATTTTATACACGAGGATGGGATACTGTAGTGTCACTCGTTTCATGAATTTATTAATGTAAGAAAAATAAAAATTTCAAAATCTAAATATATCTAAAGTTCCACTCATAATACACTATAATTCAACGAAAGACTTGACGAATCAAGCACCAACCAGTCGCGCGCGCGCGCGATTAGATTTGCAGGCGCAGACCTGCGCGCTCGCGGGCTCACCATATACATTACATATCCCCCAGTCTAAAAAAGTCCACAGTCGTCTCATGTGGGCATCGGTATCTACACGCGCGTGCTCGCGCAGGTTTCTAGAGAGAGAAACTATATACTATATACGCGAAGGCCCGAGAGAGAAAGAGAGTCGGGGTAAAAAAGGCAAATAAGGAAAACGACGATAAGCGCGTATACGCATGCGCGCGCGCGCGTCGCCGCCGCCGAAACGAGACGAGATTTTTTGTTATCTTATTATCATCCGGTTACAGTGGCTGCTGTTGCTATACCTACCTGCAGTTGTGTCGCGCACGCGCGCGCGTTTCTTTCTCTCGATCTCTCTCGGGCCTGCGCGCGTGGGAGAGAGAGAGAGAGAGAGAGAAGACCATGTGACACGACGACTACGATCGGCACGGGAAAGCTTGTTGTGTGTGTGTGTGTGTGTGTGTGCATCGGAATGAGGAAAAGCCCGGCGAAGGGCTACTGTCGCAGGAGCAACTACTTCTTGATTTACTGGTGAGTTTTTGCTTTTTTTGCTCTTCTTCGCCGTTGTTGCGCTGTATAATAATAATTATCTTGCGCTGTAAATCAGCGCCGCCGCGCGCGTGTATTATCGGTATGTGTGCGTATGTACATGTATAATGGGCGAAAGAAGAAATCCGCGAGTGCATGAGGCGTAATTACAAGGTATACAATTGTTTGGAGTGATTCATGCGCGGCCAGTTAATAAATTAACATGAGCAAGTAGCAGAAAAAACACGCGGGCATAAAAATGAGATGAGACGAGCTTTAACGAGGCTCATCGTCGTCGTCATAGTGGCCGACAATGGGAGTGTAACGACGGATTCTGGCTTATTACATTCCGCGTGATCGGCTTGCAGTTTCTATTATATATTATATAGCGCTGTACGCTGAACGATAAGCACCGCGCACGTGGCGCAATGAAGCGCTCTATAATAGTTCAATAAACCAGTCTTTATATTATTGTTAATTCTCTGTCTTTATCACTACATACTGATCCACATCTCAACATTGCAAATGAAAGTAGAGGAGTCTTTGAGAGCTCCAAATGTTTATTTTTATGTGTTTTTTCAATAGGTAATATTGCTTTTAATGTATACATAAAAAGAAAGAAAATACTGCATACTAATAGACGCGATTATAGAAATTCAGAAGAAAAACAGAATCAATTATTTATAAAAATATATTTTTTTAAATCAAATCAAACTTAATTTTATAGTTTATTTAATTATTTCTCATAGGTGTTGATAACATTATCGATAAGCATATTTTTAAACGGATTGTGTAAACGAAACAGATAAACTACAAAATTAAATCCGATAATTATAAAATACTATTGAGTAATGTAAGCAAAAGGAACTGGATCCCAGTACAAATCAATAGATGATCCAAATAATGCTATTATTAACTCAGTGGTAAAAAATATCCATAAGTTTTGATAAAGCTAAGAGCAAAAGATCTACATATGGTAAAAACATATAAAGTGTACTGTGAAAAGATTGGATTACAAAAAACGCATTAACGTAATGAATTTCTGAAAATAATTTTGAAAATATTTTTAAAATGTTTCAACTATTAACAAAAAATTATTAATATGCAATTTCCTTTAAATGTACATTATCGCGTATATTATGCAGAAATCGTATTTTAAAGTCCTGCAGAGCTGTCACTACAAAATTGAAGACAAAAAACGCGCCTGAGTTAGAGGGTTTTTGAAACCTTCGCCGAGTTAGAGGGTTTTCGAAGCAAATGCCGAGTTCGGGGGGTTTCGAAGCGAACACCGAGTTTGAGAGTTATTCCTCTCAGTCGTCGATATGTGGACAATATGTGGCTTCTAAAATTTCTTTTATTTAAAAAATATTTCTTTATGGCAAGAAACCGTATTTTTCAATTGAAGATATATTTTTTTATTTTAAAGTTCCCGCTAACCAAACAAGAAAATATTTCATTGAAGTAAAATTATATTTCTTAAAATAGAGACTGCGATTTCATGGTTTAAAGAAAATTTCTTTCATTTAAAGAAATATTTCATATTGAAGCCGAGTATTTTTTTTATAATTTTTATAAATTAGAGTTACCTTTCTTTTTTTGCAATACAGATAGAGAATATATTCATGATGATGATATATACATTTTTTTGTTAACATATATGTACTGTTTTCTCGAGAGATCGGCATTATTTGTCCGCAAATTTTTTCCGAATACTTCAGTAAATATTTGATGCAATGAAATAATTTTAATTAATACACACGTTTTTCATAAAAACTGGGCCGTTAGAAGTGTTTTGAAAAAATATTCAAAAAAATTATTCGTCGAATATTTTTTTCGAATAACTGATTATTCGAGAAAGTATTCGACGAATATTTTTTCAAAACACTTCTAAAGGCCCAGTGTTTTTATAAGAAAAGTATTTATTAATTAAAATTATTTCATTGCATCAAATATTTAAGGGGGTACTAAAGTTAAAAAATTTTTTTTTTGGATTCACCTAAAAAATAAAAATTTTTATCAGTAATGATATTATATATATAGAGTTTATTTTTGAGGAAATAGACCCTACCAGAGGCCTGTAAACCCATTTGATCCAAAGATATAGAACCTACAGGCTGAACCATTTGATATTTTTTAATGGGATACGCACCAAAATCTTTGATTATTATATCTCCTTTGACTGAAGCTACTCGCATCCCTTAATTTTTCCAATTAATATTTTTAAAGTCAAAAATTTTGTTTAAAATCCATTTTGAAGGAATTTAAAAAAAATAGTTTTAGTTATCCTAATTTGCAGAATTTAATAGCATTCATGTATGCGTTCACAGGGTGCGACACAACAAGCGCTTTTTACAATCAAGGAATCATTTTGAAGTCCTTTCGTCGATTTTTTCAAAAGCTATTTAATAATGAAAAAAATGACATTTTTCAACTTTGGCGGCAATTTGCAAATTAACTATTGAACTTAGAGAGTTCGTTAAGGTTTACTTCTGAAGGAAATTTATTAATAGACAGAAAAGGTCTCTTGCACTTTTTTGCTAAAACCCACTAGAACCGAGTCAGTTCGATAATACAAAAAAAAATGCCGACATTGCTTATAGATGCATTCCCCCACGTCTATAAATAATTTGCGCGTGTACGGTTGATGTTTCACGGTGGATTGGTGTTTTTTTTTCTTTTTTTTTTATAATTTTGGAGAAATTAAGAAAAAGGACATTTTCTATTATAATAAGCATTATCTGTACTAAGAAAAAGAATTTCATGTTGTCATTCATCAAATTATTTCAGTATCTGGAATAATAATATAATTAAATTTTCTTAAAATTAACATATTTTTACATCAAAAAAGCTTGAAAGAAATTTACAAGAAATTTTTATACAAAAATTTTTCTTTCTTACCATTTAAAAGCTTTGTCTTTATTATAAAAAAAGTTTATAATCCACGATTCTGGACATTATTACATTTTAAACATGATATGGAGTTGCCTATATCTAAGAAATATGAATAACTAGCAAATTTCTAGTCCATATTTCAAAAATTTATTATTTATACAAACTTGAAAATTAAGTTTAACTTCTACATTTAAAATAAAACGAATTTCTAACATATATTTTATAATAACCGCGATAAAAAGGCCGTTGCCAATTCATCAGCTCTAAAATTCAGCAAATTTACTTTTAATTTATGTAAAATTTGTTGTTAGATTCAAGTATTGTATGCATGTTTATTTGCTATATCGTGACTGGCATAATTTTATACTGCCTTCCCCTTCCCCGCTGAGTCAGTAAATCACGAAGAATTAGTATTTAAAGGTCGAATTTCTTTCGAAGTATCCATATAATTGTTTACCAGTGAAAAGTATTTTACATCAGTAGCTACGACGGTTAATGGTAAGTTAATTATTATCACTCAAAGTAGTTCATAGCAAAACGCGTCTACTTGCAATCCCCACGAAAATTGATACACCTGTTCATTATAATAGTATACGGTAAGTGTGCCAGTTACTGTGCCCGCTTCAGTTACTGTGCCCTTAAATCATTTTCATTTTTATATTTAATCATAAATATCTAAATGTTTATATACAGTTCAATTCATGCTTTTTATTGTTAAACCTACAGTATGACTTAATTATTCTTATAATATATTTCAAATAATTTATTAAATTTCTCATCGCGATTTCTATGATTTTCTTATCGAAACGCTTAAGAATATGCCTATACAAAAGTGATTGAAAAACTATAAAAATAACATTTTTCAGAATAAAAAAATACACTTAATGTTTATAAAACCCATCTAGTTGACAAAAGAACAATAAAAAAGTAGTTTTGATTAATATTATTGTTTAATTTAATATAATCCAGTAACTAAAACGAATTTTCGGCATGTTTCTATTACTGTGCACAGTAACTGGACAAGTTTTCATGAATGTATTTAGTTGCTGTGCCCCCTCGCGGTAGGCTACGCTAACCTTACTTTCTCATGCTTCGTCGCCTGTGCAAGTCAACTTCGACGTTCGTTGCTTACGCACAGAGCAAATAACACAGTTTTTAATATATTTAAAAATAATATATTTTATCCCCATCTTTATTTTATTTTCTTGCATAATAAGTAAGTACTTCTATACGTAGTAAATCATAGCAATGGGAGAGAAATGGATGATTTCCAGCAGGGAGTCTACTAAATATAATAAAAAAAAAAAAACAAATTTTATGTTTAAATATATTTTATATAGTTTATGCAGATGCAGATGAGTGAGAAAAAAAGACACAGGATTAAATACAGTGTTCTAAGGCACAGTAATTAAAACACTGTACACTAAGTGACACACAGTAATTAAAACAATGTACACTAACTGATACACAATAATTAAAACAATGTACACTAAGTGACACACAGTAATTAAAACAATGTACACTAACTGACATACAGTAACTAAATTAATGATACAGTAACTGATGCAAAGGCTTATGCTGTTATTTTATTAATTATTTAATATTCCTTACATAATATTGTATTAAAAAGGTGCTTATTCTGCTCGCAGAATATATAATTATCATATAAAGGTCTTAAGATGATTAAAAATTGAAAAAAAAAATTGTAATTGATTAAATACTACCGACATCGCCTTAAGGGGCACAGTAACTGGCACACTTACTCTACATGTGTACACAATTTTAAATCATTCTGACTATTTAAAAAATAGAGATATTAAGAGTTAAAGTTTTCCCGTTCTCAACTTACTAGGAGAGGCTCAGAGTTCTGGAACCCCAATTTTCTTCAAACTCGCAGAAGTTGGTGGTAATACCTTAAAATAGAACTCTGTACAGTTATAGACCCTAACGCCTTCCCTGAAAAAAGTTAGAACCATTTTCTGATTTCCAAATATGGAAAATTTAAGCATTATTTAATGTATTTTGTATCTGTTCATTGATTGCGCTATAACAAAAATATATCCAATGACTTACACTGTTGAAACATACCTTAATTATGGAAAATATAAAGAATCAAGTCAAATTATTCATTTACAAAAATTGTTATCACCTGAATATATTAAATTTCTTGCAATATTTGTATAATTTCTGTTTTGTGAGCTTCTAATGTTAAATCCATTGTCTGTGCTACAACAAAAATATATCCAATGACTTAAACTGTTGAACCATACATAAATTATGTAAAATATAAAGAGTCAAGTCAAATTATTCACTTAAAAAAATGTTATTACCTCAATATATTCAATTTCTTGTGATATTTGTATTATTTCTGTTTTGTACCTCCAATGTTAAATCAAAATACCAGAGTTTCTTTCCTCTATTCATAAGAGAATTTCTTAGTATACAATTTTATCTTACTTTTAAGACAATAAAATATGGTTGGCGGTAATTTAAGAGGATTGGTATTTAAATTCCAAATAATCTTATTTACTCGATAAATTTGTCATTGGTCTCAATGATATTGCTGCTCTCTGACAGATGAGACTTCCACATCCTAGAAAGAAAAAGAAAAACACACACAAAATATTTTGAGATTACTAATACTTATCTGATAAATACTGCCCCGGGGATGCTCATTTTGCTCCATGAACCGTAGTAGCAGTAACTCAAGACTTCTATAGTTATTTAAAGAAAAAAAAACTGTAGTTGTCTGATCAGCTGATTTACTTATATAACAGTTTGCCCATGCTGTGTATGTGGATATCAGTGACAGCAAATCTTGACAAGGGCTTACTAGAATAGAATACTAGATAACTACAGTGTTTTTTGTTAGAAATAACTGTAAAAGTCATGACTTATTGTTTCATACATTGTTCAATTTTTATTTCTTTATTTTGTTTTAATATCAAATATACACAAATTTAGTTGCTCTATGATCAGCAGATATTTTAATAACTTCACCGAATAGGCGTAAAAATGAGGGTAAAACTACCAGCACTCATTCTGGTGCTTCTCATGATTACGTTCCTGTCCGAGCAATGTGTGGCAATGGGAATCGTCACTGCAATTGGCTTACTTTCGTCCGTTGCAACCCTAGATCAGTTTATCGAAATTATGTACGGCCACACTTTCAAGGGCTCGCAGAGGGAGACTGAAGCGCATCTGATCGTGGATAAAATGAACAACGATATAAAGTACTTACTTGAAGATCCAGATAAAGCGGTGGAGGAGCAGCCGGGTATCATTAATCACATGGAAAACCACAAGGAGCTGAAGGGCCATATTAGAAACATCGGCTTTGTGTTCAAAAAAGTTGTGGAGCTGCAAATGGACATCGAAGGCGATAGCAGGAAGGGCAAGTCTACATATATAAGGTTCAGAAAAGATTTCGAGCAGCAAATTGATAAGGATATTGACGAAGTCGAGTATTTGCTGCTCGACGGAAGGTCGTGTATGCTTACCGAAAACTTCACTGAAGGCTTGAGAGTGAGATGAATTTTACTTCGAAGAGTTTAATATTTTATCTTTTTATTTTTCTAATTTTTAACATATGCTTATTTTACATTTTTCAGTTGTATCAGAGCATCTGCACAACTGGCATGTCTCACCTGCAGTTATTTGACAGTTTGCTAAAGCAGTTTCACATAGCCACATCCATGTACTATATTACCAAGAATAAAATGTACGATTTTGTGCAGCATTACAGTAAGTCAAAAAATTTGACGTCAATTACTTAAAATTTATTTGTTGCTTACTACTGCGAAAATATTTTTTTTTTTAGGAAATAATTCTCATGCCTTAGACACGACAAGAACCAACTTGCGCATTAGGTTAATGAAAAACTACAACTACGTTGTTACTGAATTTAAGAATACTATGGCCACCGCGTCTCGAGAACTGCGGAAGTGTGATGGTCCTAAGACTAATCGTTACGAGAACAAACCAGGTAATTATTTTAACATATTCCGATATAATTTTGTGTTTAATCTTTTATGAGACGATATAGTTAAAACTGGAAAAACTAATTAAGTGATAGAGCCTTCATTGCATCTCTTTCTTTTTTCTTGTATGGGCTTTCGTATATCAGTCTTTGTCTAGGGTGCGTGTTTAGGACCCGCGAAATACGACGCGAAATGGTTAGTCTGTATAAAGCTACGTAACTTTCAGTAAACCGTGATGTTTTGAGAAAAGTGTGAACTTTGTTAAAATATTATTTTGTAGAAAGTGTGTGTGTGTGTGTGCGTGTGTGTGCGCGCGTGTGTGTGTGTGTGTGTGTGTGTGTGTCACTGCGTGGCATAAATCCGCATTTATGTCACGCCTATCCGTGACATAAGTAGTCACAAAAATGGACTGCTAATGGCACGAATAAGCGTGACATGGCGGATTTATGCAGTCAGTGCTATAAAATAATGTACGATATACGTGTCATAAATCGTTCTTTATGGCACGGTGTTAAGCGCACTCGCTACGCTCGGGCGCTTATACACGCTGTGCCGTAAAGTGCAATTTATGCCACTAGTATCGTAATGTATAAATATAATGTGAGGCGTTTTACGTCAACTGCCCCAGCGCCGCGCGCGAGCGCCAAATCGTGCTATTTCTAACTCATGTTTATGATACTAAAATGTAACTAAAAAAATTGTTTCATAAGCGTTTCCGACGTATTTTTTCTCAGCTTTCCAATGGTGTAGTTTTTCCGAAATTTTCCATTTTCACCTTCAAAAAGTACAAAACGTCTTATATCTCAAAAAGTGTATTTTTAATTTTTTTTTTGACCATTTAGATCGAAACCTGAGCATTTTTTACATAGGAAATGATTTTTTCATAATTTGCTCAGGATGTTTTCTTCGAGAAATAGAACGCGAAAGAGTAGCGCAACGGCTCTCCTGCGCGCGGGACGTCGCGCGGCACCGCATGATTCATTTTTCTTTCGATAGGTGGCTTTCATATAGGAATTTTCTATCCGTATGTGAATCGTCACGTCGAAAGTATATAATTGCAATGACTTTTCATCTTATTCCTCTTCGAAATTTTTTCGAATTTCTGTCAATACAATCAAACTTGGATTTCATAGTGTCTTTCGTGTATTTGATGATTAAATCATCGGTAACTGTTTGTTTCGCTATTTCTTTCGTTTATTGTAGCAACTAAAATGGATTCATCTTGGAAATTAAAATGCATAAATCCTTTAAATAAAAATGATCACCCTTCATATAAAATAAAAGATTTGATCGACTTTCCAACACTTTTAAGAAGCGAATATTCCTTAGTACAGGAAAAAGCAAAAATTTGTTCTAACTGTCAACGCCAAATTTACAAACATAAATCAAGTTTACCTCCAGCTGATGCTAAAAAAGCTAAAATAGTGTGTAACGATGAGTATCACAAAGCTGGTGTTGCAGTTCTTGAACAAATAAAGAAAATAATTTCAGAATCAACAAATAAGCAAGAGAGAATTCAGTAACTAACTCTTGCGCCTGAGTTTTGATCTCCTAGGGACTTAATCCGAGAATTCGCTTTCACTGAACGGGAAGCTCGCGAAGCAAAAAAGCAAAAAAAGCTAAAAGTGGAATTTTTTCAATATCTGCTAATAAAAGTGGCAAACTACTTTCAGCTGAAACTGTAAATTCAGTGAAAACATTTTATGAAAAAGATGATGTAAGCCGAATTATGCCAGGTTTAAAAGATTACATATCTGTTAAGCAGAGCAATGATAAAAGAGAACATGTTCAAAAAAGATTACTGCTTGGTAATTTAAATGAACTGTATAATTCATATAAAAAAGAAAATGAACACGTTAATATTGATTTTACTAAATTTACACAATTGAGGCCACCACATTGTGTTTTAGCTGGAAGTAGTGGTACGCATAACGTATGCGTGTGTGTACATCACGAAAACGTAAAGCTCATGCTAAGTGCTATGGATCTAGAAAATTTAACAAATGATACTAGATTACCTCTTAAAAACTACCACGATTGCATCCAAGCAATTATGTGTAATGATGCACACGATAGATGCTATTTGGGTGACTGTTTAGATTGCCCCAATATGCCCATATTACGTAAACATTTACTTGAATGTTTTGATGAAAGTGATATTTTTCAAATAGAGTATGAATCATGGTTTCAAACAGATCGGGGTACAATAGCTTCTAAAACTGTAAATGTTCATGAATTTATGGACATACTGGGAGAAAAATTGATAAAATTAAAATCTCACGTTTTTTTTTGCTAAGAATCAATCACTTTTTGTAAGTGACTTAGAAAACAACCTTCAACAAGGAGAATTTCTTGTGTGTTGTGATTTTTCCGAAAATTATGCGTTTGTTATACAAAATTCTACACAATCGTTCCACTGGAACAACAACCAAGCAACAGTTTTTACAGTTGTTGTGTATTATATAAAGAAAATGAAGAGCTTAAACATGTAAACATTGCTATGATTTCTGACAATCTAAACCATGATACTGTTGCCGTTTATGAATATCAAAAAGTTATAATATCTTACCTCAAAACTAAATTCATAGTAAAAAAAGTCTATTATTTGACTGATGGAGCAGGTCAGCATTTTAAAAATAAATCTAATTTTCTATATCTTCTTTTTTATGAGAAAGATTTTGGTGTTTCAGCTGAGTGGCATTTTTATGCCATGGCGCATGGCAAAGGTGCATGCTATGGTATAGGCGCCAACCTAAAAAGAGGTGCAAAACGAGCGAGCCTACAAGTTTCTTCTAATAATTATATTTTAACGCCAGAAAAGCTTTATAACTGGGCTAAAGATTATTGCAAAGAAACCAAAGTTTTTTATAGCAGTAAAGAATCATATGAAGATACTGTCTTGAAACTAAAACCAAGACTGGATAAGGCTAAATTCATACCAGGCACATTACAATTTCAATTGATGAAAGTACATTGAAGCTCAAAAAAACCTCTTTAAGCTCTGAATATCAAATCTTCCCGAGAAAAACTGTTAGAAAAAAACAAAGAAAAATTATCTGCATTAAGAAAAAAGCGTTAGTATAGTTACTATATTGCTGTTAGCTATGAAACTCTGTTTTTTTTATTTTATAAAAAAGACAATAAAATATTATTCTTACATTACAAAGAATTCGAAAGAACAGGTAAAGATTATGAAAGGTTATTAGGTAGCGAGGCAGGCCTAGTTTACGCGACGTCCAGCGCGAGGTCCCGCGCGCAGAAGAGCCGTTGCGCTAACTCTTTCACGTTCTATTTCTCGAAGAAAAAATCCTCAGCGAATTATGAAAAAAATCATTTCCTATGTAAAAAATGCTCAGGTTTCGATCTAAATGGTCAAAAAAAATATTAAAAATACACTTTTTGAGATATAAGAAGTTTTGTATTTTTTGAAGGTGAAAATGGAAAATTTCGGAAAACTGCCTACACCATTGGAAAGCTGAGGAAAAAATATGTCGGAAACGCTTATAAAACAATTTTTTTAGTTACATTTTAGTATCATAAACATGAGTTAGAAATAGCACGATTTGGCGCTCGCGCGCGGCGCTGGGGCAGTTGACGTGAAACGCCTTACACACACACACACACACACACGCTCCCTACGAAAACTAGCACCTTTTTTGGCCTCCTTACGAAGACTAGCACATTTCAGAAAACTGCAACGAAAACTAGCATAACTCACGACTTTGCCGCGAATACTAGTACAATTCGCGAGGTTGCCGCGAAAACTAGGATCATTCACGAGTTTGCGCCGAATAATAGTATAATTCGTAAGATTGCAACGAAAAGTAGCACGATTCGCGAGTTTGCGACGAAAAGTAACACGATTCGCAAGCTTGCCGCGAAAACTAGCACTTCGCATCACCGTGTTAATTTACATAAGAGGCAGTGGAATGTACTAGTTTTCGCCGCAATCAAGCGGATCGGGCTAGTCTTCAACGTAAATCAATGAGGCGTGCTAGTCTTCGCGGCCAACGCTGATATGGACTAGTCTTCGTGGCAATCTGACTCGTGCTAGTTTTCGTAGAGAGCGTCGAGATACACACGCGCGCACACACACACACACACACACACAAACACACTCACACACACACTTTCTACAAAATAATATTTTAACAAAGTTCACACTTTTCTCAAAACGTCACGGATAGGCGTGACTTAAGTGAGGACTAGGTCACACCGTGCTATAATAGTACATTTCGACACGGGTGGGGAAGTCGATTATTTAGCTGGTGTGACTTTTTGCACGAGCGAAGCGAGTGCGAAAAAGCCACACCACCTAAATAATCGACTTACGCACTAGTTTCGAACGGTATTTTATACCACGAGCGCCGAAAAATCATATCAAAGTTGTGATTTTGAGGTTAGAGTGGTATAAAAAATATTATACTACAGGATATCGATGGCTGAGCGGAACAAAGTCTTATCTAGGCGCGAGGATGAAGAAGGACGGATCTCGTCGTATACTGGCCGTGTGTAAGAGCGCCGAGATACGTCCTTCTTCATCCGCGCGTCGAGATAAGCCCTTTTATATTTTTTATAGCACGGTGTGACCTCACGGATAGGCGTGACTTAAGTAGTCGATTATTGCACCGTGTTTATCGCACTCGCTACGCTCGGGCGCTAACTTCACGCCGTGCAATAATGGGCCACTTGAGTCACACGTATCGTAATGTACTATTCTTTGCCATTACCTTTTTTCTTAGCCTTGGTATTTTTAGATTCCAAATATTTTTCAAGTACGCTTTAGCATTAATAAATGATTTCGTAGAAGGCCCATATTATGAACTTATGGCGTTCACACAGTACATCATGAACGAGGAGCTCTACTACGACGAAGTCACAGAATGTTCGTACGTACAGTGCAGAAATATTAGTAATAGAATGATCGATAAATGCCGCTCCGATCACGATAATTTTGGATGGTGCTCAAAAACTCGCAAGTGCCCGAGTAAATTAATTTATTGCAACGATCTTCATGAATACAGAGACGAGTACTCTATTATTTGCATTAACGTAAGTCCTGAATCCGGCCATAAGGCCAGGCCAGTAAATGTTCAGTTGGTTTGTGAAATCATTGATAAGATCGTTTTCCTAATAGCAATCAAATTCAAATTATACCTCAAAATCTTTCATTGTATTCTAAACAAATTAGCCACCTTTCTAAGCCTTTGATCATAGCGATTCTTACTATTTAAATTTTTAACGCAATATTATTAAATATAATAGCATTTATATTAATAATTTTCGTGTTTATAGAGCGATATCAACGCTCATAATAGGTATACAAGTTTCATGTCCGAAATCCTGTTCCCATTCTTCAGATGCGATAACGGTACATCTAAAAGCGCAAGGGACCTTACGTACCACGGAAAGTTCGACAGTAGCGCTGGCTGGACAACATATAACTACTGTAAGTTTTGTCAGTGCATCTGTCCGGAGAACATTTATTACATTAGTACCGATAATGTACGGATCCCAGACGGATTAAATCATATGTAATACCGTTGTAAAAGTCTGCTATATGATTAATTTCATTTTTTACGTTTATAATATTTTAAATTGTTTTGTTCTTCATTAGGGTTGTTACTGGCGCTAGGCTCGTAGTTGAGGAAAACACGATTTACATTCAGATCCAACTGCGAAAGCTTATGGATCATGGAAAGATTGATGCCACCGCAGTCCATGACTGGGAGCCAATCAAAAAGAACGGGTCTAGGGAAGAGATCTCCTGGGGAGGCATCAGATCTATCGATCTGACAACCACGATGTTGCCTCATGATGAAGTTATAACCGATATGCAATTTAAATTGCATATCGGTTATAATTTCATCATGAGGCAACATCGTGGTTGTCAGATCGATAGATCTGATGCCTCCCCAGGAGATCTCTTCCCTAGACCCGTTCTTTTTGATTGGCTCCCAGTCATGGACTGCGGTGGCATCAATCTTTCCATGATCCATAAGCTTTCGCAGTTGGATCTGAATGTAAATCGTGTTGTCCTCAACTACGAGCCTAGCGCCAGTAACAACCCTAATGAAGAACAAAACAATTTAAAATATTATAAACGTAAAAAATGAAATTAATCATATAGCAGACTTTTACAACGGTATTACATATGATTTAATCCGTCTGGGATCCGTACATTATCGGTACTAATGTAATAAATGTTCTCCGGACAGATGCACTGACAAAACTTACAGTAGTTATATGTTGTCCAGCCAGCGCTACTGTCGAACTTTCCGTGGTACGTAAGGTCCCTTATAAGGAGATACATATACAGTAGTTATATGTTGTCCAGCCAGCGCTACTGTCGAACTTTCTGTGGTACGTAAGGTCCCTAATAAGGAGAGAGTCTACCTTCATCTGTATTCGTGCAAATTCAACTTCCGAACGAGCTGTATGCATAGATGTAAAGAACAAACATACAGCAAGAATCCTCAGTGAGCATTAATTTTACCTTCTCTTTACGTGAAGACAGATGTGGTTTATCAAATAAAATATACGTAACAACATTATAACACATTCAGTTTTATATTGACTCAACTAAAAATCGTAGCATCTGTATAATATTAATCTACTAAACATGGAGAAAATTTTATAGAAAAAATACTATATTTAATTGTGAATGACGGGCTTATATAGTCATGAAAATTACTACAATTTATTATAAAAATTACTATTATTTTAGTAATTTTTACTATACTAGCTAAATCCATGCGTGCTGCGCGCGCTCGATGTACTTTTTTATTAAACATAATAAGAATAATTTATTCGTTATGTAATACTACAGTACACTTACCCTTAATCAATACTAAATTTTGAGGCTAGAAACTATAAACTATTCGAATATTTTTTTATGAAGTATTAAATAAAGAAGGAAAATCCGACATAATATTGACATAATTTATCATAAAAAATCTCTTTTACTTTTCATTCTAATTCTCAAAACCTTATTTATTGCTAAAATTAAAAATTTGCTTATTGTTTTTCGGCCCAATTCAATAACTAATCGTATTGTATTTTACTTCTGGCCATCATTTTAAAAAACAATTTAACGTGTTATTTTTTTTAAGCTGCAACCAACATTAATTTAATTATTATTTATTTAATATTTTTCACTTTAATCATTTTCATTCCGGTAAATAATAATCATCAAAAAAATGCATATTTAATTTTAAATTCTCACACTTTTTATACAAGAGCCAATTACAAATCAAATCATGGAGGCTTCTCATCTTCTGGTATTCACTTTTTTAAGAAGGGAAATTGTAATTATTTTGTATGAGTATATGTGTTTGTTATACGTTTACATTAAATTTTAGTAATTAGTAACCAGTCAAACTGATAACCACTTCTTTTTCTATAGTTAAATAAAATAAATTTGTCCAAATTTGTTATCGAATAAACGGTCTAATATGTCCGACAGAAAACAACTGAACTTGAAGGACGCAGATGTGCCAACTAATTCTAAGAGGTCCAATGTACCCGACTCTAACGAAGATCAGTATGTAACGTTTACGACTTCAGGCATGGAACAAGACGGCGGTCAGACGACGATTCCGTTCATCGATACCCAGAGCATCACGACGACTCCACTGTCGCCGCTCGGGGGTGCCGAAATGTACCACCGTGGTCAGCCGGGTTACGGAGGTTTTCTTGCCCTGAGACTTTATACTTATGACCTCGTCAAATATATCAATGAAAATACTACTATCCCCAATTTGGAAGAATTATAAAATACTAGTCTTTCTGTTGATAATTAATTTACATTAAGGGGATGTGAAACCCTAATTTCAATATTTTTTAAAATCAACATTCAAACATTTATTTGGAAAAAGACGGCTGTCAAGCGCTCCGTACACGCAAACACTATATGCAGATTTTTTTCTGGATAATTCTATTGATATTTGCGTGAGTTATGCTCGTTTGAAAAGTAGGTCAATTGTAGATTCCTACTTACCGACAGTACGGTTTTTATTTAATTCAATAAATTCTCATCATTTTTTTTGGAAAAAGACGTCTGTCAAGCGCTCCGTACACGCAAACACTA
The DNA here is from genome assembly GCA_036365515.1 of Torymus aiolomorphi. NCBI lineage: Eukaryota > Metazoa > Arthropoda > Insecta > Hymenoptera > Torymidae > Torymus > Torymus aiolomorphi. Next base: position 153,852,621 of record CM070877.1, read on the forward strand.
TATGCAGATTTTTTTCTGGATAATTCTATTGATATTTGCGTGAGTTATGCTCGTTTGAAAAATAACGTCGGTACTCACATCCCCTTAAAGTTTTTCTTGCAACTTCCGATCATGTCTTCATTTTTATTCATTTAAAGTATGAGTTTCGTACATACGAGAAAGTAGAAATTTATCATTCACCTTTTAATATTTAGGCATAGTTAATACTTATCTAATAAAAGTAACTTTTATCGTTGATGCACAAACAGTACTTTTTATATCAAGGACGTAAAGTAAAGTTTCACGCCCGTGATACAAACATTATTTTTTGTAACACAGGCACGATTTTCGCGTTTTTTAAACCTAAAAGTAGGGCCAAAAGTGAACGGTTTTAGACCAACGGGAGCAAAAGTAGCTAAGCGGGCGCAAAAGTAGGTAAGCGGGCGCAAAAGTAGCCGAAGCGGGCGCAAAAGTAACCGTTTTCAATAATCGTTCTTCTATTTTTTTTTCTTTATCTGCGTGTCTTACTTTTACTAATTACATGTTTTAATGTACTTTTTATGTTTTTAATAATTAGAAATTTTATTTTTTTTTAGATTAATTTAATATTTTACTATCTAATTTGTAACGTATAAATAATACACAACTTATTGATAAAATATAATGTTATAAGCTAGCAATATACATAGTAGTTGGTGTAACAGAAATTCGTTGATGTTGTTTCCCGTTTTAAGTGGAAAAACGCGAAAATCAATACCTGTGTCACAAAAAATATGGTGTTCACCAAGGGCTTAGTGGACCTTTTGACCTCGTGTGATTGCAGTACTCGTCTACGGCTCGCGGACGCACTCGCCTTCGGCTCGTGCTGCTCGCCTTCGACTCGTATTGCAAACTTCCCACTCGGTTTGAAAAGGCCCACTTTACGCCCTTGGTACACAATATACTATTTCGTCATTGTAGATGTAAAGTACGTATTTTACACCATGTTTTGTGGGCACAAAATGCAAGTTTACGAAAACAAGGCATACATTAAAAAATTTCGAAAAATTTAGTTTCTGCTAGTTAAATAGTGATCGCTAAGCCCGAGCGTTCGATTATCACTATTTAAGTACCAAAATGAGTATATTGTGTATCAAGGGCGTAAAGTGGGCCTTTTTAGACCGAGTTTGGAGTTTGCAGTACGAGTCGCAGGCGAGCAAGCACGAGCCGTAAACGAGTGCTGCAACCACACGAGGTCAGAAAGCCCACTAAGCCCTTGGTGCACACGGATTCCCGATACAGCAACCAAAGACCTATTGAAATTTGTTTTGATATTTTGTAGATATGTAAAGTTTGTATATTTCTTTTGTATGAGGCCGAATCCATCTGAAATCGAACAGCCAGAGTATGCCTACCACACCAATCATTTTGGAATCACAAAGTATTGTTGTTCTTCTCGAAAAATGATTCGACACGTATTTTTTCATTTTTCGATTGCACTAAAATAACATCCGGTTGGCAATGTAAAAAATTTTTTACAAAATCCTAACTTTCAAATTTTATTTTTCAAAGTCATTTCCAAACAGCTGCCAATTTACGAGTTTTTTAAGTTTTTGGCTAAACTATACGCGATCTTACTCAGATTAGCGCCTTCTTCCATGTCCTGTATGACATTTGCATAAAAATAAAAAAATGCAGAAGTTATGCAGTTTTTACTAAAAATGCACTTTTTGGAAAAATGCATATTTTTTTCAAAAACTCCATGTTTTTTTTATGAAAATTTAGATGAAGCTAGGGGGTGTTAATACCTATCAAATCGTGTGTGTCGGATATTGTAGTTTCGCCCATAGAATGAGAAAAAAAAATAAAATAAAAAACAACAAAATTTGATTAATTGAATGTAAACGGATATTTGTATATATGTAAAGTAATACACACACTCGCGCGCGCGAGGTAACATTATTTTACAAATTTTTTAGCTTTTGGTGAAAAATATTGATACGATCACATTCGCTGAAGCATATTTTGAATGGTGTTCTGTCAAGTATAAATTAACAAAATCATTGGCATCGATCTGGAAAAATTGTGAGCAATTCTAATTACAATTTGAAAACTTTTTCCCATTTAATGTGCTATACAAAAAGTTTCAAGTTTTTGAGTTAAAAAAATCATAAAAATTGAAGATTTATGAAATAATTCAAAATTTTCAAATTTTGAATTAATTCTAACTTTTGAAAGATTGAATATTTTGCTCTAAAACTCTACGGTTGTGTTTTGGGGCTAATTTGGAACTAGTAAAAAAATGTTGAGCAATTTTAAAATTTTGAGCTGAACAGTTGACATGAAGTTACCCATATATATATTCTCTTTGAGTGAAGTTTTTGTATAATTATGATCGAACTTCACTTCCAGGTAAGTTCGTTTGATCTCAAAATATGCACACAACGCTCAGAACCTCACGATTTCCCGCTACGCTCCTTCACCTTACGAAAATAACCACCCGAGAGAAAATCGTCGTGGGGGAGAGAGCGAATAACCCTGATTAAAAAAACCCATTCATTCCTTTAAAAAGCTGTTAGTTGAATCGACTTTAATGAGGATTTTTTACTGACTTAATACATGGACTATATAGGGAATTTAATAGGATCCAATAGGATTTAATATTTTTTTTTAATCAGGGAATGTACGTATAGCACCGACTGTTTTATTACCCGGGCGTCCGAGCGCTGCGGAAAAATTGCACGCGCGAGTGCAGCGCGGAGGCGAAACTTTAATTGGACGGCGGGGGAGGAGGTATTACTCCTTTCATGCACGACTAGCCTTTGTGTTCTTCAATGCGCGCACGCGTCCTTTTCGAGTAATTAATTTGCTCGGATGTTCTTATGGAGCGAACGCTGCGGTATACTTACGGTAATAATTCGCATTTCTTCTCAGTAAATAGCTGTGATTTCTTAACGCAAGCCTGTTAATCTCCTTAATCGACGAGAGAAAACACGTGACCTTGAAACTAATATAATCGAATAAATAAGGGGTGACACACGTTACTTGCAATATGTACATCGTATAATGTATACCTACCGCGACCTTTTCCCTTCGGTTGAGAGTAGTGTCGCAGGCATATATTTATCGTTCAGCGTGATTTACGGAATATTAAGCGGAGACGCACTCTCGTCGTATACAACTCTGAAAAAGACACTTTCTCGTGGCGCATCGCCTAACGAGACGACAACGACTGAGGCGCCCCATGAGAGACAGGGACACTCAGTCCGTTTCGATTATATACAAAAGCTTGAAAGGGGGCGAGAGAGAGAGAGAGAGAAACGGTGAGTGAGGATTGAATTACCTTTTGCTCTTATTACAAAAGGATAAAACATTGTATACGCGGGGAACAAGAGTCATGATTGATTGTAGCTCGTGTGTTTTTTGTACACGTGTTCAATGTTTATGATCTATATACGCGGCACGACACCGCGCGCGCGTGTGCATGGTTTACAGTATATATCTCTGAATGAGAGCGAAATAGACCCACTTTCGAAAATTTGCATGTTTACGTAAGGGTTTCTAGCGCGGCTATTATTTTATGCTGATGTTTATACCCTGCTGGTGTTTCGTGATATGTGGGAAATTGAGATTGATCGCGTCGTTTATCAATCGGAACAATATATTGTTTAAATAATGTATAATACGGAGAACGAAGTCTCATCGGTTCCCCTTTAAAAGTTATTAAAAAAAAAAAAAATTAATAAAAGCGCATTTTAGATGCGATATTACATTATAAACCGAGCGGTAAATGATTGATACTTATAAGTATTAAACGGGGCGTGCACATTATGATTTCGACGCGATAAAACCACCCCGTAATGAGTATGTTTTGAGCACATACATGCGCGCACGCACGAGCGTAAACGGGAAGAGGCGAGGAGGAGGAAGAGAGCGATCATAAACGATTTCGAGTTGCGCTTTCTTTACTTCTCTTTTGGCTTTTAACCACGCGCGAGTCTATATATATATATACCGTACACCTTGGCCTTTCTCTCTCTCTCTCTCTCGCGGGTGTAACAATGGCCGCCCTCTAATTATCGAAAAGCCGCAACACTTTAGACGCAGTCTCCCTCTCTCCCGAACCCCTTTTTTTTCTTTACCTTTCTCCCCCCTCCCCCCTCCTTTCTTTCTTTCGGAACGTAACGTAAGTAACTTTTGAGCCTTCGAAAATTTCATAGTTCAATTCTCTTCCTCTCTGATTTCACGAATTATTTCTGGTCTCGCAGATTCGTAGATCTATCGGCCAGCTATTGTTGCAAAGAGCTATATAGCTTAATTCTAGACATTTTGAGAATGTGTAGAAAAATGCGGTTAATATAAGAGCGAGGCGGCGCTCGCGAGCGAGTGAGCGTAGGCCGAGTATAACATACATAGCGTCGCGCGCGCTGATATTTACTAGGAAGTGTACTTGCGATTTGCAGTGCGGCTCTGTCGGCCAAGTTACGCCCATTATACTCGCTGGCGCGTATACTTATCTTCAGTGTATATACCTCTCTATACAATATTTAATATATATCAGCGAGAAAAATCAGGCGCGAGGCATTCTTCCGGTGGACCAAAATTTTTGAAAATTCTTTTTCTTCAATAAAGAAAAAATTTTGTTTTGTTAAACAGAATAGAAAATATTTAAACAGTAAATCGCACTTTCGGTACATCCACCGGATTTCAATCACACAAATGTGACGAATCTGTCGTAATATTCACTTTCCCCTCTCTGCTCTGCCACACAATAGAGTCAAAATTGATATGTGGCGCGGCAAGTGGCTGATGCATTCTACTAAACTTGACATTGAATTTTCCCACTTGGAGGTTAATATATAATGTACAGGCCGTCGACGTTGCCGTCGGCCGGCTAATAAACCGAGAAAAAAGCTCTTAATCTACTCAAACGGAAAGGTATACGGGCACGCACGCGGCTGTCACATCAGGAGACCATTTCAAAGAAGGAAACGCTCTCTCCCTATACAGAGCAGGATTACAGAGCATTCGGACCACGGATACGTTCGATTCGACTCGCCCTTTCTCAAGTTCATCTCCTCACTCGACGACACATTATTAGTAGTAGCGTGTGCTCAAATATTGTATACCCGCGCGGGCCACACACCGCAACAAGCAGCATACTTGTATCCCTGTGTGTATGTTTTTATTAGCGGTTTGTATTTCGAGGCAGATGTTTGGGCCGCGTTGACAATGCCGACTTACAAGGGCTGTATATAGGTAGCAGCCATTGTTGCGAGAGCGCCGCGGAGAGATAATAAAAGATTGGGGTAGGCCGTCTGGTAATACACACATACACACACGCACACACACACACACACACACACACACACGCGAGTAAGGGCAATTTTAAACGAATTCCGAAACTGGTTTAAAAAGCGATCGCCGCGTGTATACATGTATATATAGACAGTGGTGAAGAGAGGTGAAGAATGGGACACGTGAAAAACGCCCGATTCTCGTCATCGGATCGTCAACGGGAGGTCTCTCGGCGTGCATTTTTGTTCTTCTTCCTTTTCTCGGCCGCCCGCGGGACGGAACGGGCGGAACGAAATATCCTGTTTTCGGCGTAAAAAGAGAGCCCGCGGGCTCTTTTATACATACAATGAGAGCTGGAAATGGGAGGATGATGCGTGCTGATGCGTATATGCCTACCTACCTACCTACCTACCTGCGAGCCCAGCGAGCGACCATATGTATGTGTATAGCCTGACCGAGAGGAGAACGCTGTGGAATTGATGTTTCTATTAGGATTGGGAATTAAAATTTTTAAGACGGGGCGTCATTTGCATTTTTACGCATTTGTTGACTGTTTTAGTGCGGTTTGGATATTATTTGTGGTGGGTAAATTGAATTAGAAATTTTTTTTCGCTGCAATGTATCTGCTATCTCGTTATGCGGAGTGATGAAATTCCGCTAATGTTCGACAGAGATTTTTCGTGGCGAGTTTTCATTATTTATTAACATTAATCCATAATACTCCAAAGAATGAGAAAAAACAACGACGTATACTATCAAATTTTGAGCCATCACCGCTCTTACAGAATCCGAACAACAAAAAGGATCGGAGGCGCAAATATATAACAGAAAATGTTGCGGACGCGCGTAGTAGCCGTAAACCTGCAGCCGGGAGCAAGGAATCGCACGAAATTCAGCGACGGTGGCGGCGGGGTCGCGCTGTTAACGTTTTTATACGTCTTTGGGACATTAAGTGGCTGCGGCCAGTAGCTCTATCGCTTTCTCTCTTCTGGAGGACTGACCGCGCGCATAAGGGAGCTTTACAATGGATCCGTGCATTGTGGGACTGTATGTACATACCACGCGCGAGCGCGAGCGCTTTTATGTCGCGCGCGTTTTACCTGTCCGAGAGCCGCTCTGTTATAAAGCGTTACGCAACATCCTCCGATTTTTCATTGTCCGGCGTCGTCACGAATTATACATTCATTTCAATTTATGACGCTCTGTATGATTTACATTCTTCTCTCGCGTGTTTTCTCCCCTCTACCCGCTCTACTCTCTTTTCGAGACTCTGCGCGTTTGACAAAAGGTCGCGTATACTGTCTTTATTTCAGTGAGAGAGAGGTCTGTGCACGTTGACTATATTTTATGTACGAGCTGGCTTGTGCGATACGCTTGTTTTCGTGCCCGATGCGAGAGGTTTAAAAATTATACTCGCGGGCATAAATTTTAATTCTGATTCTATGCGCGGTGATTCGTTCTATACAGCGTTGCTGCGGCCGTTGGTGTATATACTTACGTTCCAACTATATGTGCAAGAGTTACGTTTGTAACTGCAACGCGAAATAGATTTTCCTAGTTTAATTATCGCAGATGAGCAGGTGCACAATAGCGAGTTATTTATCTTCTAAATCACTAACAAAGCATACATCGTTAAAAAATAACGATTAAGAAATCCAACGTTCAACAAACAAACATTCTACGAGAATTTAAAAGTATATACAACGGTCGACCTCGCTCGCAATGAATCTAAAAAGAATGCCAGTCAACGAAGGCAACGACGTAACGGCTCATAAAAAACCAAGCGAGAGAGAAAGAGAGAGAGAGAGAGTGAGAGAGAGAGAGAGAGAGAGAGCCGGGGGTGGATCAGCGCGCTGCGAGTATTTAGCTCTCGCTCGCGGTCAGCCAGACATGATTCCTGTCGTTTGTCTCCAGTTCGTTCCGACTCGTCGAAAGCAAAGCGCGCAGCTATTGTGTCCTCCACACTGCTTTTTTTGCGTTTCTGTCCGCGCGTATTTATACACGATGAATTCGAAATAATAAAACGTGAACTTTCGTTTCTTTTTGTCGAACGCGTAGCGCGTATAGTACAGCAAATGAATTGTAATCATAAGCGATAGGTATCATTGTCAGCTGGTGAATTATTTGACGTAATTGCTTCCTCGATGACGATTATATTACGGTTTATTGTATTATACGTATCATAATTTCAATCAATTTCCGTAGCGGTTCTTTTCGAATTAGTCGAATGTTCGTATACGTATACCGCCACTCAATAGGCACGTTTATAATAAGAAGCAATCATTTTTAGGCGCCATTATCCGGCCTGAATATATACCGCTCGTCAGGTGCGCCGCTGTCCGTGCATTGTCCATGCTCCGCTTTCACGCGCGAATCGAAAACTACACGCACCTATACATTCATACGAAACTTCGCACACACACACACATACATCGGTTCCCATAGATCGATTGGTTGCGATACCACGAGGGCACCGTAGACAGGAAGTATACTCCCGTACAGGAAAATCGTCGGGCCGGCCGCTTTCGGCTGTGCACTGCTCATGCCTATCGAGAGCCAGGATCGCTGCAGGGGTGTGACGACGGTTTACGATGATGATTCCGAGAGAGACAAAAGGACACGTCGCCCTGCGATTCACAATCGAGATAGAGGATCCTCTTTTACCGATTAATTGACCCCGGCCAGCTGGCGCCCAATTGGCTCGTTAATAATCGCTCGCACACGATTTTGTTGCGGAACGTATTATACGTAGATGAGGGAGGAGAGCGAAAATTTTTGTAATTGCCTCGTAAATCGCGTAAAGGGTGGAACAGGATTTGCACTACTTTTAACCGGACGATTGCGCATAATCACGTGGAATTAAGGAGCCATCATAAGCTTCGATGATTAAAATACCAAATTGACTCAGCACGCGAGCAGCAGCAGCAGCAGCGGCGATTACCTTCACCGACCCGATGAAATATGTATTTTACGAAAATTCCGGTCTAATGCGCGGTTATAAGGGCGGTGGTGGTGGTGGGCGCCTCATAAAAGCGACGCAAAAAACTCATCAGACTGACATTTGCCAACGTGTAATTTTCAGTGGCCAGCATATACGTATAGGGGGGGGGCTTTTCGGCATTTAACGACTTTATGGGGCCGCGGAATATATTTTCTCTGCACGCAGCCTCCGGCGAGACAGGAAAAAACAAAAGGGGGGCAAGCGCGCGCGTTCGAGGGAGGTCCGCCGCTGCCACGCACGCGCGTGAAACTCCGATTCGTCGAACGAGAGCTGCGCCTCTCTCTTTCTCTGGATAATCGGGAGGGCCTTTCGCACGAGAGGGAGAGAGAGAGAGGCCCCCCGCGCGCGGCCAGGCCCATTAATTACATATCATTACGCATAATCGCGCGCCGTACGTTTCGGTCTTTAGGGACACGCGGAGAGAGTGGGCGCGAGCGAGCGAAATTCGTCGCTTATTCGCGCGCGCTCGTGTATATGTATATATACACCTCGACCCGCGGCGTGTGTTCGCGCATATCTGCAAGGCTACGGCTCGACGATTTTCGTTTTCTCATATATATTTTAACGGGTAAAGGAGGAGGATGAGAAAGAAGCAGAGAGAGAGAGGATGAGAGCGTATATAAGTGGCAGGTTAGCGTCGTCAACTTGTGTGGCGCTTTCGACGCGCGCTCGCGCGACTCTCTACACTATAGTCGGCTCTCGCTCGATTAGGTTATTTTTGGATATAAATAACGGGATATATAACGTCGTCTCGGTTTGCTTCCATGTGTTTTTTCTCGTCTCATCTCCATCTCTCTCTCTCTTCCTCTCTATGTAATAGACTCGTTTGGTTACGCGCGCAGCTGCGCTCGCGGCGTATTATTATTTTTGCGAGCGGACGCTGGACAATGGCTTTTGACATTGGCTACGATAAGATATGCAAAGCAGCCGACTGGACGTGCTCGCGCTTATGTACGTGGATTTCTTTTTTATTTTATTATTTTTTCGTCCCGCGAGCGAGCACTGTGATGATTAATAGGCGAATTTCGCGAAGGTGTTGCACGTGTGTTGGTTGTATGCAAAGCGGTGGCAATTAGCCGGTCCCGTGTCGTCGTCGTTATAATGGACTTGTTAAAGTAAGCTGTCAGGAGGGAGACGTGATCGGAGGATTTTTAGTGTCGGCATGGGCACGGGGAAAAAGACTTGAGATGATGATGATCGGCTGACGGTATTATATGAAAAAAGAAACGATCGGAAAATAATTTATGGCCGTCGTTACGGTGTATGTAAAGTATAAGGATGTTAATGATATAAAAGATTTTAATAATTTAATTTATCCGTCAAACTCAAGCAAAAGGAGATACATCTGTGGGCTGATTCTACCTTTCCCAGGCATATAAATATTCAACGTTGGCTTTTTGGGATATATCGTGCCAGTTAAGGACCTATTACAGGACTCCGAAAAGACCGTAAGGAAACAAGTAAAAAACAGACTCCGAAGCGGAAGAGTCGGAAGATGTAGAATCGAAAATAAAAGTCCGGATAAACAAGTGGCGCGAAATTCGAATTCGAAAGCTGGTGCATACACATACTTCATCATCGGGTCCTTTCGCACCTAAATAGAGACGCGCTCGCCGCGGGGACACCGGTGTAAAGCCGATGTAAACGCGCTCGTTATACACACACACGCTTTCCGCCTGCGCCCGCGAGATTCAGAAAAAGAGCGAGGCATATATATATCTCTATATAATACACACGCACACGCGCGAGAGAGAGAGAGCGCGCGATGCAGAATGGAAGAGTGAAAGAATGAAAAGACGAGAGCGAGAGAGAGAGAGAGAGAGAGAGAAAGAGAGCGATACGAGCGAGAGAGCGAGCGAGGGAAGGAAAAAGAAAAAGCGAGCTGCTGGCTGTGGCGCGCGCGCGCGAGAAGGAGAGGGAGAGGTGCACGGGTAGGATCGCGTAGAGGTAACATCGTAGAGAGGCTGGGACCCGATCCCAAAGGTAGGAGCACTTGGTTGGCACGGCCAGTCCATCGCGGGCCCTCCTCTCGTTCGAACGAACGAACCGCGCGACCGTGCGAGCGAGAGAACCGCTCGTATATACACACACGCGCGCAAGCGTGTGCGGTTCACTCGGCGAGTTTGCGCGCCCGGGGACACACGTATATTATAACAGTGACGAATGGAAAGGCCGGCGACAAGTGCCTCCAGGTTTCATTTTTTTTTTAATCTCTCCGTGTGTTTCTGTGTGTTGACAATCGGCAGTACAGTGAGGTGTGCTCCGAATAGCGCGCAGGGATAACGATATAATAGAATAATAAAGATAGGAGTCGGGGTGCTGTACGCGGACGTGTAATAAAGTGCATGTGTGTGGATGAAGGCCGCTGCAGCGAAGGACGATGACGAGTGATAAAGGGGAAGGGCGTGAACAAGTGCTGCAGGCGGCGGATCGAGCGCGCCGACGACAGGTTGACGCTCGAGGGGAGAGAAAATCCTGAAAGCCCGGAGCGCGCGTATCAGACTGGCCGCAGGTGCCGGTGCACGCGGATACGACGCTCTCCTTCTTGCGCGGAAGTGATTTTTCGTCAACTCTACGCGAGTGCGTCATACGCCGAAACGTGTTTTTTTATTCTTCCGTTAGACAGGAACCAAAGCAAGTATTGCTGTTTTGTGTACGAGGGAAAGAACGTACCTGCAGACGTCGCGAGTGGAGAGCTCCAATTAGTGTCGTTGTATTCAGGGGGGCCATCGGTGGATTATTAGTCTCACGCACGTGTGCATACACCATCGGCGCGCGCAACAACCGTCGCGGTAACCGGTTCGCAAGGGAGGATCTCTCCTGCGAGAGAGAAGGATTAGTCCTTCCGGTTCGCTGGTCCTCGCGACAAAGGTGCGTAGTATCGGATTCCACGCGCGGGGCGCGCGCTCGTGAATTTCGCCGCTAGGATGTATAACTCACTTTCGTCGCCGTGTAGGTATAATACTGCAGTGTAATAATACATCACATTATATAAAGAGTGCAAGAATAAGATATATACAAGTGCGCGAGTGCAGGATCCATCCTTATCGTCATCCAGAAGCTCTACCACCATACATGTGCGCGCGTTATACATGGGGGCCAGGATAGGGCGCGGGACGAGAGGAGAGCAGCAACAGCCGAGGTGACGGCCTGCCGGTGATGTAGCAGGAGAGATGCGTCGCGGCGACATCGCGGTGACCGCGATAGCCCTACTCATACTCGGGCAGATACAGGGCCCGCGACAGTCCAGGTGAGAGTAGCAGCAGCAACCGCGTCATTCTTTTTTACCCCGATTGCTGTGCGCACTGTGTAATACTTTTAATGATTATTGGCCAGTACAAAGGACCGCGCTTTACGGCCGTATAATGCCGAGGTATTAACATTCCACGCGCTCTGCTGATGCATTTTTGCCCAGGCATCGAATGATCTTTTATTGCTTGACACACTTTTCAGCGCTCTGGATGGGTATATAAACGCGAGCGGCCTTCGGCGACGATGTTGTTTTTCGTGTAATATACAAGCCTTTTTCGCTATTCGAGTTATTATAGCTGAAAAGGTCGTAATAATCTGGTCCGCGGCGGAAAAAAATATGCATATATCTCGAAATCTCCGGCGTATCTGTATCTGGATGGCGTAAACGATTAGAAAGTTACCAATAAAATTTGAGTTATTCCCCCGGTAACGAAATATTTAACGACGAATTTTTCAGTGCTCGTTCGAGTGTCCATAAATGCCCAGAAATTTTCCCATGGCCGGGGAAAAAGCCAACTTTATGCCGATTTTATAAACTCGGGCGCGTGGAAGATGTGGAAAAAATCGGCTGTAAACTACGATATATCCATATAAATCCTAAGTCCGAATGAAATTCACTGGCGTAACAGCAACTGCAAAGACTCTTCCCATGTATACCGAACGATCATCGCGACACACACACAACACAAGACTCGGGCACGCAAAAAGCGCAGCGCTATAGTATCTCACAGTTCCCACGCACTCAAACGTGAGCGAGAACGCAACACCTTCGGAGGCGCCTCTCGCGCAGATAAAAGCCGAGGTGCATACTTCCGTTTTACGATGAACGCGCGAGCGCTCGTAAACGTTATTATTCGGTTAATTGCCGGATCGCCGGGCCGAATGCGGTGAGCGTTAATTTTCTCACGGATGAGTTGCGCAAGGGGCGGCGGCAGCATCCTTGCGGAAGCCGTCGATGCTGCCGCCGACGATTCCGAGGGAGAGTAGGATGTATATGAATGTGTATGTGTGTGTGTGTGTGTGGAGATGGGGACCACCTTGGACTCGATATTCGATTTCGAGCTGTGTGTATATATGTGTAACGCAAGGAAATTCGACCTGTCGTTATATGGTTGAGTTTGCCTGTATGTGTGTGGCAAAGGCGATCTCGGGCTTTCGAAATTCGCCGATACCATGCGTACCTTATCGATTTTCAGGTATGAGCGCGCGCTCGTCGTGTGTTCTCCAATCGCATGAAATTCGTTGCGTCGCTTTGGAATGTGTTCGATCGCAGGTACGCGGGGGTTTTGTGTAATAAATACTATATTTAACGCTTGGTGTATGTATATCAATGTAAACACAAACGTATCTTGATAAACGAGGGAAAAAATTTCCTTAGGAACGAACGAATTCGCCGTGTGGTACAATTCACATGTTCCTTTAATTATCCATTCGATATTATTATTCGACTCTATATAATTATCAGAGGTATACGTACACATACACGCGCGGACGCTACAAAACGATTCCTTATCGATCAGCGCAGATCGAAGCGAAACAATGAATCGGCCGCAGCCTCCTCGTAAAAAATCCCAGCCAATATTCATACGCCTTCTCTCTCTCTCTCTCTCTCTCTCTCTCTCTCTCTCTCTCTCTCTCTCTCTCTCTCTCTCTCTCTCTCTCTTACTCTTTCTCTTTCATGTTCTTCACATGCATACATACGCGCACACCACCCAACTCATCAGCTCTCTTTTCCCTGGCGAAAAAGGGAAAAACACGTCTGCGTCTGGTCGCTCGCGATTCCGCTCTTGCGCAACGAATTACTTTAATAAGCGCACTCTCTCTCCCTCCCTCTCTCTCTCTCGCTCCGCGGGAAATTAATCGAACAGCGTCTCGCGCTTGTTCGCTCGCTCCCCCGACCGTTGCGGCTTTTCGGGCTCTCGAGCACGCGCTCTCTGTCTCTCTCTCTTTCGCGAGACAATTGAAAGTGAAGGAGAGTATAGTGTGTACGTGTGTATGTAACATCGGCGCGTGCCAAACTCTCGTCACGCCTTGTCACTGTCGATCCGCGCGAACAATCGCCTCGACCCCCGGTGACGACACGACGTCTGCGCGCGCGTGTGCGTAAGGATATATAAGTAAAGAAAGCAAAACACCCTCGCACCGCACAAATCACGCGCGAGTACAGGACGACGGCTGACGTCAAGAGGATACGCGCGCGCGTCTGCTAATACGCGCTACAAGGGCTTGAGTTGTTGCCGTCTGCGTGTGCCCTTGTTCGTTAATACGCGCGCGAGCTTTTGACGAATCATACGCGCGTGTAATATACCTATATTGTGATGGGTTTTACTTCGGTGATTTTCTAATTAAACGCCGCGTAATTTATAGGACTGCGGGAAGCTTCATTTGATTAGCGAAAAGCAGTTATATATACTGCATTTTAACGCTCGCGCTAGTCTCAGAAGTCAGTTTAGAGCTATGGCAAACATAATTAACGCGCTCCACCGCTGCTGCTGTGCGCGTTTAATTTGCGCTCCACTGCAAATATATTGCAACTGTTACGTGCGCGTTCGGCGGTGTCGGCTATTTTGCATGTTAAACCGACGTTTTCTTTTCTTGTTTATTTTATTTCGCTCGCACACGCAGGTGGAGAGAAAATAGACCAAACGACAGAATGGAAATTTTCCTGCTGCGCGAGTCGCTCTCTCGGAGGGGGGGAAAACAAATTTTGCAGAAGTCATATTTATGATATAGGCGTACGCGCGCGCGTTTCATTTACAAATCATTAATTTCCTCCCATTTAATTCGATATTAATCAATGTCAAATGCCATTACTCACTAAACTCGCCGCGCAACGGCCTATTAACCGAATTGATTACGCTCTGTTGACACTATATATACATATACATACACATACACACATACCACCGCGCGAGGAGGAAATCAATCGGATTTTTATGTATACGCCGCAGGCTAAACGAGTTTTCGCGACTGCGAGAACATTCGCGCTCTCGTATAAATCGCGCGGCTCTCGAAAAATACATCGCTCGCATCGCATCGTCGCGAAGTATAATCAACTCGGACGCTCCTCGTTAGCTCCCGCGCGCGTGCGAAAAAGAGCGAGATGCTGCTGCCGCTACGTCGTCGTCGTTCATCCCCCGGTATATCCTTCTGATTTATCGATCGATCGAAATCGATATCGAGTCTAGGCGCCGCGGCAGTAACTCGTTCCTCGCGCGGCGAAATAAAAAAAAAAGAACGAACCTGAATAAATTTTCGCGGGTCCGGTGTATGGTGCGCGTGTGCGTGTGTGTACGTATAGTGCGCAAATCATCGCAACTCGTTTCGCGCACGCGCTTATATATTCGATATATCGGGCGTGCGCGCGCGCCGCCACGTCGACGCGTCTATTAAAGCCCGGGGGCGCGAGAGTAGTTTACACCTGCGTGGAAGGGCTCGTAAATTCCGGCGCTAATTAAATCGGGCCGTTTTCTTTTTTTCCCCTTTTCATTTATACATCATACATCGGCGCGAGGCTCGTTTATTTTTGGAAGTACGATTGCACGCGCGCTCGAGCTCCTATATGGTTTATGTCTTTGGTAATGGAGAAATTAATGAGAAAAATTCGGGCTATTAAGTGGGTATTAATTTCGCGCAGTGGAATTTCGTTTTCCCGCTTTTTGCACCGCGGTTATATTGATTTATTGGCTTTTATACCCGCGGCGATGTTTTAAAAAGAAACGCAAGTGACGCGCGCGCCGCATTAAATATCCTATAAAATGTACCGCTCTGGAAAATAGAAGTGTATTAAAATTTGTAAGAGCGACTTTTCGATTTAGCGAAACTGACTGCTTTACTTAAATGGCATCTGCCGCTTGTATATTTAGATATATATATTTAAATTCCGAGCTATTATTTTAATGAAAAAGCACGCATGCCTTCGGCAAAAACAAACCTCGCGACTCCCCACCTTATTACTTTAATATTAAATCGCAATCAATTCCGTCCCAATGATCATTTCTCTCTCCTTCTCTCGTCCCTGCACTCAAACTCTCCCATGCCTATATACTCCACATATACAACCCAAAAGGACCACTATACACACACACACATGTACACAGGCGCGTACACTCGTATCGGTACAAATAACACACGGCGCACGCGGGGTCTAGGCGAGCCGGTGGCGCGTGCGCACCGCACGACCGGAGTATTAAATAAAGCATCGGTGCTAAATAAACCCACCTCTCTCGCTCTCTTTCGAGGGGGGGGGGGGGAGAAAACGATCGACGCGAGCTATACAGGCCTCCCGCAGCGCGGACCCTTCGAGTATGCATCTATACGTACGTGCGCTCGAGCTCTATAGCGTCTTCATTTGCGCGTGCGCGCGTGCGCCGCCGGTAGCCTCGCACATTTATTAAAGGCCCGTTAAAAGTCGCGAGTCCCTATTTTTACGCTCGCACGCATACGCGCTCGCGCGCAGATAATTGTGGATCGGCCGAGTAATGACGGCGATTACAATGATAATTTAAGAAATTCCCGCGTATAGTTTATGGCACGAGTGTATATATGTATACGTACGGGCACGATCGGTTTCATTAATATAGCTTGTTTCGTTCGAGAGAGGTGACTTTTTGTGCTGTGGTTATAGGGAGGTGGGGGAGAACGAGGATGCGGTGTGCAAAGTAATATACGGGAGTGCAAGGCTGTGGGTATTATATGTGTGTAGGCTGGCGATACGCTTTTAATACGATGATGTACGCCGTGCGCGCAGGTTTTCCGAAAATTATTTATGATTATTGAACGGCGCGAGTGAGCGAGCGAGCGCGCGGTAGGCAATTATTAAATGTTTTCGCGAATCGTGCATCATCGATTTTATATATCGCGATGGTATTAAAACTATGTTCCGTGTACGTATTAATAATTGGGATTTTTTGCGAATGTGAATATTCGTATCCGTGTTCTTCCAATGCGCGGTGCATCGATTTATGCAATTTTCATTTTTACGCACTGTTGGATATCATTTGCATTTATCATTGATGTCTTATTGGATTTCTAATTCAATTATGTTTTTTAGATAACGCTCGTCGAGATAAATTGAATTAGACGCGGATGAGTTTTCGAGTAAAAATAAAGCTTCGACTCGCTTCCTAGTACGAAATAAGCTACTGCGATAAAACTGTTTTCAAAGTTACTTACATAATGTTTTCTTTTTCATTCTGCGCGCGACAATAAATCAACACATAATGAAGCAATAAAGACAAGCACAAATACACACGTAATTTCGGAAACGCGGACTCGCGGGAGAAAACTCGGAGCGTTAAACAATGGTCCGCACGTCTGTGGTTTACGCCGACGATATGTCTTCATGGAAAAGCTCGCGAGTATAGAGGACGAGGCAAACAAATCTTTTTCTATTTTCTCGCAAATTACTCGCGACGTAGCTGAGAACCGAAAACCTATGCTGCAAGTATACTTTTTCACGTGTATAGTTCTGAGATAGTTTACAGAAACGTCATGCACGTGTGTATACAAGTTTCTTTAAAGATCCCAAGTAGCATTTTACCGTGAATGAACGCGTAGTCTCTTTCAGTATAATCTTCGAAAGAGTTGAAAATATTTTCCTCAATTAAAAAACAAGAGAATTCCCAGCACAGATTCGTAACAGAACTATAGTGCTTAACCTGATTGTATAGATATATGGAGTGCTGCTGGAGGACGACACCTCTGCTCTCGGAATGCCTATATAGTAGTCTAATGTATACATATCTCACGTGTGTACCAACTTGCGAGGGTATAATATACGTGATGGAACGACGTGTTTACAGGTTGATATACTTTTTAGAATCCAAATATTATCACACATACCAAGCTAAAATCCTGCGATTCTTATATATACCAGCCACTTTTCCCATCGAATATCAGTCAAGCTTGGAGCCCCTGTGAAAAAAGATCGATGGATGAATGAGAAGAAGAAAGAGACCATCTCTCCTCGATAGCGAATCCCTATGGGACACACTACTACTATACTCGTGCACGCGGGACCGGCGGAGATACGCATCGACAAGCGTCGGGAGCAAATACAGGTAAAAATCGCGGACCCACGCGTGTGTGTGGGAACCCGCGCTCGTCGTGTTACGCCGCGTCGTTACATATGTAGCAATACCCCCACCTCCTCCCTGCCGCGGCAGCGGCAAAAAACGCGCGCGCGAGGACCGAACGAAGAAGATTCGGCGAAAATCCAATTAAAATAACCGGGCTTTCTCTCTCTCTCTCTCTCTCTTGGGGAGACAAAGGGGCAGTATAGCGGGGGAGGAGTTCGAGAGAGAAGAAAAAAAAGAAGAAAACGCGAGCGGCGGCGGCGGCGGCGGCGGCAACAAAGCGCCATTAAAATAGCCCCCTTTCAGCGCTGCTTTCTCTCCCTCGCTCGCGCGAGGAGGAGATTCCACGGCCGCGGTAGCGCGCGGAATATATTCGCGTCAAACTGGTTGGCTGGCGTGCGCACGCGCGCGCGTGTGACGAGTGGCGAAAAATGCCATGCCGGGATGTGCGCGCCTTTTTACTCGCCAGCAGCAGCGTCAGGCTTTACGACGAGAGACGCTTTTTTTCTCACTGCAGTCCGCGCGCTCCTGCTTTTTGCGCGAGAGCGAGAGACAAAAGATTACATTCGGAAAGGACGGAACGCACTGGGTTCGTTATACGAGATGAGAGGATGGACGCTACGCTGAGGATTTTCGCTGGGGTTTATTGCCGTGGGAGGAGCCGTGCACACACGCGCGCGCCCGAGAGCGTGAAGAAGGAGGAGAACAAGAAGAAGTTGGTGTGTTGTGTGTGTGTGTGTGTGTGTGTCAGGTACGGTGGTTTTTGAGAAAGCTGCTCCGAAAATGGATAATGAAAGTTTCGAAGTAGGAGAATCGATCGGAGAGCTGGCAATTGGTGGTCTTGATTTGTATGGGGTTTGTGGAAGGTCATTGGAAGAGAGATGTCGTGTTACAAGGTATATTTTAATGACAATGGTTATACACGTCCGAATGTTGTTTTTTCATTTAACCTCAGTCGCGCATTGTTCATTCAAAATCTGTTTGTAATGGCAACAGCCATCGTAAAAAGTCTACTTAAACACACAGACACACACACACTCAGCTACTACACAGCCGATTATTTGCATACTTACAAAATTAATTCAAAATAAGATTTTATATGTAAATCGTCATTGATATTAGCGATCTTTTTTAAAAACTACGAGGGGCTCTTTAATATTCATGACTACGCGAGCGCGCTCGCGCGTCTGCGTAGTTTGCGCGCACTTTGTTAACGACATTTGTATTTTTAGCTTTTAATATATTCTTTTGAATATATCGGAAGATCATATAACTGCTTTATCAAAAAATTGCTAATCGCGGATAAAATATTATTATTCCCATCGTATACATAATTCCCGCAAGACATTTCATATCACAGACGCATAATCGTAAATTTCACGTCGTCATAAAAACCTCGTCGACCCGAATAGAAGACAAAAAAACTAAAAGAAAAAGATAACATAAAACCATACCCCGTTTAAAAAAAAAAAAGAACTGTCCTCTTCCACGTCTATACCTAGTACACCTTGATTAACCCCTCAACGGGAATCACATACCCGCACGCGCGCGCGCGCAGAGGCGATAGAAAAGACACCGCACCGCGCGCTTCCTACTGCGCGCGTGAAGGCTCGTAAAAAGGCTGCGCTCGCTCGCGCCGCTGGTAATTTGAGAGCTATAGCGGCCACTGCGGCGCGCGTGCGGGATATATGGATGGACTCTCGGGTTTCCATTCCGTAATTTCCATGCCACCGGCTTTCCGAATTTATGCCGTCTATTAAAGACGCGTGTATATCGGCGCTCTGACGAATCTATCGCCGGCAGCGGCATTATAGTGGAAGGAAAGTGTCTCCGATTGGCCGGGGCTGCTGTAAATCAGCGGGTTTATTGTTACGGGGAAGAAGCGGAGGGGGATATGTGTTGATTTTCAGGGAACCTGGTGAGAATCTTTTATGGGTTTTGGTGGGTTTATTTAGGAGGCAAAAAGGTGAAACTTCGTTGTTAATGATCGAAGGCGAATTCGATAAACGCGACAAATTCTTCTTATGGTTAATTACGGTGGTTTTTCTTTTATTTCGTATACGACGAGGTGTGTAACTCGGTTGACCTGTTTCACTACTTTACAGCTTAATTGCCAGCCAGTTTGCCCAATTAATTCGTTCGCTGAATGCGCGCATTCTTCGAAAATGCGGCTGCCACGTCGGGTTTCCACAGCCACGGGTCAAGGCTTTTCTCTGCTTTTCTCATGATAATAAGATTCAGATGAGTGCGTACGCGGGCAGTAAAATATAATTTATCGCTTTGATATCTAAAGGTTAACGTGTCGTACATCTAACGTTACGCGTGTATTAGATATTAAATAACGCGCGCGAGAAGTTAGAATTCTGATGGCCATTATATCCTTTTGAGATAGGACGAGGCGCGAAATCATGCATCGCAGCTGCGGTAATGACTTTATATATTGTCGCCTCGGTAGAGTTAATTCTAATTTATGCAGCGCGACAATCTCGATGAGCAGCGCATTTACACCAATTATTATCGTGGCCGTCGTCGTTGAAAATAAAACGCGTAATCACCATAATTTTCCATTTTAATACAATTATCGGCTCGATACTGTCAGGTGGCAATGTGAGGTATCTCACGCGCGGAACGTTAGCAGCTCTAAATTTAATTAGCTTTAATTTGTCGCCGCAAAAGTGACAAGCGATCGCTATCGCGAGATTTCGCAACGCTGTCTTACACAGCGCTTATGTTATGCGGGTTTATTATCTCGACTAGGTTTATTTATTTATTTGCTTACGGTTAAGTATGTGTTTCTCGTTTTGCTCGTGCCCCTAGATAATTAATTTTGAGAATGTATATTATGTACGCGATAGAGGTGCAAAACACACACTGAAATTCTCAACGCCGATATTAGTCATAAATTCTGATAAAAAGGGTTCAACATTTTCGACAGCTCCAATTGATTCCACTTAAGAGAACATCATATTTTACAGAAAGCCCAAAGCCACTATACCTTCGAGCCAGCCAAAACGCTCACGGCGAAAAATCAAAGGCTAATTTAATAACGGATAGGAGAAATAAAACGGAACCTGCCAATGACGACTTATAATCCTGCGGGGCGCATATAAATCAAGACCGCCTCCGCCACTCACACCTGGTATCAAAGACCGAGCGAAAGAGCGAGCGGACGAGAGAAGAATGAAAGAAAGAAAAGAAAGGGGGCCGGTAGCTTCCTCATTGACCGCAGCAGCCCTCTTCAGGGATTCCTCTCTCTCTCTCTCTCTCTCACTCTCTCATATAGGGCCAAAGTGTATAATTAGCCGGTCGTCCTGTACGGCACCTGTGACAGCCGACGTCTCGACGCGCCGCGGCCAATAACTCTCGAGGCGCCAGTGGCCCCGGGGAGAGTTTTCGCCACCTACACGCTCTCCGGCCATATATACCTGCGCCAGCGCAAGCGCACCCCTCCGTGGGATCAGATGCCGAAGATACGGGGCAGACCCTCGGAGATAAACTGCCGCTTAAAAGCAGTGCTTGTCACCGTGAAAACGATAACTCGTGTGTGTATGTGTGTGCGTGTGTGCTCGAGAGGCGTCCGGAAAATTGTGGCGCGACATGAACCGCTCGTTCATTCATGCGCCTCGTGTTGTGTGTTTTTGGAGGTGGCTTGGCTTTGTGAAAGGGAAACAACGTTGGAGAGGATATAGTGTTTGTTGGCGGGCGCGACTGCAGTGATTTTTGTTCTACCAGGATTTTCACGGGACCGGGACGAAATATTTCTCCACAGTGGTGTAGGGAGATAAGATATGTTTGTGACGGTTGCTTGTCCTCTCTGTGTCGTTTGATAAGGGTGTACCACACCTGACAAATCGCGCGATATATTTTCAAATGGAAAGGAACGGGCTGTCGTTCAGACTGTGACATTAGTTATTTCTGCAAAGAGTTTATGGAAGTATGCATGCACCCACACAGAGAGATATCAAAACGATGAATAATATAGCGCAAAACCGCAACAATGGCGTAGTAGATTACTCGGCGAGATAAATGTAAACGGCCCCCTTACAATGTGAGCTCGATGAAGCAACAAAGAGAGCCTCGACTCGTTGGAATATATATCTACAAGTTCCCACATTAAACTACATTCTCAGTTCATAATGCACATCCCCGCGCGCTATCCTCTCCCTCCCCCGAGAAAGCAAGAGAGCGCATTCATACATAAGCTCTCTAAGAGTATAGCGCTCGCGTATCTCGCCCCGATCGCGCACGTCCGAAACGTCAGGCGCGTGACTTTGCGCTTATAACACCACCCTACTACTCCCGTTTCTCTGTGACTTTCTGTTTCAAAGTCTATATACGTAGGGCATTATACTTTTCTGTGTTGAGTGGTCTTGGTTTGGGGAGATTAATGACGAAATTGAAAATAAATGTCATCACACGCGTTATTGTTAGTTAATTTTAATTGGCTGGCTGTATGCGAGTCGCTGTTAATCGAGTTATCAATGGATGTATGCAGATAATATGTGCATCGTCCACCTCAGATTTATGTACTTTTTAATTTACTCGTTACGTCGAGGTGATAGTGTGTGGCGGGCAACAAGACAACGACGGGGGTTAAAAACGAGGGGTATGTTGCGTAATAAAAGAACCACGAGAGGGAGAGAGCATGCGAACGGGGTGAAAAAAAGACAGAAAGACTGACACGAGGAAAGAGAAACGCCACCGCAAAATTCAGAGAGAGTTTAACGAGCTGATCTCTATCGAGGCTGGGGGCGCGCGTGTATGAGTCATTTCTTCTCGCTGCGGTCAGTCCTCCACGCGCGCGTGTGTGCACACGGTAATAACGAAAATCTCTGCGGAATCACAGAGAGAGAGAGAGAGAGAGAGAGAGAGCTTACTCACGGGAGAATATAGATAATCTCGCGCGCGGAAGCTGTACGTCAGGTAGGGATATCTACAGACAGATGACCGCAATTTCGCGCGTGAATTTCGAATTCGCGGTATAGAGTGCGGGATTCGGTGATTCCGGTCGAAAGAATGCCGACGCGATGATTCGTCCCAGAGGCTTTTGAAATCATCTTTTATATAAACTATACACAAAGACGGCAAGGTCGTACCATTAATTAAGGCCCCGACAGCCTGCTGAAAAGCGCAACCAGCCATCCCACTTTTTTTTTTTAAATTCGCAGCCACATATACCCGATCGGGAAAGAGACGCGAGCAAAAGAACCGCCACCCGCGAGAGGGAGAGTTTCCCGCGTATACAACAAAGCGCAATGGCAACGACGACTGCACTGATTCCCTATATACTCTCCCTCTCCGCGTGCGACACGATTTACGGGCGTATTCGCATTTATTTATACGGACAGGGCGAGAGAGAGAAGCAGCAGGTTGCTCTCTCGCATGTATATACACCTCCTCCGGACCACCACCACTGCTCCGCACTACGGATTTATGCGAGCGTCTCTCTCCCTCTCCCTCCCTCTCAAGTGAGTAACGTAATACACACGACTTCTCCCTCCCGCGTGTGTATGTGTGTGTGTGTACAAGCGCGCGTCCTTTTCAAATGGTATTTGGTGCGAGCGAGCGCGCGTCCGAGGATTTATGGCGCGAGTCTTTTTGTTTTCGACCTCGGCCGGACGGTGTGCGCGGATTTGTTCGGGAAAGTACAGGCGCGCGTTCCCACACGCGCGCGTGCGCCGCCTTTTGGTGGATCGGTGTTTTACACCCTTTTAGCTGTGCTGTACAAGGATGCATGCGTCGTCGCTCTTTTTTTTAATGCGGAGTTTCCGATGTGTGTTCGAGGCGTTAAAAACCAAGTTTCCATTATGTAAGCTCTCGAAGAAGTGATAAAAGTTATTTAGGCGTTAAACTTTTATTGTTACCGCGATAAACCCCGCGGCGGGGGCTTTTAATTTGGTATTTCCGTGCTGATGCCCCAATAAAAGACGCGACCGCGTGACTCATTACACACGCACTGATGATTCTCGCGTTTATTACACGCTCGTCTCGTCCTTCGAAGGCAGGCGCGAGAGAGATTGAGTAATTTTTTACAAGAAGAAGAAGAAGCCTTTATAAATCCCATAAATACGGTTAACCGATCGTAAATCTCTCGCGCGCGCGTGATCGTTAAACAAAAAAGGCGACTTCTCGCAATCACCGTGTATACATATGAAAAGCGGTCGAAAAGAAAGCATTATACGTGTGACCCAGAACCGAATTTTTTTTGCTTCGCGTATAATAGAGACACACACATGCAAATTGAAAAGATCGAAGAGGATGTTGCGAAGCAGAGGCGCCGCGCGCATCTCTTTCTCTTGGCTACCGTTTGGATGCCCCGCAGCAGCAGTAGCATCAGCACCTGCATAATATATACACAGCAGCAGCCGCCACCGCTTAAGCCTCCCACGTGCGCGCGCGGATCGCTTTGATACTTACACGGTATATACACTACGGTAGCAGCAGGTCGTGTTGAAATAAGCTTTTTCCCCGTGTTTTATGCGAGGGTATTAGCGAAACGACGTACAGCGTATACAGTAGTGTATATTACGTACATTTATAATAAATTATGTGCTAAACAGATCTTCCTGTGGGTATAAAGCGTTACAAGTCTCTAGCAATCGATCCACATTAAGATTTCTCGCGTTCATTGCGAAACTCACGTTCGCCTGACAGGCGAAAAGTAAATCCGACTCGTTATGCACGTGCTTATACCCGCTCGAGGCGTGATTTACCAACTATAAAGAATTATTTATCTCTCACTCCTAAGCGTTATATGCGCTCTTCGTGACTTACTTACACCCGAGAATATCTCCTGCACGTATAAATTACATACACGTTCAGCATCAAAGAGAAAAGCAAAAAGCAGCATATTCCCTCCCCTCTCTAAGCAAATAACACCCGGTACCACATGCACTCGCACACGCCCGGGCCCAATCTTAATAAATATCGAGCTACGCACGCAGGGGCTTTCCTCGCGCTTGTGCGCGCGTGCGCGCAATATTCAATCTGTCGTTGCGTGAACGAACGAGCGAGCGAGCCGGGGATATGATGCACGGCTTGTATATCACGCGGTGAGACGAGATCTCCCGCGAGCCGCGTGAGAAACCCGAGGAGTATTATTCTCCCGCAGTCGCCGCGCACCAGCGTTTCCCTCCTCCGGCTTCTGCGCGTGCGCGAATGCCTGCGTGTGTATGTGTGCGTTATTATACGGCTGAGCGAGGATATGAGTGCGAAAAAGAAAGAGGAGGATGAGTATTTTTCGAGGTTCGCGTGGTATATACCTGGTTATTAAGAGTTTGAGAATTGAAGTTTATAAAGTGGAGAGCGAGATAGATATATAAATGTATAAAAAAATTACGGCTCCGCCTTAATTAACTTATTTAGTCCGCGATGGCAAAGCACCGCATGTACGTATAATATTGACCGATACGCAACCGATGCAACCTTTTCGCACGTGTAAGCCGATAAAGTCAACCCCGAGATTCGCCGAAAAATCCTTATAAACCGCATCTCCTTCCCAGCCTCGGGAATAAATCAACTTATCGCTCAAGCCGCGGCGATCACCCTCTTGTATACACTCTTGCTCCGTGTACTTATATACACATGCGAGAGATCATCGATCTCTCTCTTATATTATACACGCGCACGCACATAATGCGGCCCTATCGAAATCTCGAGGTCCCGAGAGAGAAAGAGAGAGGATTTATCGCTGTTCCCGTGCGCGGGAACCGACGGGCCCTCGCGTCGGCCGTCGATATTCGCGCGAGACTCGCTGTCCGAAGATTGTCGTTATTGATTGTTCCCCGCACTGTTGCGACGGTGTATGGGTCGAGAGGGGGAGATTGGGAGCTGGGATCTATCGGCTGCTAGATACAAATTGGAGGTAGCTCCGAAGGTGATTTAAGTTTGTTTGTTATCTGTTTTAGATGCGGGAGTCGCCCGGGGCATTAAATCAATATTTTACTTTCTTAATAGACTCATTTTCAAATCAAACCTACGTTTTTCTTTTCACATTGAAAGCTCCAAGTCATTTTTAATTAAAGAAATTATATTTTTATCTATGCAAATGCACAATGATCCATAAACGATAAGGAAATAAAAGACGTCAGACCCTTCGCCGATAAAAGTCCGTAATAACACTGAAAGCAAAGGTCAAAGCCTCTATCTTTCATCCACGCGCGCTCGCGCGTCAAGATGCAGAGTATCCCCGCCCCCCCAATCGATCGTTAACCGCCGATTTTTCGCGACCCTACATACACACTCAAACGCACTCGATGCTCATCGCTAAACGCAGGCGCCTCTATATCCCTCCCCCCTGACATTATGATAATCCATCCTCCTCCCATCCCGTATGATAATTTCGGCCCGAGACAAAGCCGCATTGTAAATTGAATCGCGAGCTTGCTCGCACCGTGGCGCATGCGCCCTGGCGAAAAACACGCCCACCGCACAGCATCGACGACCCACGTGTCTCCCCCCCCTCCCCTGTCTCTCGTGAAAAACCACCCGTAATTCCATGCTATCGGCCGGGCATTATGCTCTTCGCCGATCGATCGATCGATCGCTCGAGCGTAAGTCAACGCCGTGCCGTCGTCCTTCTTTTTTTTTTTCTTTTATACACGCGAGGACTCTGCGTGTCCCTGTGTACGCCGATGTTTTTAAGATAAGCTGCGCTGCAGCGGAGGCATTGTGTACGCGCGGGCTGTTATCGAGGATATTATTGGAACGAGAGTGAAAACGAGGGAGAGCAGGCGATATTGGCGCGCGCGCGCGCGTGTGTCTCATGGGTGGTCCAAAATCAAAATTCGAAAGTGCGCGCTGTGCACGCGTGTACGGGGCTTCATGAATTTCAAATCGCGACGAACGAGGAAATTTATTGGCGATGTGTCTGTGTGTATCGGTAGAAAAACAACAGCGGGTCAACGGGGATTTAACATGACTGGTAATGAAATAATTGTGCAATGAATTTGTCAATTCGCATACAGGTATGGATAAAAAGTATCAATCCGATTAGCGCGGGTCTAGGAGAGGAGGAAATAACTGCAACAAAATCCTTGCAATCGTTATATGTATATGCACGCATCGATAGACCGCTCCTCGCTTGTTTACGATATGCCCGTACGGCTAATCCTCGGAATTGTACAATATCTCGCCGAGACACGCTCGAAGGTGCAGAGACGCACATTTTTCACGATTAACCGAGCGCTGATTCTAAGTTACGGACGATACTGGCGGCCGTCAAATTAGGAAAAAATATGCCCCGGTAAGTGCCTGCGTGAGTCTTTGAATTTCGAGAGAAGGAGAACATATACCTATAAATTTATGTGCCATTAATGAGGACACGAGAACAATGGCTATACGGCCGCTCGTGGAGTATGTGGGTGACAGCAGAGACGAGAGAGAACGTAAGATCGTAAAAAATTTATTTGGGAAATCGTTAAGCGCGCGCCCGATAATTTACGTCGCGCAGATAGAGAGAGGGGGGGGGGGGGGGAGAGAGGAAACAAACGAATTCTCTCAGGAATGTTTGCGAGATTTTTTGCTCTTTCCGGTCGTGCATATAAGTTGCTCTACGAGGAAGCGAAATAGCGCCCGTGTATAAAGTTGGTATATCCGGCGGGATCGCGCGGGAATGCGAATGCCTCGAGATTACCGCGAGCACCCTTCCAATTTGTTTAAGAGAGCAATAAAAATAAAGACGTTATCATAAGCCGCACGAATATATGTTCGTGGAACGTTATATGTTAAATATTAAAATAAGTATCGCGCGTCATCACGCCAATGGGTATAATGAAATTATTGTAATTCGCGAAATGAGCCCCTGTCGCTTTAGGTATACAAGTGATTATCCAATTACAGCGCGAACAACCGTATGAAAGGATATTCGTCCGAATACCTTACCATCCTTTAAACATTTTCCTCAATCATCCTGTCACGTGTTTTTTTTTTTTTCGTAGAACCTCCCCGGCCTCAGATTCAAAAATCACTTTTGCAGCTCACTCTCGCGAAATTCCTCAAATCCGATTATATACACCGAAGCTTCCCCCTCCCACCACCAATTTCCATACCACACGGCTCGCCACTTTACATATATCGCGGCTCGTAAAGATACCTATACCCGCGCGCTCGCACGAAATTAGGGAAAAAGAGGATACGACGCGCGTACACCATATAAACATATACGCGTGTATCGTCGTCGTTATTACAGCGTTTATTCCACGAAGCGGCCGAAAAACCGCGAGGGGAGTATGATTAATGGCGTGCGCACGCCGGCGGCAGCGGGCCGGATTAGCATAATTTCCGTGTTAACATTTCACTCGAAAGAGAGAGAGAGAGAGAGAGAGAGAACGCGCGCTCGCGATTTCAAATTGTCCGAGCGCTAGGCTACTCTCGGTTTATTTTTAGCACCGTGTGTGGACGAGATTGCTTCGGGGATTGGCGCGTAGGTCTTCGCGCTCTCGCGTGGGAATTTTACAAATGGTGCGCTACCAAGTGTATGTGCGCACGCGTGTGTGGTTGACGGTAATCACTAATTCATGCAAGCTGTCGAGTTATTTCTGGCGTACACGTATATTTTTTGTTATATGAATACATTTTGTGATTTGCTCTTCGGATAATTTCCAGTTAGTAGAATGGATTCGGTAGCATATAATATCACACGACGCTGACAGTCGTCAAGAGCGTCAACAGCAGGTTTCGACTCGAGGAAGAGAGAGCTCTCACACTGCGAAAATTCAATAGACGCGAGAAGACTTATTTGCCACTTGAGCCTTCCCGCGAAGCCACTATACGCACACACCTATATATAATACACCACTTCTGTCTTTAGCGCCTCGCTCGCACGCGCAGGCGCAGAGATGGCGGGATGATAAGGTGCGAGAGAGGAGAGCGAAGGCTGTTGAGGCTCATATCTCTTTTGGCGCGCGCGTGAGAGAGGCACTTGTCACTTGAGCCTTCTCGTTTAATTCGGTGACGCGCGTGCATTCCCGCGTAATTGGCTGACGATCGGAATCGATCGCCGCGCGGCTCCTCGTTTTTCAATTTTTGCAGCAAGGTTTTGTTGCTTCTTCTGGAAAAGGGAGCCGGCGGTGTCATTATCGTCGACGATCGGGTATTATATAGCTATACGAGTATAAAACGGGACTTTATATATTTCAATAATAGAAGTCCATAAATATCTCATCACCGCATACTTAGCTCGAAAAAGAATTGAGAAATTAAAAAAGAAAAAAAAAAGACTGGCCGAGAACTAACGGAATTTCCAGCGTGCATCAGCTTTCAGAGAAACAATAGGCCGCAGCGCGCAGCGAAGGAATCTAATCCACATCCGCCGATCTCGCGCCTCTTCCCATACACACGCGCGTGTCGATCCTCATCCTCTTCTCGCACAGCGGACGATCGTAAAAAGCCGAAGGAGACGGGGATCGAGAAAGGGCCTGTCGTCGGCACGCGCGATAAGTCGACACGAGTAGCGGGGGACACGCAATCTCTCACCTGCGCGCAAGCGCGCCTGACCGATTCGTGAGAACCGGCATCGATCTTATCGTCATCGCGCGCCCGATGGATCCCTTTAATTAACCGAGCGCGCGCGAGTGTCTCGAGGCTTTTTCCGAAATCAGTTTCCAGGGAAAGCTTTGTCGTGATACACGCGCGCGTGAGTTCCCGTATAAAATAAGTCTGGACAAAGTCTTACCTAAGATAAATTTTGCTCTGAGAAGTCTTGGAAAAACTTCCCAGACTTTATCCGAGACTTTTTCCTAGACTTTTTATTCGGTTTGAAAAATCTGGCAAACGCGCTAAACTTTATGCCAGATTTAATGTCAGTCCGTCTGCCAGAATTTTTTCCAGACTTTTTGCCTCGTTTTCTGCTGTTGCCAAACCACCGTCGAAGTCCTGGAGCATCAGATCAGCATCACCGTCGTCCACATCATAACCTTGCGCCCTGAATGGCAGCGCAGAGAATGCGTCATTTTCAAGACGTGGAGCTTAGCAGACGTGGGATCTGTGCCCGCGCTCTACTGTATAACCAATAACCCCCACGTTGCCGTTATCGCCGTCGTTGTCGTCATCGCATTCACTGACACCGTCGTTCCCGCCGAGCTACAAATTTTTTTTCACGCTGTTTTTGGATTTGCGGAGATTTAAGGCAACTCTCCAACCTGAAAATATACATAGGCTACAAAGTATCGTTTTCATGGTATATAAGAAAATATTTTACAAAGATGTCAACTTATCTGATAAAAGACTTAATCGCTGTTCATCGCGATTTGATGCTGAACTCAATTCCTTGTGTTATTCATCCTTCTGCAGGATATTATGCTGACGTGGGGAAATTATTAAGTCAAATTCATATAGCGCGTTGAAAATATTTCGATGTTCGTCGAAAACGCCGTGAAACTAGTTCAACATTCTTTGTATTGAACACGTTGTTATGATTACATATATTTAGATAGTCGACAAAACACGTCATACTACAGTTTCATGTTGTTTATAGACTGTAAAAAATGTTTTAACTTTGGTTGGGATGCAAAACACATGGAATTGAGTTTCACGTCAAACCGCGATGAATAGCGTTTAAGTCATTATCAGATAAGTTAACATTTTTTGTAAAATATTTTCTTATACTTTGAAAACGATACTTTGTGGCGGCGATAACTGCAACGTGGGGGTTATTGGTTAGAGTAGAGCGCGGCCACAGGCCCCACGTATGCTAAGCTCCACGTCTTGAAAATGACGCATTCTCTGCACTACCATTCAGGACGTAAGGTCATGATGTGGACGACGATGATGCTGATCTGATGCTGCATAACTTCGACGATGGTTTTGCAATAGCAAAAAACGAAGCAAAAAATCTGGGAAAAAGTCTGGCAAAGAGCCTGATAAAAAGTCTGGGATCGTCCGACCTGCGAGACTTTGGCCAGACTTTTGAAGCCAGACTTCAGCAAGACTTTACCCAGACTTTTTTTTTACACGGATTGGTGATAAAGACTCTGTCATGCTCGCGCTGGAGATATAAATACACGCGCAGGCTGTAGTAGAATTCCTGCATACAAGTAGCTTCGTCGCATTGTTTCAATAGCCGGGGCGATTTATTGAGTGAGTGTATGTACCTATATACGAGATAAAAGTCCCGGACAAATCCGGGGTTACCATGCAGATGTATAAGTACGTACGTACGTACGTACGTAAGAAAGCAGAACACGCACGCATTAAATGCATCCTATACAGAGACAGGGGTATATACGTGAGGGCGCTTGCATAAACGAGGAACAGCGCACTTAGAGATAAAGAAGGGCCCTTAATCCTTATCTATGCATATCGCTCGCGTGAGAGCAATATGCAATGCAAAGTCCAACGTATATGCATATATTGCGAGCTTCGTGGAGATCATCCGCGAGGAGACGGCTACTACTACCGGTCTCTCTGTCTCTCTCTTTTTGTCCTGCGCGGGGGGCGTCTTTTTCTCTCTCGTATACGGCGCTCGATTTATCCGCGGAGATATCGCGCTTTTACGGCCTTTTTTTCCCGCGAATTTCGCCGCTATGCTGGAGGCATGAGATCTATCGTCGCAGCTATTATTAGGACAACAGGTAGTTGCGTATACACGACGTAGTTTCAGAGTTTTTATCGTGTTTGTTTATAACATAATGATAGTAGTAATAATCAGTCATAATGTACGCAAAAAGTGTCGTTAAAAAAAAGCAGTGAGCATGTTATATCAATGTCCTAATGGTTATCAAACACCGCGCCAACGCTGGTATATACACATATATGCATTTCTCTCGTGTTTTATACACATCATACAGCGTGTAACGTATGGAGCAGGCGGTAGGTAATCGAGGCACTAAATTGAATAATTAATCGGTTAATAATCTGCGCGCTGCGGGGCAAATGTGTGTGCAATAATACGAGAAACAAGTGTAAAAGTATATAGCTCGACGGGTACTTTTCGCTTTTCGCGCGTATGCTCGCTCTTGCGCACGTCGGGCGACCTTTATCCGTTCCGGATATGTACCGTGGGTGTACCGGTCCCCTTGGCGCCTGTGTGTATACCTCTCTCTTGTGAGAGAAAGAGAGAGAGTGTGCGAGAGAGTGTTTTGCACAATTTTCCTGTATGAGAGAGAAAGAGAAAGAGATCGTGACGATAAAATTAGCGAATTACTGAAATTGATTGGTCGCGTGTGCTAATAACGGTTTCTAAGAATTTTAGCGTTGACGCTTGTAAGATTGAAAATAATTCCTTTACGATTTCGAATGAAAAATCATTGGTTAATTTGGCAATCAAAAGTATGAATTTATATAACTTTTTTCTTGTAAAAATTAACTTTTGTTTATTTTACGAGCGTTAATTAGGTAATTAAATTGTTTAAAACAAGTACCAGGCTAATATAAACATCACGGAACTTCTGAGCGGCTCTTTAAAACTTGTTTTAAATTTTTCAACCGTCCGATAAACTCCTCTCTTCATCGCACCTCAAAACCAACAAAAGGTTTAATCGTCATCACAGCAGATTCTCACCAAGTCTTCTCGAGCAATATCATTCGCCAAAGGCCAAAATCTTAAAATCCAACGCAGACAAGTTCCTTGCCAAGTCATTTCTTCAGGAAATTTATTCCCCCAACAAAACCTTTCGCTCTCCTATTCTTCAAGAAATTTCACTACCGAATCGACAGATTCCCAGAATCTCTTCTTCTCCACACCCGAACCACCGAGCATTTTTAATTCGTCACGAGCCACTATAACCAAGCGAGAAAGTCGTTGTCGTCGCCTCTTTTCGTTCCGCGCCGCACTACTCTCTCGAAAAATCTTTTCTCGCTCAGATCCGACGCCGGGATAACAACGCGCGCTTGGACCTCCCAGTTCCCCGAGGCAAAAACGCGCCCTGACAGTTCAACACCTGTAGAAGCGCGGGAGGCTCGAAACTGTTGTAACGTAATAAAGTCGTTCGAGTTATTCATTCGCGTACGTATAAATGATACTGATGGTAGATTGAGAGGTTATACGAGTTTTATGGCCAGAGGTGCTAAAAGCATAGGAGCAAAAATTTTATAAAAGGAGATATTTTTGTAAAACGCGCTATTATTTTAATGCGTATAATAAAATATTAAAAGCCACGCGATAAGTGAAATATATTTTTATTATACTTTCGAGTCGGACTCGGAGAAGCGCTCTGGGGTTGTTCCATCGAATTAAACCGAAACCCGTGCATTATTTTAAAGATAACCGTGGACGACGTAAAATTACACCCGGAACAATATTCATAAAGCAGTTAGTGCACCCCGCGAGCGCGCGCATTGCTAAAAACATTAGCGCGCGCGCGCGCACACACACACACGCGCGTGTTTCCTTATTGCCGCCGTAAAAAAGCACTTAGTATTCTCAAATAAATACGTGCGCGCGCGCATAAACCTTATTTATTTTCCCTTTCTCGCGCGCGCAAGATGGAACACGTTCGCCAATAAGAAAGTGGAGCGCAGCCGGGCAATCATCGCGCGTGATTGTGGCTTCTTTCTGATAATACCGGGCATTAAAGAGGAATTCCGGATAATGAGGATTGTTATACGCGCGTTCTATTAAGTCCGAAGTACAGTCACGAGAGAGAGAGAGAGAGAGAGCGAGAAAGAGAGAGGGGGAGAGAAGGAGAGAGAGAGAGAGAGAGAGAGAGAGAGAGAGAGAGAGAGAGAGAGAGAGAGAGAGAGAGAGAGAGAGAGAGAGAGAGAGAGAGAGAGAGAGAGAGAGAGAGAGAGAGAGAGAGACGACCATGCAGCATAAAGGGTCCCCGAGCGATAAGGATCCGAAAGCTATGCGCGCGAGAGCGTCTTCTGTACGGCAATTTAAATGGGGAAAAGGGGGATTTAACCACTGTATAACCTTCCTTAACGGTAGCTCTGGGAGGGAAGAGTATAGAGCATTACGTAATGCCGGAGGCTTGCTGACCAATAATTTCCATCCCCGATTAAGCGACTTTTTCCCGGCTTAATTGTCCGGGGTTAGAGAGCTTTTTTCTTTTCCTACCGCCAGCGTGTTTAAATATAGAGAACGCAGAATATGTGGAGATCGGGTTTTCCGAGAAGGAATATCATATACGGTGTATTGTGGCAATGTCGGGAGGATGAAATATAAATTAATGTAATTAGTCTATCGGACACTTTATCTAAGATGACTTGCTTTGTTGTATTATCAATTACTTATACATTTTATTAATATTAACCGTTTACCATAATTATTTTTAAGCGATAAATTTTATATCGAAAATGAACATTGTCGAAAAAACGTGACGCATAAAAATGTAATTAAAATCATTATCAGGAGATACAAATCAGCGTGTTATTTATTATTTATCTTGCCTCTCGCCATAAATGGAGCGTATTAACTTAATTCAGATGGGGGCAATAACGTTAAATGCGATGCCATTACAAGACTTAATTATAATTTCAAATTACTATAATAACCGTAATTGATCATGTGGTAAATACAACGGCTTACAGAAGGATAGCGTGCGGAGAAAAAGCGAAAAAGAAACTTTGCGCTTAACAGGAAATCGAAAATTTAACCTCGCATTCCCTCGAGCAAACCTATAAATGATCGCGCGATTTTTTAACGACTTAATCAGTTGTTTCTGCGTAACTCTCTCGCAGACACGCAGGAATCCGAGAAATGTCATCGATTGCTCAATCCCTTTCTACGCGTGGTAGCAGCAGCTCCTTCACTTCCGGAAAACCGCGGAAAATCAATGTCCGCGCGAGTAGCGTTTACTGGCCCATTAGTTACGAGCGCGCATGAAAAATAAAAACGCACAGAAACATGTCACCGGGCTTTGGAGCAACAAGCGGGCACGCGTACAGAATTCTGAATGATAAAATCGCGTGTTTACGACGCGCGTATGATAATTAATAAAAGCTGCTGCGGCTGTACATATGGCCGTGTGTTAGAGCCGCGGCTACGCGTCCAAGTTTTTCGCAGTGGTTTTTTTAGGTGGAAGTGTGCATAGATTTAGGTATGCGGTCATATAAGCGTGTAAAATGATCTTTTTCCGAGGTTTTTGTGCTCATTAAATTTATTAACTTGGTAATTTTTTGCGATTATATTTAATCACCGCGGTACTGGATTTATTGAGACCGTGTAGCCTTAATCTTTGTTATAATGAAACGTTTTGTTTTCGTATTATATTCCGAAAATTAGGTAACTCCACTTTAATACTCGTTTTATAATGGTTGAAAAGTTTATTTACCTACTTTTATTTGCCATATGTGAATTTATATAGTAATTGGGTACACTTTCGCATGATTAGATTATAGACCATTCTATAAAGTCTAATGATGTAATCAAGATTTTTCCGCTGGATTATTTAGATAACTTAATACACCTAATTATGCCTTTCAAATATCAGTTCCTTATAATTATTATCGCGCGCCAGTAGGCTATACCTATACAGAGAGAAAACTGGCTTAAAACGGGCGTACTTTATGCATTCCGCGCGCCTCATAAAAGTTCAAATGTTAAATATCTAACGACGGGCGGATATATACCAGAAAAGTTTGCGAAAGTTTCTCGCTTCAGTGGTTACATCTCAATTACGAGTCTCCACCGCGCTGTGTGTTTGTTGTACAGCAGCGAGAGAAACGACCATATCCTTGTGCCGTACAGCGACCGGGCCGTACATATACACGTATATCCGATCGCATCTTAAGTTTTCCATACGCGCGCGCGCGCTCGCATATATATACTATAAATAAAATGGAGAGATAGAGAAATTACTATGAAAATACCGTTTTATCCGGCGTGTTCGGCAAACCTTTACATCCTTTCACTGTACGCGCGCTTACATATACAGCACAACGTCTATTACCATGATCGCTCTATCAATTACGCACACGTGCGCGCGCGCACCTATTTCTGTGTTTGCACACTTTCCGCTCGCGCAACCCAAACATAAATAAAAAAAAAAAAACAATCCACCCGTCGTAAAGTAAATCAATTAGCATGCGCCGAGCGCCTCATCCCGAATTAGTGCAAACCTGTGTGCTATATAATGACCGTACCCGAGAACCACAACGCCTCGCCGCAGGGCAAGTAGGGCTCGCGGTAAAAATGGGTTATCGTCTTTGTTTAGCGAGATTTACAGCCGATATTCTGCCCTTCCAGGCTCGCTGCCAAAAATCAGCCCGCCGGCTGATTTATGTCGCCGATCGTGCACGCGAAATTACCCTTTTTCGGACGATATATGCGGCATAAGGGCGGCCCCACTTTTCTCGCAGGGTTCCCACGTCGGGCCACCGCGAATTCCGATGCAAATGCCAGCAGCAGCACTCCGGGGGCCGAGTAATCGTTGTAATTGCATGCTTCTCGGAAATTTCGACTACCGCTTTGCATACATACACACACGTGTTTCTGTTCTCTCTCTCGCGCGCGCGCTACTTATCTCTCGTGTGTAGCTTTGTGGTCCTGCAGACGGGCGAGTCGCGCGCGTCTGCATGCGCGCGCGCTTATTCTATGCGCCTTATCGCCGTCCTGGATCTGCCGAGAGAGATGATTCTCTCGCGCGTGGATATTATACGTGACCGAGCCGACGACGCTAAGATTGCTTTCTTGCACTTGAGGAAGTTTTTATATTTACCTTTGCATGTTTTGGTCGAGCATATAGTGAAAAACGAATTTTATAGATATTATTTATAGATATTCTTAAAATTAGAAATAATTGATAAAGCAGTATACTGCTGCTCAGAAGAAACGTCAGGGGAATAATATTAAGACGGCTCGCTCATTCGCATACGTATACAACCAACGCCGCATGACGACCGAGCAAAACGAAAGGGCGTGAAATGGATTATCCGCCTTTCAATCTAACTTATGTGTTTCATTATTATTATTTCATTCATCCACTTAAACTGTGAGACGCGTTTCCACGTGAAAAATAATAATTCCAAAGCACATATATCTTTATCTCCCTAAAGAATATATTATATCCGATAAAATGAATGAATACAATTTGCAGGGTGGTCGGTGCAGTGGTGGTCGGCGCGGCGGTCTGCGCGCGCATCCCCGGGCTGGGCAAGAGCCAGCGCGAGCTCTGCAGGAAGGCGCCGCACGCGATGCCGGCTGTGGGCGAGGGGGCCGAGCTCGGCCTCAGGGAGTGCCGACACCAGTTCAGGCATCATCGATGGAACTGCTCGCACGTCGTCGACAACCAGATATTCGGACACGTCGTCGTCGTCGGTGAGTGTGTTATACGTCGCTTAATTCATGTTCCCGTATTATGTCGATGTAAGTTTAGGATATAGGTAGTGAGATCAGAATAGAGCTGTTAGATTGCTGATAGAGATGTGTGTGATCGAGACTGACGGAGAGGTGTCAATTAGATGTGCTGAGAATTTTTATCTTGGGTTTTATGTAGTGTGTAGCTAATTTAAATTCAATGTTATACTCAAACGATTATTCTACACTTTCCTCGAGACGCGCCTGCATCAACAAGAAGCCGTGACGCGAATTCGGCAGCGTGATATGATGCAGCGCGCAAAAAAGACAAAAGGAGAGGGCGCGAGAAAAAGAGAAACACGCGAAAATATATAGAGGCGCGCGCGCGCGCATAGGTCGACTGACACCTACGCGCGGCTTAACGAACACGACAATACACGGCGACAATTTGAACAGTTTGGCGCGCCGATGCCGGAGAGATTTTTATCGTCGCGCCGCCTCGACCTACGCTTTTTCGTCAGGCGCGTTAGCGCGCGACTCTCCGCAAAGTATTTCTTATCATTAAAGTGAATTAATAGTCGATCGTAAAATATATCGGTTATGCACGTGCTTATGAATACAGACGAAGCCAATGAACCGCGCGAAATTCGTTGTCCGACACGCGCAGAATTTTTTTCATTTTACATTTCTCGCGATAATTTGTACGCGGCGGTGTAAGGTGAAATATTAGGTGGTACGCGTGTAACTCATCAAAATCAAATTAACTGTTTTATGTGGTGATTTGTTGTGTTCGAAAATGTTTCAGAAAGATTTTTAATGTCGCGAAGGCTAAGCTGGTATATTTGTCACTGACTATTTCATTGAGTAAAACTTGTTTCTATGCGCTACTTACACGTGTAGCTTATTTCTAATTCAATTTTAAAATAATTTTTCTAACGCTTATCCAATTTGATATTTATGGCAACGTGTTTAGTTTAAAATCACCTTGGATACCTAATCTCTGCAATAAAATTAAAAGTGAGTCGCGAGAAAAAAAAAATTAGAATTCAAATAATAGAATAATATTGTCACAACCTCGCGAACACTGCTAGAGAAACAAGATAATCCGCAAGGTACGAGCGAAATCTGACGTGATCCTCTTGCGTAAATATCGCTAAATACATGTTATTTGTCACGCGACGTGAAAAGGTTCAGTTCTTAAGTCCACGCGTGTGGTGCATTGATTTCATAGTCGCGCACAGGGCTGCTCGGCATAGTGGCGAGCGATTTCTCGCGATTAGGCACGGATTAGCGCTGGATTACATCTAAGTTGTCGGAAGTTGAAATGGGAAACTTCTCCCGGCGTATCTGTTTCTTGCTGACTGTATTAAGTTAGATTACAGTTTCCTGAGTTATCCCAAAGCATATATAATCATCAAATAAATAAGTATAATATCAACGCCGTAATGATAATAGTATAGAATTTGAGAAGAAATTGCAAAATCTTTATAATTAAAGAAATGTTAAATCTAATATTCAAAGGATAATTAGAGGTCGATATATAAGCGGAAGTTGAATGCTTTCAAAAGAACGCATTAGCGAAAGTTTAAATAGATTATAGGGTAAGAGTAAAACGCGAGCAACCCGCGTGTCCGCTAACTTAATTAGCGAAATTAACGCTTGACGCGTCGTCGCTAACCGCTTTACATTCTCAGTGCGGGGCTTTAAAGCGTTCCAACAGCCAATGCGCATGTGCATGCAAGCGGCGCGTAGGTGTGCACGACTATGCGGTCTCGAATTAAATGGCCGACTATCGCGCGGCTCCAGTTTTTGCGCGAATGATTTTCACGCTGCGAATTTGAATATTTCGCGTGGCTTATGAATAAATTCTTAGAATGCTTGAAAAATCGATATTGTAAAATAAGTGAAAATTATGAATCGTAAGTTTCGATGTTTATAGGTATTGGATTCGAAATTTGATTATAGAGTAAATGCGTATTATTATTTTACTGTTATTTGGTTTACGCTTGCTATTATACTTTATTTAATCAGAAACATAATACGTATTCTATAAAAATCATAAATAATATAACAAATATCGTTTACGTATATACATGTGTTAATAAATATTATCACAAAAGGTAATTACATTTTTATTTATTACACCGCATTCATCTTGATCCAATTAATATACTCGGATACTCTTGTGTAAACGTTTGGAAAGCAAAGACTGACGCGGCCCGGATCTTTGAGCGACCAAGAAATAATTCCGACGAGAAGGTTACCATTTATAGTCAAGGGTCCACCAGAATTGCCCTATACGAATAAGATATAAAATTGTAATTTACGTTTGACATTTTAATCGATTAATAAATTATTGCGCCAATACTTACACAGCAAGCTCCTTTTCGCAGGGTGATATATCGTGAGTACACAAATGTATTGATGGATAAACAGTCTGGTTAGATGCTTCGTATGCTTTTTTGCAATACCGTTGACTGGTAATGAAGACCACCGCTGTCTTTAATTCTTCGGGCATGTTAATTTTCGGCTAAAACTTTCGGTTTAATATACTAATATCATAAATAAGCGTTTCCATTACTTACAGTAAGTTAAGTTAAGGTTCCCCAATCCGATATGACGCCTTTGGTATGTGAACGTGTTATTAAATGTAGTTTTGGTAAAACTATTGGAGCGACATCGTCATAGAAATTAAATGGTGGTGTAACCTGCAATTAAATTATTTTTTTAATGTTAGTTGAATCGTTTTAATTACTTCTTACATCTTATAATAATAATAACCTCAAGTAGTGCAATATCATTTATAGCAGAGTCACCGATTATTCTAAATCTCTCATGCCTTTTTATGGAGATTACTTTACGCACAGACTTAGAATGTAATTTTCTGATATTTCATACTGCTACTTGAATTTGTTCTGGTTGTAAAGTTATCCAATCCTTTAAAAAAAGAAATAAATCATACAGTACATGCAAATCAGATGATTGTTGGATTTTTGTATTGATTTAATCTTACGATTTCGTACAATGTCCTGCTGTAATGACGTAATTTTCATTTAAAATGAAGCCACAACAAAGTGCTCAAAATTCTTGGATGACTGAGGAGAAACCTCAAGATTGGAGAATTTATTATTAATAATAAAATTAATAATAAAAATAATATTATGTTAACTAAGTGCTAAAATGTTCCCATTGAATATTCTAGCAATTTGCCCTAAAATAGAAGTTTTGGTAGCTTGTTTTAAAAAGTCTTTTGGAATATAATTACTTTTTTGAATGAGTTTTACCTTGAGAAATTTGCCAACAAACAAAAGAAAATGACTATTCTTAGTTCCAACATTTTACTTCAAATACTTTTAATTCAATACTACACTACAGCTTTTGTGATATACTTGTATTATCCGCGATGTTCTATTTAAAAAAAATTGAAGACTACCAACTAAACTTATAACCGAATTTCGAGAAATAGTGAAGATCAAATATTTCAGCTGAACATACAAGTATGAGCAAATAGCTATGTCAAGGTGAAAAGTAACGATAAGACAATAAATTTCTCGCTGCCTTGAGCAATAATTTATGTCAATAAACATTGGCTATAATAGTCATAATGAAGCAACTAATATGGCTCTAATGAATCTTTTGTAACACTGTATTCGGAAAATGCTTCTTCATTGAAGAATGTTATTCCATTATAAAAAAGATTTACTAATAATTCAAACAACGTATAACAGCATAACATATAATAATTAAATAAAAAGGAAAGAAGTTTGAATCTCAAGATGCTATTTCAAAAATTCTTTTAACAGCTTTTACGATATGACGGTAGTAATAAACAAAAGTCTAACACTGTTGCGTACATTCTTGTTTAGTGAAACGCATTTCGTGCGCCAATAATATGTATCCAAACTTTCAACGTACAAAGGAGCGTTTAATTTCCTGTTACAGTATTTCCTTTTATTAATTTAAAACGTCACGTACTAATTTAGAAAAGTATACGTGTTTTTAATCTTTTTTATGATTATACTCAATTTTCCGGCCCACTAATATAAATACAGAATATTTATTTGATTTCGAACAAATTAATATTGGCTGCACATAAAAATTGCAAAATTAATCTTTTGAAATCGGCGCTTATATGAGTCTGAGTAAGATTAAGTCATCGCAATAAGATAATCCTATTACCATATTTAATTTTACTGTTATAATCGCTCTATTAAAAGACAATACGTTTACATTCTATCTTTTTTTACTCTACCACTACTTTATAAAAAGCTACAACAAAAAAAAAAAAAGGAAAAAAAACTGTTAGCTACATCAATAAAAAGAAAAAATACTTTCCTGCATCCCCATTCATTATACCAGTGACCTCACTCAGTCAGCGCATATAAGTATACGTGCAAAGAAGGCCGCGCATAATACGCCCTAAACCTTTCAGAATCCTCTTGGCGACAAGTACAAGCGAAGACTCGCGCCTCTTCTCTCCTCCGCTCTCTCTATCCGTCTCGAATAACTGCGCTGAAATCCAAACTGGTCCATCGCGACGGCGACACACCCACCTGCCTTTAAAATCTCGTTCGCGTCTCTGTATATATATATGTAGGCTTCGACTCAATCGCGACTATAAGGACATACTTCAGACACGCGCGCGTAAGTATACATTCTTTATTTGTCATACGCGGCGCGTGTTCTCACGCGTGTAGCCAACTACATGCGGCTCGTTAATGAGCAATTGACACCGCGGACCCCGTCGTCGATAATTCCAATGCCGCCGGGGCTGGTCTTATTTTCGCGCGGCGCGGACGTATCAGGTAGCCTGCCGAACGAAGATTGTCCGATAAAGAGTGATATTTCTTCCTCTTTTTTTTACAGGTACACGTCGTTATGGTTTTATTCCGCTTCGGGCTGGCGAAAATATTTTGAAATCATTTATACATACTTGTTCATTTTAATTGGCCGTACATTAATTATACGCGATAATCAATGTATTATGCAAATTATACAAATCAAATACACTTTATTATTTGCATAACTCATCGTTATGGGCTCGTAAACGTGCGCATAAATGAAATTCAATTAAAACGGAAAGAGCATATATAATCGAAAAGTTTGAAATGCCCCCTCCTATTATAGGTGCAAAAACACGCGCGCATGTGCGTGCATTTCACCTACGATGCAAAACATTCCCGTGTGCGACAAATGCAAAAGGACGTCGTCGCGAAGGCAAAGAAATCAAAGTACTCGCATAGCGCAAACTCATTAGAAGGCAGTATCTCAGCCGCATAAACGAGGCGCAGCGGGGTAGTCGTATTATCTCGTCGCGTCATAGCTCCGTCTCTCCTTCGCTTATGTCCCGTCGCAATTAGGATTTCATACGTAGAAATCCCTTTTTGCATACTCTCTCAAAGAGAAAGAAAGAGAGGGACAGTGAGCGAGAAGAAACGCAAGAGCAGCAGGAGCAGCAGTTGCTGCGTGCGTCCCATGAATATTCAGCATCCGCGCGCGAGTGCACGCGTTAATTCGAAGCTCGCGCAACGAGAGGAGAGAGAGAAAGAGAGGGAGACACGTTGGGTACGTACGTAATTGTATCGTGTCCCGGTCGATCTGTCTCTGTCGACTTTATCTCGGCGCTAATTTGTTCGATAGGCCGTTTCGCGCTCTCGATCCTTTTCCTGACTACTACGGTCGACGCGCGGATGCTCGTAATACGGGACCGTGCGCGCGAGAGGCGGATTTACGAGAGTTTGGATTGGAATGGGAAGGCTCTATACTCCCGGTTATTTGCGCTTTGTCAGTGTATATAGTTGGCAGGCGATTGCACGCGATGATAAAATAGTATATAAGGTTGGATGGTATGTGTCGCTTGTAATGACGACTGACAAAACATTTACTACACACGGAATGTCGTGTTGTATACTTTGTTCTCGGTAGGAATATTATATATATACTTTGAACAAATAGAGGCTAGCATTACCAAAGCGAGGAATAAGGCAAGAGAAGCAGGTGTATTAAACAGCTAAGTATCCGAGCAAAAGAAATTTAATATTTCTTCAACGTTAAAGGAGAAGCATTAAAAAGGACATCTTTTCAGTTGGAAGCTTGTATGTATATACAGAGACGACGGTGTAGAAAACCGCCGGCGGGGACGAGCGCGAATCGGCGCTGTCTGAGTTATGGGCCCGCGGTAGCCGGTCCCCGGAGGCCCGCCATCCTTAAGACCAATTGCTCCTTTCTCTTTTCTCGTCCTAAGCGAGGATAAATAAACTAGTTAATAAATTAATATATCACTGCGCCTCCTACCTCATTCGGACGCATGCAAAATGGGTATGCGCAGAAGCCGAGAGAGAGAGAGAGAGAGAGAGAGAGAGGTGCTCGGGGCGAAGAAAAAGGACGAGCGAGTCGAAGCCACTGCTACACACTGCAGCCATCGATATGCGAGAGGGAAAGAGAGAAAGACACGATGAATCGCTCGGGTATAT
The DNA here is from genome assembly GCA_036365515.1 of Torymus aiolomorphi. NCBI lineage: Eukaryota > Metazoa > Arthropoda > Insecta > Hymenoptera > Torymidae > Torymus > Torymus aiolomorphi. The sequence continues at coordinate 153,895,857 of CM070877.1, forward strand.
CGGCTCGAATTACACCGTGTGCCGAGATGCGCCGATAATAAAGGAGGAGAGCGTCGTGTAGAGTATGAGCATCCGCGCCGCATAGATTATATATCGTTCTGTGCATATACATGTGACGAATCACTCGACTGCGCGAGGTGTATAGAGAACGAAGAATGTGTATGTGTGTGTGTGCGTGCCTTTTATCTCGAGTGTATTTTGTTATATCGGTGGGGAAGTGAATTGTTTGCGAAATATTATCTGTGTATGGCGTCGCTGTCAGGACTCGGTTGAATATATGTATGATGTATATTATTGGCGTGTGACTTTATTGCCGTGTTATTGCGACTTTCAATTAATTTACATTAGTCTCGTTCGCTTTTTTTCTTATTATATGTATAAGAACCGCTTAAATTAGAATCTTGATATAAGCGTTCTCAAAAAAATACCGGCAATATACCCAAATGAAGCGATTCCTCTCGGGCGCGCTATCTAAACGACCGCTCGCTGCTGAGATTCGTCTGAATCATCGCGGCAATATCAGTTTTTTCTTTTTTCTTCTCTCAGCATATATACCTCCAGATACACGCGCGTGAGTTAAAGAAAGACGAATAGAGAAGCGAGGTAAAGAAAGAGAAGAGACGATCGGAATAAAGGAGCTCGAGGTCGGTTCTCAGCCTCCCCGACCGCTCGCATCACGCACGCATGCACGCACGCACGCACGCACGCACGCACGCACGCACGCGCGCGCAAATGCAAATGTCGCCGGTCGATTATTTCGGCGACCGTATTTGTATACGAAGATGCTAAGTGGCCGTGGACGACGCGCGTGTCTTAATTATGGCGATTGGTTAATCGTTCCGTTAGCCGGGCTCTGTCTCTCGGCGGGAATTAAAAATGGCCAGCGCGTGCGGTGGTCCACCACTCTTTCTCTTTTTCTCGATCTTCTCTTTCTCCTCGTTCGGCTCTAATGCGCGATAACGTGTACAATATAATCCCCTCTCTCTCTCTCTCTCTCTCTCCCGATCGCTAATTTCGTCAGCGAGAAAATTTTTTTCTCTCGAGCGTTGCTCAATCAAATCCTCTTATAAAATCGTATTGATAAATCTATTCTTAATCTCTTTCTAATGCCCCGCTAAATTAGGATTTAAAGAATCGAGGCAACTGTCGAATAAACGTAGAGATAATTACCTGTACACTTATGCTATCGTTTCGCTGCGATTAATACGTGTAATATATACGTATACAGACAAGACGCGCGCTCGTGTCCCGGCGTCGATGAAAAACGCAATTATTCTCGCTCGTCTATCAAGACGTTTTTGCATGGCGGCGACGCAGTTCTCGTTCGGATTGATTTACGGTACTTAGAGTGCAATTAATTCCGTCGGAGCGCGGCGCGGGGAGCAGTGTATATATATGTATATACGTATATGCTGCTTAAAGAGTCGTCCGCGCGCCCGAGGCGGACGTACCTATACGTGTTGAGTTTCTTACTTAGCCAGATATGGCGCGAATGTCCCGCTACACACGCGGTAATACAATCCCGTCTTGTATACTTGCCCTCGAGAGCCGGGAAGGGAAGAAAAAAAATTGACTCGACGGTACAATAATACACTGCGACAGCGTGGAATAAAGTTGCACGTATAAGTGTGTGTAGCGTGCGGGGTAAACTTATAAAATTGAATTTTAATGGCAACGATATAGTTCTGATGATCTAATCGTGACAATGCCACACGCGAAAAAATGGGATCGATATAAAGTGACCATAAATGACGTACGAAAGTGTGGCCTTTAGGACTGGCGTGCGAACCAATCGAAAAGCAACTACAAAAAAGGCCCGATTACAGGCAACTGGTTGACTTATCGCTGGGTTCCGCAGCGTGTGCTCGAGGGCAGTTATCGCGCGCACGCGCGTTAACGAAGGACGGATTAAGAGGCGATATAAAAACGGTTATCGCGCCGCGAACGCGTATAAGAGAGTCACATCGTACGCGCTCGTTCCCATGCACAAAATACGCTCCGTTAATGAATTCAATAAAAGGACTTTCACATAAATTAATCTGAGACAGGATAGAAGCTGGCCTTATCAAGGGTCGATTTTTCTCGGGATCACGCCGCCCGAAGGGAAAAATAAAGTCGCATGGCAGCGCGCTGTAATTATCGCGCATGATCCTTCTACGTACGTGTGCGCTCGTGTGTGCGTGTGTGTAAGTTTCGTACAAATTACGTGGCGGGGATCGCGAAACGCGCGGAATTGGCCTCCATCGTCGCTGTACATCCTAATTAAGCCTTTAAAGCTCGCCTTTTCGCCGTGTTAACGCGCGCGACGATAGCCTCCCCCTCCTCCCCGCGGCCGACAATTAAGGAGGATTTATGAGGTGAGGAGTGAACGGCCGCCGCTGTAAGAATCTTTTTCATTATCGGCTAATTAGTCAGCGAGCACGCGCGTGTATAAGTATTATATATAAAATATACTTAGAAGTACGGCCGCGAGCGGGAGGGTCATTAATGCCGCGGACAATGATCCTTGGAGGCTGGAAAAGACGGGCAGGCATAAGTGACGTCTGACGAGTCGTGTTTGAAAATATATATACGATTTCATCGAAGAACAAAGGGAAGGCATAACTATTTCAAGTTTATATATTCAATTTGCAGGCTCGTATACAGATACAAGGGTGGCGGGTGTGGAAATGGAGGGAGCATAATTCATATAATAGAAAAGAGTCTATACTCTTATCGTACGCTCCTCGCTTACAGTATGTACATATTATACAATATAAATAGAGGTATGGCTATCCGAGGGCCTCTAATATAGAGTAAAGGCTTCGAATAAAAACGAAAAAAAAAGAATTTTTGCGATTTTGAAAAATGGATTGTTTATATGAACAACTTTAAAAAATAATGAGAAATGTTTAAAAAAAACATAAATTCAATTACTAAACATGTTGACTTGTTTAAGAAAATAAAAAAGTCTTCTACATGCTCTATATGATTGTTCATTTTTTTCACTTAAAAAAATCAATAAATATCACTAGAAATGATTTTTCTGCAATAATAAATATACGTAAGTTAATAAACAATGATATTTTAGCAATAAAAATACAGAGTGCACCATAGTCCATACTAATAATTCTGAAGGTGGTCCACATTAGAATCATTTGAGTTTTCAAGGAATAAATATTTTTTAATCAAACCAAATGGATACGAAGAATTTTGTATTTATGATACAGTCAATATCATTCAACCTCAATACACTGCGCTCTTTCGATCTTGACTGACCGAAAATTTTTGAGCTGCTCGAAAAAACAGTTACCTCCTTCAATTTTAAAGTACATCCAATGACTATACAAAAACACATAGTAGCTCATGTGGATTCCAAATGCATCTAATCAACCTATTAGCAAAAAAAAAATCTCTACGTTGGTTTTGAAATATCGAAATATCGCACAGTAGTTGCTGGGTCACATTCGAAGACTACCCTATATATATTCGTTGTCATTGACAGCAGCGGCGTGACGTCATCCACACGTTGCAGTTCATTACACACGGCACCAGCATTATCTTGCAGTTCAAGTTGAGAGGGAAACGTTGTATATGCAGCAAACTCGTCGCGAGGACGATAAATAAACACGGCCACTAGAAACTTTCGCGCACGCGCGCGTGTGCAGACCCCCGCGATGCGCGTTGCTGTCGGGATAAATCCGGGCTTGCGCGGGAACGGCGAAATAAAGATCTTGTCGGACACGAGGGAGTAACAAGATGGAAACAGCGTTGGTGGCTGTGCGCCTGCTATATGGTGGTAGTACAAGAACCGGCTGCACGAGATAAGTATAACCGAATCAGTCTGACTCTTTTTGCGCGTGCGTGTGTCAATGCCAGAGGCGCTTTATGCTCCCTTCCTCTTCTATACACGTGTGATGCACACACACACACACACACACACACGTACTCGTACAGTTTTAGAGCTTTTGTTTACATCGACGAAGAAAGTTAAAACAGGTGCGTGTTCGCTATAATTTTAATGAACGAAAAGGTGCGCAAAAAATTACTCCGTCGCTTATTCTCACGCATATGTAACACTTTCGAAGGGAAAGTACACGAGAGATGGGGTGTGTGTGATCGGACACGAAGATCGCGCGAAATCGATCTGGATCGATTCTCTCTCTCTTGCTCGCGCGTATATACTCGCGAGTGATTTATAGCGTTACCGTTTCGCCGAATTAAAAGGCCCGCGAGGAGATGAATGGCCGGCTTTAATGCAGCGCGCGTCTTTTTCCCCATTGATTGAAATCGACTCGACGTGTATTATCGCGCGGCCTGTATAATTAACTATTAATATTTCACCGCTGCACACACATATATATATACACACGCGCAGACTTCCTGCGTTATTATTCCGTAATATCCTTCATTACATCTCTCGCCTTCGTTACGATCGCCCGGCGATTATATACCCCACGTGGTAATGCGGGGCCTGTCTCGGGAGTACAAAAGGTCATATCTCGCATGTAAGTCGAGTGTATGGACTCGCGCAAGGTAGAAATAAAGTGAACGCGGCAAAAAGTCGTGCAGGAGATTTTAATCGCTCGTGGCGATTAGCTCGAGATTCACTCTCGCACGTGTACCTATACACTCGCTCTCGGTAAAACAAGCTATCAAAGCTGAAAGCACTCGTTCGCTCGTAAAGCGACGTTCCTAGTTACATCGTCCTCTTTCGCGCAGCGAGACAATATTAAAACAGCTCGACAATCTCGCCTTTACACGCGATGGACTCGCGCGCGCATTCCTCGGCTCGATTATCATCCACCTGTTGTTGGGAGGCCGCCTCTCTTTGAAAGGAGCCCACACACACATATACTGGCCCCGAACGCGCTTACACGAATTTACGACATTCCCGCTCGCGCCGCTAATGAAAGCTTCGTTAAATGCCCTTCTTCTGCTGCTTCTGCTGCTGCTGCTGCTGCTGCTGCTTCGGTGGTATAGTGTAAGAGAGCTGCCCTTTTCTCTTCGTCTCGGTCCCCTTTTTCGTTATTAGCTCGTATATTACAATCAGATTTACCTTGAGACTGATGCGCGCGCGCGCGCACGAGAGGGAGAAAGAGAGGAGGCGATTTTTACGCCGCGCTTCTGCGTCGGGCGCTTTTGTGCGCCTCCTTTTGGAATATTAAAAAAGGAATTCTTTTTCTCAAAGGAGAGAGGGGGCGCCGGAGGAGGTGTATGATTACGGTTAATGATTCTCGGCTTCGAGGCGTCCCGAAGTGGCGTTGTGCGCGCATTTTTCGCGGCTCTGTACGCGCTCGAACTCACGGCGAGCGGTGAGCCGCTTAAGTGAAACAGCGTGGTGTAAGAGTGATGGCGGAAATCGATGTTAAAAATGGCGGAATTATAGCTGATGGGTATTAGAAGGGCATAAATTTTGTTAATACAGGCGCGGGGCGTTACATCGATTTTCTTGCGAAAAAATGCCGCCTCTGATGCGCAATAAAAAATGTTATTAGCTCGCTCGGAGCTCTTCTGGCGCGGCGACTCTCATTATTATTCATGAAATTTCTCAATAATTCAAATGGATTTTATTTATGAGACGCTCTGGAAATTTGTATAGGCTCGTATTTGCTAATTTAGCGCTCTGTCGATATTCTTTTTGTCCTGCGTCGATTTTAAAAGTAAACTACGCGGCAAAAAGCAATGCCTTTCCAATTTATTTTCATTTAAAAATTAATTAAATAAGAACTTTCATATCTTATAATATATCTTTTTGATCAATCATAAAAATACACACACCTCAGATAAACAAACTACTATTCGATACTGCCCCTCTCTGATTAAGTCGCTCTCGCGCATTGGCACTGCACGCGCGTGTCTCTCACCGGCCGTGTCAGGCCGCGACGAAAGCCACATTACGGTGCGCTACCAGCGAGCGCAGCGGGAGCCGCCCGGACTGTCGTTCTCCCGCCGCTCAATTACCTGAGACCGCCGCCACCACCGCAATCACGCGGCTTCCATTCCCCCACGTGTATGTGCGCGCGCGCTGCCGGAGAAAGAGAGAGAAAGAGAGAGAAGGTGAACCACTTGCGAGAGAAATTGCGCGCGAGGGATTTTGTGGGAACGTCTGAGGCCTGTCTGGGCATTTTGATTGCGAGCAATATGTCTGGAGGGTGTCTTGCGGCCCGGCTGTTATACAATTTAATGGAGCTTAAGAGTATACGTGTAGCAGTGTGGTTTTTCGACATTTTTCGTACGTGCGTTATGCGATGAAGGAAATCTGTTGCAAAGTACGCGAGAATATTATATGTACGCGAGTTACGTAGGTATATATATATATGTTTCCACTCTGAGAATTTCATCAACGGGGGAGAAGAAATAAACTGCAAACGTGAAGAGTATGCGGCGCCCGGAGCCGTTGTTTCTCGCACGCACGGATGTGCATATAATACGGCGAGCGCGAAAAAGCTCTGGATCCGTGCTGCCGAGGGGCGGCCGAATATTTTATTGCACGGACTGCACGCGCGTGCCTCGTTATCTTTATAATAAGTTCGCTTGCAAAGCGTAAAATCCCCGCGCGTGTAATAACGATCGCGTTGCTGTGGGAGGATGTAGTGACGCATCCTCACTTTCTCACGTGCAAACGGCGAAGGTCTTCGGGGAAGTTGTTGAAGAACGAAAGATATCGTTGATCAATTTATGGCAAAGTTGTGGAAATAGGGTATATTCCTTGTTCTTCTAGTTCAGTATATAGTGAGACGGTTGCGCGATAAAAGGAAGTGTTGGTTGAAAAGTATTGATTAACGGCGCCCCGAAACAATAGATGCGCTACTATAGCTAATCTTGAAATAACCTCAGGCTCGCGAGTGATCGGAATCGCGGAAACTCGTCACAGGAAGAAGACGAAGAAGCTTCGCACTAATCTTGCGGTAGTATCACAGACGCATAACGTACGCCGTATGTCAAAATCGAATTAATTGTCCAACTTAGGCTCTCTCTCTCCCTCTCGTAAATAATCGCCCACGCGTCGCGAGTCCTCGCGCGCATAAATTGTGCGCGCGTGCGCCCATTAGCGGATATGCCACATAAATTAAACCGCGAGATCATCCTCTCGCTCTTGCGCGTGCGCGATTGATCGGTCCTTTTTTCTCTATTTGCGCTCGCTACGTGCGCTTCGCTCGCCTTCCTTTTGTGGAGAGGGATTTTTTATGCGAACGATAAATCATTATTCCGCCCCGTGGAAACTTATCCGATCGCTGCGATCGGCGACTATTCGTTGTTTTAAATATATATGTACACACACACACACGTAGCATACGCACTCCGAAAAGGGGAACGTTTAACGTCAATTATAAATGAATTGATTATTTCTCGGGGGGAACAAGTTTATCTCGCCGAAATTTACAGTATAGAGAGGGGCTATTGAGCGCTGCACGATTGCGCGTTCAAGTTTTGCTTTGTTTTCCGATGGCTGTCGATGTAACGCTTTTTATTGGCGCTCAAGAGAGTGAGAGAGACAGAGCCAAAGGACTCGCTGCAGAGATTGCAGATAATAAGGGTCATTCGTTTATAAAGTAATAATCTCTCTCTCTCTCTCTTTCTCTCTGGAGATTCAGCAATAGTATAAAAAATCTTTATTGAATAATAAATAATAGCGGATGTATTTTATACACATAATCTTTACGAACACTATTCAGCTATGCATTAAAGTGTCTATAGAGAGTGCAATTTACGATTATAATAAAACCGAGATAATGCAAACATTTATTGTTTGCTTTCAAAGCAAAAAAAAAATACAAGTTTTTCCCCCTTTACCGCTAATTATGAAAAAATGCAAAACCTCCTCAAAACGGCTTATTAAGACGCTAAAAATCACATAATAACGTCCGCCAGGCGACGAATTAAGCCACGCGATTCGCGTTTCGCTACCTTTACGTCGTGCATATACTCTCACTGCAGCGGATATACCGATTTTTTCCTCTCACCTCGCGTGCGCATTCAATACACTTTACTCCCTCTCCCTCTCTCTCGCTCTCTTTTCTTACTCTCGGGTATCGCATTTCCTGCGGTGGTGGCAGCAGCTGCCGCGTTCTCATGAGACGCATTTCTTTTATTTCCCCCCTTCACACCGCATCCTTTTTGCTCCTGCGCGAGCGCGCTTTCTCAATTAACACCTACAACGAGGCGACGCGCGTCACTCGAGACGCCACCGAGTCGCGGTGGTGGGAATTTTATGCCTCGATTCCGGAGGCTGCTGCTGCTGCTGCTGCTGTTGCAGCAGCGTGTGTGTTTTAATCGGGACGAACGTAGGCGGCGAATGGATGATGATGACGATGACGGCCGTGTCGTGGTTTGCCGTTTGTTAGTATTAAGAGTGACATGGTTTCGGAGTTTTTATAGCTGCTTTTTCGAAAGAAGTTTCGAGATTTTTTTTTATAGAGAGGTTTTTTGGAGAGAGGAGGGAAGTTGGGAATTAAACGATAATCTCGACCTTGTTCCCGCCGCGAGTTTTTCAAGGTTGGTAATAAGTAATCTGAATCATCTATCCGACCGGCGTTCGAGATTTTGCTGCAGCCTGTGTGTATGTGTGTAATATAGTCGGCTCAGGATGCATCTTAAGTGTAATCTGCGCGCGAGCCAAGGTGTAATTCCGTCGTGCCAGAGCTAAAGACGCGAGTGTTTCTATAAAAGATGTAACGGAGGTGATATTCCTGGTCAGGCGCATGTGTATGTGTATATATAGATTGCGAAAATAGACGAAAAGCCGGCGAACATTTTATGGCTTGCTTTGATAAATAAATTGGAATGCGGTCTTGCTTCGTAATCCCTAATACACCTTTATTGCTTTCTTTTTTCGAATTGCAGAAATATCTGTCCGATAATGTCGAGCAGATAAAATTAAACAGCAATGCACATGTTCTGCTGGCCTAATAAATTCGAATGTAAATTCCAATCTGTATATAATTGAATAAGGAACGTATACAATTCAAGGAAAATCCAAAGCGACGTTAATGGTAATCTAAAGAATAAAAGAAATAGAATTGACAAGCCAAACTATCGAGCGTGACAATAGATTATCAGTAGATTGAAAATTATTGCTTTATTATCGTTTATTTTCATACCTTCGCCTTATACATTGTTACACAATTATAAACAATTGCAACAATTATGCACCACTGAATTGCCGATTGAATTTGTCGTGTCTTATCCAGGATCGAGCAATTAAGCTTTTCCAGCAATTACCGAATCGAATTCATTAATGCGCTGCTGCACACGATACTATCTCTCCCACTGCAATCTAGTACAAGCCCATTCATAACCTTTTATCACGTACTCCCCCCAGTCTTATCGTCGCATTGAATCTGGCCTCGCGAACACGACAAAAAGGCGAGCAAAGAGACACAATTCTCTCGCCCCTTACACATACATATACCTATATACTTGCAACACACGCGCGCACTAGTACTTGAAAGTTCAATGTCGGCCGCGCGCTCGCCATTTACACCCGAAACGGATTTACGCACACGCGTATAGTTATACCTATACGCTGCAGGTATGCAGCAGGAGGAGAACATAAAACGCGAGCTCGCGACGAAACGATAACTTATAGCCGCTCTCGCTTGCTCTCGGCGACGTTAAATAGATGCGCGCGCTGCCGGCCTTTGACATAAACGCTCGCGCATAAATTCATCCCGCGTGCGTACCGAGTCTTCGAGTTCGCGATTAATGTGTCTATACGAGCTTGTGCGGGTGTGTGTGTGTGTGTGTATCGGCCGTGTGCAGAAGTAATGGGACGCGATTACGACGCCCTGCGTTACGCGCACTGGACGAAGAGGACTTTATAGACGCGCGCGCGCGCCTTTCTAATCTCCAGGCGCTGCCGTGGTTACGTGTTGTAACGGAGAGCGAGAGTTTTTTTTCGAGAAGCCACCCACACCCGCAGACACGCGGCCAAATGTTTTATTAAAGAGGCGGTTAATAGAGTAGCTGAATAGCCCATTAAATTTTATATTGATTAGACACTTTTAGCTTTTCGCGTCTCGATCGGTTTTGTATGCTAAGAGGGGCGAAGAAGGGAAGGCTGGGACTTTTTTCGAGAAGCTACACGCGCGTGGCATTTTTTATCGACTCCCATTGAAGCGAGTTTCTTTATCTATCGGGACGGGCATAAATTGTGACTAAACATATTATTTAATTTTAAACATCTATAAAGCGTTGTATTTATTGAATTAATTCTCAAAAATTGACAGCGAATACTTTACACATTATATGCGTGTGGATATGGTTTTTCCCTGCCCACCGACGGATTTACTTTCGGTTTTCCTCGTAACTTTCTAAAAATCTCGAAAAAAGGAGTATAAATATGGATAAGCGCATTAAGCCGATGATGTATCGATCTAATAAAAATAGTTTGTAAATTTATGCGAAAACACAACGCGTGCGAGTAGCGTACGCGTTTATATGATTTATGTAATAAAACATTCGAGCGCAGCGAAGACGAGAGACGTGCACGTAGGCGCATAAATAAGAAAAGAAAGCTCAATAAAGTATAATACGCTGATTTGCGCGCCGAGGCGCTTCATCGCGTTTTCATGAAATGCGCGAATGCTGGTTTGCGTGGAGAGAGAAGCGCTGAAAATGCGACATTCGTCATCGGGACGTTCTATAGTATAAAAAGATGATTCGCGCATGCGCTGCATATGTTCCAGATTCCAATCTCCGTCAGTTTATATGATACCCTCTTGATGGTTATGATTTTGCACTTAGAAGTGAGATGTGCCAACACCTTACATGGCTTCTAATTTTGTGCTCTAACCTTGGGATTAATTACACCCTATGCACGTATGGCATTTCCTCTGTATAAATGCTTCGTTTCCAATCTATGCAGTGTAACACGAAATCCACGGTAGATTATTTATTCTTTGAAATCACTCATTCCATTTCTAATTAGAACAACCCGCCTGATCACAAAGCCCGCAGCCGCAGCTCAACCCGGAGAAACGACAACCACCCTCATTACGTCTAATCCCCGCGAAACCAAAACGCCTCCTATACACGCACGTAATGCACATCAAATTGAAAGCAATCAGGGTCTCTTCGCATCAGTCTCTCACCCAGCCCGTGATTTTCTGCGCTCGGCGAAATTGAGGAGGACGTTTAAACGGCGCTGCACGACGCGCTCCATCGGCTCGCATCAATCCCTATGCGTATATATATGTATATACAGCCAACTTCCTCGCAGGCGCATCTAACATCATCATTACCGCTTCGCAGCGCGTGGGCGGCCCCCCGGCACTTCCGAACGGAAAGGCGCGCGTGGGTGGCGCGAGATAAAGAGAGCGGGGCGAAAAATTTCCCGGTCACAGATATATTGCTTGCCCTGTGCGCTCGCGGGCGCGGAGAGAGATAGAATCTGGACTACATCGAGAGAATGGAAAGTGCGTGAGGGGTGGAGGCGGGAGAGAATGGGAATGATGAAAGTAGTCAGGGATTTTTAAGGATGCGGGAGTGTAATGTGTAGAAAGCTGCGGGGTGGCGGAGGTGTGAGAAATTAAAATGGACTGTCGAGTGATTGACGCCAGTACAAAACGCATGCGTGGTTATATATCGATTAACGCTATCTATAATCGTGACGGTGATTTGTCAAATTCAGTCTCATTGTTGTTTTAAACAATGGTTATGCGAAGTGTTATATAAGAAGAGCGCTAACGTATTTACTAACAATCTACGTGTAAAATAAGACACAATTGAACTAAAGGAGAAAAAATTTGTTTGTCTTTTTTCATGCATCAGGAAGCAGGGAAGCGGCCTTCACGTACGCGATAAGTTCAGCGGGCGTCACGTACGCGGTGACGGCCGCCTGCAGCCGGGGAAACATTACTGCCTGCGGCTGCGAGCCGACAATACGGTAAATATTCGAGTCTTGCATAATGCTCTTCTCTCTCTCTTCCTTTTGCTTTTTTTTCATTATTATTTTCCCGCTGAGCGCGCGCGCGCGGTTCGTGTATTATATTTCAGATCAGCGCGGGCCGGGAGATAAAAGTAAATCACGCGCGCGCGCGCGCTTCCGCTTATCTCAATTTTCTTTTACGCCTCGTTTCTTTTGCTGCATTATTTATAGAACTTAATTTAATTCATATTCGCGCGATAAGCCGTCACGAATATATAATATCTCGGTGAACTTACGCTCACCGCGGCGATAAGAGAAAATCGGAGTCAATGTTTCTTGTCATCTTTCGGTAAACTGCCTGACATATACATGTGTTACATAATTTTCCATTAATTCGCGCCAAAACTTTCTCTGATTATATGTATATATACATATACATACGCGCGGGTGTAGTTTCTGATTTCAGCGGTAGTCGTGTACGAGCTGTTTATATTATAATTAAAACATCACTCCGAATGACTAACCCTTCTATCGCGCGAGATTAATATATTAAATATCATGCATGCCTGCGCCATGGCTAAAAAGGAAGTCTCGCATCTGCCGAGTAAAAAAAGAAATGATTGTGCGATTGAAATTAAAAGGCGAATGTTTCATTTGAAGAACGCGGAAGGAGGTGCCGCCGAACGGCTGGGAATGGGGAGGCTGCAGCGCCGACGTCACGTACGGAATGAGGTAAACGAACATGCACATTTATATTATATACATGTATATACTATCCTTCTCCTCGTCTAATTACAAGGAAACATAATAATAATAATAATGATAATGATAATGATAACTGCTGTGTATTGTAAATTTACGATGGAGCTCGAGCTCCGTCTCGAGGGCAATTAATTTTAGGAATTGTAATTTGTATTCTTAATTAAATTTAGGTTCGCGCGTAGGTTTCTGGACGCGAGGGAAATCGAGGGCGACGCGCGGAGCCTCATGAATCTGCACAATAACAAGGCCGGCAGAAAGGTTCGTATGAAAGTACCTCTCTTTTACATATTGTAATTATTATTGGTATTATTACAACGCTCGTTATTCGGCCGAGGCGAAAATTATGCAAGACAGTTCGTTATTAGATCTGGACTTTGTAATTGTAAGAGATAAATTTAACGGGCACAGTTAACATCTGTAGAAACGAGTATTTGGATAAAAGGTTGATGAAAAAATCAATTATAGCTTGTTATATTGCCAAAAAAAATCTGTTATATTGCTCGGTAAATGGAAAATCGTATGTTTGTGCCGTATTTTATTGTCAAAGCGTAGAAAATATATGGTGACATTAATATCCCTGACATAAATTCTGTCTTTGATTTCAAAAAGATATCAACATGGAGAACAAAAAACAATAAAGCACTCGAATTTTTCTGTCCGCAGTAATACAAAGCCATAACGATGTGAGAAAGATAAATGCCTCGGATAAATAGAGTGACAATCGCGCACAAAGTGAACTTTAATCTCTAACGCGATACGCACAAATTTCCTCTAACGATCGTTGAACCCGCACCCCGCATATATACACACATGTTAAATTTCTCACGACGTAAAGATTTCACTTTACGCTCGGCCATTACGCGATTTTCTACACCAATTTCGCTCTAATAATACAGCCCACTAGCCGTATCTCTAGGGTTCATTAAAAATAGATCGAACAAAACCGTAAACAAATAAGCTCTCGAATTTATGAATACGCATTGCAAAACCCATAATCGCGCGCGCGTACGCCTTGCGCGCACCATGTTATCGATAGATAGACCAGTGCGCGTGTAGTATCGCATTATATCGTTTAAATACACTTGTTTTTAATAATACAAGCGTGTGCGCGCGCGTGCATACGCATGCATAAATCGCTAAAGATATAGACATTTCGACGTGAATTTACGACACGCCTGCCGGCGTTGGCTGTGTCGAGCGAGCCGAGCGACCGTAGCGGCAGCTCGTTTCACAAGCAAAGAAGTCTCGCGATTTCTTATCCAATATATGCGATTCAAATGGCTCAATCGAGCGGGCTATTACTGATGGGTCCGTCACGATTCTCCGGGAATCTATGTGAATTTTTGAAACGGTCGGTGTGGTAGTTTTTTTAAAATACAGATAGTGCTCTATAGGATTCCCTTCCGCGTTGAAGTTGCCTGTAAATCGGTAATGCGATTGGCGATGCGCGAAATCATTAGGTTGGTCGACTGCCGCGAGTGTGAGACAAAACTAAGTGGGTATATCCTGGTGAGTAATGAGATTAGGTTATGTAAGGAGATAAGACAACAGTAAATGTTTAAATACAAGTTATATTTGAATTTGACATTCGGTTAGTTTTGAAAAAAATTGTCATAAAAATACTATATCACAATAAGATAACAATTTTATAATATAGTTGTCTTGGTGGTTAAATTTTTAATCTGTTTTTTTCTGTAGCCTCTCGCAGTGCTCGGTCGTGATACCGCATTCCTTTCGGGTCCTAAGACATTTGAAATAATTTAAATCATAATCGCACAATGGAAAGAGATAAACCTCATTATAAGGTTTTGACAATAGATCAACAATTATTTTCAATCTTTTTTTAATTAAAAATGTTCTCCTTTCGTACCAGCACAATATTGATAAAAAAATTAAAAAATCAAAACATCGCTTACTCTTCAGACTTGCACCAATACGCCGGTCCCCAGGTACATTTCTCAGCGCCTACGACCTGCTTTTCTGGTGCCGCGTACGCCGTGGCGACTGTTAAAAGTTGAAACAAAAAATAGAAGAACAGAACGTAAATTATGACTTCCACGTGAAACTTGCTTGTTCTGTACGATAAAAACTAATGCTCGGATAACTTGCCCATTAAAGTAATGCACAGGCACAGGAAGAAGAGAATCCTCATTGTGGCGGATTGTATTGTGGATGAACCGGCCGTTTGTCGTGAAAACTGCGGACTGCAATAATTGTTATCCCGCCGTCTTATTTATACAAACGGCATCGATGAGCCACACTGTTAGGCCTTGACGTGCGCGCGCACGCGCTACACACACGCGAGAAGTATGTGTAAGAGTAGTGGGAGACACGTATAACAGACATAAAGTGAAAAAAATAGGAGGAAGAGATGACCGGGAACTGCGTCGCAATAGCTAGAGAGATGTTTGGCGGATAGAAATTTGTTCACTCGCGTCAATATAAAGTACAAATTTTTTTTATCGATAGTGACGTAAAATTAGACAGGGTTTTTCCGAGAAAAATACGCAGTTCATTGTTTGGATGTTTGGCAAGTTTTTTCATATGGGTTTAGGTGGGTTACTGCTGTAAAATTTGACATGTTTTTGTACTGTCGTGTTTTGGTTCACGCATGATTATAAAGCCCATAGTAAGTTTACATGGTAGTCATCGTCTAGACCTACATTATACATTTGGATTTCCCAACATAGTAGAAAATAATTAAAAATAATCAAGCTTATTGCGAATCTTGTCAAAACAAATGATAAATGTAAATTTTTATGCTCTGTGATTTCGGATTGTTTAATAACAGTATAATTCAAAATATGCAACTCGATGTACTTAAAATAAAAATATTACATTCAATTAATGATGAATGAATACTTTGATTATAATATTTCGATATATATTTATTTGCGCAAAGAATGCAATTGATTGACCTTGTCTCGACAACAAAAGTTTCCTTGATTAAAAATTTTTTTACTTTACACAATCGTGATAAAATCATTGAACGTGAAAACCGTTAGCTTCGACATTTTATCACTAACAATATTGAATGATATAAATCTTTTTTTTTTCAATGACACGACAAGAAGAATAAAATATTTGATCGAACACGATTAATATAAATATACCGCTTATTATTTTCGCGAAAAACCGATAAGGTTAATTTCCATTCTTCCCCCTCATTCTCATTTTTTCCTCCTTCTCAAATTAATTTCGCATCTCTAGAATTCGGACGTTCTCCAAAATCCGTTCTTTCCTTCTTTCACTCCGCTTCTGCTGCTGCTGCTGCCCTTATTCACGTCACTCTCCTCTCTTTTCTCATTATTCTTTTTCAACTCTCCTCTCTCTCCGCGGGCTCCTTTTTGGTCTGCTCTTCTTCTTCTTTGTCCCGCTCGGCTTCGTTTCTTATCCTGCGCGCACGCAAGCGGAGCGGACAGCCGTGCGCTGCACGTCAGGTTTAAACGATCTATCTCTTTATGCTACGCGAAAGCGCGCACGTCGTCCTGCGTTAGAAGGGACACGGAAGTGTGCGTATATACACGTGCAATATACACGTATACATCTCTCTTTTTCTCTTGTGCATCGCGTGCATATGGGGCTTTTATAAAGACGCGCGTATTCGCGACGAGCGAGCAATTAATTTTCGCCTCGTGCGTACAGGCCTCCCGTCGCATTCAATTAGTCCGATGTCGAGAGATCACGCCTCCGAGCAGCCACGAGCTATTATAATATCTCGCCCCGTGGGAAGCCGTGATTTTGTATTTCGGATGCTCGCCCGTCCTCTTCCCTGCCCCTTCACCCTTTATTCTTGGATTCTCTTTCGTGGATTCTCTTTTATTTTGAAACAGTATATTATTTTCGTGGTTGGCTCGGTATAGGATTATAAATCTAATTATATAAAAAAATTTTATTGACGAAAAAATTCTATGATAAATGAAAGAATTCTGTGTTACATGCTCACTTTTTCGTAGTGTAAATATAACTCTTATGAGAAAGCAACGTACTAGTTTATTACGCTTTAAAATTTTTTTATGAAATATAGTTATATTTCTAGGAAAAATGCATAAAAATGTTTTAAAAAATAAATCTAAAATGTTATCTAAAATGTTAACCTTTATTAACAATTGTAGTATAAACTGTAGTTAATGTTAGAAACAAAATACTATTTTTAAACTACATGTTATTATTTAATAACTTATTAAGGAAAATATTTCGGAATAATTAGTCAGAAAATAAAGTAATGCATTTGTCTATATATTAGATTATAAACATGATTTTAATGTTTTCCAATGCAATATATAAGTATTATCACCAAGAAACACTTTTATTATCATATATTCTTCTCTTACGAAAAAAAAAAAACAAAAAATTTCATAACATTTCATTCACTTTCACCTAATAAACATAATTGATCGATCATTCGAAAATCGCCAGCGAAGTCGCACATCCAAGTGAATATTTCACTTAACCGCAATCTCTCGTGTCCCGAACACAATAAATATAAAAGACATAATCGGGTGAGAGACGGAAAGACGGAGAGAGAGAGAGAGAGAGAGAGAGAGAGAGAGAGAGAGAGAGAGAGAGAGAGAGAGAGAGAGAGAGAGAGAGAGAACCTCGCGCCACATTTAATATACTCTAAGGGCACGTGCGTGTGCATATGCTTTCAGATAGTGAAGGCCCTCCTGCAGACGGAATGCAAGTGCCACGGGGTATCCGGTTCCTGCACCGTGAGAACCTGCTGGCGAACGCTGCCCAGCTTTCGTCAAATCGGCGACGCCCTCATGAAGAAGTACTACAGGGCGAGACCGGTTGTGGCGATCACGCCACCGCCGCCGCCCACGATACAGGTGACGCGAGCTTTATTATATATATTATGTGTGCTGTGTAAGTATGTGATGCGTTTCGGCTCCAGCGTGCCTCGCTGTTTTCGGGGGGGAGCGAATGTGTTTTCGCGCGTGTAGGCGCGCGTACGGCGAAGTTTTAATATGTATGATAATTGGGAACGGAGCATACAAGATTTTAAAATGATTTTTTAGCTATGAGGTCAATAGATCATTGAATAATTTCGTATTATATTAGATTTGTATGGTAAGAGTTTCATAAAAATTAACAAAATTTTATTGTAATTTAAGTCTGTTCTTTTTGCTGTTTCAGAACAGCTGAAAATTACGAAAAAAAAATTTCAAAGAACATTTCCAAAATCTTACATATCAGCGTTACTGAATAGATATTATAGAAAAAGCAAATGATAGAGTTATGTAGCAGTTTATTATCCTCAAATATGTGTAAGAAAAAAAACATTACTTTTGTATAGGAGAAGTGATTTGCTTTTCGCATTTTCTGCCATTTTTTTTTATCTAACTCGTTTGTAATTGATGATAATAGGCGGGAAATACACAGTCATTAAAAGAAGGCAAATACATTTTCGTGGAAAATAGTTTTGTGTAAAGAAATGTCAATTTATAAATTTATACTCCTATAGGAGTAGTTTTATAATCAGCTCGTATAGTTCTTGTGGTAATTAGGTATTTTTGTTTCGTACATTACGTTTTTTTAACCAATTGCTATTATTTATTTATTAGTTTTTTTCAATAGTTATTGAAAAAAGTAGTATATCTCGATTTGTAAAAGATATTTAAATTGTTTAAAGACGTTTTTTGAAGATAGTATTGTTTAACTTAATTGATATTGCATAAATTGTTTAGAAAATATTACTTGTGATGGAAATAAATCAAGCATTAAAAAAGTAACGGTTTAAAAAAAGAAGGTATTAATACGCTATATGTATAGATAGATAACGTTCATGGAGATATTTGAAATTAGTACAAGCCAAATTATTTCATGCTAGTTTTTCAGAGAATATTAAAAAAAGTCGTTTCATAGTATGAAAATATGACGGTTCTGTGAGATCGGCATTGTATATTTTCATGCTTAAAATATAAACTTTATAGATGAATATTTCTGTTTTCCAACATGAAATAAGGAGACTGAAGTAAGCAGACAGAATACCAGTAGGTAGGTGATCAGAGCAGTAATTTGAACTATACGTAACTCGAGTAACATGATAAAGTTACAAAAAACGAACACGCTTAGTTATTATTTATTTACTGTCACTTTATGTTCATTATTTTACCCAGGTAGAAAATAAACCAATTTTATTGGTTAGCATGTTAATCAAATGGAGGCATTTCTACCTACTTAAGTAAGAAGTTTGTGATCTTCCTGAGGAATCCGAGGGCATATTCCAGAGTAATAAATAACTACTCACTTAATTGGCTTTTTTCAGTTATGTACTGTCATGTTTATCATGTATTTTTGTGTAGATTTGTACATTATGTAAAACGATTTGTTTCTGAATAAAGGCAGTCTGATGAGGTCAGTATATCTAACTGACGAAACGTCGCACAAAGACAATTAAGTGAGACGTATTACTCTTCATATGTCTCTGAATGACTAAACGAATTTTTAGAAATTTAACTTACATAGATTCGAGTATATATAAGTATGGCCCAAGTTACTGCATATATAAGTATATGGTCCAACTACCTGCTGACATCTGCTTACTTACTATTGCAATAATAAAATTATACAATATAATTAAGTAAGAATTTCTAAGAAATTCCAACATTTCTATCTAAACATTAGCCTGTCCGATAAATTCTATATCTACTTAAAAAATGTCCACAAATAAATTAACAAATTCGTCGAAACAATAAATTCTAGAGCACGGAGTCCCTACTGCGCTCGTCAGAGGTATCACCGATCCTCGGTAACGACGCTAAGAACCAGGGTAAACCCGGCGCCTTGGAGGACAATGGCCGGGCGTACAAAAAGTCCGGCGGCAGCGGTACCGGCTTGAGCGTGGCCAAACAACCCCGGAGGCCGCATCTAGTGCTCAAACGGGCGAAGCTCGGTGGCGGTGGACCCGGAGGCATCAGCCAGAAACGCATGCCCAAGCGCAGCGAGCTCGTGTTCCTGCAGCCGTCGCCCAACTACTGCGAGCCCGACATCGCGCAGGGCAGTCTTGGTACGCAGGGGCGCTACTGCAACCGCACGAGCAAAGGTGTGCTATATAGAGATGTAAAGATTTATATAACCTGGCAGAAATACAATTTGGGACATCATGAAGAATTCGAAAAACAAAATATAGAACTACTTTCTGTTAATGATTCTGGAATCGAGCTCGTTGTATTTTATGGCACGTTTACTTTACAGCGTTTTAAACCTTTGTCATCTATAATATTTAGTTAATCTTTATGAAAAGCTAGTTAATGAGAATCTTCAGATTTATAGGATGTAGAAAGGAAGCCCCAGGAATGCGGGTCCTAGATTTTTCTGAAACTCCAGGAAATGCTTTCATTTGCAATTTTCAAAACCTGCAAAGTTATATGCAATTGTTTATAAAATTCAGTGACAAATCTACAAACAATTGCATTTAACTTGGCAGATTTTGAAAATTATTCAATTTTGATGTCGTTAACTCCCCCTGAAATTTAACAAGGAAGAAAATGAGACCTTGCAAATTAAAATTGAATGAAAAACAAAAAAGATTTGTATTTCTTATTGATTTTTTTTTAATGGACAAAATATACTTTTGCAAAATTAGAAATTTTCTAACAAAAATATTTTTCGTTATGTTAAGAACTCTGCTTCCTGTCATATCAGTTTTCAGATTGGAATGTGTAAATGAATTTTTGTAAAAAAATGTTCATAGCTTTAGGTCTACTAATTAAATATACCCGTAACTTTATTTATTTATTTTGAATCACACATTGGAACCAATTAAGATTTTTCAAAGAAACAGATTTTTCAATCAGACAGGTCATAAATTAAAGCTCTTATGTTCAATTTTTATCTCATTTATTGCAAATGTTTTCAGCCCTTTTGTAGGTGTATAAAGTTATACAAGTTTCCAAAAATGCGTATTTTCTCTAGATTTTTCCAAAGTGTCTACATCTTTGTTACTAAGGCCCCTTCAGAAAAGCGCAAGACACGTATTCATTCATTTTTACAAATAAAAACATTTCCCAGAATTTCATAAATATCTAGGACCAGGATTACTGACTGGTGTTCCCCTTGTTAGTTTGGTATCACTTCATACCGGTCTCCAGGTATGCGTTTGTGTAATTCCCATACACGTAATATTAAGAATTTACCATCAGTTGTATGTTAAAAAAAAGCTTTGAAAAAGTACTATTACGATTTAGATTGACACGTTCAGTCGAAAAAATTTGTCAGTATTGAGATATTGTGGTATATTTTTAATAAGAATGTAAATTTTTCATGTAATAATAATTATTAAATTAGCTATTCAAGTTTTTTTTGTTAAGTTTCTATAAATATCCGTAGTTTATGATAAATTTTTACGTTTCTTTCTTCGTGTTGCTTTATAGTTTTTCACTATTTCTCTATATTTATCGTTGTTCTGCCATGGTATAATAGAATGAATCAATGCAATTAGTGACAATGATGCATCTCTTTAATTTTAGGAACGGACGGTTGCGACCTGATGTGTTGCGGGCGCGGCTACAACACGCACCAATTCACGCGGACCTGGCAGTGTGGCTGCAAATTCCATTGGTGTTGCAAAGTGCACTGCGATACGTGCACCGAGCGTACCGAGGAGTATACGTGCAAATGATCTGACGCGACGTCGCCGTGTCAGTCCCGCACCAAATCGATTCCAACACTTTTCTTCTTCGAGGCCGTACGATTGAATTTCACGATAAACGATGAATTTCTCCTACTTGTACATAGTGTAGTACTGTGCGCTCTAGAGTACGTCAAATGCGCGCGTAAATTTGTTGTTTCTGAGTATATTCTATACTGAAAAAAGTTACTATACCCGAGAACATCTTTTAGGATTTAGTAAATACTTGATTCAGGTAAATTTTTTACTTGAATCGTATGAGGTTTTTTTGGATGCATTAAATATTTTTCTCAATGTCTATTAATGCGAAAAAATATGTCGTGCATTATATGCTTTATAGTGCATAGAGATGAACTTTATTCTGTGAAATTTTAAAATCTTTGTAAGTGATTATCCTCTTCGGCTGCTGCTAAATGTTTTAGTATATGTTACATATGGTACTGTGCAGCTACTACACGCAGGATAATATTTATTTTTAAGATTTTTATTGTTCTTCTAAGAGTATAAGACACTTTGCGAAATTTTGTATCATTAATAATTTATTCAACGAATATCAATGTAGCTCAATTGTATATTTTACATTAAGGATTGAGATTCAGAAAATATTATTTATAAGACTACTACCACTTCCGTGTAAATGATAGTGATATTTTTTTTTCAATACAAGTTATTACTTCTAATCATAATTTTAGTTACTTTAAAATTACCTACGAGAAATTTGTTATATTTAGAATGGCATAATGACAATAGACTGCAAATTTTAATGTTATTAATATGTCAACAGTGTGATTATTATGTATAATATATGAAAATATTTAATCGGAGCGTAATGTGCATAATTGCTGCAAAAATATACATGATAGCCTAGATGAGACATAAAAAACAACAAACGCAAGACTTGCAAATTGAATGCTTAAATTATTATTTATTATCTCTCTATATGAATTGTCTAATTAAATATTGAAAAAAATGAGTGCTAAGTTTAAAAAAAAATCTTTCATAGTGTCAAATATGGTATTTAAAATAAAACAAACTTAACAAATTTTTTGACATTTATTTATAGCACATTAAAATTTTTTGGATCATTTTTATAACATAATGTATCTGTATTTTAATAAATAAGGATCGAACTAGTATACATTTTAACATCTCAAGCTTTTTATTCGAAGTAATAATACATATTAAAAGGTTAATATTCTGAATAAAATTCCTGGTATACCCTGGTAAAAATGATAATCAACGGTTCGCGAACCGTTCGTGAATTTTTAAATTAAAAACGTCACACCATGATTATGTTGATATTGTCGACGAAGAATAACTATTTATACATGTGGAAATATTATATTGTAGATGCTTTAAAATATAGTGATAGTTTTAAATACTTTTAATTATAATATTTCGATGTTAATCTTAAGTAGAAATGCTTCCATTTGATTAACATGTTAACCAACGAAGTTGGTCTATTTTCTACCAGGGTATAGATTTTTGTATATAGAACAACAATAGTATTTATCAAAATAGTTGAAGTTTCCATTAGGTTTTGCGTGTATGTACGAATTAGTCACAGGTATCAGAATTTTAACTTACTTAGTATCCACCCCAGGTATAGGCATTCAACCGCGGGGATAAACCTGGAGTTATTTTCAGCTAAGACAAAAGTAGAGATTGTTTTTGTGAGTGTGTGTGTATGTGTGTGTGTTTGTGTGTGTGTTGTGTGTATGCGTGTGTGTGTATGTGTGTGTATGTATAATTCACGTTTTTTTAATTTTATTTTCCTACATGATACAGACAATATTTCTTAACATAATAAACTTTTATTGAAAAGTCGTTAAATTACTCACATTTTAATTTTTTTATTTTTAAATTATCTTTACTATCTTGTTTTTATATCTAGAATTAATTTCTCACAAAATCTTTTATTTATTAATCCGAAATTTTTACTGCTTATTAAACTTATTAAGTATTATTTGCAAAAACTGAAAAATTCTGAACGAGTTATTCATTTAAAATTAAAAATTTCGTTTTATTTTATAAAAACTCTTTAAACAAAACGCCAACGTTTCGGATTCTCTTGTTGAACTCCTCTTCAAAGGCACTGTGACATAATAGTACATTATGTTACTAGTGACATAAGTTGCACTTTACGGCACGGCGTGTATAAGCGCCCAAGCGTAGCCTGAGAACGCCACGCTCCCGATGCGAGACAGTTGCGCACCGAAGTCGCACTATTCCGCGACTTGCGCGCGGCAACTGTTTCAGGCGTTTTAGCAATGGGTAAAAGTGCTACTTCTTTTAGCGTAAGCGAACGGCGGAACTATGTACTTTCGCCCAAGGGATAGAGAAAAATATTTTAGTTAAGGACTTGAAATTTTAACCTCTTATTACACTCATTGAAGACTATATTTGTTTAAAATTTTAAGAGATTATATTCATTTGTTTTTTTGAAAAAAAAAAGAAAGGTTTTATAAAAAGGTAGGGTTTCAGTTGTTTTACGATAACAAGAGTAAAAATCAACAGACAAATTTTCATAATGATGAAGATTCTTCAAGTTGTGTTTGTTTTTCAAGTGTTGCGTGTAACTTATTCAGTGAAATAAATAACTTTTTGGACAAAATTAAAAGAATTTTTAAGGTAATTTATTATAAAAATTATTTTGAAAACTAAGCTTGAATCCATCCATCATAAATTCTTAAGATTATAGCCTTCAAATCTAATAACCTATGAGCAAACTTGACCACAATTACTCGGAAAGAGCTGCATTTTGTAATACCCAAACCATTAATTTACTTCATCACTTCCACGATTGTCTATATTAACTTTTAAAATTACTCACAATATCATACAGTGCCCTAAGTTACTATGTTTATTTACCGAACTCAGTCTTTCTTATAATTTACCTAATCACAGGGTCTTGAGTGAAACCACAGCACATTCTAACTTTGGTTTCATTCACACCACGGTTAACCGTTTAAGAAGAACCTGGAATCGTTTGCAAAATAATATTATTAGCATCCAAATCTTAACACATTTTAAGTGAGCACTTCGATCCCTAACCACCATCTATTGAATCTCTCATCACTTGCGTTCATTCATTCTCATATTTCACTTTGATACTTCGCCATCTTGCTACATTTTATAGTTATAAATTATTGTAAAGGGCAAATTTGGCCGTATATATAATAATAGGTAAATTAATAATTTCTTGGATGAGATAAACTGCTACGGCATCATTACCTAAATTGTATAAAAATACTACTACGCTTTTCTAAATCTGATCCTTTATAATAAAGAACTACCGGTGCCAAACTACATTGATTATTGCTGTAATGGAATGATTGTGCTGCATCTTGGGCAATAAAGGCATTATTTTCCAAGAAATCTAAAGAAATTAAAAATTTTCCTTTGGATAAGGATTCCCTCAAGGTTTGAAAATAAGAAAATTGTTGCTTGGAAATAAAAGAATGAGTTTTAAGTTTATTTAAAAGGGGAAAGAAGATGTCAATAAATGATTTGAGTTTGTAATATCGATCTATCAGTCGTTTTTCACATTTGATACTTTATTTCATTAACGTCAGAGCTCTCGAGAAATAATTCTATATCATTTTTTAATGATTCAATACCAGGGTAAGGCATTCATTTAAATAACACTTTGTTATTGAATTCTTATAGACGATTTCAGCTTTTAACAAATCTTTTCTGAATGTAGCTCTTCAATCAATCCTCATTTTTTATGCTTATTATCTTTGTAACCTAACATAGTTTTACTAGTATCGTCATTTTCATAAAGAAGTTTTACTTGATCTACACGGGGAGAAGTTTTGTGTTTCCTAATTTATGAAGTAAAAGGGATACACCATTATCTAATAATTTAGATTTATTGCAAGCCAATAGTATTTGAAAATTTAGCAACTTTATGAGGGCTCCAATTTTTCAGAAGTAATTGCAAAAGGATCCTTTTGTCGTTTTTTGTTAAATTTTTATCATCGAGCATTTGTTTCTAATTGGAAATTATTTCATAACAATTTTCTGCTAAAGCCTCGTTTTCGTCTTTACTCTTGGCAGTAAATTTTATTCTGCAAGAGTCACATATTTTATCTTTATTTCTCAAAAACAGAAAACCAGCTTTCATTTCAACTGAAACCAATCTTAGCTTAGGTGAATGCTTTGTTTTATTAAAAAGTTACGTTAAAGCAATAATTGAAATTCATAGTATAAGTTCAGTAAAGCGTTTTTAACAAATTATTGTAATAATAATTTTAATAATTATTGTATTTCATTAGAAATATATTGAGGAAGAAGACATTTACTGTTGGACTTATGAAGAATCTAGGCGCGGTATAGAAGGGCCGTGGGACTAAGAGTTTCACGGATTTACCAAGGTTTTTCTTATGTATTTTGACTCCCTGAATGGCCTAAACCCGAATCTGTAAGATGTGTTGCGCTAAAGTGGTCAATAAATTATTAATTAACAAAATTGTTATACACAAATTAAAAAAATGATGTATTTTGGTTTTAAAATTTTTCAAGCTATTTTCGGTCATTTTCTAAGATAAACATGTTTTTTTGGCGATTTTCCGTCAGATGCGTAGTTTCCAAGAAAAAATTCTGAAAAAATCGTATTTTTAAAATTTTTAAGATTTATATGGGCAAATCCATAACACTTTTAACTATTATGTGACTTTGTTTTAAAAGTAATTTACTGTTGCTATTAGCCTACCGTGCTGAGCACAGAAATCAGACCGGATCTAAGATCTTTAACGGAAACTAGAAAACAAGCCCTGTAATTGGTATGAGTATGCAATGTACGGCGAAATACGAGGGTGCATAAAACTGTCAAAAAAGGTACCTAGTAGACTAATCGTTAGCGACGAAAATATTGGTCACATGATCCAGATATTGGTCATCAATTTCAGAGTAATTATGTTCGAGACGACTCATAGGCCTGTTTAATTTGTACACAAGATAGCGTAAGAATTTGCGTTGTACTGACTCTAACTTTTTTATTAAAATGTCTGTGAATTAAAAAAAATCAAAACTAAATCTGCAAAATTAATTAAAAACTTTATTGAAAACTAGTATTTATACTATTATTTATAATATATATTTTATACTTATGTAAAAAGATGTATAAAAATACGTAGAAATTGTACGCATTGTACATAACACTATATATGCACACATTCATTAAAAATATCTTAATTATTTATTGTTAATAATAATTATTTTTTCATATTACATATATTAATATGGCCTCAATCAAATCAAACAACTATAAAAAAACTGTCAGAAATTGTAAATAACTGTCAATACAACAGTGTTTAGCTACTTGAGACAATGAAGCTAGGAAGTGTTTAAGACTGTAAATTACAATAAATTTCTGTTATAAACAATAAATAACAGATTTTTACAGTTATATACACATATTTATTATTATTTACAGTTATTTACAATTTTTAACATTTATTATTTCCGCAAGGAATGTATTTGCTTCAGGGGATTTCGGACAATTGCGTAGCGATTGTAGGTAACCAAAATAATTAGACCGATCGCGGCGTACTCGCAGTCATTTACTAGCAAATTTCCCGGCACCTTCAATAGTAAGCACTTATACCAGAACGCAAAGAAAATACAGAAGTAATAACCTCATCAGAAGACGACACCGAGCGTTAGGTTACTGCAGTCCGAATTCTGTAAAAACATTATATTATAAGAAATATTAGTTTAATATAATTTAATGTGATATTTATTCTTATAAATTAATATAAGATAGTATTTAATTTTCTGATATCATGGATTCATTCCAGTTCAAACAAAATTAAACCCCATAATTATAATTATCTCATTAATCATTTTAGAAAACATATGGCCCATTCTAAATGGATTCAACGAGCAAAAAAATTAAAGTCTTTGATTTTTTTTAAACTCTGAGGTCATATTCTACATTAAATTTCATTAGACCCGTGTTTTTTCTTTTTGTCGAAAAATAATTTTGGAGCCCTGTAGCGCGATATCAAAAATTAAATTGTGAAAGTGTTATTTTGAAAATGAAAATTGGCATTTTTTTCAAATGGCCGTAGTTTTGGCCCAAGTTATCGTATCGGGACGTTTTTTTTTTTTAAATTGTGCGGAATTTTACCAGTTTTCATGTGATTTTTTCAGATTTTAAATAACTTGAATAGTTTTTCAGATAAATTGAAAAAACTGAAAAAAGTGCTTTTTCTCAAAATTGAATTTCTCAAAAACACCACCTTTTTTTCGTGAAATTTGGATATGTTTTTCATGGCCAAATAAGCTAGCTTTCTACCAAACGGCAGCGTGCCATCTTTCTTCGTTCGGAAGATACACCCTCAGAAAGATAATTGCGATTTCTACACGTTTAAGCCTCATATGCGTTATGTGCAGCGATACATTTTACACAGGGGCTAGCTGCAAGTTCTGAAGTTAAATCTGGCATCTGTGTGTGAGAGATTAAGGGTACAGAATACACGGATGATTGTAGTATATACACGATTGTAGTACCCTAAGTGCCCGCTAGATGGCGAGCACAAACGCGCCACATTCAATGAAAAACATCACCCCGAGTGTATAAGTAGGGGCCTGCGGCACTCACTCGATCTACCCATTATTACCACATTATTTTGCCTAATATTATTTTGCCTATTTGCCTAATCGCCAATCATTATTTTTGCACTACTTATTTATTGCCTCTACCTTGGTTATTGCTTTATTTATTTGCTCGAACGTACTTTACGTTTACAGCATATTTTGCATCAACTTTACTTGCGAGTGGGTTGATGCAGAGACTCTATAATTAAGAGTCACTCCAATTTATTTTTTCTCGCTGATAAACCCTGACTATATAACTTTTCGTATACGTTCAATCATATACGGATACATATCAACAAACATGCAAAAGGCTAAGTTTAGTTCCAAGAGAACTCAGAAGTGTCCGGATATCGGCAGTATTCATAAAAAGTACGTTTATGAAGATAGTAAGCGGCCATTTCAATTACTTGGCGATGTAGCAAATGGATTATTGATGTCTAACGAGTATAAAAACAAGGATATAACAGCATATACCAAAGTGTGTGGAATTTGCTATGAAAAACTCAAGAAAATATCTGAAGAAATTCTTAAAGAAGATTCCGATAGATTCTCAAACCTCAATTTGCAGTGTTGAGTTGTATGAAGAAGTGAATGAAATACTCATTAAGAATAAATTGTCTTTATCGCCACTCAAGCTTCCGTCAAATGTTGACGCGACAGCATTGCTAAATTACGTTAATCGCAAGCGTAAGCAATTATTAGATACTTTTTATGAAGAAACTGATTGCAAAATTAGGAAACTGTATAACGTCTCGAGGCAGAAATTAGAGTTTAATGAATGCAAGATATGCGACGAATGGAATGAAAACTTAAGTTTGGTGTTAGAAAATGAAAATCTAACTTTCATAGAAAAAATACGATTGATGACTGTAGCACCTTCAAGTCTCTCAAGTAATTATATTTTATTGCACATAAGACTGCACATGGGAACCACAGATTATATGATCAGAGCTTCACAAAAGCTCGTAAAAAGTAAAGGTTTATACGAAAAGCCCGATCCATATTCTGGAAATCTTGTGAAGACTGAAGTTATTGAGTTAGTTGAAAAATATTATCTAGACGACGATTTGGACTGTTCCCGACAAAGTCCTAACAAAAATGATGTGACGAATGTTAAAATCAATGGAGTTATAGAAAAAAAATCAAACGTTTTCTAACTCGGAGCATCAAGGAAATTTGCGATCTAATTATGAAACAAAATCCAGAAGTTACTATTTCAAGATCCAAGATTTGTCAATTGCGACCAAAATGGGTATTAATTCAACCTTTAAACAATTCCTGTTTATGTGTCTATTGCGCCAATTTCGACCTTATCGTAACAGCTCTAAAAATTGTGTTAAAAAAGAGTAAATCCGAGTTTTTTACACTTAAACAAGAGATCTTATCCATGATTGTTTGCTCTATAGAAAATGATTCGTGTATTCTTCGAGAATGTAAAATTTGACACTCAAAAGATCGAGGAATGGGAAAAAGTTCGATCGATTAATGGCATTCGCGATAGTCATATTTGGCAAGTTATCCGAGAGACTGATGATGCAGAAATTGTGAATGTCGAAAGGCGAATGAGAAAAACAAACACCCACAATGGCTCACTGTTCAATGTTGATCAATATGTATGATAGACTGTCTTATATTATTACTAACTATTATACCGAATTTAAAAGTGTAATATATCAAATAAATAAATGTACTTTTTTTACTTCTATTTATATTGGACGTTGATTTATACTGACTCTTCTACTTATTTCTACTTATGTGACACTACTTTAAAAATAATTTTTAACACACCACATCGTAAAGTTAGTACTTCATTCTCGCCGAGGTGGAAAAAAGTGCTACGTTAATTCCCTACCCCCACTCTAATTCCCAGCGTCACGCACATGTACGCTCGCCTTCGGCTCGGGTACAAAATGTGGGTTGCGCTGGAAATGAGAGTGAGATTAGGGAATAAATGTACAGCCTTTTTCCCCTCTTCGGCGAAAAATGAGAATGAATATTACGATAGTTGTGTTAAAAAAAATGTATATTGCACTCGTGAACATAGTAGGCTGTGCGAAACTGCGCGTTTGTCGCCCTTGCTTCGCTCGGGCAACAACTCTCACGCAGGGAGCACACAGCTCACCTTATTTCCTTGGTGCATAATATACTATTATCTATGTTTAAAGTTATCTAAAACATTACATTACGAGCTTATACATAACGCATATGAGGCTTAAACGTGTAGAAACTGCAATTATCTTTCTGAGGGTGTATCTTCCGAACGAAGAAAGATGGCACGCTGCCGTTTGGTAGAAAGCTAGCTTATTTGGCCATGAAAAACATATCCAAATTTCACGAAAAAAAGGTGGTGTTTTTGAGAAATTCAATTTTGAGAAAAAGCACTTTTTTCAGTTTTTTCAATTTATCTGAAAAACTATTCAAGTTATTTAAAATCTGAAAAAATCACATGAAAGCTGGTAAAATTCCGCACAATTTAAAAAAAAACGTCCCGATACGATAACTTGGGCCAAAACTACGGCCATTTGAAAAAATGCGAATTTTCATTTTCAAAATAACGCTTTCACAATGTAATTTTTGATATCGCGCTACAGGCTCCAAAATTATTTTTCGACAAAAAGAAAAAACACGGGTCTAATGAAATTTAATGTAGAATATGACCTCAGAGTTTCAAAAAAATCAAAGACATTAATTTTTTTGCTCGTTGAATCCATTTAGAATGGGCCATATATCTCTTCTATATGGACTATCACTTAAGGTTGTATTGGCTGTAAGATCCCTGCCAAAAGTTAGTTTTTCACGTTAAAACTGCGAAAAATAATTATGTAAAGCAATTGATCAATTTTTAGTTCTCGCGATCAATGTATTAATGCAATTGGAAACCGCTGCCAATTCATTGGCCCGTAGCTTCCTCAACCGTAATTTGTTGATTCCTTTAATTAATTTTTAATAACAAAATTTATAATTTTTTAAAAAATTTATTGCATAATTATAATTAAATTCACTTATGAATATTAAAAATTGTTAATTTTTAAATTTATTTATTTATTTATTATTTATTTATATCAAATTTATATAAATTTTGAGCTGATAAATAAAGTTATTATTTGAAATAGAAGTAAAATATCTATATTTTATAATAAAACAAATAGCTATCACGGTTGTTTTGTTATTAATAAAAACGTGTTTTTTTTATATTATATTTCATAATTCATATTTTTTAAGAAAAAAAAAATTTATAGCTATCATTGTTCTTTTGTTATTAACAAAAACGTGTTTTTTTAAAAAAGTTCATAACTCACAAATAAATTATAATAATGCAGAATATAATGCATTCATAATGCATAATTTATAATTATAATAGATTATAATAGATATAATTTTTAAACATTTTAATTAATTTTGTTACACATCATTGGAATTATGATTTAAAAAAAAAAAAAACACGTTTTATTTTTGATGATAACTAAAGAACCGTGATAGATAGAAAATTAATTTTTTTAGAAAATATAGGTATTTTAATTCTCTTTCGAATGCCACCCACCCCATTCAGATACATAGAGTCGTTCTCGAGAAATTACGATTTTAAAAAAATGTCAAAAAATTTTTAACCTCAAATATCTCTGAAATTTATGGACCAATCATTTTGCCCAAAGAACTCGACCGAGAACTATAAAAAATCTACCTCTAAAAGGAATTTTCAAGCCATTAAGTCAATTTTACTCTTGTAATCGTTGGACGTAAAAACTGATTTTTTTCATTTTTCAATTTTTTACTCAAAATCTAGCCTACAGAATGTATTTAAATTTTAACAGATTATAGCTATTTATATTCTGTATTATCATGATTTTTCTCAAAAAAATTGACCGTTAAGTTTAGGAGTTATAAGCTTCTAAAAAAAAACACGTTTTTGTTAATAACAAAAGAACCGTGATAGCTAGAAACTTTTTTTTTTTAGAAAATATAGGAATTTTAATTTTCTTTCGAACGCTACCCATCAGATTCGAATAACTCGATCCTATCATTAAAAAAAATCAAAAAACAGTTTTGAGAAAATCGAAAATTTGAAAAAAAACAAAAACGCATCGCCCCAATCAAAAAACGGATTTTTGACCCGCCATCACGCAAAAAAAAACAAAAAAAATGAGACCTGTCCGGTCAAAATCGACCGAGTAGAAGCTGAGATCTAGGCGCGCGCGCACACGCACACACACACACACACACACACACACACACATCCATACAGACATTTTTCAAAAACCATGTATTTTGATTCCTAACACCTCGGAACACAATTATAACATGTTTTTACAACAACTCAAAAATTTACTATCACAAAGCTTCCTCTAGGAGGAAGCAATAAGCTTTAAAAATCAAAAATCAAAGCAAAATTGTAAACTCGGCATTATTTTTTTTAAATCGTCAAAATGCACTAATTTCAACGTAATGACGATTTAAAAAAAAAATAGTGTCGAGTTTACAATTTTGCTTTGATTTTTGATTTTTAAAGCTTATAATATTTTAATTGCATTAATACATGATCGCAAAAACTAAAAATTGATCAATTCATGCTTTACACTATTTATCGGAGTTTTAACGTGAAAAATAACTTTTGGCAGAGACCTTACGGTTAATAAAACCTTAACGTTTTATATTATACAACAAGGTGCAAATTAGTACTTCTCGATACTAGTACTTTGGAAACGTATGCGAGGATGACAATCACAATCGAGCAAGAATCATTTTTATCGTACTAGTATCGAAATGTACTATTTTGACACTCCGTGCGTAAAGTGCCACTTTTACGCACTAGTGTAAAAAAAATTGTAAAAATCGCCAGGAAAAGCTAAAATTTAAGCTTGTTTACTTAATAAATATCAATTTCTCAGGAAGTTATAAGCAATAAGATAGCATAAGAAAACAGTTAAAAATATGTCTTTTTTTTTTTACCGATTTTACGTATTTGAAATTTTGAACTCCATAACTAACGAAATATCAACTGATGAGTTTCTAAATTTAGTTAGAAAATTGGTTTTAGTGAAGATTGTAAGAGTGAAACAACTTTTTCTGTATATTTTAGTTTTTTTCTGTTTATTTTTGCTTTCTCCTCTTTCAAATGTTCCAAATTCATACAGAAAAAAGAAACAGAAAAAAATAGAAGTAAAAACAGAAATAAACATAAAAAACCAAAATATCTAGAAAAATGCTGAAATATACAGAAGTACACAGATATACACAGAAATACAGAGAAAAAAACATCAAATTTTTCTGCCAGGGTAGAGGACGCAATTTCATATCAAGTCATAAATTAACAATCATCTGTCTTCTCTGTCCAAAGAAAAAAAGGTATACTTAATTATTACATAAAATAATGGCCTTTACCTGTGCACTACGTCAAAAGAAAATTAAGTTATAGTTTTTTTACACTTTAACGAAATTTCTAAACTTATTTTAGTACTCCAAAATAATTGAGTCAAATACTTTTATCTTTAGAGAAAACATTAAGTATTTCAGTTGCAAATATAAGGTTACTTACAAGAAAATTGATAAGAACGTGTCTTATATTGTATATTTATTTATTGTATTTAGAGTTATCAGTGATATTAATATAGTCAGATGGTCTATAATGTTAGATAGAACCAGTCCACGATTAAAATATTTTTAATTTAAATTAACATTATACTTACATTTGAGACTGCTCAAAATTTTTAATGCTTCCTGCTTAGCTTCATGATCATCATCATTTTTGGCTGGATATTCTGAAGCCATTTTCAAATATTTTAGAGCATCTTCTTTCTGATTAAGTTTCAAGTATGTTTTTCCAAGCATTAGAAGATTGTGTCCATAAAAGTTTGGTTCTATTGTTTCAGCTTGTTCAAAATATTTTAAAGCTTCTTCAAAACTAGATGTTGGCGGTTCACCAAAAATCGCAGAAGCTATTTTTCTTTGATACCAAGCTAAGTCTGCAACTTGGTAGCACCAATTGCCAATCATGTATAAAGTAGTAGCATCTTTAGGATTTAGTTCAGAAGCTCTCTATTAATTTGTAAGAAATAATACAGTTAAATTTTATGTTTTTAAAAATTTTGCATAAAAGTTTTAAATGTCTCTATAATGAATGTTTTGATGAAAAGAAATATACTTATTTTAAACTTACCAACATGTGTTTTTTAATGTTATACAATTCCTTAATTTTTATCTTGGTACCTTCATAAGATGTTTTAGTGTTTAACAAAATTGCAAGCCATTTGTGAACAGCCCAATGATCCTCTTGTAAATTAAGAGCTTGAGATATTAAATCATATGCATCATAAACTAGTTTCTTGGCTTCAGCAGCATGTGTTTCTAATTTTGACATCTTGTACAGTGCTCGACTCAAACGCCATAATATTTCAACATCTTTATTATCCTAAAATATTATTTTAAAAATAATAAACTCATTTGTTTAGAGACCAAAGGTGAGTATAGTATTTACCTTATAACTATTGAGTAATTTATAAATTTCCTCATACTGTTCTTGATCGAATAAGGCATCTGCTTTAGCAATAACTATTTCTTTTGTCGTTAAGGAAGATTTGTCATCATCTTTGTTTTTTGTAATACCCCATATAGCAGTCAAATAAATTGGAATTCTTGAGGTCTGTGCTTTAAATTTTGTATTGTTGTTATATTCCTACAAAAAATGAAAATATACAGTTTTCATCAAATTTTGATGATTTCTAAAAATTAATAATAAAAAGACAACTTTTGCTGACAACTTTTGAAGAAATCATTAGTAACTTAACTTTAACTTTAAATTAAAAAATTAAGCCTTACTTTCAAAATTATCAAAAATGCTTTTTATGCCAGTCACTTCATTTTAATCTTAATACTTTACATGATTAATGTTATGATAATGGTTATACCTACAACAAAAAGTAATACCTTTCTCAATTTAGGAGCAACGCAACTCAATGATTGTTGTTGAAATCTAACAATAGTAAAAAATCTTGAAAATCTTGAAAAAATTCTTGCCATTTTTATTAACTTTTATACGACTTCAAAATGTGTTGTTATATTATACAAATACACAGGTTAAGAGTATTAAATTGTGCACTGCATTAAAAAATTAAATATAAAAAAATGTATTAAATACAAAATCATTTGAAATTCTATGTTAAAGCAAATATGATTTTATCGTTTCTACAATTATTTGATTTACATGTGATTTACATATGATATTTACTCTGCATTCAACCTGTTGCTGTTGACATACATTTTGACAAAAGAATATAAAGCAGTCTCAGAATAAGAATATGATTGCTACGACATCTATAGTAGGTATACAGTAAATTCACTTACCAGACTTACCTACTACAGATAATACAGAGCTTACTACTTACTATGCTGACTGTGCATTGCAAATTTGGAAAGCACACAATCACACATAATCAATGGTCTCTTTCTTGAATAACCTTTTTTCTAGGTTAGATACATTTCAAAAATATTCTTGTCATTTTTAATGATATGAATAAATTTAATCAGTAACAACAGATATCATAGTCATATTAAAAAAATGGTTTTATCTTTACCAAAACCAATATTTTTTGGAACAACAGTTGCCGCTGTAACAGGCTTTGCGTATTTGCTGAAGTATGTATTCAATATAAATATTTATTTCAAAATGAATGTATCATAACAGAAATTGTTGGGATTAAGCAGTATCTGTAATTGATTAAATAATATTTATTTATACCACTCTAACCTCAAAATCACAACTTTGGTATGATTTTTCGGCGCTCGTGGTATAAAATACCGTTCGAAACTAGTGCGTAAGTCGATTATTTAGATGGTGTGACTTTTTCGCACTCGCTTTGCTCATGCAAAAAGTCACACCAGCTAAATAATCGACTTCCCCACCCATGTCGAAATGTACTATAACATGCTAAATTATACTTATGTTATAAATTGAATCTTGATACAGAGACTATAATAGTGGACCAATGTATGAAGGAAAAGAAAAATTAACAGACAAAGTAGTTATTGTCACTGGTGCTAATACCGGTATTGGAAAGGAAGTAGTTCGCGATTTAGCTCGAAGAGAAGCAAAAGTTATCATGGCATGCCGTGATATGTTTAAATGTGAAACGGTAATCATTTTTTGAGATTAATTTTTATGATGTATATTTATTTAAATAACTTTATTTTATAGGCAAGAGAAGAAATAGTTCTTGAAACAAAAAATAAATATGTTTATTGTAGACAATGTGATTTAGCTTCTCAAAATAGCATTCGGGAGTTTGCACAACATTTCAAGAAAGGTACAAATATTTGTAAATTATTGAAAGATATTGCCAAGATAAAATTTCTTAAAATTGTTTTAATTTAAATATTTTTTAACATAATTTTTGTAGAATTTTCAAAGTTGCACATTCTTATAAACAATGCTGGTGTAATGAGGTGTCCATTAAGTTACACAAAAGAAGGAATTGAAATGCAGTTAGGAGTTAATCACATGGGTCATTTTCTATTAACAAATTTATTGCTGGATACTCTTAAATCTTCAGCACCTTCCCGCATTATTAATGTTTCAAGTTTAGCACACACAAGAGGGAAAATGAAAATTAGTGATTTTAATAGTGATGTACACTACGATCCTGGTGCTGCTTATGCACAAAGTAAATTAGCCAATGTGATTTTTACAAAAGAATTGTCCAAGAGATTGAGTGGTTTGTAATTTTATAGTATTTGTATTTTTTCTAACAACTTCTCTAAAAATTAAGTATATAAATATATTTTAGGGACAGGTGTAACTGCAAATGCAGTTCATCCAGGTATCGTAGATACAGAACTTACTAGACATATGGGTTACTTTAACAGTACAATTAGTTCTATTATCTTAAAACCACTTATATGGCCATTTATAAAAGACCCAAAACATGGAGCTCAAACTATTTTGTATGCAGCTTTAAGTCCTGACTTAAAAGATGTTTCTGGTGAATACTTCAGGTAACATTTATTTAAATTACTTAGAATAACTGTCTATTTTATCAGATGGTAAAAAAAATGAAATTATTTTAGTAATTGCAAACGGGATGACATGTGTCCAATTGCTCACAAGGAGTCCATGCAAGAATGGTTATGGAGAACAAGTGCAAAATGGACGCATTTGAATGAAAGTTAACTATTAAGAATTTGTTTGTAGATATTTATTACTATAATAAACATTTGTTGATACTTGATATATATTTTATTATCCTGTTGATTCGTGGTACATTCAATTAATTACATATCGTTGTGGGGAGATTGTGTATATAAAGTAAGCGAATTTGTTAATATTCTAAACAACTTTATTTATGAAAACTTATACACGGTTTATAAATTTATGTACTTATAAAAAGATTGACTGATCTTTGATATAAAAATATCTTCTTCTAATGTAACAGTTTTTTCCTTTTCACTGCTTTCAATTAAATACCACTGACGAGCTGAACATATAGACGAGAGCCTTACATTTTTGCCAGAGCGAAAATTCAAATTCAAATTCTGAAAATTTACTAAATAAAAACTATTTTCCACCAAAACCGAGTCCATTTAAAGGATTTCCGAGGATGTATGTATGTCTGTACGTATGTATGTTATATAGTAACCCGACTATCTCAATTAATTTTGATCAGATCTGATCGGAAATAATACCAGACCTTCGTCTTATTATACATACATGATGTATCTATTTTGAGAAAGATCCGTTAAAAAACATAGAAATGCGAGCACAAATAAAATTTTGAAAAAATCTATTTTTAAGCGTAATGGATCGAAAATTAATTTTCAGTATAAATCTAACGCATGCTTCTGCTAGAACTAATTAAAAAAATCTTTTTTATGTTGAACACTTTTTTGTACAATCAATTCCTGATGAGCTAGAACCACAAAAACTATTTTTAACGCCGAAATGTATCTAAAATGGTCGATGTTCAGTTATAACATAGCAGAATTTGATTTTAGTTCAAAATGTTAAATATAAAAGTTATAGATAATATTAAAACAAAACTTTTTCCTCTTGAATATTTTTTTGTACAATCAATTCCTGATGAGCTAGAACCACAAAATAGTACTTTGTACGTAAGTAGATTATTATTACCTAATGTGACTTTTTCCCAAAGTGAACTTCCGCTCTCGTGTCAAAAAGTACTATAATTAACGCCAAAATAGACCTGAAATAGTAGATTTTCGCTTATTATAATTCAACAGAAACATTGAATACAAAGGTGATTTTCGAAGCATGGCGGTGTTATAAAATAATATATTAATTAGTAGCAGTTTTTGCAATTTTGCAGTTGTAAATATATGACTCTCTTGGGTATAAGAAACGGTCGTGCCTTATATGTAAAAACGAAGTTTTTGCATATACAGCAGGGGCGGGAGGGGGGGGGGGGGTTGGCGCTGCCTCTTATACTTTTTGCTAAATACATTGAATTAGTTTAATATTTCAAATAAACACACGACTTTACATAATGCCGAATTCAAGTTTCGTCCGTTTGCCGCCTTGCTCAGCTATTATATACGCCGCAGACGGCAGAATACAAAACTATTCTGTTATCATCCGTAAATTCGTTTAATTGTTTGTGGCAGCAGAGATAGCGCCACGTACCAAGTCTCGAAGAAAGTGTATGTATGTACAACAATCGTTCAAAATTAAAAGCATGAAATATTTAAAAAATGTCCTCTTCTGTACTTAATGAAAAGATAAATAAGATAAAATTATAATAATTTTTTCATTTTATTTTTATTTATGTTGGAATATATTATGAAAAAAATCATAACAATAATATATATAATTTAAAGTGCTTATATATCATGTAAAAAGTTTTCGGTACTTATATAAATTACATGACTGCTATATATAACTGATTATTTATAAGTCTGACATCTTATAAAATACATCAATAAAATTTCTGTTTTTAATTTACCAGACCTGTGCACAGATATATTTATTATATCTCTAGAGGAAGCATTTTTGTATTTAATATATTATGTATTTGTAGACTACAATTAATTGTATTTGTACTCTGATTGAATAAATAAATAAATTTAGTAGGGATTGATTTATATTGTACATTAAAATTTGTCAATTTCAAAAATATTTTGCAAATCTTGGCCATATAAGGTGTAAGTCTTATTAAGTAATGGTAACGATTTTCAAAAATGCGATAGCTTATAAGTTTATTAAAAGATAAATATTTGATATTGACAAGGAAAATATATTTACACATGGTGACTGCACAAAGGCAACTTAAACATTTTACCTTTTTCATATGCTTTATGGTCCGCATCTGCGTTCCCTACGTTTCTTCCGTTTATGTATACTTTGCTCTTGGACTCTTTGGTTTACTCGCTTAGAGTCTTGAAACTCCATTACGTAATAGCAATTATTTTAAATTTCGCAATGGTTCGACGCTTTCTCTTATATTTACTCAAGTATACAAAGACGAATCAAATGAAAATGTTGAAAGTGAAATTAGCCCATCCTCCATATCTACATACATATTTACCAACTCTTTTGTCTCTGATCTGCCTCTAAGACTTGAGCAATACTTATCACTAAATTAATTCCCTTTTAATCCAATTCAATGCAAACATTTTATTATGTCCACACAGTGGACGTTATATACATAATAAACCTCACGAATCTCACAATCGTAAGAATATTCTCAAATTCTCATCGCATTATCGCGATGCCGCACCAAAGCTCATTCTCCCATCAAACCCCTATACCCCTACACACATTCACAACTTTTCCGCATCCTCCTCTCTTAAAAAAGTGATGACGGAAATATGAAGCCAAAATAAAATCTTTGCGATTGGTCAAGTCCGTTTAAAAGGAGCCCGTGATTGGTCGACGGTGACGTTAGCTTTCCGCTTAAGCTCTTAGCTGATTGGTCTAAATAAAACTCACAAAGTTTGGAATTATGAACTATTTAAACTAAAAATATAAGTCATAAATAGTATATTAATAATGACTTAAATTTTGGTTTTTCTTACCAAAAAAGTATTAAAATTTTATCTGTAGTTAACAATGAAGGACTATGAATACTGTTCTGATTACAGTTAAATTTCTAGCCTCCAAAATTTTGTATTGTAGGAATAAACTAAAATAAATACAATCCAAGTTTAATAAAAAATATTGGATAAATTTGCGTGTGTTAAAAAGTAAATAAATCTTAAATTCATAATATTTCAATATTAATTGTATAATTGAAGGGAAAGGAAGAGCGCGCGTAGCGCTCCTGAACTTGCTAGTCGAATAAAAAAGCGAAACGCAACGGCGTCCCGTTTATATACTCGCCCGTCGTACGTGCGCGCGGAAAAAGGGTAAAGGGAAGAAGGATCGAAGGGCGCGTCGCGCGCTGGCAGAGCTATAAATCACTCGACAAAATTGAGTTTATCGCCAACGTCCAGTGTTTCGATTCGCGCGCGCTCCCACGCACACGCACAAGCGTCGCATATATATAATAGAGAGAGAGAGAGAGAGAGAGAGAGAGCAACAGCGTGTCTCGCGCCGTCACGAATGAATAATTACTTATGCTCATATGTGCAGTTACACATTGTAGTACGCTAGTTACGTGAGAGGACACGGAAATTTTGCCCCGCGAGGGGATGTAGGTTCCCGGCGGCACGGAGTGTGTTTGGGTGGGTGGAGGAATTTGGGTCGGGATGAAGACGAGGTGGAGTGAATTAGCGTATATACGTACAGAGAACGTTTTCGGGTGATTAAAACAATTCATTTTTCATGGATCGAATCGAGTGTTTGATGGTGTATGTATAAGAGCGATGATGTTGTTCTTACGATGATGGAATGCATAATTCTTTCGCGGATACCTTCCCTGAGCTCAAACAGAACGATAACTTAGCTTTGAAAATGTAGCTTGATGAACAAAGTAATTGTATATCGTGCTGTTTTGAAAATTACCCTGCCGAGCAAGCAGCTTTTTCTTTTATTCAAAACGCTCCCCCAGAAGACAAAAAGCCTTTGCGAGCCATTGTAAAACTCGAAAAAAAAGAAGAGGAAGAGCCAAGATAGACAGTAAAGGTAGCTTTTCCGGCACCTTTGTGTGTAATCTCAGACCTCTAAAACAACAACATTCACCCCCTCGGCTCCCTTCCCTCCAGGCTACTCTTTCCTGCACGACGGTCCGATGACCCATATTTTTTTTCCTTCATCCAGCCGCCGCGTCGCTTATACGACTTTTTTATTGTCCCTCTTTCGCTCTCTCTTGCCCTCGCTTTTACCTCCGACGAGACACACACACACACACTCCCGCGGGATTTGACGCGCCTGTTTTAGAGCACCGCGCGCGGAGATGCTGCCCCGTCGCCGACGGCGGCGGCGGCGGTAGTGTAAGATTTATCGCTTAACTTCGTGCTGGCGTGCGCGCCAGGGCTTAATGGGGCTCATATCTTTTTTTTTTTTTTTTTTTTTTTTACGGGGGATTGAATTAACGCGGGATTTGGGTAATAGGTCGGTGGTATATATCGCGTGTTAATTAATTGGAATGATGCGGAAAGGTTTTAAAAGGCGCCTGTGTGTGGCGTTAAAGGGTTTGCGTTTGCAGATGTAATTACGTAAAGCAATGCCGGGATAAAGAGTAATTCAAATGTGATTTTTGTTCATTTTAAAAAGCGCTGTTTCGCTTTATAATATCAGCCAGGGAATGTGCGACATAATGCACTCAACTTTCCTTTAATCGATATTTTCCGCGTAGGAGGATTATATCTGACCTGCGTAGGCGCTTGCGAAATTTTGCATTCTGCCTATCTTATATATACATATAACGTATAATTTATGGGTAAAACGGACAAAGGACGAGATCAAATTCAACCGAGAAATCCATGAAATCAAGTAACCGATAATTACAACGTACATTCATCTTCCTGATTACATTATACATTATCCCATTTCGAACCGATGCAATTTTCATAAAAAAAAAAAACTGCCACACTTTCTTCTCATCTTCCATTTTGCAATTTCGCATCGGTCAACTCCCGGGGCTAAGTACGCTCTACACTCCCATACGTGCTCTCCTCTCTCTCTCTCTCTCTCTCTCTCTCTCTCTCTCTCTCTCTCTCTCTCTCTCAACCCCATGTATATTCATAACCATGCATATTAATAAGACTTTATACCTGCTATGTGCATGCGCACATGAGCGGTGCGCAGCGTTAGTGTTAGCACGTGCGCGCGCGTCTTCGCTTTTTCGCCTGTCAGGTGCGCGTCTGGCCCTCAACCCCTCAAGATTAATCTCCACGCGGCTCGCGGGGGATAAAAAGCTCGTCGCCGCCGCGCGTGCGCGCGCGCGAGCCTCGAAATTTCAATTTGCGAGATAAATGGAATTCGCGCGCGCGCGCGAGAAAAAGGGCGATAATTATTGTAATGGAGCTTGCCGAGCATAATAGCGGTATTAATTTCGAAGACGTGACTTTTCCCCGGGGATTTAGCCTTATACGTTTTACTTTGCGGAGATTATAGTGGCGCCGCGCGGTGTATAAGGAGGAGCGGAGAGAAGTGAGAGGTGTGAGGCAGGAAAAATGAGGCCTCTCGGTGCGTAAGCGAAGTTTGCGCTCGTAGCTTAGGGGATTTTATGAAGACGGTTTAAAGGTTGTGGAATTGCATTTTTAGATTGGATAGCCTTTTTGCGCTCCCGTTAATTTCTTATAAAATTTATTGGTTATTAGAATATGATAATGTTAAACCTGATAAATGTCACCCACATCAAACTTTTCGTTGTAAGACTATACGTTTTAGTGTTAATTTAAAATATAATTAGTAAAAACCATAAATTTGAAATTATAAATATAACCATAATAAACCTCGCATTATAAATCACTAAAACATAATCTCTTTTGCCAAATTAAACTCCATTCTCCACGTGTTCTCGCCGTAAGGAAGTCGCGCGAGGGAGAGCATAAAAAAACGTTATCGATGTCCCGTCCGAAAAAAAGAAAAATTTGCTTTCTCAGGACCCTATATGCGCGCGCATAGATATATACCTTCTCTCTCGCTTTCTGAATTTCGCCGCGTGCTTTTTCAACGTCGCGATAAGCCACGTGCAATCGGCCGCGTGAAACGACGTGTGTGGAATGGGCAAAATCTCGCTCGTACATGGCTAGCGCGAAGCGAAGAAAAAAGAAGAGAGAAGGGGAAAAGTCTTTTCTCTCTGGGGCTTCGTATATAAAAAAGACTGACACGCGGAGTAGCGGGTGGGAAAAAGATAGAGAAAGGGAGCGACGAAAAGTGAAATTGATGCCAGCGAGTCAATGCTGATGTCGCCGCCTACTCCCGAAAAATCTTCTCCTTCCCGTGTCGCTCGGGCTTTTGACGTGCCGTGCCTTCTCTTCCTCTTCCGCGTCGTCGAGGAGGATCCAATAAGCGAGGGTCGCGCTGTATTTCATGCGCTTTCATCGACTATTCTTTAGGGGGAAGAATGGAATAACATTAGGGGGATGAGTTCACGCGCGCTTTCTGCACATTTCGAGTGGGCGGTACACACGCGGCTTTACTTTTTTTCGCGAAGTACGGACGCCGGTAATCTCGAATTCCATTTTGGCTAACGGAAACTCGTTAACTCTCTCAGTCAGCCGATCGACCAGTTATACAATAATCGCGCCGCGCTATTATCTACCGACTCTTCTTTGTTCCCGTCCGACGTTCGCGTCGTTTTTGACGTTGTTACTTTTATTACGATCCGGTTGTTCGGATGACGAGTCAAAAATTGGATTAACGAGTGAACGTTTTTCTTTTTCTTCTTCGTGACGACCGAAATTGAAGTAACTTTTAGCCCTGTTGTACACTCGGAAGAAATGAAATCACCTGCCATTCCCCTCTAACACACATTCATATTCATATAAATATATTTCTTTTCAATAAGAATATAACAAAACATACATTTTTACAGTCTATATACGAAAAACATAATTTCCCATTTCGCTCTCACTTCTTTTTAACGCCCGCAATTTCATTTTGCCCGTCAACCGCTGGCAATCCACGCGCCCATCGATAACTCAATTTATCCGCAAAATTCGCAACAACATCATCGCCGCCACGCGCGCGCCTGGAAGTATATCGTAAGCACGCGCACGTAGCTTTTTCCTCGACGACTTGACGCCCGTTATAAATTTACAGCTGAAAATTAATTATAGAACCGCAGACGAGTAAAGAAACTAAACAAAGCTCTCACGATGCCAGGTGCGTGCTTATATACGGAAACGCAGTTAATGGCGGAACTCTTACAAATTTTGCAAGTCCATTTAATTCGCGGTGCGGTGTTGAGAGGGGATTTATCGGCATGTGGGATAGTTCATTAAAAAGGTGGAACAATGTTAGCGTGGTGTATTCTAATTAAGCCTTGCCTTTTGGCGCACTGTGTGTGTTTATTTTACCTTTAATAAAATTAAATTTTAATCAGAGCCCAATTTAATTAAACGCGGGAAAACGCGCTTCCTTTATACGACTATACTTTTTGAAATCCCGACACGCTCGCGAGTGCAATTTGAATGCTTGCCATTCTGAATCGTTAGTTTGATTTAAGAGCTTTTTCACTTTGTAATCCCGAGATTTTTCGCATCGGATGCCTATTTTTTTCTCTTCTTCTGCTTTTACCTTGCGCTT
The DNA here is from genome assembly GCA_036365515.1 of Torymus aiolomorphi. NCBI lineage: Eukaryota > Metazoa > Arthropoda > Insecta > Hymenoptera > Torymidae > Torymus > Torymus aiolomorphi. Next base: position 153,940,350 of record CM070877.1, read on the forward strand.
CTCGGTGTGAAATTGGATTTCGTTCGTATATTAAATTAAATTAAAGTTACACAATGGCGCGGATATCGGGAATACTCGATAGATAAGAAACAAAGATTCCTTCTTTAATTCTTTAATCAAAAGTCAAGCTTCGCAAAGGTTTTTCAGAATTTTTAATCAGGAATATCACGCACAGACATCATCCGCTCAATAAATAAATATATAGGAACGTGGGGACAAATCACAAATACTAAAGTTATTACTATATTTTATAGTAAAAATTACTATGTACATAGCAATTTTTATTATGCATATATCAATTTTTACTATAAAATATAGTAAAAATTTTGGTATTTGAGATTCGTCCCGTCGTTCCTATATATTATAGTAATTTTTAATACATCATTTTTCTCAGTACATCTATACTATGTATACTTCCTACCTACTCCCAAATATAGTGAAAACGCTTGCATGACCGCCTACGCGATATCTTCGCTGAATGCAGATTCATCGAAGCGCAAAATATGGAGCGAGATGCAGGTAATACACGTGTAACGAGCAAAACGATATGACTGCTGCGTCGCGCAGTTGCATTTCAATGAGCCCGAGCGGGATTCGCCGTCTCGGCCTCCCCCGGATTTATCGAGAACCCGGCTATTTATTATCCCCACCGGGGAAGAGACTCGTTCGAATGGGCCGTGGTCGTTGAGCAATTCAAGAGAGAGAGAGAGAGAGAGAGAGAGAGAGAGAGAGAGAGAGAGAGGAGAGAGAGAGAGAGAGGGGGAACGCCGGAAATGAATTTGCGAAGAACATCACAGAGTGGAGGAGGAGGAGGGAGCAAAATACCGGCTTTATTGAATCGTAATCGTGGTTCGCCTGCGGAAGCCGCGTATTTTTTATTGTGCTATGGAACGGGGGAGAGAGAGAGAAAGAGCAGCTCGCACACCTGATGAAAAGCATTAGGACGATTTTTTGTTCGGTGATGGGTTCGATGGATTGCGTGTCGACCCAGTGATTGATCTGCTCGGGTGTGAAAATGTTGTTCAAGAGCTACTGTTGGCGATTTTATTTTCGTCACGGATATAAAACTTTATATACTTCGTTTAATTAACTGCATTAAATTTGGAAAAGTGTAGTGTATTTTACGGAAAGGAATATATATAGACCCAACGAAAAGTTACGAATATCTGTTCTTATCATCTTTTTACTTCCTTAATGACGTCTTTCGCCCAATTTCGAAAATGAAGTTGCCACTTTACAAAGTTATTAAACTTTCAAAGTAGTCGACAATTTGAAAATTATAATGTCCCTCTCACTATACACGTAATATCTTCCAGAATTTGTCGATCAAACTTCCATTAATATCAAATAAACGCGCGCGCGTATATATCCACAACCGAAATAGTCCAGACACATACGCCAATGTACTTCCGAAATGTAATGAAACCCCGCGCTCCATGGTCATTCTTTCAATTAGAATTTTAATTCATCAGTCCCTCCCTCTCTTCCCTTCACCATCCCGATTAGGATTTAAATCGTAATTAATCCCCGCCCGATATACACGTACTCGTAAGCGCACGCGGTATCGACAATTCGCTCTCATCAAGCCTCGTGTCCTTGATAATCGAGATCCACGAGTAATTTCTCTCTCAAGAGAGGCGCGAGATATGAAAATTGAATTTCGAGTTAATCCGGCTCTCTCGGAAATTCTCGCGCGGAAACGTTCGCGTCGCCCACAGCTAATTCGAGGAGAGAGAGAGAAAGAGAGAAAGGGAGAGCCTTTGCTCTCGCGGACAGAATTTGCTCAGCGGTAGCTGCGGCACCTTTATATATATATATATATATGTGTGTGTGTGTGTGTGTGTGTGTGTGTAAAAAGCTGCGCAAGAGGCGAGACAATTTTTGCGGTTTTTGAACTGAATTAGAGCCTTGATTATGGGGCGAATTTTCCTGATTTCACGCGCGCTCGCTCGAAGAAAGCGAAGATATTGCTTTAATCGAGGCTGCACGTGTTATCGGTGTCACGTGATTTTATAGCTAATCAATCAAACGATCTATTTTTAATTAGCCCATAATGAATGAAGGAAGCTCTCCTCCTATACACGCTATAAAAACAGACATAAAACCAGCCATAAAACAGCCTTTGAGAAAAAACTTACCCTATATACCACCCAACTTACACCGTGTCATCCCCGCAAATACCATCACAGAAAATTCACCACCAAAACCCCGACTTTACACTATACGCCTATACGAAATTCCTCGCACCTTTGCATCGATGCATGCTAATACTGCAAGAACGCCTCGTCCCCACACTCAACTATTTCCTCCGTGCCACACGCAGCTTTATCGGCGCGTAAAACGTGACGCGCACTACTATGAACAATTTGCTCGGCTGACCGCGAACTGGCTTGACCGAAGGTATCTCGTATGTCTCTTTGCTGGAGTGAAAAGGGCTGCCTACAGCAGCTGCCGCTGGTGTTGCTGCATCGATAAATTTATTCTTTATTAGGGGAGAGAGAAAATGAGGCTTACGTGATAGCGTAATATTTATTTTTTTTATTTATCGAGATAGTGGTCGGGTTATTGGCTCAAGGATTTCAGGTGTTATACAACCACGCGAAAATAAATTTGTCAATATAAACGTGCGATATGTAAATAAATAGTGCCAACGAAAACGACTTTTATTTGTAAACTGGACGTGTATTTTGTAATTTTACAATATGTTTTTCAGCGTCAGACGGCTTTTTCTTCAAAAGCGTCAAATCGAAAAAAGTCATTAAAATGTTAAAGGCAGAGAGAGGCTGACACGGCGAACAGCTACGTGTTATTTTTTAAATACTTTTATTTCGCACGCAATACGCGGTCTAATAGAAACTCGGAAAAGCTCGTGGAGAGTTTAAAAATTAAAAGCGTGAAACTTGTAAAAAAACAGGGCAGAAATAACATCGCTCGAAACTTAACGTGTTTGAATTTACCCTATCCTATATATTTTCAATTGAGTGGTAAAAAACCATTATACTTTCTCACTGTAGTTAAAATCCCGAAAAAACCCCGCCAACTTCATATATCCTTCGACTCGCCGGGAGAATAATTAGGTATACTACGTGTAAATCCTCCTAGCTCTCACACATCTCGACCCTCTTTAATGTCCTCGCCACACACATACATACATATACATGTACCCAGCAAGTCTCATCCATCCACTGCAGATTCATTCCACGACACGCTTGTCCACGCAGCAACTTTTTGCGGCCACTCCCAAAACTAAGGGACATACACTCCGCTGCTAATGAAAGACGAAAAAAAGCGGCGAGCCCGGTCCTCGTGCATGCGCGCCTTCTCCACCAGTCGCGATGCCAAATTAACTTGCGCGCAGATGCCAGAAAGCTGCGTCCAGCACGCGCGCAGTTAACGTCTGGTTATATTACATACATGGCGTAGTGAAATGGCTTTTGAACGTGGGTTTTCGTCTATTGTTTTCGCTACGCACGCAAGCTTCGTTTCCGCGAGTTTGGTTGACGGAAAAATTGCCGGGTGTATGCTAGTTTTGTCGGCTCGTTGCAGTGCACGCGTAGATGAAAGAAAGAGAAAAGGCAAACAGTACATACGGTTGGGTTGAGTTTTGATTTGCTTACGTGAGCTAATACGCAAAAAATAGTGTTAGAATTAAGTGGCCATTACAAACTTGCATTTTGAAAAATGTGATACATATATATTGTACCAGTGTAACTACTCTCTCTCTCACTCTCTCTCACTCTCCCTCTCTCTCTCTCTCTCTCTCTCACAAACGGCTCATTAATGAGCGCAACAAATCCTGGAAACGTTTTAAGAAAGTCGGGGGTGACAACGCTCGCTTTCGCTTTAACTTGCTTCGGAACCGGGTGTAAACGGATATGCGTAACGCCAAGTTTAAATTTTTTAAATCTAAGCTGAGTAATGCGTCTAGTTTGACTGATATATGTAGGACTCTTACCGAGCTTGGGCTTTCCAAGCGCTCTCAAGACACGCCGACTCCGTTCGACGCCGATACTCTTAACTCACTCTCCGTCAATGCTGCCTCCCCCTCCCCTAATCTAACTTGCCGGCCAACCACCCAGATCCCTCCTGAGGAGCGATTTTACTTCAGTCACGTCGAAGTCGCTGACGTTATCGAAGCCACCAACTCGGTTCGCTCTAATGCCTCTGGTCCTGATGGAATTCGACTGCGGCAATGGAAAGACTGCCTACCTGTGATTTTGACATTACTTTTACATATCTTCGATTTTTCGTTTCAATCGGCTATTTTTCCAACACCTTGGAAACGAGCTGTTGTGTGCCTCCTTCCGAAGAACAGTAAAGCGACGTCATTATCAGATTTCCGGCGGATCAGCATTCTTTGCTCCATTTCTAAAATCTTTTAATCCCTGGCAGCCCTGCAAATCAGGAGGTTCATCGAAAATTGTGGCATTTTGGATGTCCACCAGTTGGATTTTAGAAAAGGCTTCAGTACGCACTCGGCACTCGTTAAAATGGTCGACGATTTTAGAGGGGCTATTAACTCTCAATGCATCACGCTACTTGTCACAAGTGATTTTTCGCGCGCCTTTGACGTCATAGACATCAATGTGCTCATTGACAAGTTAGGTACCTACGATTTTCGATTCTTCCTGCTGCTGGATACGCTCTTTTCTATCGGGCCACACGCAAACTGTTGTGTTACCCGATGGCTCCACGTCAACGCCGTTAAGCAGACTATCAGGGAAATGTGCTTGGGCCACTTCTATTTTCACTATATATTATTAATGATCTTCCATTCGCACTCCAATTTAGCAAGTGTCATCTGTACGCCAACGATTTCGTCATCTTCTGCAGCGGTCGTTTCAAGGATTTTAACAGTATCATCGACAAAGTGAATCAAGATTCGGCTAATGTCTCGCGTTGGGCTTCCGACAAAGGTCTCGCTGTGAATGCCAGTAAGACCCAGGCTATGTGGCTTGGTTCAAGAGGCTACATGAGCAAAGTTAGAGTTCTGAATGCCCCCTCGATCCTTCTTGATGTCAACGTTATTCATCTAAGCGATTCACTTAAAGTTCTTGGGAAGACCATCGACAACTCACTCTCATGGAAGGATCAGTGCAATGCTGCCGCCAGGAAAAGTTTTACCGCTCTTGCACGTTTACGCAAGAATCAGGGGTTTCTTCCATCATCCATGAAGTAATCAAAACCCGCATATTTGCTTACTTTGACTACTGTGCCAGCCTGTTCCTCGGTTTGTCCGACAAGCTTACCGAGAAGCTTACAAGATGTATGAATGCAACGATCCGGTTCGTTACCGGTACCAAACTATTCGACCACATTACACCGGACTATATTTCCAATAAGTTGCTGTCCCTAAAGGACAGGCGCGAGTACCTCGTATTGTGTTTAACTTCTGTGTTAAAGAGCAACAATCTACCTTATCTTGTCAACTGCTTCAAATTCATGGGCCCGGACCGAGTAGGCAGTAAGAGAGGCTCAGCATTCGAGCTTAAAACCGATGGTTTCAGCAAGGAATTTATGCGCCACTTATTCCGTATTGGGGCTACATATCTATGGAACGATCTTCCACGCGCACTACGCCAGCTTTACAAGAAACCCTGCTTTAAACACCGACTCTTCGAATTTATTTTTAATCGTGCTCACTAATGTACTTTATTTATTTTTTCTTTACCGAATTTATAATACCATTCTCTTGTATATGTATATATGTACATTTTGTAATGCCCTGGCTATCTTGAACCATGACTCCCTAGGCTAGTTATAATAAACTCTCTCTCTTTCTATCTCTGTCTCGCTCTCTCATTGATTATTCGAGACATTATTCGTCGAATACTTTCTCGAATAATCGGTTATTCGAAAAAAATATTAAACGAATAATTTTTTCGAATATTTTTTCAAAACACTTCTAAAGGCCCAGTTTTTATGAGAAAAGTGTTTAATTAAAATTATTTCATTGCATCAAATATCACTGGCACATAAAAAAAAAGTCGTTTGAATTTTTGACTAGACCCACCTATCTTCATCTATTTTTTCGCTGTGAATCCGAATTTGGATTCCGTTTAAGCCCTACACCTCCAGAAAAAAAAAAATTCAGAAATGAGTTTAGTGCATCAAAATACATAAGAAACACCTTTAATCCAGGTCAGAAAAATATTTTCAGAATTTTCTCGTTCTTATTAAAACAATTTTTAGTTGGTTTTTGCAATTTACTCAACATCTCGAGGTGTAGGGCTTAAACGGACTCCGGATTCGGATTCAAAGCGAAAAAATACACAAGAAACACCCTTAATCCCAGTCAAAAAAAAAATTTTCAGAATTTTCTCGTACTTACTAAGGTGATTTTTCGCCACTTTTCGCGATTTTTCGCAATTTTCAGCTTATTTTTGCAATTTACTCAAAATCTTGAGGTGTAGGGCTTAAACGGACTCCAGATTCGGATTCAGCGCGAAAAAATACATGAAGATAGGTGGGTCTGGTCAAAAGTACAGACCACTTTTTTTTTGTGCCGGTATATTTAATGAAATAATATGAGTATTCGAAAAAATTTGCGGACAAATAATGCCGATCTCTGGTTTTCTCCATATCTTTTTTTGCCCAGCTACCGTCATTCCTTTTTATTGAAGGAAAAAACTGTTACGGGCAGTTCATTTTTTTCGTAGCTTTCCAGAGTGAATAATCAGTGTTTTCCGTGGCACGTTTTTTAGATATTTTTTTGTTTTTGTTTTTTTCTTCATAAATACATTTTTTAAGAGGAACTGTAATGGACAACACCTAGATAATAATCAGATAATTTCCAATTTTCTATAAAATATTTACGTGCACTGTAGAAGAGATGCTTTGTGAGGATTTCTATTTGTAGGTTGGAGTTTCACAAAGCCCTTTGTGTCTCCAAAAATTAATAGATCTGCAGATGACAGCGACAACGACGATCATAAGGGTTAAAAATCGATTTTTTGCAATTTTTCTTTGTGCTGGCATTTTGAAATTTTTCTATCGATCGTTCTCGCTAGAGAACCAGAACTTAGGTGGAATCCCGAAGGAATCGGTCGAAAATTCATTGAGATAATCGAGCAACAGGCGTACATACAGACGTACAGACATACATACATCACAGAAAACGCTTTAAACGCACTCATTCTGAGTGGAAAATGGTTTTTACATATTAAATTTTCAGTATTTGGATTCCTATAATTTTCACTCTGGTGAAATTATAAGGCTTTCCCGAGTAGCGGTCGTGCCTAAAATGCTAATAGGTCTTTTGGTCCATTTTAGGCCTTTTTTCCGTCCACCGCCTGGACTATAAGGGGTGACTTTAACGCTCCGCCGTCCCAGGTCGCATTCTCCCCGTCTATAAATAATTTGCACGTGTGCGGTTGACGTTTCATGGTAGATTGGTGTTTTTTTTTTATAATTTTGGATAAATCAAGAAAAAGGACATTTTCTATTAAAATAAGCATTATCTGTACTAACAAAAAAAAATTTCATGTTGTCATTCATCAAATTATTTCAGTATGCGGAATAATAATATAATTAAATTTTCTTAAAAATAACATATTTTTACATCAAAGAAAGCTTGAAAGAAATTTACAAACAATTTTTATATAAAAATTTTTTTTCTTACCATTTAAAAGCTTTGTCTTTGTTATAAACAAAGTTTATAGTCCACGATTCTGGACATTATTACATTTAAACATGATATGAAGTTGCCTACATCTATAAGAAATATGAATAACTAACAAATTTCTAGCCGATATTTGAAAAATTTTTTATTTATACAAACTTGAAAATTAAGTTTAACTTCTACATTTAAAATAAAACGAATTTCTAATATATATTTTATAATAACGGCGATAAAACGTCCGTTGCCAATTCATCAGCTCTAAAATTCATCAAATTTACTTTTAATTTATGTAAAATTTGTTGTTAGATAGGTATTGTATGCATGTTCATTGCCTATGTCGTGACTGGCATAATTTTATACTGCCTTCCCCTTCCCCGCTGAGTCAGTAAATCACGAAGAATTAGTATTTAAAGGTCGAATTTCTTTCGAAGTATCCATATAATTGTTTACCAATGAAAAGGATTTTACATCAGTAGCTACGACGGTTAATGGTAAGTTAATTATTATCACTCAAAGTAGTTCATAGCAAAACGCGTCTACTTGCAATCCCCACGAAAATTGATACACCTGTTCATTATAATAGTATACATGTGAACACAATTTTAAATCATTTTGACGATTTAAAATAGAGATATTAAGCTCCAAAGTTTTCCCGTTTTCAACTTAGTAATAACAGACCTTTCAATTAATAACGAAAACAAAACGCTTCTTGCAATATTGATAGAAAACAAATACATACAAATTGACATTATTTCAATGGCTGATAGGAAGAAACAGCTGATTCAGCAGAACCTCCGACAAGTAGCTATTTTAGATGATTCTTTCAAGAAAAAGCTATCTTGGCATTTTGTTTCAAAAAGTAGTTATTTGGGCATTTGCTCAGAAAAGCAGCTATCTCGGGGCTTTCAAAACGAAGTTAACTCGAAATGGGTAATTCGATGAGTTAAACACATAAATTAAGTTTAAGAAACCTAAGAGCCAATGTGTTGGCAGCGGCTTTTTCAAGTTGTTCCATACCAATCTTTATATTTTTAATATTGTCATGAAGGTTTCCGTCGACGTTTGGACAACGTAGAATACTCAAGCCAAAGAACAGATCGATGCACTCGATATGGTATCGCAACGTTAGCTCAGTGGTAGAGCGTGGGATTATAAACCTCGGGTCTGTGTGTTCGAATCCCACTCGTCGCATATTTTTTACGCGACTTGTTCATTTCATTCACTCTATCGTCCTCTTATACGTAACAAAACATTTTAATAATTAAAAACAAAAATAAAAAAAACATGTTGGTACTTCACCATTGATCAGTACCATTTCTTACTATATAATTACAGAATTGCATAGTATTTTACATTTACATTACATATATCCAGTTGTAGTTTTAATGATTAAAATAATGGCTTGTATTTTTTGAATCTTGAAATGCTGAATGGTTGGTGTCAGAGTGTCACAGCTAAGCTGTTAGGATATGCACTCAGTCTATTCTTGTATCTTTCTTTGTAGATTTTTATCTCTTCTTTAACTGTTGATATGTTTGTATCCTTTCTTAACAATTCGGTTGGGCTAAACCATGGAGAGTTCAGGATGTTTCTGAGTGTTTTGTTCTGGAGCCGTTCAATTATTTCTATGTCAGAATTAGAGACCGTTCCCCATAATTGTATACCATAGGTCCATACTGGTTTTATTAGGCTTTTATACGTAAGTAGCTATTGTTTTCTGTTGAGAGCTTTGATTTTTTATCTAATAGCCAGTACATATTTCTTATTTTTAGGTTTAATTGTTTTGTTTTTGTGCAAATATGATCTTTCCATGTTAGGCGCCGATCTAAATGCATTTCCAAGATATTTCGCTTTATCACTTTGAGGAATAATTTTATTTAAGAAAACATCGGGACATGTCTCTTTCCGCAGCGTAAATGTAACTTGTGTAGATTTATTTTCATTGATAATTATTCTCCAAGTTTTAAACCATTGTTGTGCTTTAAATAAATAATTTTGAAGTGCAAGAGAAGCAACCGTTGAATTCTCGTGTGAAGCTATTATTGCTGTATCGTCTGCGTACGTTCCTAAAGTTATTCCTTTCATACTAGGTATATCAGCAGTGTAAATCACGTGCAGAATTGGGCCCAATACACTGCCTTGAGGAACTCCGGTTTTTATTGGCATAAGCTGTGTTACTTCGTTATTTATTTTAACTTGGAACGTTCTATTGCACAAATATGATTTAAGTAGATAATAAAAATTTGTTGGTACTATTTTTCTAAGTTTATAAAAAAGTCCTTCATGCCATACTTTGTCGAAAGCTTGCGCTACACCAAGAAATACTGTTGTACAGTAACTGTTTTTTCAAATGTATTTCTAATTTCAGTTAGCTGATGAACATTATAGGGTATATATATATATATATATATAGTACATTGTGTAACAAGGGAGAAAAGTCGCTCTTGCAGTGATCATCCGAGGAAATCATAGACTTTTCTTCCGAGTTATATATATAGTACTTTATTCCCATCTCAACTGTGGCCACTTTTTTATTTGGGAAGTAGGACCAACAGAAAGATGGGAAGTGTTTGTAAATGCGGGTGGCAGGGATCGGCGCCCTCGTAAGTTGGCGTAATATTTAAGTGTATTATTTAAACTATATTTGGCTAAGTTTATATGGAATTACTTTTTTTCCAGCAAATGCGGGAAATATGAACTTATTTCCGGCACATGCGGTAAATATGATCTTTTTTCCCCCAAATGCGGGAAAAGGAAAAATTAGTTAAAAGAGGGAAACAAGTCTAACTTTGGTCAACTTTTGGAACAAAGTGGCCATTTATATTGAGATGAGAATAAAGATAATATTCCGACAATAGAGTGAACATTCTAGCAATAGAGAATAAAATTTTCGTCTGGCAGAGTAGCGAGGCGAGTTAGTTTTTTAACTACGGTTGCTTTTTGAATGGTAAAACATTGACTAAGGTGTGTCTTTATATATATCTAACTACTTTTTTGGAGTTTAGATTGGCCTTGTCGTGAGCAGAAGCAATGTTCTCCAGACTCTTATGCCTTTGTGCAGGTGTGTGTGATCAGCGATAGCTTCAATTCCCTTATGAAGTAGTTTACGATTTTTCAGATTCAAGAGAACTTCAATGCGAAATTTTATGATAAGAATGAAATTTTTTATGAAAAATAAATATCATTTATGAACTCTATTATTTAAAGCTGTTATCAAATTATGTATGATTTTTATGATTCTTAGATATTTCAATTTTTATTTCTTTATTTTGTTTTAATATCAAATATAGACAAATTTAGTAGCTCTATCATCAGCAGATATTTTAAAAACTTCACTGAATAGACGTAAAAATGAGGGGAAAACTACCAGCACTCATTCTGACGCTTCTCGTGATTACGTTCCTGTCCGAGCAATGTGTGGCAATGGGAATCGTCAGTGCAATTGGCTTACTTTCATCCGCCGCAACCCTAGAGCAGTTTATCAAAGTCATGTACGGCCACATTTTCAAGGGCCCACAGAGAGAGACTGAAGCGCGTCTAATCGTGAAAAAAATTAACAACGATATAAAGTACTTACTTGAAGATATATATAAAGCGGTAACGGAGCAGCCAGGTATCAATGATTACACAGAAAACCACGACAAACTGAAGGACCACATTAGAAACATCGGCGATGTGTTCAAGAAAGCTGTGCAAATGCAAATGGAGATCGAAAACAGTAGCAGGGAGCGCGAGTCTCGATATATAAGGTTCAGAAATAATTTCGAGCCGCAAATTGATAAGGCTATTGACGAAGTCGAGTATATGCTGCTTAACGGAAAGTCATGGATCCTTCCCAAAAACTTCACTGAAGGCTTGAGAGTGAGATGAATTTTACTTCGAAGAATTTAATATTTAATTTTTTTATTTTTCTAATTTTTAATATATGCATATTTTTATCAGTTGTATGAGAACATCTGCAAAATTGGTATGTCTGAACTGCAGTTACTTGAGAGTCTGCTAAAACAGTTCCATATAGCCACATCCATGTACTACATTACCAAGAATAAAATGTACGATTTTGTGCAGCATTACAGTAAGTCAAAAAATTTAACGTCAATTACTTAAAATTTATTTGTTACTTACTATTGCGAAAATATTTTTTTTTTTAGGAAATAATTCTCAAACCTTGGACACGGCAAAAACCCACTTGCGCATTAGGTTAATGGAAAACTATAACCACGTTGTTACTGAATTTAAGAATACTATGGCCACCGCGTCTCGAGAACTGCGGAAGTGTGATGGTCCTAAGACTAATCGTTACGAGAACAAACCAGGTAATTATTTTAATATATTCCGATATAATTTTGTGTTTAATCTTTTATGAGACGATATAGTTAAAACCGGAAAAACTAATTAAGTGATAGAGCCTTCATTGCATCTCTTTCTTTTTTCTTTTATGGGCTTTTGTAATCAGTCTTTGTCTAGCATACGTGTTTAGGGTACGCAAAACACAACGCGAAATGGTTAGTCTGTATAAAGCTACGTAACTTTCAGTAAACCGTGATATTTTGGAAAACTTTGTTAAAATATTATTTTGCAGAAAGCCTCACTATGTATATTATATATATATATATATATGTGTGTGTGTGTGTGTGTGTGTGTGTGTGTGTGTGTGTGTGTGTGTGTGTGTGTGTGTGTGTGTGTGTGTGTGTGTGTGTGTGTGTGTGTCTGTGTGTGTGTGTGTGTGTGTGTGTGTGTGTGTGTGTTATATCTCAGAAACGAATCAACCTATTTTCGTCGGACAAAGACTATTCTCTTCGTCTCGCGAAAAAAAACTCAGTACCCTGATGGATTTGAGTTTTTATTGATTTTCTTTTTTTTATAACCAAAAAACGATTTTGAATTTTGAGTTTTTTTTATTTTTTATATCTTACAGTTATTATTACATAATATAATGAACTTTTTTTGAAAGGTATTTAAATTATCTATATTTTCTTTTTTTAATATTTAAATTGTCTTCACTCTGTCATTTGTTATTAAGGAAAACGTTTTTATATTTCATAAATTAATTTCTTAAAAAATATTTTATTTATCAACTTGAAATTTCATTGAAGACTATATTTGGTTAAAATTTCAAGAGATTATCTTCATTTGTTTTTTTTTTTTAAATTATTTTAGAAAAAATTTGCGTTTTCGTTGTCGCACGATAAAAAGAGCAAAAATTATCCAATCGTCCTGAAATTTGGCATAGATGTAACTTTTATATATCTTCAGATCGAGTTCGTTGCCAAAAAAAATCGATCCATTACGAAAAAAGATATTTGACGTTAAAAATTTTTTTTTACCATTACTTTTTTTCATAGCCTTGATATTTTTAGATTCCAAATATTTTTCAAGTACGCTTTAACATTAATAAATGATTTCGTAGAAGGCCCATATTATGAGCTCATGGCGTTCACGCAGTACATCATGAACGAGGAGCTCTACTACGACGAAGTCACAGAATGTTCGTACGTACAGTGCAGAAATATTAGTAATAGAATGATCGATAAATGCCGCTCCGATCACGATAATTTTGGATGGTGCTCAAAAACTCGCAAGTGCCGAAGTAAATTAATTTATTGCAATGATCTTCATGAATACAGAGACCAATCATCTATTATTTGCATTAATGTAAGTCCTGAATTCAGTTGGTTTGTGAAATCATTGATAAGATCGTTTTCCTAATAGCAATCAAATTCAAATTATACCTAAAAATCTTTCACTGTATTCTTTTTCTAATTTTTTTAAATTAGCCACCTTTGATCATAGCGATTCTCACTATTTAAATTTTTAACTCAATATTATATGAAATATAATTAATAATAATATTAAATTTATATTAATAATTTTCGTGTTTGTAGAGCGATATCAACGCTCATAATAGGTATACAAGTTTCATGCCCGAAACCCTGTTCCCATTCTTCAGATGCAATAACGGCACATCTAAAAGCGTAAGGGACCTTACGTACCACGGAAAGTTCGACAGTAGAGCTGGCTCACTACCATTCAACTACTGTAAGTTTTGTCAGTGCATCTGTCCGGAGAACATTTATTACATTAGTACCGATAATGTACGGATCCCCGACGGATTAAATCAGATGTAATACCGTTGTAAAAGTCTGCTATATGATTAATTTCATTTTTTACATTTATAATATTTCAAATTGTTTTGTTCTTCATTAGGGTTATTACTGGCGCTAGGCTCGTAGTCGAGGACAACACGATTTACATTCAGATCCAACTGCGAAAACTTATGGCTGATGGAAAGATCGACGCCAACGCAGCTCATGAGTGGGAACCAATCAAAAAGAACGGGTCCAGGGAAGAGATCTCCTGGGGAGGCGTCAGATCTATCGATCTAACAACTACGATGTTGCCTTATAATAAAGTTATAACTGGTATGCAATTTAAATTGAGTCCCATCAATAAGGAGAGAGTCTACCTTCATCTGTATTCATGCAAATTCAACTTCCGAACGAGCCATATGTATAGATGTAAAGAACAACCATACAGCAAGAATCCTCAGTGAGCATTAATTTTACCTTCTCTTTACATGAAAAAAGACGTGGTTTATCAAATAAAATATACGTAACAACATTATTATACGTAACACATTCAGTTTTATATTGACTCAATTAAAAATCGTAGTGTCTATATAATATTAACCTACTAAACATGGAGAAAAATTTTATAGAAAAAATACTATATCTAATTGTGAAATGACGGGCTTATATGGTCATGAAAATTATGACAATTTATTATAAAAATTGCTATTATTTTAGTCATTTTTACTATACTAGCTAAATCCATGCGTGCTGCGCGTGCTCCATGTACTTTTTTTTATTAAACATGATAAGAATAATTTATTCTGCAGTACACTTACCCTTAATCAATACTAAATTTTGAGGCTAGAAACTATAAACTATTAGAATTTTTTTTCATGAAATATTAAATAAAGAAGGAAACCCGGACATAATATTGACATAATTTATCAGAAAAAATCTCTCTTGCCTTTGATTCTAATTCTTAAAACCTTCTTTATTGCTAAAATAAAAAATTTGCTTAATGTTTTTTGGCCAAATTCAATAACTAATTGTATTGTGTTTTACTTCTGGCCATCATTTTAACAAATAAGTATAACGTGTTATTTATTTTTTTAAGCTACAACAACATTAATTAAATTATTATTTATTTAATACTTTTCACTTAAATCATTTTCATTCCGGTAAATAATAATCATCAAATGAAAATGCATATTTAACTTTAAATTCTCGCACTTTTTATACACGAGCCAATTACAAATCAAATCTATGGAGGCTTCTCATCTTCCGCTATTCATTTTTTTAAGAAGGGAAATTGTAGTTATTTTGTATGAGTATATGCGTTTGTTGCACGTTTACATCAAATCTTAGTAATTAGTAACCAGTCAAACTGATAACCACTTCTTTTTCTATAGTTAAATAAAATAAATTTGTCCAAATTTGTTATCGAATAAACGGTCTAATATGTCCGACAGAAAACAACTGAACTTGAAGGACGCAGATGTGCCAACTAATTCTAAGAGGTCCAATGTACCCGACTCTAACGAAGATCAGTATGTAACGTTTACGACTTCAGGCATGGAACAAGACGGCGGTCAGACAACGATTCCGTTCATCGATACCCAGAGCATCACGACGACTCCACTGTCGCCGCTCGGCGGTGCCGGAATGTACCACCGTGGTCAACCCGGTTACGGAGGTTTTCTTGCCCTGAGACTTTATACTTATGACCTCGTCAAATATATCAATGAAAATACTACTATCCCCAATTTGAAAGAATTATAAAATACTAGTCTTTCTGTTAAATGTGATTATTGGTCGATCTGACGGAGGCAATAAAAATGAAATCAACACTTAGATTTCAAGTTACATGTATAAGTAACGTTTCGTTGGCTCGGTCTGACAACCTCTTCAGGCTTGTTAATATCTTGTGTTACATAGTACACTAATTGTCAAAGTGGCTTACTAAAAAGACCTACTTTATGCCCTTGGCACACAATATACTATTCTCTATCTAGGGCGTAAAATAACGTTTCACGCCCGTGATACAAACATTATTTTTCGTCATTGTAGGTGTAAAGTACGTATTTTACACCATGTTTTGTAGGCACAAAATGCAAGTTTACGAACACAAGGCATACATTAAAAAATGTCGGAAAATTTAGTTTCTGCTAGTTAAATAGCTGTGTGATCGCTAAGCCCGTGCGTTCGATTATCACGATTTAAATAGCAAAATGAGTATATTGTGTACCAAGAGCGTAAAGTGGGTCTTTTTAGACCGAGTGTGGAGTTTGCAGTACGAGTCGTAGGCGAGCAAGCACGAGCCGTAGACGAGTACTGCAACCACACGAGGTCAAAAAGCCCATGGGCTTAAGAAATCGAGCAGTTATAAATACTTGAAAAAGTTCAACTTTTTTAATTGTCTGTCGTATACTTTTTCACATCGGAAAGAATTAGGAGTTTTATTTAGTCGAGTTAGGAGTTTTTTTTTATTCAGAATGTGATAATTTTTTTCATGACAATTTTTGGTATAATTTCCACACCACCATGAGGTACATACCTTGGCGCGTTTTTAAATGTGGTTCTCTTCGTCTCGAGTAAAAAACTCCCTGTCACCCTGGTACTCTGACTGATTTAAGTATTCTCCCAAAATTTCAATCTAATCGGTTAATTATTTGAAGAGAAAACTTTAAAACTAACTGACGGGATTTCGGCCTCCCCTTAAGGAAAATGTGCTCATAATTCTTTAATTAATTCCTCAAAAAATATTTGATTTATCGACTTAAAATTTTAACCACTTATTATTCTCACTGAAGACAATATTTGGTTAAAATTTTCAATGATTATCTCCATTTGTTTTTGAGAAAAAAATTGTTTTATAAAAAAATCGTGTTTTTAAACAAGAATAAAAATCAACCAAGCGTCCTGAAATTTGGCAGAGATATAGCTTTTTAATATCTTCAAACCGAGTTCGGTGCCCAAAAAATAAAATAGATTTTATTGTAGCAAAATATTAACTAATGTAACAGGATATGCCGTTGTCGAATCAGAAAGTTCCATGAATTTTCCGCGACTTTTTCGCACCAAAAGTCCCAAAATTGCCCGCGAATACGTCCGGAATCCTGCTAGCAACGTGCGATTCTGAAGGAATCGCACTTATTTTTCCGCGTGGGAAAACCTTCACCCGATGCTCATCTATATATGCTGTAATATATCCAGCGTCCGTTATCAGCATGTTCCGTCGAGGAACTCTCTAAATTCGAATAAGTGGAATTCACTCTCAATAAGTAAATATTCACTTATTGTAAGTTCAAAGTCGTTCACTTAATCAATGTGTGGACGGATTTGGACTTAGAATAAGTGAATATTCACTTATTGAGAGTGAATTCCACTTATTCGAATTTAGAGGGAAGGAAGAGAAATGAAAATCATCTATAATTATTAATTTTTTAACACGAATACAAGTTATGTTTATTCACGAAAAGTCAAGAAGCAAGTACAGATCGTGTAAAACCCTCGCTTTCCTCGGCCGATAAATTCACGTTCGTATATGAGAATCATCTCTCTCGCACTAGTATCGTTGTTGCAATACCAAATGTAAGTTTGTGAATTCCACATTTAAAATATCGGTTAGTAAATATGTTTAATAATATCGTCAGAGGCGAGAAACGCGTGGTGGACAGTTTTAGGGGATGCCATGAGTGTGCAACTCTCTCCTAATCCTTGACGAGTCGCGCAGGTAACGAGCGTTGAAAAGTGAATTAACTATTATCGAAATTGATATTATTAAAGGGGTGGGTGGAGGGGGAGGTTATACGATATTACAAAGTTTGATCGCGCGGCCCATTGAACCTCGGACGTACACTGTCAGCGCCGCTCGGCTATACTGCTAATGGATATGAATGCCGTATAGCAAGCTTTTAATGACTTTTGGTTAGAGCCCTGCCGCCCGAATAAGTATCTCGCTCGCCGTATAATTCTCCATTCACTTTCGGACCGCCCCGGGCTTAATTTCCCGCTCCGGTTTACGGAATGTAAGCCTCGCTCACAGCCTGCGCGGAGAATATAAAATCGCGCCTATGATGGTCGTCGTGTTTCGTGTTCTCAGAATGTCGCAAGAATTTATCGAAAGTTAGTGCTTAAGTATTTAACAGTATATTTTATATATGAAAAACAAATTCAAATTCTACAAAAAAATTATACATTTATTAGCATATAGGGGTGCGAGATGTACGCTTTTGATACGCTACGCATACGTACAAACACTGCAGGTAAAGACAGATAAAATCCCGCAGTATAGTATATAGCTCCCGCGTGAGATAGACTAAAACAAAATCCTACATCGCGTCGCGCACTCGCATGAGTTATGTGTAATCTATTCTTCCCTTGGCCTTCGCTCCATACTCTAATCTAAGCCCACCCACTATATACCTTATATACACACAGCCGCTCAAAAAATTGCAATCGCTCCGTTGTGTAATCGAGTTTGGATACCGGCGGCGGGCGACTTGGCTCGCTCTTTCTCTCTTTCGAGCTCCGACGTCGCACGGTGCCAAGTTTCACCGCGAATTAATCGCACGGGGCTGGCGATGGTGCGGTATTAGTGGTGTACAGAGTGTCGGGTTTGTAGCGAGGTAAGGAGTTGTTTTGGTTGGAAGTAGCGAAGGATTACGGTGGTGGTGACGGTATCGTGACGGAGAGGTAATTAGAAATTGAGAAACAACAGTCTTGGTACGTGACTTTGGTTCGTATACCTACAATAATATTCAAATTAATCATCGTCCATCACAATTTTTCAACTAAATATATACGTATACAAGCGTAATTCCATCATCACAGCGCGATTACACGTGAAATAACAATAACGCTACACAGTATTCGATCCCAAAAACACCAGACGGCGTAAACTCTGCGTATAACCCTCAAGCATATAGCTCATATATACCTGCACGCTAGATAGCGGATATATATCGGGTGAGAAAGATAAAGCGTCCCGATGAAAGGAAAGTGGATGCGCGCGCACGCACAGCCTGATGGGCCACAAGTAAGTATTTGAGTAATGAAGCTTATCAAGTCGTTGTGTAAAAGCTGCATCTCCCTCTCGCACACTGAACGATGCGCAACTCGCGAATAATAACGTGCCCATTACGACCCATTGTCGGAGCGATTTTAGTGTGGAATGGGGCGGTGCGGGACTTGGGCGCAGTCTAATGAAATCTGGATTTTAACTGATTGACGTGTACGACATTTTTGATAGAGTAAGTAGCTGGTACTCTTACTTTTTATTGCTGTATTTTGTTCTTTGTTTAATAACATAAGAACCCGACAATTAGAAAAAACAATCGGAAAGATGTGCGATAAGACTATGACCTCATCAGCTGAATAAAATGCTATCCTGTTCTATCCCTATGCTATACTCATTGTCATTATATTATTCTTATTCGAACAATTTGAATTATGATCAGTATTCTGGGTAACGGAATGTAAATTACATATTGCATTCATGTTCATCGATTTGTAATAAAGTAGGCACGATTTCGCAAACTTCTGAAAACTAAAAAACTATAAGTGTGAATGAAAGTACAAAGTACGAACAATTTTTTCCCTTAGTCTACGAGAGAACACGCAAAAACCACAATGTAAGCTCGCCCAATAATCTTTTTCTCGAGAGCTTAATGAACTCTTTTCAAATCGACCTAAATTCACCCGTTTCGCCCCCTCCTCTCCGCGATCTCATTTTCCTCTTCTCCCACTTGCTCTCTTCCTCTCTCCCCGGTTTACCCTATTCCTCGACACCACCTCGCCGCCGACGCGCTCTTCGCGAAAAACTTTTTCGATGTCTTTTTCTCATTTGGCTCCTATACTAGTACCACATTCGCAAACACGTACATATATACGCAGCCGCGCGCGGTTTCGCATGTTTCTCGACTAGATCGAACCTTCCTCCGCCAGTTTAGGATGAAAAGGGGAATAGCCGCGATCGGAAACAGTAACAAACGCGTTTATTTCCTTTCTTTATACTCTCTCGGAATTCTTTGTTCCGTCTGTGCGGACTGCGATTTTTTATCCATTAGAGAGGAAGCTCCAGGGTTTGAGTAACCTGTTAGCAAAACATTGAATTCATAAATGCTTAGGCAAATCTTAGTCTTTAATCAGACTCGCTTTAACTGCTCGACGAAAGGACGACGGTTTCTCTCGGGAAGGACTCCGGGCGACTGTTTGCTGAGCCTATATGAGTTTGAGGACGGTTTCTATTTGAGACGCAGGAGTGCATTTTTTCTAATTATTTAAATAATTGAGTATTTTTAATACAGAAGCAGGTTATTAACCCAATTTCATGACTTAATAAATTAATTTCTACTATTTTATTTGGAAAAACTTGAACTTGAAGCTCTACATACATTTAGATACGTTTTTGAAAGTTTTCAATCAGTATTTTCCGTAAGGTGTTTGCATAGAAAAATTACATTGGTATTCTAAATTCTCTTAATCATGTATGTTTTTTTATACAACAATTACAAGAACAATTGATTTCTCAAATCAATATATAGTATATAGCGACACCAACATATAAATAAAAAACCCAAAACCCTATTCCACTTTCTATTTCCTTAAGAAATCAATAAGCCAGTCAATCACCACAAAGTCAACGTCCCTAAGACACTCCGCCGCAAACAATTTCATTATAAAAATACATTCCTTGAAAAACTTCATTTTTTATCTCCCGAGCCAACAACACAACCATCATTACAAAAAAAACCTACCTTTCGTACACCATTTCCTCTGTCTCTCTCTCTCTCTCTCACTATATATATGCACACAACGCACAGAACCCCAGGATTTCCCGCTACCCTCCTTCACCTCGCGAAAATAACCGTCCGAGAGAAAATCGCTGTGGGGGAGAGAGCGAACAATGTACGTATAGCACCGACTGTTTTATTACCCGGGCGTCCGAGCGCTGCGGAAAAATTGTGCGCGCGAGTGCAGCGCAGAGGCGAAACGTTAATTGGACGGCGGGGGAGGAGGTCTCCCGGCGGACACCGCGCTTGCGCGCATCATAAACGAGCGCGTGCGTGCGAGCTGCTGAAACAAGTGACTCGCGTCCCCGGTGTGGGAGTTCCGGTTTTTCAGATGGATATTGCGTGGGATGGTGCAAGTGCAGCTCTGTGATGACTAATTAAAATAAGTTTTTAGGCGGCTCTGGATTCATGAGGATAAAGCAGAGTCGATGGAAATTGAAAAATTTTCAGAATCAATCTGCCTTTACTTTATTCAATAAATGCCTCTTGCTATTTGTACGACAGATGTAAAGTACATTGATTCAGAGCATAAGTTCCAAAATGTTTGTTTTGTTTTGACAAGACACCGAACAAATTATATCCCGGTATATATGTATATAGTTTCTGTACATAAATCTACGGTACAAATCATAGAATTATTGTTATTAATATATTTGAAATGTTTTCCTTGTGGATCAGTTCAAACTGAAATTACAAATTCTCAAGTAGTACGGGTAAGAATACGAGCAGGCGCAATGTTGAATTTCATCATTTTCTTTTTCTCGAAAAAAGCGAAGCGCACGATGAAATGAGAAGAGAATGAAAAACGCCCACGTACGAGTAAAATGTATTTGAGCGCATTTTGGCCTTCCCCGCTCCTGCTCCCGGCGCGTCGTAGCTCTACACAGGATGTTTCCCTTTGTGGGAGAATATGACCTACGGCTTTATACTCGACTGGAAACTACAAGTTCAGGTTTCGCTGTAACGCAGAGCTACTACCGAATTCTCTCTCACTCACTCGCGTTCTTTCTCTATTTATGCGATGCGCGCGGCGTCCGGGCTTCAAGAGCTTTCGCCGGGAATTTCGTGTTTGAGCATTGATTCATGCTCCCCGTGTGTTTTGCGCTTTGTGTTTAGGTATTTTTAAATCTATTCTTAATTACTGATAAAATATTTAATTAATATTTTAAATAAAAAGTTTAAAAAACAAAATTTTTCTTATGTTCTTATTTTAAATTTTATGACTCTTTTAAATAACTGTATTATTATAATGAAAAAATAGTCATAACGAATATAAGACTACTTCTTTAAAAAATGGGAATTCTAGAGATTATCTTATAAAAATTTTGAATTCAAACGGGACTTGCACAATATTTTATTCAAATATTTTTTCCTCGAAATCGGAGTACAGTAATTTATTTCAAAAGGTTGTATTAGCTACTGATAACTTATTCGATACTGTCAAAAAACGCTCTTTATAAATTATCAAGATAACACTGACCTCACCACTCAAAGAGATACTTTCCAAGAAGTGTATATTCCTATTCAGCGCCCTTTGTAACGTTACACTTCATTCATAAATCTTATTGAAAAAGTTTTTCACGTGTCCGAATCTCTCGCTCTTTAAGAAACTAATGCTCTCAATCTACCACATCATCAATTCCTCGACACCTACACTTCAAGTCACACTACAAAGCAACTCCATTCTACCATTCCGTCTGCCTCTTACAACAATACCAGCCCTCTCACCCCTAGTTGCAGCAGCCCCACACTCAATGGCCCACTTGATAATACACCGAACAATCAGTCACACGCACGATCTTACGCGCGCGCGCGCGAAACGCCACTCCTCGCGCGCTTCCCGATAAGAAGACGCCGCTCTCTGCAGCCAATAACAAGTGCGAGTTCTTATGCACGCGCGCGTATGTGGTGTACGACGAAAGACAGGCTCTTGACGCACATCATGTAACAAGACGAGCCGCTCGCAGTCGTCGTCGTCGTTACACCCAATCTAGGCCAAAGGGCGTCGCGCCATCCTCTCGCACGCACGCGATTCGGTCGTTCGCAACCGTGGGGCCAATAGTCGTCTCTCGCTTTCTTTATTTTTTTACAATATCCGCATGTGCGAGCGTGTGGCGGAGGCGTATATAAGTATGCGCGCGACGAGATTTATCGTGTGCTGTTTTCCCCTCCACGGGAGATCGCAGTATTTCTTTTCTTTTTTTACTTGTAGAGAGAGGTGTTTATATACACGCGGGCATCGTTATTTATTGAGTTGGCGGCGTGGAGCGCGAGAACGTTGCGGTATAAAGCGTGCGCGGGTTTTTACGTGCGTCGGGCCGAGTGTAATCGTGGAATAAATATTAAGAACTGCGGTTGATATGTATATATATAATTAATGAATGAGCGTGGGTCGATCCAATTAATTGTTGTACATGAGAGATTGCTGTATCACTCTTCGAATACGTACATGGATAATTAATGTTTGCAGCATGTTGATTAGTGCATTCAAAATTGAATTTGATATTACTTACTTGCATCAAAATTATTACGAACAACGTTTGATTCGTCGCATGATAAATGTACTATTAGTAAATCATTAATCCAAAAAACGTTGGCCCCTATTACTTGCCAAACAAAACATCAAAAGTCTAATGCTAGAACTATTGCATTAAAAATACATAAAATACTTCCAAGCGATTAACCGCGTTGCGTCATTCACATACAGCATGACGTTACGCAAAACGCAAATATACGTACGCTCGAACTGATATGCGTAATTTCTAGAACCTGGCAACAATACAAATGATTATGGCCTCATTTTATTAAGTCGGCTGCGCGTGCGCTCAGTCATAAATTCGTCGCTTTACGAGACTTCATCGCTTATCTTTGCACGGCCCGTCTAATCGGACGGCTCGTGTGCAGCCTTGACAGCGACGCAACACGCGGTTTATCGAATGTGCGCATCGCTAGCTGAAAAGGGGCAAATGCGCGCGCTCGTATTGACGATGCAAAAAATCTCGGCGTTTAATGACGGGTTTGCACTCGGCCAGGAGAAAAGAGTAAATAGGGATGGAAATGTTGAAGGGCTGCTGCTTGTGACGAGTGGGCCACTTTAATATGCAGGGATTTTTAAAACATCGAGTGAATTTGAATTACAAGGGTTATTCGTTTTCAACGATTAACGAGTCAGTTTAATTTAATTCAAATTTTATTAACAATTCGAAATGTCGAAAACGATATATTTTACGTATGTCGTACGCGTCGCCTTATGTAAATATTGAGTAAATCGATTACTGGGAGCAAAAAAAATGTTTCCTGGTCAGCATGAGAGATTTTGATTTATGACCGCAATCGTACCAAATTTTTGTTGTATCAAGAATATTTCATACGTGACATTACAAAATCATCATTCGCAGAAACCTCCCACGCGTCGAAAATCTTTTATTCTCCAACAACTTCGTATCTATCGTAAATATACATTATTTATTATTCAACCTACGCAAAAAAATAAATGCGAATTCTCTGTCGAAATATAAATCGCCGCTATTAAGCGGGAAACAATATTTGACAAAACATGAAACCGGAAATAAAATAACTTTTATATTTGACACGTCCAATCATTGAAAGTGTCAATTTACCCTGTCGGGGTGAACAGCCTACTTATACATTAATTTTCTAGTACGCGCGCTCGAGCACGCAGCGCGTCTACTTTTTCCCTCCGCCGCGTCTATAATTTCATCGAGAAATTGAATTCGTTTCAGGCCATCCTGCTCCTCTTCCTCTTTACCATTTATCGTCGCCGCAGTACGCCTTTTCTACATGCGCGTATACCTTCCTTTTTCTCATCGTCCTCGTTACATTATATAATAATGCATTCCCGCGGTCAAAAAGGATCGACGGCATCGACGATATAACGTATTTTCCCTGTGCATATCTCTCTCTCTCTCTCTCTCTCTCTCTCTCTCTCTCTCTCTCTCTCTCTCTCTCTCTCTCTCGTTCTCTCATACGCTCGGTTGAACGGGCACAGTGCAATCCATATTTCAGAGAGCGCGTATTGAATTTTCAGCCCCACAAAGGATGTATGGATTGCGATCGAGTTTTTCCCTCTTTTTGCGCCGGCGCTACTAACGGCGTCGTGCTCTCTTTGCGCTTTACGTAAAGTTCGATTAAACCGAAACCCTTCGTCTTCCTCCTTCTCCTCCTCCTCGTTCTCTCTCTTTCTCTCTTGTCCGCCGCTCGGCATTGTGTAATGCGAATAAAACGCGCTATGAAGCGAAACTCTCTCTCTCTCTCTCTCTCTCTCTCTCTCTCTCTCTCTGCCCCTTATCGGTAACTACTCGAGGAGAGTAGGCAATAAAGTATATGAGTGGATCTGAAACCCCCTTAGTTATTTTTAGATTATAAAAGAGCGGCTTTTACTATCGGTCATCTCTCCTTTCCCTCTCTCTCACTCCCCTCGTCCACCTGACTCGGTCTTTCATGATAGGGCAATTTCTGCGATGACGCTATACATTCCGATAACAACTTTTAGTGGTTTTCTGTGTAGACTTTTTTCGTCGTGGCGACGTCGCGCGCCAACCGCAGTAAAGCACTGAAGAGAATTGATTTTCGTTCCTTTCCCTTTACCTAATTAAGTGGAACAGCAACTTTTTCTATAGGCATACGTCACTTTTAATTATTTACACACTTTATGCAGATAAGATAATATCAAAATCGAATTATGTTACATGCCAGAGTATATATTATCTGCAATAATTATTTAAATCTTGTTCCATATGTTATCTTTACATTAACAAAAAGAAAATAACTGTTTCGAGTTCATGATATGAATGCGTCCAAACAATATTATCTATTCGCCCAATTAAATATTTACATTTATTAACTGTTATATATATTTAGTAAAACAAAATGAAGCTTAACATTAAATACACGTAATAACACACGCACACACACAATTAATAATCAATTAATTGTCTCACAATAGCGAAGAAATCCTAATTATGACATCATCGCCCGGCAACGCTCTTAATAACCCAACAATTATACTCGCTGAAAGCTCTTTCCCTCGCACACCCTCTAAGGCGTCGCTTACTATAATTCATCGCGAGCTCCGCCAAGACACCCGTCGATTTCCCCGATTGTATACGAGGCCGTGATGATACACACGTAGATCTACACACATGCATACGCACGAACTTTCGCCGTCGCACTTAATTGCGCGACAATCGCGAAGCCGCATCAGCATCAGGCGCGCCGCGAGGAACTTTATCATCTCTTGCGTGTGCCCGTTGAAACTTCGCTTCAATCGAGTTATATCAGGATCGATCGAGGGCATAAAGAGATCCTCGCTTGATTGTCTTTGCGCCTCCGTTTATTACCTGACTCTGTGCGCGCGGAGCAGTTTGACGAGAGAGTGCGAGGAAAGTTGTGCGCACGAGCGATGTGTATATATAACCGACGGAGTGGTGCAGTGTGCAGGTTTGTTCGTTGGTTTACTTATGAATGCCTGTGCGAAAAAGTTTTTCTCGGAGGATGATTGGTTTTTCTTGGTGGGGATAAGTTTTCCCGATAATGCGTCGCCACGTAGCTTTTTTCCGAGAAATTATTCAATAAAGACACAGCGATACTGCGGGCCGAGTTATGTCGGAAGTTTGTTCTTTGTTTGTGCTGGGGGATATTAATTCGCATTGTTTTCCAGCTCACAGCTAATTAGAGGCATTTACTCGAGCGTCGATCAACAGCAGCAAAAGAATTTGCGTAGGATATCAAATTCAAATTCATTCATTATTAGAACAATACATTATCAACGTATACATTATTATTCTTATCTTTGGAAATTTATAATGGAAGTTGATATGCATTCAGGATTTGATGACGTATTTAAAATTATATTCTGGTTCAGAAGGGAGGAAAAATTTATGAAATTGATTACTAATTAGGGTCTACTTTGAGTAACTTAATGTATAAATACTTAAGGGGGTACTAAAGTTAAAAAATTTTTTTTTGGATTCACCTAAAAAATAAAAGTTTTGATCAGTGTAAATTACACACACACACACACACACACACACACACACACACACACACACACACACACACACACACACACAAATTTATATCCTGGATATTTGATCATTGGATCAAATGGGTTTAAAAATGGTGGATTTTAAATCAAATTTTTTACTTTAACAATATGAATTGGAAAAATTAAGGGATGCGAATAGCTTCAGTCAAAGGAGATATAAAAATCAAAGATTTTGGCCCGTATTCCATTAAAAAATATCAAATTGTTCAGCCTGTAGATTACGGCAGGATACAAATTTTAAAATCTCAATATCTTTGGATCAAATGGGTTTACAGACCTCTGGTAGGGCCTATTTCTTCAAAAATAAACTATATTTGTATTATATATATATATATATATATATATATAAAATATTATTACTGATCAAAATTTTTTTTGTAGGTGAATCCAAAAAAAAAATTTTTAACTGTAGTACCCCCTTAAGAGTATAAATAGCATAAAGTTAAGATTTCATGGCAAAATTTCAATAACAGGCCACGATGATTATCATAAAATTTTCCCTCCACCAAACAAGCTTCCCTCTCAGCCCACACGACAACTCATTACCCCGTGAAAATCCCTGTAAATAATTACTACCCCGCAGAGACAAAAAAAAAGTTAGAAAGAGAGCCCAGAGCAAAACTACAAGAAGAACGAAAACAGTCCCGATGCTTCGTGGGAACAGCGAAGCCGCAAAGCAGCGACGAACAAAAGAAGAGTACAAACTAATGAGCGAAGCTCGCGCACTGGCGGCCACGGCTATTGTTGCCATTGTGGCTATTTGTTGTCGAGTAGAGGAAGAGGGAGATCTAAAAGCGCGAGCGCGCGTACACCGGGGAAAAATAACGGAGAAGCTGCTGCTGCTGCTGCTGCTGCGGGTACATAGTGGCGTTATCGGGGCATAATTATCGCGCACTCGCGCGTAAAATGTCCGCGCTCGCGGCGTGAAATGGGGGCGACGGTCGCGCCCGCGCTAGCGCCGAGATTGACGCGAGCGATAGGGAAATGAATTTCAGCATTAATTAAACGCGTGATCTTCTTTTTTTCTCGCGTGTAATTGCGAGAGCTGTGGTTAACGAATTTTTTCCACAGTCAGCGTACCATTTTCCCCCCTTTTCGAATTCATTAGCAGCGTGGAAGCACCCGTATATATAATACGCGGCTTATTAACAATATTCCATCGATTTTACAAAGTTCCAGCGTAAAATTAATTTTACATGAACCAAGTTGGGCGGCTCCACGCGGCTGACTTTTTTCCCATCGCACCTTATTAAAACGTAAAAGCCTCCGGTTTTTGTTAGGTCATCAACGGATCGAGCAACTTTTTCATAGAGCGAGTTAACTGCAGCGACGACAGCACGTCCCTAGTTTCCATCAAGTAGCGAAAACTTCCTGAGAATTATCATCGAGTGCATTAAGCCGGAACTGCGAGTCCTCAAAATATTCCCACGGCTCATAGTCGAGACACACGCGAAAAGTTGAACGCTTCTCATCTATCTATACATATATTGCACTCGTCGCGGGCTGGATGATTTATTCCTGGCGGCTCTGTCCTCCTCGATAATCGAGTTGTCTATTTTGTTCCTCCTTGCGCTCCCGCGACTGGATTTCCATCTGAGCTCTTGGATGCCTGCCATATCCGCTGAGGAGATAAAGATCGGATTTCACGTAAGAAATATCTCGCTCTGAGAGACAGAGAGAGCGAGAGAACGAGAAAGAAAGTTCTCTCCCATTGCGTTTAACCGATAGGCTCTTCGGTGCTCTATTATTCATTCGCATCGCCGTCTGAATCTAAAAGTTTCGGGGCCGTAGCTGTATACCGTCGCGCAAGAGCTGTTTTGGCTTTTCGAGTGGGCTGTATATATGTATAGATACATATAGGTACGTATACGTGGCTGTGTGTGTGGTGAAGAGTGATAAATCTGTTAAATGGGCTTCAATTTTTGACTTTGCAAAGTCCGTTATCTCGCGGATTAGTAAAATCGCTCCTGCCCTTATTGATGAGAAATATTAAATAAAAATTACAGACAAGTTTATACAATGAGACTTGAAAGTTTTAACGTGAGTTACATAAAAGTTTTTTTTCATTGTCGTTTCTTACCATTAATTTTGTTTCACCCGTTCTTTACAGAAAAAAAATAGTTTTAACGAAAATTGTTTCTAAATTTGGATGATAAAGGAGGAAACACCTGTGAAAAATTTGATCGATGTCAATAAGTGCCACTCGTCTAACAGAGTTTGAAGTACGTGTCGAAATTATAATCGCGCGAACCACAAAATATTGGCGACAATTATCATTGAATAAACCCGCAGCGTATATGCAATTACAGCGACGCAACGGGGACACTCTCGTAGAGTTAATCGCATGTTGACCGAAAATAATTGGATTTCCAATAGGTAAATCACACGTGAACGCTTGTATTTCATTATAACGTGTCAAAACTTCATTATTTTCCCTGTAAAATACACGCGTATAAGCAATGAATTTCAATTTTTTAAATATATTTTTCAAAAATTGTTAATAGCAGCGAATGGTAGATTTTCTTCTAATTTTTGACGTGTTTGCAGCTTATGGCCAATCTTCTACCAAGGGCAAAAGGTATTTTACTCAATAAATTTTGATAAAAAACACCTTTTTATTAATTTGATCTTTATTATTATAGTGACTATAATGATGTTTTTATTTATTCCTGAAGAGGGACATAGCCAAATGTCCGAAACGTTGAAATAAAGATCAAATTAATAAAAAGGTGTTTGTTATCAAAATTTATTGAGTAAAATACCTTTTGCCCTTGGTAGAAGATTGGCCATAAGCTGCAGACACGTCAAAAAATTTTCAAAAATATTAAAAATTACACGAAATTTAAAGATCTCCTCATTATTCTTTAGTCAAGCTTATGTTTTATATTTACATTGTTACTGTAAAGAATACACATTACATTTTCCAATTCCATAAGAAACCCGGCGACGGTAAGCGTTTTAGAAAAGACCGCTCGAACGATGGTATAAGAAACGAGCATGGAATTTCCATATAAGAGGTCTGATTGCTTAAATATTTATTAGGTAGCGAAATGGAGAGTAAGAACGAAACGGAGAAAGTAGGAAGAGAGGATAAGAGATAGGTCGATTCTTACCCCACACATATACACCCACACAGTCAGCGTCGAATGATCCACAGAAATGTATACGGAATGTTTGGGATTTTCATTGAGAGAGAGAGAGAGAGAGAGAGAGAGAGAGAGAGAGAGAGAGAGAGAGAGAGAGTGAGAGAGAGAGGGGGGGGGGGATCCACAAGATGAGCCGTTCTACGTGCGGGATGGCCCTCTTTCCAATAAAGCTCGGCCGCTTCCTGGCTGATCCAGACCTCCGTGGCGATGTGTAAGTGTGTATAAATACATATATATATATATATATATATATACTCGAAGACTGCGAAGGAGAGAGAGAGAGAGAACTAGGAGACTCTGCCAATATGCACGAACAAATTCCAGCGATCCTCCGACTTTTCAGACCCTTCTTACTCTGCTCTTTCTCGTTCGCTAGCCTCACGAAATGTGTATGCCTCGAAATGTATTCTTTCGGCTGGGTGGAAATGTTGTTCAGCGTGTGGCACAGCGTTTTGCGACTTCCTTTTTCGGTTTTAGACAAAGAGGAGCACAGAGCCGCGCTGTGGGCTATCCGCAGGCTTTTCGGATTTTACAGAAGGTTTTGTGGATTTGTCCGTATAAATAATGTTTATGGAAATTCTGAGTGTAGGATTTATGGATTTAAGAAATTGCGCATTAGGCATGCACGAGTTAATACCTTATATATGTACTTATATAATTTTATGATGGAATATTTCTGATTTTCATTCTTCTATGTATTTTATATACTGCGCTCATACATATACGTACTTCAAAGTTAACTGACAGAGATCGTTGCGGAAAACTTGCTTTTCAAATGCTCTTTATACCCCTTTTAGCGTCCCATCTGCCCCATTCGCTTGTGTACATATGCCGCAGTCGTGGAAGAGCTGCAAGCTCTCGGAAAATTCGAGCCAAACGACCTGCCGGCGAGTTTAAAGTTTGCGAAAGTGAGGGATGCGTTCGGCAAGTTTTCCTCTCCTGCCCATACGCGCCACTTCGGAGTCGATATGATTCAAACTACTTTTTCCATACTCTCCATCCGTTGATTCAACATCATTAATCAGCCAGCTATCGAAAGGCGTTCGAAATATTTCGTCTATATTTACCAACCACGGAACGAGCTATTCGATTTGCCCGTGACCACGGTGGACCATTATCCGTTTCCTTATCACCAGCCAGAATAAAGCACCCGCTCGTGTTGGGGAATCCCGCGCGAAGTCACGGTCAGTCGCTCACATCCGTTCGGCAAATAAAGGGAAACCGCACGATTTCTCCGGCGCGCGCTTATCGTACCCCTTCTGCTCGGCTACTCGAACTGACGATTCGTGCGCGAGTTTCGTTCGACGCGCGACGCGATTTGCTTCTAGGTTAGAATTACGCGAGAGACAAACGAATAGAGAGGAAACGAGGAGACGAGCGATTCAATTATACGGATTTACGTGGGAAAGCGTGTTGTACAACGCGGCTGACGGTTTCTCTGCTCGCACTACTTACGGAAGGGAGAATTACTGGTGTTGGTTGCGGTGAGCTGTAAACGAGATTGCGCGGTTTTTTAATCGGTGAAGGGGAAGAGGAATGGCGAAGTGGAATCAGAATTGAGTGTAACAGTTTTAAGGCTGTAAAAATAGCATGTGATAAATAGAACTGTAAACGAGTGTCCAGAACATGTTACGATAAAGGTGCTTGACGTAACTTGCAATTAGGAAGGATTAAGTGTAAGTAGTAGTTCGTTTCTATAAATAATGACTATTTTAAAGTACACAGTAAACATATCACGATTTGAAGATTCGGAAAATTTTTTAAGGAAAATTCTTTATTAGAAAGTATGTCGCATACACGGCAACGAATTCCAAGCACATTCCACCAACTTATGACTGTATTCTACAATTTTCTTTATTTCGGGGTTTCTCATACTACCATCATTTTCAAACTAAAATTTTACGAAATAAACAAAAAAAAACTTGCTACAAACTTTATTTTTTATTTCCAGTATTATCTAAGAATAAATCAGATTACTAAAATTAGATTACACGTGAAAATTCCCAAACCAGATCTATACCCCTACCAATAGATATTTAGCTTCATTCACCACTTCCCCCGTTTCCCAACCCATAAAACTTTTCCTCCAACTTGTTCCACACCACATACGTGCATACGTCCTCAATTATCTCTGTTTCGGATCTCCAGAACCTCCCCAAACACACAATAACTGACCCACATTTTTCCCTCACCCATTCGCACCCGTCTCCCGCCCGGACTACATTTCGCCTCCACCCTCGGGCCACCATCATCATCGTCATCCTCTCCCTTTCCTGACTGGCGCGCCTTGGATTCCCAAATGCCGGCTGCAGGTCAATCGCGCGGAATGCCATAATACCGCGCGACGCGCGTAATCCCTTCGGCATACCGAGGACGTTTCGCGTACTGTATATATACATATATATGTAGCGCGCGCCTGTGCCGATTTCTCGCCTCGAGAGCTGTTCTCGAGGTCTCGTTAGCGAACGAATCCGACAAGAGAGAGAGATATATATATACAGAATTCTGCTAATGCGTAGTTCTGCAACTGTGCTGCACTACGCCTTATGCCTATCTAGCCGGCGGGCGTAAGAGTTATGCAGACCTGAGTGGTATAGGGCGAGGCTGGGTTTGAATTTCGTGAGGATATGTAGGTGGTCTTCGTCGTTATCAGGACGTTTAATCGGATTTCGCGCGGTGCTAATAAAATGTGATGATTCGTGCCGTTTCGTTGTCATGGTGGGTAATACACTTCACACACGTTCTGCGATACGCATCGATGTAGATCCTTATCACTAAAGCAAAATAGCGTCGAATACACACTAAAACAACTCTGGCACGCAAGACGTTCCAAAAGAAAACAGAAGTCGCCCCGACAATTGCGTATGTCTGTTGTTCCTGCTATAGGAGTTCTCACGTCCCTGTCGGAGTAAGAGACGTGCCGAGACGAGTGCGCCGCACGGCGGTTGAACAGATGCTCTGAAAAAGAGACGGCAGAGCTCCCTTACCGCACAGGGCACAACAGACTTGAGACGACCTCTGTAAAGGAATAAAGACATCTTTCGTACCAGAGTATTTTCAATGCACCCATATACCCATAATCCACACCATGACATTCCCAAAAAAGTAGCTCTGTCTCTTTTACAAACCTAACGGGCTAATAACCGCCGCCATCTGACCACGCTTTCTTCATCCCACAGCGCCGCGCTGCGATCTCAAAGTTCAAGGGTCTCCTTATACGCTTCCTCCTCTGTCCGTACAAGCGCAGCTAGCACACAGCCCGCGTGTATATAGGATCGTTGGTCGCCAGCGGATCTCCCGATACATCACCCCTATACAAGAGCCCACGTATACAGACATACACTTACACACACCCTGCCCTCCGATCCGCTTGCGGTCGCGTCTCTCGGCCAATCGACCAAGTGGACCGATCCCACCCCGCAGTCCTGCCGACAATTACCTTCGGAAGGGTCACATACGCGCGTACAGCTGATCTTTTTCTCTCCCTCTCTCTCTCTCTCTCTTCCTCAATTACGCGCACGCGCGGTCGCCGCGGAAAAGCACTCGGCGTTTATTAATTCCAATCGCCCGAGCGGAATCGAGCTCTACTCGATTGTGTGTCGAGGAAAGAGAGCGAGATAGAGAGAGAGGAAGAGGGAGTCTGCGGTTTTGTTAGAACTCGGTAGCCGGTGGTCAGTTGAGTTCTTGCTAGAGTCATTTAGGAAGTTTATCGGGGCTGGAAAGGGGATGAACTTTTTCTCGTTCTCCTCGCGGTGCGTGTTACTTATTGACGGTCTAAGTGCACACTAGTAAGAAGTTGAACATTTCTTTTCTGTCGCGAGGGCTCGTGTAGACGAATGATTTGTTTGGTGAAGTAATTTCACGCGGTGCCTATGAATTATATGTTTGGTACAGTGGTCATTTGGAGGATGAAGTTGATGTCAGCGCGATGGTGGAGCAATTAAGTCGCCAGTCGTTCGGCGGAATTTCGAGTCTGTTGCCCTTTTATCATAATAAATTACTGATGGCTTGCCGCATGGATAACGTCAATCAAATTTTTATAAATTTGAATTATGTGATAAAATTAAACTGTTATAATGAACGTAAATACGTTTATTGAGGGTATGTCGAGGCCATTAAGCGTGTACGGCTTGCGACAACTGTAGTCGATTGGAAGGGAGAAAGTTTATGACGTCAAATGAATGGACAATTTTTACGATGGAAAAAAAACTTTTGTTATATATCATCTCCGTTTATGTTTATCAATCAAATTTTATGATTTTATAACGCAGTATATCACGGTTCCCTGAACGCCCATAACTCAATCACTTTGGGGAGAATAATCTGCAGACCGAGCAACATAATGTACATAAATAACGGCGAAAAGTATCTGGAAAGTCTTTTCGCCACGTTGTCGTGTAAACACCATCCCGCTGCGTATCTTCGCACTCCCGAGCCTATATATAACGCCCTAATTGTGATTTATTTGCCGTCGCTGGACGCGCGCGAGAATTCCTTCGATTCCTCCAACCATGTATATATATATTTACAGATATACACATACACTCGTAAAATATATAATACCCAGACATTCGCCGTTTGAGGGAGCGCACACAGCGACTCCTCAGAAGCAAATACACGAAGAGGGAGGGGGCGCATCATGTACACCCCCTCCTTGGAGGAGTATATAGACCTGCACATACATACACATACGCACCCACGTAGGAGGGGGCCTATAGCGGCCTAATTGTCACCTATTTACTCCAGGAGCGCGGGATTATAGACGATCGGCCAAGTGCACGCGCGCGCCGGATTCGTTCATCGCTGATCAAATATATACACGGATGCGGCATGTGTGCGTCGTCCCTCCGTCTTTCTATACCCGGGAACGGGTAAATTGACTCCGCGAATAAATACCCTCTCCCCGCCTCTCCGGCTCGAGACGACTTCGCGTGAGAGAGCGAGTAGCCTTCGAAATTAGTCGCTCGCCTCTTTTCTTCCCGAAGGCTTTTCCGTTTATTCGTTTTCGTCGCTATCGCCGCTCTGAGTCCGCTTTTCTCTGCTTCCGCCTCCTCCTCCCCGGGTTTTCAAATATTTATATACTCTGCTCGCGTGCACGCGTATTCAAATACGCGACGTGGTCATTACGCCGTCGCGTAATTCGCTGGGGATGAAAATAAGAGGGTCATTGGACGTATTTCTTTTTTTGCTCCAACGTTAATTAGCGAGGCTTGGAGGAGAAGTAGCGGTAAACATTCCGCGAAGGCGTATCAGTGATTCTTAACCTTTCCACCAGATTCGCGGAAATACGTAGAGCAAATAAGCCGGCGGGGCGCCCAATAAAAACCCGCGCGGGACCATCCGAAAATATAAAAATACACCCACACGAGCAAAATAGATTGATCTTCCATTCTCCTGGCTTATCTCCCGCCGGAAGCGTTCCCAGGCGAATACTACTCCCCACCGCCCGTTGCCACCGAAAACTGCATTCGCAATTCCAAAAATTGCAGGATGCGCGCCAACCAGAGCGAAAGAAGCGCTCTTTGTGTACGCATGTATGGATGCGATGTGTCGGTGAGAGAGTGCGCGCGCGCTCAATCGAGCGAGTTTTTAGTCGCGTCGCTCTGCTGTGGACCACTTTACGACGACGTATAACACGGCCCGCGTGGTTCAAGGGTCGAAATGGAATTTTTATTCTTGACTTTCGATGCAATTTTCGCAGCTGCGAATCGCGCACTCGATGTACGTCGTACCTTCCATTCGTCCTCGGAGATGATAAATATGTTCTCGAAGTGGAGGGATGCGAGAGAAAGCGAGAGGGTTCGTCAAATTTGTTTTCAGATTTAAATTTCATCTCGCGATTTTACGAGAGGGGGGGGTTTTATTTGCACGAAGTGATAACACTTTGACTGGCAAAGGCTGTATGTGTGTGTGTGTCTGATATTTATACTTTTGTGCTGTTGTTGAACTTTATAGATTTTATTTTCGTATTTGAATGTGGGAGTCTTTTTTAATATTTTAAGCTGTTGCACGTGTGAGCTCGCATTTTTCAGCTTATCAAAAATATAATATGCAAGAGAAGCGAGAAAAATAATTTATTCTAGGAATTATGTCATGAAATAGATGATAAATCGAAAACCACTTTTTTCGCGACTTTTTAAAATCTTCTTTATCATCGAAACGATGTAACAATTATACCCCGCTATTTTCAATTCCCGACTGAAATCAAATTAATCTTCGATTCGTGCAATTCCGACTCGCACCAGTTTATTTGTATAGATAACATTGATAGTATCCAGCTTGCACGCTATTTTTCCCCAAGCTCGGATAAATCAATTAACTCCGCCGAGCAATTGCTGCCTGCTCGATATCAATTTGATGATAATCAATGACTCGGAGAAAGGGGGCTCTCCCTGCCCCTTCCACCGACGAATTATCCACTCTGCGTCTCTCTCTCTCTCTCCCTTCCTCTCCTTCTCTCTCTCTCCAAGATTTCACGAGAAATATCAATTTAAGAAAGAAGAGGCACTCGCCTCGCGAGAGGAGAAATCGAAATCGAAGTGGAGAAAAGTCAACTTTGTCGCTTCTTCACTCGATCACTTGCACGAGCTCGATGCGAAAAACCGTGTGCGCACGTATATACACATATAGGTACACAAAGTTCGTTTTTCTCATTTCGGCCAATTTTTCTCTTCTCGTTTTATCGCCGCGCTAAGTTTCGCCCGTGTCGCGTCCCGTGGGAGTACAGACCGAGGCGTGCGCGCGCGGAGGTGGTTTCATCAATTTAGAGAAGATCCGAGGTGAGAGCATGTGGGCTTGGCTTTCGATTTTCGAAAACTTTTTACTGCAAAACTTGCGGATATTATTTTACCACCGTTAACTGCGCATACAGTATAGAAACAATCTTCGGAGTAAATATTAAACCCACGTAGTCAGTTTTCATTTTTTTTCCTCCTTGACAACTTCGTTACCTCTAGATATCCCACAAACACCCGAAACTCCCACCCACGCGACGCGTACCACAAAATTCCCCATCTCCCCGATCTGGAAAACTCGTCTGATGCAAGCAAGCAAACCTCCGGGCTTATCACCTGTGGCGGCCGCAGGCTCGAAACGAAAGTGGACGCGCGCTGCCGGAGAATATCTGCTCTGCCCCCCCTTACTCCGCGCGCGAGCTGGAAATTGAACGTTCCTGAGGGAGAGGATGCGGGATTTTCGAGGTGTGTGCCGCAGAGAGCGTAGCCACGGAGAAAGACGGGCCGTTATTAAGCGAAAACCGCCGATATTAAAGCTAGGAGGCTGACTGTGTGTGTATGTGTGTGTGTTGTGGGTGGGTACGCCCCGGCGACGAAATCGAACACAAAGTGGATGGTTTGGCCTTTGATCCCGTCGATACGCGAGGGGACGAGAAAATTCTCACCTGTGGTTTTTTCATGAGAGTGAGCTTTGACAGTGTTTAATGAAATTTTCGGTGGTTTGATCGGGTAATTTAAGTTTAACGGGATTGATTTACGCGTGTTTTTGGAATAGTCTCTCAACAAAAGAATTAAAGTCTCTTAATTAAAAACTCTGCGTTAAGTATTTTAAAACGTTATGATTTGAATATCAAAAAGACAGACCACACGTGAACCAGCAGCAGCTAATTACATTCTATAAAACTGCAGAGCGCGCAAAAGAAACGCATTCTCGCGCGATGCAATACTCGCGCGCGTATATATAGCTACCCGCTCCAAATAATAAACTGCGCTACTTTCACGGCTTTTTTCCCCTTTAGAATTTCTCGCGGCCGACATTACAAAGAAAAGAGTCCCATGTTTTATAACAGTGGCGCGGCTCGCGACAATGCGTATAAGCCCTCCCGCGTTATATTTCTCACCCCCTGCGGATCGAAACACTCTGGTGCACCGGCGCTCTTATTGTCCGGTCGTTCGTTTCGCCATCAGCCTTTTCCCTTCCACCCGGCGTTCCGACGGAATAATGAGGAGAAGAGCGGAAACGGACATAATCTCGTTAGAGCCGCACTCTGTCGGCTTACTTTGCAGAAAAATAAATGCCACGGGCGTCGCTAGTAGTGCCCGGCAGTGGGTACGTCTCCTTTTTTTGACAAATAACTTTCGGGAGTACAGCGAACGCCCCGGGCGCGAAAAAGTTTAACTTTGTGATTCGTTTTGTCAAGAGTTCATAATGGATAGAGGAGGCCAGAGAGGGAAAAACTAGGGGGTTAGTGTAACTTTGGTTCGCCACCGTTTTTGTTTTCTGGAAAAAAAACAAAACACGAATATCCATGCCGTTGTAGACCACCCGCGTAAAAAAAAAATAAAATTATGAGTCATATATTGCCCAATGTGTTGGACAAGTATATTGTGATTTTATTGATTTTGGGTACGAATAGAAATAAAATAATTTAGTATAGTGAAACAATAAGTCAATTTATTTGATGAAACGTAGTGAAAAAATATAAGTGTTATAATTTTATGAAGATCGCCGATACTAATATAATAAATCAAAACGCAAATTTGAACAGATGTAAACTTAGCTTTTCACGAACATTGATAATTACGATTTATAGCAGATAAAAATAGATATCCGAGCGAGTTATTTAGAACCTTGCAAGATTCCGTGGCTAGCGATATTCGCTCAGACTCCTCGTACCCGCGCTGCGTGGTCGACTCCCGGAGTTCCCCTGAACCGCCTTGACTCCACTCACCTGGTGATCACACACACCACTTCCCTCGGCATACAGGCCAATATATGTGAGTTCTGATTATTTTTCACCCAGACAATCACGAATTACGTCTCGGGGAAGGAGATGCGAGAAGAAAGAGAGCGCATCTCAGTGCCGCGGCATATTTATTTACCTATCGTTATATCGCCCTCTTACCATGGTAATTGGAACATGCTTGCTGTGTAAGCAAATATGATCATCGCCCGATACATATAAACTCGATCGTTACAATGTGCAATATATGGGCCATCGCAAACCACATTAGAGCAATATATGGGAGATACTCGGGCTTCGGCGCATGAGTCAAATTCGGGACGGAATCGAGCCATAGTCTTCCCACCATGAGTATTCCATATAGTTCCCATATTAGTCCCATATTTATTTTCATGAGAACCATACGAAAAAAAAAATATATATGTTTATATTAAAGGATTAAATGGAGGTTACATGCTGTAGTCTGAAACGAATGATCATGTTCTTCTATACAGCATTAATTTCCATTTGATCCTTTGATATAAATATAAGCTAATCACAACAACAGCTCAGTCGGTAGCGAGCAAGTCTAGTAATTCAAAGGTTCGAGATTCGAATCCACTCAAATTTTTTTTTTTATATTTTACAGTCACAGTATATGCACAATAAGATTGTTTTTTGCGCTTATTTTTTTTTTGTTTTTTTTGCTTTTTTTTATGGTTCTCATGAAAGTAAATATGGGACTAATATGGGAACTACATGGGATACTGGTGGGAAGACTATGGCCCGATTCCGGCCCGAATTCGGCTCAGGTGCCGGAGCCGAGTATCTCCCACATATTGCTCTAATGTGGCTTTCGATGGCCCATATATTGACCATACTTGTCTAACACTATAGGCAATATGTGGCCCACAAAATTTTTTTACGCGGGTAGTTATTAGCAATAAGTATAGGAGAATGGATTCGGCTAACGAGACACAGCACATCTTGAAATGCATGATGCAACGGGATGGTGCCCCGATAAATTGACGCGCCGACGCTGTCCTACCCCCATAATAGACCATTGCACATCAACATAGCGAGATTTATTATAATGTTCAATTTCCGGGCGAGATTTAATGACCGTGCGAATTATGGGATCTCTCTCGATGTCGACGTCCGCACACAATACGCAAATGAGAAACTCATCTGTACACAGAGGCGCAAGGTGGCACATAATGCGCTCGATTGAATATGAGTAAACATGCGCGCACTCTCAATTGTCCGGCAGGAGAGAGTGTATACACAGTTGAGCAGACACTCGCCCACGTCCACAGCATTTTCGGATATTAGAGATAGAAGCAAACGATTGTGATGCACGTGCGTGTATGTGCGATAAAGTCGCTTTGCCGTCTTAATCCTTTTTAGGATTCCCTACAGTATGAATAATTACTCTAATTGTTTTTCTCGGGATGAAATAATTAAAAAAAGCAGACTTGGCTTTATAAATAGTACTCAGATGGCCGGCTCCATTACCAAGTATACAAAATAAACGAGAGCACAGTATAGCGACGACGACAATTATTAGTAAAACGAGGGTAAATGAAATTGACGCGACAAAGGCTCGACTCATTACGGCGGCGGCTCCTAATGAAAAGCCACTTTCAATAAATTAACGGCCAATCGAAAGAATAAATATCTCGGTCATTCTACGGCAACAAGCGCGCTCTGTATTAAAGCGTGTAAAAAAGACGAAACAAACGCGCACAAAAATAAGTCTCAAAATCGCGAGTGCGGAGCAAAAAAGGACACAATAAGGGGATGAAAGAATAAGGCCGCGTGTATATGTATATACGTATTGCCGAAGAGGAGAACAGTGTGTTTTCTGCCTACTTACCGAGGCAAGTTACTGCGAGAGTATACGAGGCGCATGCAGCGAGCTGAATCCAATTCCATGGGTTCACTTGCGCGAGCGAGCGAGCGCGAGAGGATAATGGAGTTTACTCGTATCGCTCGCCCGCTCTCGCCCAGGATTGGCCCATTCACGTGAAATATACACTTATTCTTATTACGAAATGGCTTTGATCCGCCATAAAATGCTCTGAGAGTATAAGTTGAGCGTGCGCTGTCGAGATCGAGCGCGCATTTATATAGACGTTAAAGCTGTGTCGCGAGGAAGCAGCTTTTTAGTGATTCAGCGACAGAGAGAAAGAGTGTAGCGAGAGAAAACTGGAATGTCCTGAGGTGGTATACGGAGCTCTGGTTATCGTGTAATTTCATTTGGTAAAGAAGTTCTTTTAATGTTGATTGAGTAATAAAGGAGCTTTTCACGTTCGGGATTGACAGTCTCATTAGCTTGGTCAATTAATATCGTCTGGTCGAGCATGAATATTTAGTATAATTGAAAAATTACTTCGTATAGTACAAAAAAAAGCCAGTCATTAATCAAACAAAAAGAAAACCCCTCATTTTGACGTTATTATCAAGTATTCCATTATAGCAGCGATACGGTATACATCACCAATTCATCATTATCCTCCTTACCACACCATATTACAGACGGTATTCAACGCTGATACCCCAACTGAAACATATACGTCAGTCACAAACCCACCATTAGCGTACACCCTCTCCACAATCCAAAGCCACATATAAGAATAACGACAGCTAAGCCTTGCGCAGATCCCCAGCCATTACCTCCTCGCTCAAAACTACCGCATTCTCGTGCCATACACCAGCAACAAACCTATAAAGCCGAAAAGCTAACTCGCCGCGGCTAAGAGTCGCGAAATCCCGCACAGGCGTGCGCGTGTATACCTCGTAATCGAATGCCGCGACGGGCATGCGTATAGGCTGAATTCGTGTTCGTGCTCGACCGTCGTTTTCGCGAGGTCGAGAGCACGTTGTATGTACTTACACAAGATTACAACGGCGGTGTAGTGGAAACGAGGGATATTCGACGTCTGGCTGGGAGGGAGGAGAAGAAGAAGATTGCCTGCCTTGAACGATTACGCGTGGGAGTATCTCGATCGTATACAGAGAGGATGAATCTTCGCCAGAGCGGTAATAGAATGTTCACGCGAGTGAGGTCGATGCACGCTTGCCGAAGAGATTTTGATAGATCAGTGTGCGGGAAATTTTTCACACCACCGATAAATCATTCGTGCGTGTACTATCACATTCGTTGCTTTTTTTCGTCAATAAAGATACATATACGCACGGCATTTAGTGGATAATTGAAAACAATGGCGTGCGTTTAAGCCTATTGTCGAGTGATTTCAGGAGTGCTTTTCATGCGCATAGAGAGAGAGTGAGAGAGTTTTAATAAGCAAAATGCTTTCTCTCGCTCGTTTATTATTCATCGCTGGCTGCGAGCGAGGTCAAGCATAAATTTAATAAATTGTCGACATTGATTGAATAACAAATTATAACGGGGGAAATAATTAACGTGTGACCTTTACCTACATGTGTCTCTCTTGCTCGTTTGGCGCTCTATTATTGTTATTGTTATGTAGCAGTGAAAAATGCGCGAACGCTAGGATGGCATTTCCATTGTATTAAATAATAAGCCTGCAGTAATTAGCCACAACACACACACACACACACACACACACACACACACACACACATATATATACCATCGACCAGTCGTCGTAAATGACTTTTTAGACAAGTCGCATTTTCGTTAACTACCGGACCAGTACAAAAAATAAAGACTTCCTCAAACTTCCTCCTCTCGGCGCACGATAATTAACGTCCTACTACTTACGACCCACCGGATTTTCCCATTCTTCTCGCCCCCTCTCTCTCTCTCTCTCTCTCTCTCTCTCTCTCTGGATCCGGCGCTTTCTCCGCCGTCGGCAGCCCATTCTTCCTTTCCCGCACCAGTATGGCTTTTCCTCAACGTATATTGCGACAGTTTCAATCGTATCTACTCGCTCGCGTGCTAGCATGCGCCTTATATAGCTTAACTAGAGAGAAATCGCTCGAGAAAATCGTCGCTCTTTTATCAGGAGCGCCCCCGAGAGTCCGTCGCATTTCCTATTCCCGGCTTCGCGTCTCTTTTCTTCCTTGCAGACGATAGTCTCTCTCTCTCTCTCTCTCTCTCTCTCTCTCTCTCTCTCTCTCTCTCTCTCTCTCTCTCTCTCTCTCTA
This sequence comes from Torymus aiolomorphi, assembly GCA_036365515.1. Lineage (NCBI taxonomy): Eukaryota > Metazoa > Arthropoda > Insecta > Hymenoptera > Torymidae > Torymus > Torymus aiolomorphi. The sequence continues at coordinate 153,982,859 of CM070877.1, forward strand.
TCTCTCTCTCACACTCGCGCCTCGGTCTTTTTCCACGCTTCTTTATCTCGCGCTTCTTTTCTGTGCGGCACGCGCGCTTCCCCTGCTATAGGTTTAGCCTACATGCGCGAGGCTACAAAAAAGACCGATTGAGTAGTATTTGAGCAAGAAGAAGAAGTGAAAGGGTGTAGGGAGAACAAGGGTATCGCGCATGGGAAGTAGGCGGAGGTGAGATGAGAGGAGGTCTGAAAGTGGACTCGTTTGGGGTAATTGCTTCTGAGGATAGTTTGAAGGGTGGAAGAGGAGAATTTTCTATTTTTCGAAAAGATAAAAAACATCTTCATTGATGTTATACTGTGGAGAGGATTTTGAGTAGCTTCGTGATTGCCAATTGAAAGGATCATTACAGCTGAAACAGCAACAGGCATTGAAAATCGATGGTAATCATGCAAAGCTCTTCGAAAGAGTTCGACCTTATATACTCACAAAAGAAGCACCGGCAAACGAAAATTCTATCAACTCGAAACCGCATACATTTACATAATTTGATTCCTCCGTTACCAAATGACCGAAAGAAAACTGACCATTAGGCGAATAGATGAATCCATATAAAGGGAGGGAGGAGAAGGAACAAACCACTCAGCTAATACAATCGATATACTCCGCTCTTTCACTATCCAGTGCGGACAACCGACTGACAAATAACCGGCCATCGATTAAAAAAAAGGAGACGAAGAGCGGAAGGAAAATAGTCTCGGACACGCTAGTGCGTACAGCCACGGGGCTAAGGGAAAGAGCTGGAACAGAAGTCGTAACGATGTCCATTAAGGCGTCGCGAGAGCAGGTCGTTACGTCGCGCTCGCTCGCTCACTCGCACGGGAAGTTCCGGGGAATTCGTTACCTGATTTCCGACTCCACCCACTATACACATACGTGAGCGAGAAAGTAGCCGAGGAGAAAACTCGGCGGAAAAGCCCCGCGGGACTTTTCTGTGTGTATATATTTCCGCCTCGCGAAGCGAGGAAAGAGCGCGCGATAAATGAAATTAGAGCTGATTATGTGCGCTGGAGTAGTAAAGGTGCAACTATAGTGAGATGTAGCGTACGGTACTTTTGACAATTTCAGGTTATTAATTTGGAAGTGAAGGGAAGTTCGAAGGAAGGTATAATCGGTACGAGACATGAGATATTTTTTATTGGGGTTGGGTATTACTATCGTATTTCGACACGATACTTTCTGTAATCTTATCTCTGTAATTTGTGAGAGAGCTAGAAATATTGAATCTAATTTTTCACCTAAAGTAATAGGGTAGTTGGTCATATCACTACAAAGTCCTACTTTTGCATTCACTTACTATCTCGCACTATCGCACACGGTATTGTTCTATTTATTAAGGGGGTACTACAGTTAACAATTTTTTTTTTATTCACCTAAAAAATATAAATTTTGATCACTAATAATTTTTTTTATATATATTATACTAATATAGTTTATTTTTTATGAAATAGGCCCTACAAATGTCTGTAAACACCTATTTGATCCAAAGATATTGAGATTTTGAAATTTGTATCCTGCGTAACATACAGGCTGAACCATTTGATATTTTTTAATGAGATACGGGCCAAAATCTTTGATTTTTATATCTCCTTTGACTGAAGCTATTCGCATCCCTTAATTTTTCCAATTAATATTTTTAAAATAAAAAATTTGATTTTAAAAATATTAATTGGAAAAATTAAGAGATGCGAATAGCTTCGTGTCATAAGTCGTTCTTTATGGCACGGTATTAAGCGTACTCGCTACGCTCGGGCGCTTATACACGCTGTGCCGTAAAGTGCAACTTATGCCACTAGTATCGTAATGTACTATTTTAGGTGAATCCAAAAAAAAATTTTTTAACTGTAGTACCTTCTTAAGCGATAAATTTTAAAATATTTCATTTTTGCAAAATATTTATGAAATCGTAATAAATAATATTAAATGTATGACTTTTGTTTCTTATTGCAATTTCGCGAAATAAAACTGGTTCAGCACAAGATTCTTAGATCCTACTCTAGAGCTTAAGTAGAAACTGCAAGGTATAGTGAGACATGCGTTTATAGTCAATAGTAATATAAGTGCTATCTGGATTTACGACAAATTTTCAATGCTGAATGTGTAATTATTTATAGCAGGTGATTACTGTATGTTAAACTACAAAAAAATCAAATTGTTAAACAATACACAATATCTATCTTTTTAAAGTGTTTACAATAGAAAAAAAAACTCGGTAATCTGACATGAACGTTTTCGACACTCGATGAAACTACATTGCGAACTTTTTGGTCAAACATCGTTTCATTTCTTAGCCTCTTATTCAATCTCGCTCAATAGCCTACAAGCCAATAAAAAATACGCCGATTGACAGAACTTTTTCTGCATTCCCGCGTACACAAGTAACTTCCAATGCTATATCTGCTTTTTAATAACCGCCTGATCAAATATTTATCGTACATTTATTATAATTTGATTGAATTTCAATCAATATCACGTATTCTCGTAAATTTCATCATGTATCGATATCGAAAAATTCGCCCGTTGGGGAGAAAGAGATAAAGTGGTGAGTTTCATTATGTAAGGGAGGACGTTTTGCGAAAAATGATTAAAATTCTTTCAAGCGAATTTGGCAGTGCACGAGAGTGGATACGCGTTACGCAGAATTATTTCGCATTCAAATTTCTGCAAATGGTTTTTGACATTTTATGCATGTTATATTTTAAATTAATTGCATTTTTATCAGCCACTTGACGAATATTCTTTGTAGAAATTAATAAGCGAAACAATTTTAACAATTTCACGGTAAACTCGATAAATACCATCACCATGGCAAACCGTATTTTTTTTTCATTACAAATTTTTTCAGAAAAATTCTTTTCTAAACTAATATACCGCAATATTTCAATTTTAAAACAAAGTATTCATATAATGACCGTCAAAATTATATATAATATAAAGTATATACATATATAAGGTAACTCGAGGCAATTTGGCCACTTTTCCAGTTTTCCATCTCCATTTATTCGAAAGCTTAAATAACCAGTATTGGCAGCTTCCAAATATAAAAAATATAGCTTATAAATTGATTTTAATTGTTTGAAAATGATCACTGCATTAGTATGTAAGTTTCTATTTTCAATTTTCAGCGAATCGCACGTTTTATAAAGTAAACAAAGGAAGTATTTCGTTTATAGTCGAAATATAAGTTAAAAAACCCAATTAAAAGTGATACGGGCAGAAAGTTGAGATCTTTTCCTTGAAATTTCTATGGAAGTAATATTAATATTTTTTTTTTAATTTATAAAAGTAAAATACTTTTGACGTCTATGATTCACGAAATTCGGTTAATTTTCGGTCGAATTAGCGAATACGAATACTGCAGGGCTTTTCCAGGAACCGATACTATTGAAACCATTAAGTCCAATAAACATATTTGCAGAATTCATTATTTGACGAACATTTTAAGCCCTGAAAATAAAAAATTCGCTGTATTCCATCAAAATAACAAGCGGTTGAATTTTGCAAAAAACGCGATTTTACAAACTTTAGATGAGAATATCTTAAAAACTAAGGGTTTTACGTTAAAGTTTATAAGGACCTTTTTTGTTCAGAATGTGCCAGTTAACCTAAAAAAAGTATTTTCGGAACAAAATTTTGCATTTTACAATTTGTTTTAAAAAAGTGTTAATTACAATTAATAGCATCATTTTTCGACAAAACACCCAAGTCTTTAGATTCAGCGGGTTAAAATATATAAGAAAAACTTGGGTGTAGCTGGTCACATAAAAGTGCGACGAAATACATTTGTAGCCGCTGGACTAATTGGCCAAAACACACATGTTATACTTATATGCACGCTACTAAGCCACTATCACATCTGGGGCGTTCCTAATTTTTGTGTGGTAGTATATCAAGGAGCGCGAGAGCGTTCCAAAGGTAGGTATAGAAGACGCCTGAGGATCGTCGACTGCGCTGTATATTCTTTGAAATGTGTGCCCGGGAAATTGAAAGTTTAGTATACTTTAAATAATTTCCTATAATTGCCTTTCTTATAATTGTTTCCCAACCCATTTACAGAAGGAGATAGAATAAATTTTTCTATAGTCAAATATCAAAACAAAACAAACATTAAGGTGGGTTATTTTGGAATTTTTAGTCTGACTCAATGTACTATACCTCTGACAGTCAAATAGCAAGTGCCTATATAATATTATGTACATTTAACAACGAAAATAAGCGAAAACTGGGTTTCCCAACGTTATTTCTAGTTTATTTTCCGGCGAAACACACGTAACAGGTAAACGGCACACCTTCTCAGAAGACCGGAAAATCCAAGCAATTTCGAAATACTTTACCAATAATATCTATTTCGCATGTACAAGTTCTATTACGAGCCGCCTCACAAAGAGAGACGCGCCTAGCACATCGCGAAAATAACTTTGCAGCCTTCTCTCCACTTTGATTCATACCCTCTCTTTGTCTCTCTCGTCCCCCACGTAAAAACGCAGCCAGATAAAATGAATGCGAAATAAGGCGACAGGAGAGAACGCGCCGGGGGAGTACGTAAGTATAAGTACACACAGCTGCAGCCAGCCATACACACATCGGAATCGCTAGGGGGTGCACAGGTGGCGCGCAGCGGTCGCGCGCGCAGGTATTTCCTCGGCCGCCTCGACTATAGGGTAAAGCGGCGGTGGTGGCCGCGGGGTGGGGGTAGCGCACGCAGCGCAAGGACGACGCGTGCGCGGGGGGGTCGTCGGCGCCACTGGCACACTCTGGAGTGGGGCAGGAGAGCAGCAGCAGCGGCGGCGAGAGGCGTCCGTCCGGCCGGGTCGCGCGACGACGACTCTCGAGTGCGCCGAGCGTCGTCGGCCGTGCGCGAGCTGCCGAGGGAGCGCAGAGAAGGAGAGCGACACACATACTCACATATATCCTACTTATAAACGTACACTCGCGTGTTATGCGCGCGCGAGCGTGCTGGACTGTGCCACACGCCAGTGACCGGTGCGTTTGTCCCGAGGTACCGTAGCTGATTGTATATTATTGTTGGTTCGTCGATGCTGTAGGGGGAGAAGGTGGACGGTGTGACTTTGGAGAGGGCGATTTTTTCGGGGAAAGGAGAGGAGGACAAGGAGGAGTAACAGGTAAGCCAGCCCAAGTTGTGGCTTTCGGAGTGTGAGTGGGTAGTTGTAGTTTTAGTTGCAGCTGTAATAGTAACGGAGAGTGGGATGCGCGCCTCACACGAGGCTGCGCGAGACTTTTATCGGGCCAAGAGGTGCGAGAGAACGGCCTTTTTATTTTACTGGCGACTCGCGGATGGTTTTTATTTTTTATTTTGAAAGCGAGAGTGCCGACAGATCGACGAATATTCCCCGTGGGATTTCCGCGCTGTGCTTTTTTTTGCAGCGTGCGCCTTTGGGGTGGTTTAGTTTATGTTGTCGGTTGCGTAGTTTTTTTTTTGTGCTGTGGATTGCGGTGTATTAGAGTATATTGGAAAATTAATATCTGGACACGTATGGCTCCAAGTCATGAGTTGTAGACTGGTATTATTTTCTGAATTATGTAAACGTGGAAAGGAGAATGGCATGCTCAACCTTTAGGAAGGAAGGCATAAAATCAATACCATTTTTTGCTGTTCGTTAGGATGTGAGTGTTAAAAAGTCAGTCTTTATAATTAGAAGGATATTTGAAAAAATTGAATAAATGTTTGGAAAAATTGGAAAAAAAATTGAAAATTTCAAGCATGATCAGACGTTTAGATCATATTACATTGCTCAATGCGTCTGAAAATTCAATATTATCTTTTCATTCTGAAAATTAATTGCTATATATTGAAATTTATCACACCGATTAATGCCCAGCTAACAAATACTGACAACGTATGGTTCATTCACAAGTTACTGCAAACGTAAATATTTAGAATCAAACATTTCTTTCTAACCTAAAAAGAACCAGTTGAATGACTCCCACGCCTCCAAGACATTCGATACACTGTATTTAAGCGAGGCGGTCAAAACAAAGGCTGACGCAATACGTTACACAGCAGATATACATACATAATATGTGTACTGACATGCATACGTCGAATTGCGCTCCACGAATGTGCGCCAGTTACACGCGCGCATGAATTTATGGATATCTCAAACCGAGTATTTTCTTTGAAGCAGCCCACGGCCAAACAAAAGGCCCGTGGGTAGACAAAATTCACAGGGACGTTCGGTCGAATAACACGCTTTCAGCAGGACTGACGCAATCAAAAACCTCGTGAAATTAACCTTTTTCAATGGATATCTTTTTTTTCTTCTCATAACTACACGTATATATACGTATGCATGAAATTTTTATGTAGTGCGCGCGAGGTATGAAAAGAAGCGCGTAATCAGCGCGGACGGTACGCGGAAATAGTCTACTGAAGTAGTCCACTTGTGCGCGGAATGGCGCCGAATATAATTCTCCTTAATTGCATTAAGGGAGGAAGTTAAGTTTTAATTAAAATCGTATATAAAACGAAATGAATTGCGCGGCGGCGGTAGCCGCGCGTGATGTATGAACAAGACCTCGGGCTCCCGTCAGGAATTCATTCGAATTTTTCCGCAAAGTATGATAAAACTTATTGTTCGTGTAACTTTCGTTTGTGTTATATACAGATAGGTACGCGTTCTTGCAGTTTGAGTTGAGTTTTCCCCTTTCTCTCCTTTCTGTCTCTCCCGCTCTTCGGCGAAGGTCCTCTCGCCTTATTGTTTTCGCAAATATCTCGCTAAAGGTTTCACAAAAGAGGGGATATAACTGCGAAACACAAAGGTAATATGTTTACAGGAGAGATTTGTTGCGAATTCCGTATCGCCTTTACAGGGTACGCATTCTTATAAAGTTTGTCAAGAAATTTATTGTTTTGTCGGGAGTTTTTTCTTTTCGATAAAGTTATTTTACGGAAAGATTTCAATGCAATTTTAAACTACTCTCGCCAAATTTATATATCATTCTGGGAATTTCCTCACGTTGTATTTTCGATCAAAAATATATATATTAAATAAAATTTACGTGTACTGTATCTGCTTTGCAGCTACAATGTTTCATGAATATATACTAAACTAAATTTCTTTTATGACATCGACTGCCTTTTTTGCCGTGACGTACTACGTGGCAACTTTTCAATGAATATATAAAAGTTCAACGGTAAATTTGAGTTTCGTAAGACATAGTACCAGTGACTTTCAAAAAAACTACATGTGTAGTGACTGTTTTTCTCGTGTCTACGGTTAAAATAGAATGAGAGTACAACCGTAACTTTTAATGAATTAACCGGCAATAAAGTCGCGCGATTCGCATATAACCACGGCGCTGGTAATCCCCTTCCGGATTAACTTATAAATCGAAACCACACAATAAAATAGTTTACTAATTCACGGTAAAGACACGAGAAAAACTTTTAATAACGCAATTTCGAGCATTCTTATTATTTCATTGAACCAGAAGCTATTAACACACTGCATCCGCATTTCAGTCAGACGGGTCTTAAATTTTTTAATGACGCGAAGAGAAAGCAGGGAGTCGAAAGAATATAAAGTTTAATGGCTCTTATCTAGATAATTTGCAGTTAGTCATTTAATACTACTTGGATCGAAAATACAATTTAAGTGATACCTTTCTTGCATTTCATATCATTTATTCAAATTTCTATCATACAAGCTTAACATAGTAAGATTATTACGGTTTATAACAGTAAATTTTTTATAAGCTTGTAAAATATTTTCAGCAAAAATTTTAAAAAGTATGTCTGTTAATATTCTTTTTATTTGGAAGCCTTTTACGTATATATAGATACACTCATCACTAGCATGGGATTTTACCGACGCATATTTTTACGTGGCGGTGCTTTTTGAATTATTTACCCCTCGCAAATCTCATGGCGAATTACAACAAACTAATTAATTTTATGAATCTTCTTTCATGCTCGCAATTCCAGATTCAAAAATCTCCAACGTTAATTACAACCCCGTTTATGATTATCCCTGCATCAAACAAACTCATCCCTCCTCACCCTCTCATTTACCCTGAAACTCTTCCCATCATCTCCATCCCCGCGCTCTCAAGATAATTCATTCGTAGAATTTCGCCGCGTTCGCACTGCCAGGCGGCAGGCCCTTAACACACAGTCGTCGTATCTCTCCGCCGTGCATCCTTAAAAGACACTTTGACGCTGGCTGGCTGTCTGGTTTCACTCGGTTGCGCGCTGATTATGAGGTAGCAGCAGCTGCTGCCTGGCCGCTTTGTGCCTCTCTCTCTCTCTCTCTCCCACTTCGGTCTTCCGTCTAACTTCGTAGGTAGACATAGACGAGATGCGCTTGACAGACGGACAAACGTACGTACGAACGTATGTGTGTATGCATATACGTCTCTCGCTCCGGACACGACAAAGTGCGGCGTCGGCTCTCTTCGACCGACGCAGGTACCGAGATTGCCGTGTGTGTGCGTGTGTGCGTTTGTACGCATGATGTGGGGCTCGCTTTTCATGCGTCTAATCCGTGAGAGTGCTAGCATACGCGCGCGTCCTAGATGCGTAAGTGGAAGAGATGAGAGATATAGCTTCCTTTTTTGCGTTTCTTTTACGCGAAAGTTCTTGCGATATCGCGCTGACCGTGGAGAATGCGGGGGGTTTATAGGTTCCACTGGTATAATTGCCGACGATTCCCTCCGCGTATATATATCTTTGAATAACGTAAACATTAATTTGCTTTATATCGTCGGAACGTGTGTATCTTCGCGGAATGCAAACGTTCGCTCGCTCTATAATGTATATATATCGCATAAACACGCGCGACTCTTTGCTGCTATCTATGCTGCTATCTATACACTCCTGTACACATGTATCTTCCCAAAGCAAATAATGAGGCCAGCAGCTATCGGTCTATGCTTCTTTTGCCTCGAAAAAAGAGGAGAGAAAGTCTGTGTGTATGTGCAACACGAGGAGCATGCACACGAGCGGTGTGGCAGCGTAATTGCGCGATAAAAATGTCCAACGTTTATTTTAAACTCTTGCTTCTACTCCCCGCGCGTATACATTCTCGCTCGCAAGGTTACGCGTGTGCATAAGAGCAAAGAGTGTTTGAAGTTTAAGCTCGAGATAATTGAATTTTCGCATGATGAAGCATTTGACGGGACTCCAATGTTCAGGCAGACTTCTGCCGCTTCTGCTGCTGCAGTTTGTACGGGCGAGAATTACATTTTTAATTCCTCGCTGGGATACTGCAAATTCGCGTGTATCTCGTATACACAAAGTTTACTGGAGAAAATGCTGTTCGGAATTTGTTTGCTTGTTTTTCTAATACATAACATTTTTCCTCGTGCTAATGTTTTATAGTTCATATCAAGGGCGCCACGTGTCATTGTACCAAAAGAATGTCATGTAAAAAGTAGTATAAACTTTTACGCGTCGCGTGGAATTAAAATTTTATTTAAATAATTTTCATTCTCCGCGCGCTACTGCTGTCACAAAAAATCATCTGCTTTCATAACTTTTTCCAGTTGTTAAAATTAAAAATAAAGGAAAGAAAAAATATTTGTCCGACACAACCATTATAACATCTGAAAATACTAGGTTGGCTTTCGTCGCAACTTTAATTAAAAAGTTCTTTCGCCATTTTCATACCTTCTCCCACACACATATAAGAAAAATAACCACTTTTTACCGAGTCTTCTACGTCACATTCATTCCCACGACGTCAAAATTACACGCCCAAATGGAACCAAATTAAGGCTAGCTAATTTTTACACCCCGAATGCGCCTTTACAGTTGACAGGCATAAAACGTCGTCGCTCCTAAACTAAAAAAAAAATCAATTTACCCGGTCGCTTCATTCAAAATTCCAGGGTAAATAAAAAAGGGGCAGGTATGCTGACGCGCGTATAAAAAAAAGGGTATACGAGCAGCGGGAAGAGAAGGGCTCATGAGAAGGTTTATTCGCGCGCTTGCGCCGGTGAGACAAAAAAGTGCATAACGGAAGGATTATTCGCCTGCGCAAGCGAATAAATTCCCGAGCGTTCACCCCGAGTCGACTGTGCTATATTACCCACCTCTCAGCGAAGCTTTATATCATTTGACCCAGTGAAATTCCTCTCGTCGAGCGGCGAGCACGCGAGTTGCGTTATGTAACGCGCGTGTATATATGTATGTATGTGGTATATGAAGGAACAGTTGGGTGTCTGAAAAATGGGACCTGTCGCCAGGGAGAAGCGAGAAATGACTGCTGGCACACGCCGCGCGTACGTACATCGCTTTTGTTGTGTCCCTAATAAAGAACAACGGCTGTAAGAGAGAGAATAAGAGAGATTTGGATTAACAGAGATGGATGCTGGCGAATGATGGATTGGCCGAGAGAACCCGGGTGCGAGAAGGTCGCGATTGTTTCTCTGTCGATGCTAATTAACTTTCATTATCGGGATATCGATGAGCTCTCCGCGCGCTGATGGTGCGATGCCGCGTATAATAACTGGAAAAACCAATGTTGGCGCAAGAAAGTTTCGATTGCTTTAACACTCGGCAAAGTAAATATCACCCTGGGCATGTGTGTGTATATATACACACATCGCGGGCGCCGGGGTAATGTGAAATCCGTGGAATAGTCGATAATCCAATTTCAGCGGACGAGAGAGAGAGAGAGAGAGGGAGAGATTTTATCGGGTCTTCGATATTTTACTGGTTAAATGTTTACTTTACAGAATGTTACAGGAAACCCTTTTTTCGTTAAATCAAGCGGAAATCCTGGTAGTTCAATCAGTTACAGTTGTAACGGCGAAGTGTGTAATATGTCAAGGGAAACATTGAAATGTAATTAAGTGATTTCATCGTTTTTGTTATACTTTGGCTGCTGTTAAAAAAAAATTCAATTTTAATTAGAATATATATCTATCCTAGTAGGGAGCCGAAATAATTTTCAATATTAATCGAATCGTGGCACTTGTTTTCATTATAAACATGACAAACGTCCCTGATGAATTTAAAATCAAATAATTCCTCTACAGCCACTCATCACCCTTATTAATCAAACTCACTTTGCGAAATAAGCGCATCAACAAAGACACACCGGCTCCCTCGTGCCCAACATATTGAATCAACAACTCTTTGTGCGAATTTCAACAATAAAATAAATTACCCGCCCTGCTGGCCATTTATAAACAAATAAACGCGCACGCAGCGCGAATGTGGGCCATATGTTACACCGGTATTGACTTTCGCGGGCAAAAGGAGTCAGGAGTCATCCTCGTGGCCGTTAAGAGAGTGTCTTTTTTCACATCCATGTGGGCGGAAAAAATAGCCGGCGTGGACAGCTGGCCTAAACTCGGTCACTTGTTGCTGTTATTGTGACAATTATGATGAAGATTTGATTTTTCGCGAGCAATTTGAATTTCCATCACTCGCAGAGCTGCCTTCACGTAGGATCCAGCTCTGCGAGAGCTAGCGGACATGACGGTTTCGCTAACCTCGCAGCCGCCGGCGGGTAATATCGAATTTTTGAAAAAGCAATTTAAAGTGTGCGCGCGGACGCGCGTGCATTATTAACGTTTCGTTTGTTCGCCGACGTTTCTATATGCACACACGCGGGTTATTGCTAATCTACCTTATTTTTCGGTACAATTGTGTTTGCCGCTTTAAAACGCGGAGCTGCGGTGGATTCGCAGAAGCAGCACAATAACGCGCATGAAGAACAATATCGTTTGCGAATCGTACAATGGAAAACTCGTTAAATTAAACAACCGATAATACGCCGAATAACAGCAGAACTACAAAGCAAACTTTCTCTTAGCGTAATTACAAGCCAATCCGAGCAATAAACTTTACCGCACTACTCCATGGACAATCCTCTTCTCACCCGTACCACCGGCACCCTCAAAACCCTTCCCACACGTCTCTCAATTACGAAATTATTCGAAATACGACGAAATCCGTGGCAACCGTATCTCTCGTTGCTACCAACGTACCCAGGCCTTTCTCTCTCACCCACACGCACGTAAAATAAGCCGCGGCGCTCGCAAATCCTCGCGTTCTCAGACCGCACCAGGTACTACTCGCATCAGTTCTCCTTCCACATTCGAACACATCCGACTGTTGCTCGTGTGCCACCCACGCGCATAGCCCCATAAGCTTTCCTCCCTCGTCTTTTATCATCAGCAGACCATCGGCTTTATAGCCTGCACACGCCGGTTCTAACGGCCGAATTCGCTTCCCTTTTTGCCTGGTAGTGTGTGCAGGGTCGCTGGTTAGATAGTACGTATCGGTGGCCATTTTCTTTTAGCTGTTTGTTTACGTCTGGCCGCAAGAGTAGAGAACGGTAATTCTTTATTCTTTTCCGCGTCTGCGTGAAAGGAGAGGATGAAACGGATGAGTTTGGATAAGTCGGAAATGCCGAACCGATTCGTACGTGAAAACAACGACAATGCAAAATACGGAAAAATCGAGCGTTTCCATCCAGCCGGAATTCGCGCAATTGATATCAAAGAGTTAGTCGACATCCCTCTCTTTTTCTCTCGTTCCTCAAACATTACGCGCTCGCGCCCGCGACAGCTTTCAAAAGCATGTAACTCCCTGGCGCCCGGAGGGCTCGTAATAAAAACGTCACGTGCACTCGGCACTGCGCGCGCACGCAGCCTCCAAAGAAAACGAACAATACTGCTCCCTCTCCGCCCTCCTTCCTATCTCATTCCTATGTAAACGAAATTGATCAGTCACCATTCTTCCATATCCTCCTTCTCTCCAAGAGCCTTCCAATTTAATCTCCATTCTGCTCGACGTCTTCCTTTTAGTCGAATTAGCGCCTACTGCTATACAGTCCCCGCGTGTCGTCGTATCTTAGACTTTCTTCTCTCCCTTTCTTCCTCCTTTTTCTCGTCGCGCATGCAGTTCAGAATTCCCTTTCAGCTGCGCGATTCTCTTTCCATTTCTTCTGCGTATATACGGCTATACGTCGATCCTCTTTTCCAAGTCTCCACTCGTACTACTAACGGTCGCGACTGTTGCGGCGATACACTGTACTGGACGTCCGTTCGTACAAATAAAAAGCTCTGTCTCTCTCTCTCTCTCTCTCGCTCTGGCTTGTGAACTAAACTAACGTGCACGTGAGGGCAGCAACGCTGGCTGACTTTCTCTCTCTATCTCTCTCTGTCTCTCTTTTGAGCTTTATCTGCACGCGTTCCGCCTCGTGACTTTCGCGCTCGCTTCGAGAGGTAAAAACATTTTATTTATATATTCTCGCGCGCTCTGGCTTTATTGCGCAAGTCGAATTTCCTCTCTTTTTTTGCTCTACGAATACGTCGCTTTCATTTAACATTTAATTTTTATGACTTTCGCGTAAAATATACATCGGATCTGGTATAGAGCCATTACGACGACTCTAAACTTGGAATAATTAAATTTAAAAAGCCCTCCGCTCTTCTCGCAGCACCCTTCGACGTTATCAAGCTCTTCCTCCCTTAGACCGGCGCGCGCAGTGCACACATAGCGAGCTCTCCACAATGAAGAACCCTCGAAGGAGTGGGAGAGCAAGTGAGAGTAAAAGAAAGAGAGCAACCGACCATATATCCTCCTCTCTATCATCACTTCCTCTATTATTCTTCAACACGCTGCGTGTTTTCCCCTCCTTCCCACTCGCGCACAGCTCGACTTTATTTACAGCGCAGACAAGTTTATATACGCAGGTATCTGTCTAGCCCGGATATTTCGGACTCGGAGAGAAAGGCGTTTGCTTTTCCCTTCGGGCCATCTATATTTATTATTTAGGCCTGCCATCGGAGCCCCAGAGCAATGCAATTAGACGTGAGTTCCTCGACCTCTCGCCACGCGGCTTTTTTACACACCCACACAATTTGTCATACGTCTTTCCTTGCCCGTTCCTTTCTTTTATTTTTTTTCCGCCAGTATTGTGTACAAGGGGGAGCGTTACACGCCTCCTCGGCAATGGACTGAGCTGGAGATACTTACACGCGAGTTTGGCATGCCACTCTGTATCGTAATTAAATAATTGCACACGAGAGAACAATAATATAAACTATACTAACCAGGAGAGTGTGAGGGATCCGGATCACGGTTTCGGCTGAAGCGTTAAGATATGTTTTTGGACGTAGAAATATGAATAAAGCTGCAATATTAGACGCTAATGATCCAAAAAACTCAAGTTTGGACATTTTTTGCTTTATTTGAAAAAAATCTTTTAAAAAAGCCACTTCTCAAAACAGCAACCGTTTACTCTAGTAAAGCCTTAAAAACTATTTCAAGGAGAGAAAATAAAACTAGAGACAACGATCTTTAATATGCTTTTTCGGAATTGAAAAATGTTGATTCATTCCAAAGTTATGTAAGTTTAAAATTGAGCAACGAAAATGCACCAAAATATGCATGAATTCAAACAGCGAATTTTAGACATTTAACAGTGCATTTTTATTACTCACATTTAAACTTTCATAACTTTGAAACGAATCAATATTTTTCAATCCCAAAGAAAGCAAATTAAAGATTGTTTTCTCTAGTTTTATTTTCTTTCCTTGAAATAGTTTTTAAGATTTTACTAGAGTAAATGGCTACTGTTTTGAGAAGAGGTTTTTTTAAAAGATTTTTTCCAAATAAAGCAAAAAATGTTCAAACTTGAGTTTTTCGGAGCATTAGCGATGAAGCTGAAGTTAGCAGCGAGATCTATCAGCGACAAGCAATTTTGCAGTGGCTCTCAACCCAAAAATACAATTACGCTTAATCGAGGTATACAATCATTCTAACGTGGATTTTCTACTACTGGAAACCAAAAAAAGTATTTCGAACCAAAATCACGTGTTATATAATTAATTACAATGAATTATTTATTGATAATACCATACTTGCAAAATCAAGCTGAAAATATGTCTTTTCCACGTTTCCCCGCTTCCTATCGAAAAACTAAAGGTGTACATTTTCTAAAACTTGGCAAAGATATTCGAGGAACTCCAAGAAAGAAGATAAAAGAGTTTCGAAAAATGTACACCTTCCATTATTTATTTATAAGAGCTTAATTGCAAAATTAAGCGAAAAATATACGTCTTTTCCATGTTTCTTCGCTTCCTATAAAAAAACGAAAGGTGTACATTCTCTGAAACTTTGCAGAGATATTCAGGATAATCCTAGAATGAAGCTGAAAGAGTCTCAAAAAATGTACACCTTCCATTATTTATTTTCAAGAGCTTAATTGCAAAATTAAGCAAAAAATATACGTCTTTTCCATGTTTCTTCGCTTCCTATGGAAAAACGAAAGGTGTACATTCTCTGAAACTTTGCAGAGATATTCAGGATAATCCTAGAATGAAGCTAAGTAGATAAGCTATGCCGGTTCTGGCTCAAAACAAGTCCTGACCTGTTTGAGCCAGAACCGGCATAGCTTTTTTGGGTCCCCCACCCCTCCCCCCTCCCTCCCCTCCCCCCTCCCTCCCCTCCCCACCCCGCACTATTGCATAGGGTGCCAATAACCCAAAACAGGTCCTGACTTGTTTGAGCCAGAACCGGCATAGGTTTTTTGGGTCACCCGCACGGGACCCAGACCTGCTTGATCTAGAACCGGTATACTGGTCCTGACTCACCCGCGCGCCAACGAGTTGAGCCAGAACCGGCCTACCGATTCTAGACCAGGTCTTGCCCGTTCTAGACCAGCCGCAAAGTCAGAGCTTGCCCTGGGGAGCGAGCCGCCGGCAGCGAGCGGCCAGCGACAGCCTGCTGCGCACGGGCAACGGTAGCGGCCAGCGGCGGACGGTCGGCGGCGGGCGGCCTGCTGCTTGTCAGCCTGCAGCTCTCGGCCAGCGGTTCTTATCTACTATAACCATTAAAAACTATTATGCAACCATTTAAAACTTTTTATAACCCTTTTGCTCGGGCAAAGAATATGTGTTTGTGGAAATTTTTTCTGTATATTTTTTCCACTGCGACTGTTTTGGATCGTTTTGTATGAGTCGCTGTTGCTCGGGAGCAACGGTCGAGCTGCTGGTTTGACTCATTATGAGGGGATGAGAGTCTCTACGGGCTGCAACATGCTTATATAAGACCTCGATTGCTTGCGAGCGCCATCTACTGGTCTACTAAATAAAAAAACTTTTTAAGGGGATAGGAGCCCCACCTCGCTCCTATCCTGTGAGGTTCTACCTGTTTGTCAACCCCTCCATTACCCTTAAAAAATTATTCATCAATATCTTCCCATTCCATGTTTGAATCGTTGAGATAAAACTGTTTCATGCGCTTTACGTTGTATCGAGCACAAGTAGTTTTGTATGCTCCATTATGGTTAGTACATATAGTCACTGATCTTGGATAATCGAACGCTGGATAGCCCATTTCAGTGATATCAGTAACTTTAAAATTGAAACGCTCTAACCATAACTTTTTTGTCTCACCAATAACAAAAATTCTATTAGCATCTTTGAATGCATCTTGAAGAATATTTCCAATTTCTGTATAATCTAAATCACCACGATCCCACGATAGTCCATGATAGTAAAGTTCTAACCACAAATTTTCACTTTTATACTTTTCGGTAAGTCTTCGCCAAGGAAATGGCGGCTTGAAGAGGTGCACTACTGGCTCATCATCGTCATTGAGAGACACGAAAGCCAGTTCTTTCAGAACGTAATCATTGCCAGGCTTTTTAAAACCCTGCATATCCACTGCGTAGTCCATGGTAAAATTCCACTTCGGATTCCAAATGACAAATGAGAATGAGTCGAAGGCTCGCTCGCCTTATATACTCCTTAAAGTTTCTGCACGTCGCCACTTACGGGGCTGTATTGAACTATGCGATCGTGCAAGATCAAGCAATAGGCTGAAGTTCCAGCGGGAAAATTTTCCTTTGATTCAAATTCTAGACGAATGTCCACAGGGGCGCTCTTTAAGGACTCGTTTTGTTTTGAACAGTCTATCACTATTAGAGGCACGTAAGTGAGATACTGTGACTTTTTCAACATAGGTTCAGGATCTTTACCATAGTATGAATTTTGAAAATTAGCGTACATATCGTATAGCATGGCAAATTGATTACGATTCACATCAAGGTTAAGATTGCCATACGGATACGACTGAGAATTGAGAAAGAGTTTTACATTTGTAAGATTGCAGTGATCAAAGCGGCTAGCGTTTACTGCCTTCTGATCTTTTCGACTACTTTGAAAACCTAAGACGACGAAGCGGGGTTTTTCAAGTTGATTTGATGTTTTTACAGTCCACACCTGTCTCGACGTAATCGGAAGTAGTGGGTACTCGTACAATTCCCACGTGCGAAAACTCATGACAATAGGACGATCTTTACCTACAAAATCTAGTAGGCGAATTTTGTTAGAGTTCGATGCAATTACGTATGGCATAAGCCATTCGATTCTAGTTAATTCAATTTTAAAGTCCTCATAAACGTCTTCTCCGGCTGCTCGTGTAACTGTTTGTACAACAGCGTTTAAGTCATTTCTCGATCTCATGAGAACGAGTTCATGTTTTGCGTTTACTACAATTTTACGATAGTCCTCTGCGAAGCCGAAAATTAGACTCAAGGGAATCGATACGTTGAAGTAACCGGCATCATCTATTATCTTCTGTGTTTCTTCTACATCAATCCAGCCCGCGTTTTCAATGATAAAACTCTGAGTGGGATTGTGTGAAACCCAACCTTTCATAAGAGTGGTTAAACCAACATTTTTGCACTTGTCTATCTCAATGGCATTCAACTCATATCTGATTTCTTCAAACAAATGACAAATGGCATTATTCACAAGTTTTGTATTTTCAACGGGAGTATTATTAGTTTTAACCAATCGCCCGCAGATATGTAGTGCACTGCGGGAAGGTAAGAGACATAAATCTTGATGTTGAATAGATATGCGTATTTCATCGCTGTTATTAAATGATGCTGTATACGGTTGGTGAGCATGAACCTCGTAGTGCGCTACGGATTCATCAAAAGTTACAGGTGTTTGTATGCTTAGAATTTCTTCCATTTCGTTGAAAGCAGCAAAAGATGATGCAAGTTATTTTCCACCAAGTACTACTTTTAATCCTAGACTTTTTAGTTTTTTTATGCTCTGACGTGTTAGCGTCTTCACAGTTCGATGATGACTGATGCGTGGTGGACATATTTCTCTGCTTATATAGTTTTTGTTGTAAACGATTCCCATTATGATTGTCGAATATGCAACCTTATAGTTATAACTTCTCCGCGGAAATTTACTAAATCTCCGTCTTGATCGATGATGCGTACTTGTAAATGATCTATACGCTTTACGGCAATCGGAAGGTAAATAACGTGTGAGGGAACTTCGATGATTTTATACCCTGGAGGTACTGCAGGAAAAAACTCGTGAATTGTATGAACTTTTTTATCGTTTATATATGCTCCCGAAGTGATATTACACTCGACTCTCAAAGCGTTGATTTTGAGAATTGTAACAGGTAAGTCAGAATTATGGACAACGTTTGGTTCGAGAACACGTCTGGTGAAGCCCAGTAGACGACCGAGAGAATTTTCAGGTCGAAAATCTATAGGCTGACTGCACTTGATTGTACAGCGGAGAGTATTATTATTTGGCTTTAAATTGAAAGTAATGTCGTTGTGCGCTAATTTTTTACGAAGAAATTTGTCAATATCCTCAATTTCGTAACTTCCAACTGGAAGAAGGACAATGTTTTCACCTACGTAAAACTTATTATTGTTACTGTCTATATTGGGTATTGAATTAAATGTTAAAAGTTCAACAAGCCCTAAAACGTAATTTTTATTTGGCGATAACTCGATTGGTGGAAAATACTGTGCTTCTAGTGTAGAAGATGTACCTGAAAGTGTCAGAGTTAATGAACCTTCCATGACAGCTTAAATCAGAATGACGCAATGTTTCCCCCGCCTCTCCTTATATAGCCCTGCACAAGAATTTTAGACAGAGGTGACCGCAATTGTATGTGTCAAAATCCTGATATCTTTCATGATTATATTTAACTTCGTCTACTCTGAGATATAATATTAAATCTAAGGGTGGTCGGAGATCACCAAAACTATCGAAATATACAACATTTTTGCCTCTTTTTCTATATGCAACCCAGTGTGTACCAGGGCCGCTAGCGTCATCTAGATTAACTATAGCGGATTCACTATAGCGCGGTCCAGAAGTTGGCATTGCATTTCTCATAAATACTCCCCGAAAATTAGATATTTTTAAAAGTTTTGCATATTTTAATATGTCCGCATCGGTAAGTGCTCGCTGAGGTAATCTCATGAACTTTTTTTTTTTTTTTTTAAATGGAGACCTAACCCTACTTTGTGCGGTTTAAGATATAAGCCATTGCCCAACGCTACACTTTCCATAGTTTTATTATGTCTTCTATTTTCTTCCAACTGCTCCTTAGCGGCTTTTGCGTCGTTTACGGCTTTTACAATTCCAGCAGCACCACCAGCTAGAGCGCCAGTTGCACTCAAGCCTGCAAATAGAGGTATGAGAAATGGCAATACCCCTCCTGTTTTCACGGGGACTGGTAAAATACGTGGGATTTTAATATTCTTTTTACCTCCAGCTTCTTTAACAGCGCCCCGTGCTTTTTCAAAGCTGATCGTATGACTGTTAGAGCACAGTTACTTGGCACTGATTTAAAGGCACCAGCTTTGATTATTTTCTTCAAGGAAACTTGGCTTCTCTTCTTTAAACCCATTCCCAATTTTTTAGCCTTATTTTGCTTTCTCTTGTTCTTCTTAGAACTATTTTGCTTTCTCTTTTTCTTCAAACCCATGCCAAGTCTAGATTTTAATTTCATAGTATTAGTTATAGCGTATGCAGCCGCTTTTTCGCCAAAATTAGCGTCTTTTGATTTAACGCGATTCCAAGCTTTCTCAACTAAAATTTTATCTGCGGCGTTTCTCGCTTGAACGTTTTCACGATTTCTAGAATAAGCTATATCGTGCTCTTTACAAGCAGCGTCAAGAGGATTAATTCCAAGATCTCCTCGAGCTAAGCGTTTTGCCAACTTAGTACCTGGACCGCAGTACTGATAACCGGGTATGTGAAGCTCAAATGGAAGTTTATTGATAATTTTATTAACTAAACCGCGTCCGTGTTTGTGAATGATCATCACTCTACGAAAGTCAACGCGCAACTGATGGTGAAAGCTATATAAGACCGCTATTTATACTCATAGCAATCAGTCGTGATTTGAGCGCCATAGAGTAAAGATCATGAACTTCAAAGAGCAGTCGGTCAAGTTACCAATAGAAAATTTTGATGCACTTGTAGAGCATGATAAAAGAGCAAAACGACACGGTGATCTACTTCCTGATAGTATACGAGCCGTCTTCTGTGGTCCCTCAAACTGTGGAAAAACAAATAGTTTACTTGCTCTCATAACGCATCCTAATGGCATTAGATTTGAAAACGTATACGTCTACTCAAAGTCTCTCAATCAGCCGAAATATAAATTTTTAAATGAAATCTTAGAACCTATAGAAGGTGTACAATATTTTCCATTCAGCGAGCACGATGCAGTTGTCGATCCTGACCACGCGCTTCCGAACTCTATCATGATATTTGACGATATTGCTTGCGAAAAACAAGATAATGTTAGAGCCTTCTTTTGCATGGGCAGACATAAAAAGGTTGATTGTTTTTATCTATGTCAAACTTATGCTCATGTCCCCAAACATCTTGTCAGAGATAATGTAAACTTACTTGCTATTTTTCGACAAGATGAAGTAAATCTAAAGCATATCTATGACGATCATGTAAATACCGATATGACTTATATACATTTTAAAGAATTGTGCTCCAAGTGTTGGAGAGATGATAAGCACGGTTTTCTAGTCATCGATAAAGATCGAGGAATAAATGACGGCAGATTTCGTAAGGGCTTTGATAATTTTGCTATAAATATAGCATGCCTATAGGTAACAATCAGCAGTTTCAGACTGAACGTTGAAACAACAACATGGCTGACTTTCAAAGAGAAAAAAACGTGCTTCATCAACTTGTTAAGGCACGAGATGCGATTAAACGCAAATATAGAATATTAAAATTTGGAAAAGACAAGACAGAAAAGATTTTAAGTGAAACTTTCAAACCAATAGTAGATCCGCTTCAAAAACTTGTAGCTCAGAAAAATATTGAACAAAGTAGTGTTAAACATAATACAGTCGAACAAAGTTTCGAGAATGACAAAAAGAATGAAAGTTCTGACAGTGAGTTCAATGATACTCTACAGAACGTCCATGACACATCTTTCGAAACAGCAGGTAGCGATAACGATGCTGATGACTCTGATTTGTACGTCAAGGCCCTCAAGCTTAATCAGCCTCAGTATCTTGACAAAATTTATGGAGTAAGAAATGAAAATGGTGAATTTTTTATTGGTAATTTACCGATTAGTTTTCATAATAATAAAATTAAAATTAACAGAGTAGCATATCCGAAAACTACAGGATTACTCGAGTTACTCATAGCGAAACAACCAAATAAAAATAATATAAGTTCAGATGATTTAAAAAATTATCGCAAAATTTTAAAACTATCGTCTGCTCATAAAACGCGATATGACAAGAACGAAAAGATTCGTTTTCATAATAGTAATAAATTTAATAATTTCATTGCTCCAATGTTCAAAATTACCTCGAAAACTGGAGAATCGATTAAAGGTGGTTCATTACCTCGTTATAAAATTGCGAAAAAACATACTGCTTTAGACTATGTGTACTGGGACGATCCAAACGAGCTCGTTGACCGGCTTCACTTACTAGTAGCTGAAAGGTCTGCCGGAAATCCAAGTCATGTAAACGAGATACACTCTATAATCGAAGAACTTCGTGAAGCAGGCTATATATATTAAGTGCACATGAATAAACGAATCATTCTCAAAATGAGCGTCGACGTGTTTGGACGTAATCTTGGAAAAACCGAAGGCAGTCGAGGGCCACCTGGCGTTGGCTTTAAAGTCACGTCTGACGGTCACTACGACATGGAAAATAAAAAATTATGCAATATTGCCGAACCTCAACAGCCGAGCGATGCTGTAAACTTAGAGTCTCTACGAAATATTATTCAAATAGAAATTCGAGGAATTATTGATATAACTACAAGACTTAGAACTCGGCTAGATGATTTGAATATAATAGTTGATAATCATACAAATGAACTTGATGCTCAGAAATCTCAAATAAAAGCTGACATTTTGACTATAAAAGAGAGTTTGGCACAGGTATTCAATCAGTAATTCCACAAACATGGAACACGAAAGACTAGTTGAAGAACTACACAAACCTGCAAGACGTAACTATACACGTCGAAGCTTTGACGTGCGTGGTTTGGACGAAACTTGGCAAGCAGATCTCGTCGAAATGATTCCATATGCTCGCGATAATAAGGGCTATAGATACTTGCTCACTATAATCGACATTTTCTCCAAATATGCATGGGCTATTCCTGTAAAGAGAAAAACAGGCAAAGATGTCTCAGAAGCTATGAAATCTGTGCTTGTTAAAGGCAGAGTACCGAAGAATCTCCACACCGATAGAGGCAAAGAATTTTATAACACAGATTTTCAAAAACTTATGAGCACACATAAAATAAAGTTATACTCAACCTTTAGTAATCTAAAAGCAGCGATATGTGAACGTTTTAATCGCACGCTAAAAAGTGTAATGTGGAAAAAATTCAGTTTGCGCGGCAGCTATAAGTGGTTAGATATTTTACCTGATTTACTTGCTGCATACAATAATCGTAAACATCGTACTATTGATGCGAAACCAAAAGATGTAACAGCCAATAATGAAGCAGATATACTGAGGAAATTTGCCCCTAAAATAACTAAGAAAATTAAACCAAAATTTAAAATTGGTGACAAAGTCCGAGTGAGCAAGGCTAAAGCAGTATTTGACAAAGGATATACTCCAAATTGGTCTACAGAAATATTTACAATTGTACGTGTAGCAGCTACAAATCCTCCAACTTACCATCTGAAGGACTATCAAGATCAGCCCGTCTCAGGAGGTTTCTACGAGCAAGAACTACTCAAAGCCAAGTATCCAGATATTTATCTTGTAGAAAAAGTAATTAAGAAAAAAGGAAGTAAAATTTTTGTAAAATGGCTTGGCTTTGATAATTCACATAATAGTTGGATTGAGAAAAAAGATATGTAAACATATAGAATTGATAAATAAAAACAATTTTTTTTCATGTTAAACAAAAGAGTTGTTTATTAAAAAAAAAAATTATGTACATTTTGCGCTCAACTATATTTCATAATACTTAAACATTTCGCAATACTTATATATATATATATTTTCGCAATAAACATTTTATTTTCGCAATACTTAAACAATATTTTTTTGCAATACTTAAACAATATTTTTTCGCAATACTTAAGAATTATATTTTTTCGCAAAACTTGGCTTATACATATTTTTTCGCAAATACTTAACTATTTTACAATATATATTTTTTCGTAAATACTTAAACATTAACTATATATATGTATATTCGCATTACTTAAAAAATTATTTGCCACTAAATTCTACACTGGAACCGCCGTTGTACACTATAAACAGTTCATACTTATTAGCGGCATCCTGGAGTTTGAAGAAGAACTGCTCGTCTTGTTGAAGAGCATCTGATACTCTCTTCGGCATGAACACATCAAACTCGCTCTCCAGTTCAGCCACGACTTTTGCTCCATATTTCGTCGTTACAGCCTTCAGACTAGACACCATATACCGCTGGCCCTTGGTCAGATCGACCAGTCTTTTTGTGGGAAGGAATCCACCACGAGCGATTGCGTTCAGTTTTGTTAAATCCATCTGTAACAGAAAGTTTGAAAATGTTTAGTTTTTTTTTTAAAAAAAGAGAAAAATTACTTTAAGAAAAAAAAATACTAACCTTAGATTTCTCTGCGTTTCTTACTACTCCCAGTAGTTGACTCACAAGGTCTTTTCAAGACGAGGAGCGACACTGCTGGAAGCGGTTGCGTGACAGCGAGAAGCGGCTGTGAGACAGCAAGAAGCGGCTGCGCAACTGAAGTAATCTGCTGCCAAGATGGAGGAAGCGGCGTTGAGATCTGCTGGAGCTGCTGCTGTTGCTGAAGATTACTGCTGGAAGGCTCGACTGTGCGAATGAGCTCCTGCTCTCGCGATGCCTCATTATATAGCAGCTCTTCTGCGGCGTTCGGCGGCTCGTGTTCCCCCTCTCCGGCAGCTTCGTTCTCATTGGCATGCTCTTCCCCCACCACTCCTGCTCTGTAGTGACCCCAAGGCAGTGTATCGGTGGTTCCGGGCTGCAGGCAGCGTTTGTCGTCATGTGCACTGAGAGCAATTTTTCTCTCTTTCTCAGTGTGGATGTTATGACGCCGAGACCTGATGTTTCGCTGCTCACGAGTGACGATGACGTTCTCACGGAGGCACTTCATGTAGTCGTCAGGGGTGATGGTCAGTTTGACTACAGAAGTTTTCACTCCTTTGGCCTTTTTGATGGGCTGTTGGTTCTGCACTTTCACGCTGTACATTTTACTCCGCAGCCCGATGAATTCCAGCATGATCTCACCGTTGCACTCGTCCTTCATCAAGCCGACGATTTTCTTATTGGCACGAGGCATATTAAACGGATTAGTTTCAGGATAGTCTGATGTGTCGAACTCGTGGATGTCTCGTCGCATCACATCGTACACGTTAACGCCTGTAACCTCGTATATCAGACTATCCGTATCAGTGTATAACAACTTGCCTCGGTCTCCTACACGATCTCGCATATAGTCGTAGTGGAACCTGTACACGAGTGTTTTTGACAAGTCCAGAACTGATAATCCAATGTAGATTGGCTTTCTTATGCAGATCTCCGTCCGCAACAGCTGCACAGCGACGAGGTTTTCGTCAAAAATGTCAGAGCTGTGAAAATTGGGCCGTGCGATTAGTGCCTCAGCTCCATAGCGGCCTTTCCATTTGTTGACTAGCTTCACGTCAACGCGTTTCCTCTCGTTTTCCATCGTTTTGCCATACACAGCGTTGTTAAAAAGTTTGAACAGCATTTTTTCAAACTCGTTCTTGGCTTCCTTCCTTTTTGCGCTGTTCAAATCGATGTACTTTTTAAGCCAAGGACTTTGTTGGAATTGTATGGCACGATGGACTTTGACGAGAACTAGGCCATGTTTCAAACCCTGTTTAAGTGCTCGATAGTGTAGCACGTAACGAGTTTTGTCGTGAAGCGTCGTCATAAGTTTATGCTGTTTCGAGCCAGGAGGCGCCATGTGTTCGGCGCAGAATGGCAGATCTTTATGCGAATCATGCAGTGACTCGGGATACTTCAGGTCCACTTCAACAAAGTATCCAAAGTCGCAGTCATCGGGGATGTCGAAGAAGTTTGGTTCGTTGACATTCTGCACCCACTTGAAGCCACCATAGGGTAAGGGCTCAGTCATTGCCCAACCGTACAAATTGTTCACATCGAAATACATCAAATATTTTTCGTCCTCGTTAGCGTTGTAACCATCGTTCATGTACGGGTTGTTCGCTTTTGCATAGCGATTGCAACATTGACTGATTCCGCCCCGTATGCCGCGCTCGATAAACAGCAACATGTCTACATCGGTGAGAAGCTCAAGTTTGATCTGTGAAATATAAAATTTGTTTTTTTTAATTGTGAATTTTAGTTAAATTTAAAGTTAATCATACCTGAGTATTTTTGAGCATGGCATCCCAAGTCAATCCGGGTGTCGTGTAATAGTGGGCCGGATCCAACTCATAAGCCTCAAGACAATTACTTCTAAAGTTCTCAAAAACTTCAGCCAATAGGATAACGTCTGTCTTGAGATATAAGTCAGAGTACTGCCCAAGATCTTGAATGCTGAAACTCTGCCAAACGTTCTGTGCATGCTCATAATCCTCATCGCTGATATGAGCGTTATATAAGCTGCTGAAGAAGTCATCTTTCGATGGGAGATTTGTCTCGTTTAACTTTTCAAATGACGAGACATAGTCATATGGGAAAACTCCTTTTCTCTTCAAAAGTGAAATTTGTTCATCACATAGACCATCTTCTTTGAACAATCGCTCCAGAGTATTCAGTTTCTCCAAGTATGATGCTAACTTGTCTAGCGATGAAGCCATGAACTTGAACGAGTCGATGAATCTCAAATTTATGTCTGTACCTTCCACAAACTTTGTAAAAGATATGTATTTCTCTTTTGTTTGTGGAAGTAGCGAAACTCGCCCTTTGAAGCATGTCGCTATTTCTCTAATAAAGAGATGAGAATCGTATCCGCTCAAATTGTGAAAAACTATGGGGATTGTTCTTGAATCTTGAAAGCCAAGGTTACATTTGCTATGTGCAGGTCCACGATATCTGTAAAAATAATTTTTTTAGTTGAGAGAGAGAGAGAGAGAGAATATTAAAAAAGTACTCACTTTCCCGTGAAATGACAATGATCGCGTACTCGCTTGTCTTCCTCAGTGAATGGCTTCTCGCAAATATGACATATTGATGCTTTTTCAAACATAATATTTTCGAGTGGTGTTAAATTACTCATGGGCTTTGGATGTTTGTACGAGTCATCCAACTTTACAGCCAGTGAGTGGAGGTTCTGTACAAACCATGTGGCTGGGGATTCGGCTTGTTCATCATCTTGCCTATAACTCTTATATTCCGAGAGAGAGTCGTTGTAGCTACATTTAATGAAATAGCCTACACTGAATGGCACGTGATGCTGGTACGCTCGTTCGTCGTCAATCACAGGCTTCAATATACATTCAAAGTCAGCGTATATTACGAACGGCACACGATTTTTAAAACCAAAGTTCGTAAACTCTAAAATATTGTTTTTCACTGCTGGAAGAGTAATTTTACACTTATTCATTTTTTCACAGTCAGTTATGTGCTTCGCCAATTTCTCTTCCGTCCAGAAATAATGCAGGCAACGGTCACAGATGAAAGTTTTATGGTCGCGAGAACATAGCTGTTTACTACACAATCTTGATAAATTTTTTATCCACACGTAGTGGAATTTAAATTCAATATCATCATCAAGAGCTGATTCATCCTCGTCAATATAATTATTTTCGATGAGTAGTAAATTAACGTGCTTTTCTTTTTTTTCAGATGACAAGTGCCGTGGTAAAACTTCGAAAGCTTCTCTTTGCTTCTTTTTTAAATAATACACATTTACAGAAACGTCATTTTGCTTCTCAAACTTTGTCACTTTTCGGGGATCAACGGGAAAATCGATTCCCTTAAAGTTGAGATCGTTTTTATAGGGTACATAATTCACCACTCGATTGGCATTTTTCTTAGCTGGGTGTAGAGCCGATAGAATTGCCCACTTGAAACATTCATTGTCTTGATTTTCTACGTTTACACACGCCTTCTTGTTCTTGATGAATGGCGGCAAATCAATGTACGAACTTCCTCTCATTGGATTAAACTTGTAAATATTAACAACTAAATTCAAAATTGATTTAA
Source organism: Torymus aiolomorphi (assembly GCA_036365515.1). Lineage (NCBI taxonomy): Eukaryota > Metazoa > Arthropoda > Insecta > Hymenoptera > Torymidae > Torymus > Torymus aiolomorphi. The sequence continues at coordinate 154,010,330 of CM070877.1, forward strand.
GCGTCCAGCCCGATTCGCGCTCTTGGAATTCCTCCATATCCGTATCGATTGGATTTTGAACGTTCATCAGAAACCACTCATTCAAGTCCGTAGTCGAGTATATTGGAGCTGTTTTTGTGTTGAAATATTTTATTTCAATCGTTTCTTCGCCATTTTTAACTATAGCGTACTCAGCCGCTAACACTGTGTTCACTTTTAAAGGTTCTTTAAGAATTTCACGCACTTTTTCAATAAATTCTTTCTTAGCGTCTCGCATAAATGTTAATAAATCGAGATGTCTTCGATTTGTGATGACACCCGTCTTTATTCTGTTCTCGAAAGCTGAGTCGACATCATCCCAGCTCACCGAGGGGCCATTTTCACTGGCTTGTAGTCCAGCACCTACCACTCGATGTTCACTCAACAAGCGTAGAACACTTTTTATAAGCGCGATGGCCGCTTGCAACTTTTGCCGATCAGCCACTGTTAAGTCCGTCACGTCGGGCCTACGTTGAGCCAATTTTTCAGCTTCCACTAGAGCTTTGCGACCAAGCGCGATCCAATTGTTCACATCATCTTGGTCAGCTGCACCACTTAAAGCAAGACGATACGATTTACATAGCATAAGAGCGGTATTTTTGAAATACTGAGGCATCTTGACCGTGCGAGGCAGTCGAATGATTTTCCGCCGCACGCATACCTCTTTTTATCTAAAAAATTCGCGAAAAGAGATCGTTTCTGATTGGGTGTAGGTGTTGTGGAGGGGGTAAAAATAACGCGATTGGTTAAACAAAATAGGAAGGCTAACTATAAAATAAACAGAGAGCCGTTGGAAACCTCATTCGCTCCTTTGCTCTCGTCCGAGAACAGTCACAGCAGCAGCAGCAAGATGAAGTATATTGTTGATGTCCAAGGTTTCAAGATTACCTTGAATGAATTCGTCTTCAAGGAAGTAGCCATTATCCCTCTCGAGGAAGACCCTACACCATCGGTTTTCCTATTTAAACCGCCTTATGCATGGGACAAATTGTTGGAAAAAAACAAGTCCGAAAATCGCTGGCTTGAACAAAATTTCCACGGAATTATGTGGAGAGCAGGCAATATTCCATACGATGAACTAAAAAACACTCTAAGTGGTGTACTCTTCGGAGCGGAGATTTACGTAAAAGGCTTGGAGAAAAGTAAATGGTTGAAGAGATTTTTCCCGGATCAGTAAGCTATTTTTGGTTATAAAATTATTTTCATAAAAAAAGTTTTCTCATAATAATTTTTTTCAGAGTAGTTATTAATATTGAAGAGATGGGATGTCCTTCATTGAAAAGTCTACCTGCAGAATCAGTCTCGTGTACCAACCATACTGCCTGTAACTTTCCAGTATGCGCACTTCGAAACGCACTAGTTATAAAAAGATGGATGCTTGAGCATCAACATAGCAAAAACATGAAGGAAATATCAGAATCTTATCACTTTATGTATATTTGAATTATAATTTGTTCATTTATTATGAGTTAATAAACATTTTTTATTAAATTTTGTGGTTATATTAATTTCTTATAATTATATATATATATATATATATTCTTCTCTCTTAAAAAAGTGAACTATCCTCACAATAAAGCGTCAAAATCGATTATGTTTGAATATTTAAAAACCTGTATAATAGAAATAGTAAAAGAAAAAAATTAATTATTTAATTTATCAAACTTTTAAATTGAATCTAACTAACTTGATTGTAAATAATACGCGTGAAGCTCGTTGAATATAGCTAATATTTAAAATAAATTACATAATGATAATTATATATTTTATTTAAATAAAACATGAATATTTGTTCATACGTTAAAAATATTGGTGGCCCTGAAAAGGGCCGATTGGATAGTCCTGAAAAGGACTGATTAAATCGTAAGACGTCGACGAATTCGCCGACGTGGTTCATCATCACCGCTGTCGTCACGAGGTCGCTTCACCGGCATCTTCCGCGGTGACATCGTCCCCGAGGAGACGGTGATGCACAAAGGCGATGATCCTATATCCTTCTCCTCAGAGACTGGCGAAAAGCACGGCTCATAATTCTCCAAAAATCCCGGGGAGAAGCAAGAAGGCACCGGTGAGAGCGAAGGCGGCGGCGACAGCGGCGGCAACACCAGAGGTGGGCAGTGCGGTAGTCTCTCAACGAAGAGCGGGGATGGACAGGGCAAGCGTTGTGGTGTGAACGCTGGCGATGCAATCGGTGACTTGATTGGTGATGACGTAGCCAACGGTACCACCAACGCCGAGAGAAACTCGTCGTCGCTGTCCATCGCGAGGCCGATCTCCCAATCGAAGTCGGCTTCACTCCACACTGTCTCCATTGCTCGGAGGTTGTCGCTCGATGAATCCATGTCAGCGAATGATGATTGCTCTGTAGACTACGCGGCTTTTATAGACAAAGCGCAACACCCTCTGTGTATGTGCTCCCCCTCTCCACGCGGCGCTCGCGGCTGCTGATTGGTACGGAGCATCTCCGCGAGAGACGATATAAGTAACGCGTTTTTTTCCGATCGGCATCATTTTTCGCAATGGAGTCGAAGAATAACTTTCTCCAGGACCTGCTCGACGACGAGTCTCTTCAAGAAGCCATCCTCGATGGCTTGAGAGCTTTGGAGGATTGCGCACCTTTTGCGTTGGAGGAGATACCAGAGCTGTCCTCTCCTCTCGCTTTTGACGCATGGCTTATGGGTCTAGAGCTTGAGGAGGAGGAGGAAGAAGAGCAGCAACGGGCACCTACTCCACCGCTCGAGGAGGAGGTAGAAGAAAAAGAAGAATATGAATTACGAAGACCACACACATCGCAACCTCCTCCGGACCTCGTGATGCGAACACCACCAGCATCGCCACCATCGTACATGCTGTACGAGCCGCATGAAGGGTGGTATTATGAGGTGTCGGAGGATTTTGCACTGATTCGTGCATATGAGCAACTATCACAGACGTCGGAGGAAGCCGAAGACGCAGATGACGAAATGGAGGTTGATAACGACCTTCAATGCAGACCTCGAAAGCGACGTCGTCATCGTAAAGACCATTCAACATCACCATCTCATCGTCGTCGTCGTCTCTTCGAATAATCGGTCCTTTTTAGGACCAAACCTATACAATCGGCCCTTTTCAGGGCCACAAATATTTATTTAACAATGAACAAAAATATTCATTATTATTAGATTTCTTTAAATCAATTCATTCAAGTATAATCTCTTTAGGTGAAGAATATATATATAATAATGTTCACTATACATAAATTGCGTGCGCGAACTTCTTTTAGTGGAAACGAGAGAGAGAGAGTTTCAAGATTATGTTTTTTTTTAATAAATGGTTTGTTACCATGTTATATATTTTTAGCTCTGAAAAGAGCTGATTATAACATATAGAAATAAATATATTTTTAGCTCTGAAAAGAGCTGATTATAACATATAGAAATAAATATATTTTTTAGCTCTGAAAAGAGCTTATTATAACACAAAATAAATATATTTTTAGCTCTGAAAAGAGCTGATTATAACATATAGAAATAAATAATTTGCTGTTTCGTTCAAATTATATAGGGCCCTGAAAAGGGCCGATTGTGTGTGTGTGTGTGTGTGTGTGTGTGTGTGTGTGTGTGTGTGTGTGTGTGTGTGTGTGGCCTTGAGAAAGACCGATTAAGCCAAGTTTCGCCGTTGCCGCTTATCCGATGGTGGTGGTGGTGATGGCGACCGACCTCTTTTCAGAGGACGGTCATCCTCCGCTGGCATCTCATCATCTTCGTCATCATTGGTATCCAAATCCACCTCAGCCACTGCTCCCCACTGGACTTGGTCAGCCTGCACTTCATAATAGCCCCCATCTCCGTCATAGAGCATGAGGGGTGGTGGCGAGGTAGACGGCGGAGACAGGGCAGGCGGTGGTGTGCCTGGTGGAGTCATCGGTAGACGATGCGGCCGTCGCAGCTCTGGTGGAGATGCCGCCTGAGGTAGCTCAAGGCCCATCATCCACTCCTCAAAATTTCCAACGTCGAGCGCTGGCAGATTTTCGACGTCGGAAGCCTCGTAACCTTCCAAGGCTCGGAGTCCATCCAAGATGGCTTGTTGCAGCTCCTCGTTCGAGGCGTCAGGCTCGAACTCCGCCAGGAGGAAGTCCGCTGCTGCTACTGCTTGCTCGTCGTCCGAATCCATTGCGCGGATTGAATCGTGCTACTTTGAGTTCTTTGCTCGAACTGATACCGAACAGAGAGAAACGCGCTACTTATATCGCCTTCCGCGGAGCTGCTCCGCGCCAATCAGCGCCCGCGAGCGCTTCTATCCGCGTGCGAAGGAGAGCGCGCCCGCAATCCGCGGCTTAACAGCGCTATACGCGAAAAAGCCGTCTAATACCCTGTACTAGTATCAGCGACCGCTCGCGAGTGCCGCGGGGAGGGGAAGCACGCGCGAAGGCGAAAAAGTCATTGCGCTCTCGGCCGCCGCGCGAGCAGGAGCTCCCGCGGACGAAGTGTTGCAGTGGTGCTGTGCCCGCTCTCGAGTGCCGCGGAGGGGGGGAGCGCGCGCGAAGGCGAAAAAGTCATTGCGCTCTCGGCCATCGCGCGAGCAGGAGCTCCCGCGGACGAAGTGTTGTAGTGGTGCTGTTGCCGCTCGGCGCTGTGCAGAGGACTAAAGGTACTTCGCCATCGATCACCACACGTGCAGGATCTCTCTCGCTCTAATATAGACGATGACAACGACAACGACGGTATCCCCTCAACCATTAGCGAGCATCGGTAGACGACATCAGGGAATCAGCGGTCGACGTGTAAGTGTGTATGTGCTGAGTTTCACCTAACCTCGCTCTCTCTTTCTCTCTCTCATTATACTGCAATCTGCCCTTCTAAGGGTAAAAACGTAGGAACATTGCAGTCTCCTTTCTCTTTTCTCTCTCTCTCTCTCTCTCTCTCTCTCTCTCACATACACACGCACACATATCGACTCGACAGTGAGGGGCGGCCGCGAGCACGGCAACGAGAGGCATGCAGTGAGAGCGGACATAGGGAAAACGATCGGCTTCAGGAAGCAGTGAAGGTAAGTTTTCAATTTCTGTTCTTTTCGTGTTTCGCGAGTGCATACTTTCTTTCTCTCTCTCTCTCTCTCTCTCACGCCCTTCCTCGACATCGAGCATCGGATTCCCGCGCGCGATTATCTCGCGTGCGAGGTTAGTTTTCTTTCCGCGGACGACACTAGGACTCGCGCATACCTCCTCGACATTTCGCTCGGCGTTGGTGACTTGTACGAGGTTTGTTTTGTTCTTGCGGACGTCACGGGATCGCGTATCATATCTTTCTTTCGCTCGTCGACGCGTGCGAGGTTAGTTTTCGTCTCGCGGACGACGTTGATCTCGCGCATCTTATCATTCTCTCGCTCATCGATGTGTGCGAGATTAGTTTTCGTCTCGCGGACAACGTTGATCTCGCGAGTCTTCTCTCTCTCTCTCGCACACCGGCGCGTGCGAGGTTAGTTTTTGTCTCGCGGACGGTGCGGGTCTCACGCAACTCTCTCGAGGTCATGCGTAAGTATATTATGTTTTTCTCGCTCCCCGACGAGCACGGGGTTAGGTTGCTGCTCGTGGACGACGCGTGCGAGCATATCTTTTTTCTCTCTCTCGCTGATTGTGATTATGAGGTTCGGTTTTACAGTCGTGCGTGATTATTTCTCCTCGTCGATGAGGTTTCTAGTGGTCACGCGCGGGCATATTATTTCTCTCTCATCGATGACGTTAGAATTTTTATCGTTCTCTCTCTCTCTCTCTCTATTAGATAATTCATGATTTCTTATTTTCTGTTCTAGTGGGAGACCTGGCCAGGCAACGACGGGGATTGAGATGGAGATTTTTTATCTGTCATTTTCGGGATAGCTTCAACGTTAGGAACAACTATAATAACGTGGAACATATCTATTTTTTATGTACATATATATATTTTATTTGAAACCTGCTCTTTTCAGAGCAACTTCAATGTTTTTTTCGTAGGCAGATCTGTTTTATATCATGGCTGGTGAACAACATTACTGCACGTTGAGGACGACTACAATAAAGTATTCTCTATGTATCATGGGATTTGGATTTAACGCATGCGTATGATGTCATACGTGTGCGCATATTCTAATAATAAATTTTAATTCTGTTTGTATTATTTTAGAGGAACATTTGTTCACAACGTGGAGGCAATCGCCGATGGATAACGTCGTTGGACGCCGAGGACGACGAAAGAAAAAGATAAGTAATACCTCGCACGTTCTCTCTACTTCTCTCTAGCATTGGGAAAGGATTGTGGGTTTTGTGTATGCGTGCATGGTGATTCCACACTTGCACGTATATTCATATAATACATTTTAAATGTACTGTTTATTTCCAGCTTACAACGTGGAAGCCATCGCCGTTGGACGACGTGGAGAAAACGTGGAAGCAATCACCGTTAGACGATGTGGAGAAATCGTGGAAGCCATCGCTGTTGGACGACGTGGAGAAATTGGATGCTGAGGACGTCGAGGTGAGTGTTTTTAGCTTATCGCGTACTGCAGGTTGTTGCCTCATACCGCGTGGCCGAAAGCAGCAGCTGATAAGCAGCAGGCCGCCCGCCGCCGACCGTCCGCCGCTGGCCGCTACCGTTGCCCGTGCGCAGCAGGCTGTCGCTGGCCGCTCGCTGCCGGCGGCTCGCTCCCCCAGGGCAAGCTCTGACTTTGCGGCTGGTCTAGAACGGGCAAGACCTGGTCTAGAATCGGTAGGCCGGTTCTGGCTCAACTCGTTGGCGCGCGGGTGAGTCAGGACCAGTATACCGATTCTAGATCAAGCAGGTCTGGGTCCCGTGCGGGTGACCCAAAAACCTATGCCGGTTCTGGCTCAAACAAGTCAGGACCTGTTTTGGGTTATTGGCACCCTATGCAATAGTGCGGGGTGGGGAGGGGAGGGAGTGGGGAGGGGAGGGAGGGGGGAGGGGTGGGGGACCCAAAAAAGCTATGCCGGTTCTGGCTCAAACAGGTCAGGACTTGTTTTGAGCCAGAACCGGCATAGCTTATCTACTAAGCTAAAAGAGTTTCAAAAAATGTACACCTTCCATTATTTATTTATAAGAGCTTAATTGCAAAATTAAGCGAAAAATATACGTCTTTTCCATGTTTCTTCGTTTCCTATGGAAAAACTAAAGGTGTACATTCTCTGAAACTTTGCAGAGATATTCAGGATAATCCTAGAATGAAGCTAAAAGAGTTTCAAAAAATGTACACCTTCCATTATTTATTTATAAGAGCTTAATTGCAAAATTAAGCGAAGAATATACGTCTTTATCATGTTTCCTTGCTTCCTATCGAAAAACTAAAGGTGTACATTTTCTGAAACTTTGCAGAGATATTCGCAACGATGCCAGAAAGAAGCTAAAAGAGTTTCGAAAAATGTACACCTTCCATTATTTATTTATAAGAGCTTAATTGCAAAATTAAGCGAAAAATATACGTCTTTTCCATGTTTCTTCGCTTCCTATAAAAAAACGAAAGGTGTACATTCTCTGAAACTTTGCAGAGATATTCAGGATAATCCTAGAATGAAGCTGAAAGAGTCTCAAAAAATGTACACCTTCCATTATTTATTTTCAAGAGCTTAATTGCAAAATTAAGCAAAAAATATACGTCTTTTCCATGTTTCTTCGCTTCCTATGGAAAAACGAAAGGTGTACATTCTCTGAAACTTTGCAGAGATATTCAGGATAATCCTAGAATGAAGCTAAAAGAGTTTCAAAAAATGTACACCTTCCATTATTTATTTATAAGAGCTTAATTGCAAAATTAAGCGAAAAATATACGTCTTTTCCATGTTTCTTCGTTTCCTATGGAAAAACTAAAGGTGTACATTCTCTGAAACTTTGCAGAGATATTCAGGATAATCCTAGAATGAAGCTAAAAGAGTTTCAAAAAATGTACACCTTCCATTATTTATTTATAAGAGCTTAATTGCAAAATTAAGCGAAGAATATACGTCTTTATCATGTTTCCTTGCTTCCTATCGAAAAACTAAAGGTGTACATTTTCTGAAACTTTGCAGAGATATTCGCAACGATGCCAGAAAGAAGCTAAAAGAGTTTCAAAAAATGTACACCTTTCATTATTTATTTATAAGAGCTTCATTGCAAAATTAAGCGAAAAATATACGTCTTTTCCATGTTTCCTTGATTCCTATCGAAAAACTAAAGGTGTACATTTTCTGAAACTTTGCAGAGATATTCAGGATAATCCTAGAATGAAGCTAAAAGAGTTTAAAAAAATGTACACCTTCCATTATTTATTTATAAGAGCTTAATTGCAAAATTAAGCGAAAAATATACGTCTTTTCCATGTTTCTTCGCTTCCTATGGAAAAACTAAAGGTGTACATTCTCTGAAACTTTGCAGAGATATTAATCCCAGAATGAAGCTAAGAAAGTTTCAAAAAATGTACACCTTCCATTATTTATTTATAAGAGCTTAATTGCAAAATTAAGCGGAAAATATACCTCTTTTCCATGTTTCTTCGCTTCCTATAAAAAAACTAAAGGTGTACATTCTCTGAAACTTTGCAGAGATATTCAGGATGATCTTAGAATGAAGCTGAAAGAGTTTCAAAAAATGTACACCTTCCATTATTTATTTATAAGAGCTTAATTGCAAAATTAAGCGACAAATATACGTCTTTTCCATGTTTCCTTGATTCCTATAGAAAAACTAAAGGTGTACATTTTCTGAAAGTTGGCAGAGATGTTCATTTTTCGAAACTCTTTTACCTTCTTTCTTGGAGTTCCTCGAATATCTTTGCCAAGTTTTAGAAAATGTACACCTTTAGTTTTTCGATAGGAAGCGGGGAAACATGGAAAAGACGTATATTTTCAGCTTGATTTTGCAAGTATGGTATTATCAATAAATAATTCATTGTAATTAATTATATAACACGTGATTTTGGTTCGAAATACTTTTTTTGGTTTCCAGTAGTAGAAAATCCACGTTAGAATGATTGTATACCTCGATTAAGCGTAATTGTATTTTTGGGTTGAGAGCCACTGCAAAATTGCTTGTCGCTGATAGATCTCGCTGCTAACTTCAGCTTCATGCATTAGCGTCTAATATTGCAGCTTCATTCACTTTATTTCAGCCGAATCCGTGATCCGGTTATACTCTTCTGGTAAGATTTTATTTTATGTCATAATTCTTTGATTAGTACAAGGATAATTTCGCCCGATGCTATTCGTTCGGTCGTTGCGAGAAGAGTGAGTATTTTCCCTCGAGTTCCTCATTCACACCTTTTTTACTTCATTTGTTCTCATCCAAATGACAATCGTAATATATTCATACATGTCACTGGTCAACTATTCGCCGCTGTAGTTCGCTTTCTCTCTCTCTCTCTCTCTCTCTCTCTCTCTCTGTCTCTCTCTCTCTCTCTCTCTCTCTCTCTCTCTCTCTCTCTCTCTCTCTCTCTCTCTCTCTCTCTCTCTCTCTCTCTCTCTCTCTCTCTCTCTCTCTCTCTCTCTCTCTGTCTCTCTCTCTCTCTCTTTCTCTCTGTTGAGCCTCTTCGCCCTCTCTTTTACCTTCTGTTCTCATGAGCCTTTTCGCTCTCTTTCTCTTTCTATCTCTACTGTTAAGCCTTTTCGCTCTTTTTTTCTCTTTACTCTTTAGCCTTTTTCCTATCTTTCTCCTTTTTTGGGAGAAACAATTACAGATTCTACAATCAAACCATCCACAAGCAGGCCTCTTTGCATGCGGCTTTGAGCGATCCTCTTCGATCGTCGTGCACGCGGTTTACGCAATATTTTATTGCGCTGAATTTGTAAATGTTTATTTTTCATTCGGGAACACACTCGGTGTTACGGGATAGGTGGGTAGAGATAAATCTAGTGAGGGAGCTCGTAGAGAGTCAAATACTGTTTAGGAGATTTATCTATACTTGCTATGTAGAGCTGACGATTTTTCGTCTATTTCTGGTTGGTTGGGTGATTAATTATTTTCATTGTTATAGTGTGGTATAAAGAATTGTATGAAAAAACCTGTCTATGGATCGACTAAATGTTTTATAACTAAATACTGAAGAATACTGAATAGAGCGTTATAAAAGTTGATCAAATTTCAATATTTTATAACATTTTTTCACAAAATTGTCAATAAAAATGAAATGTTATGAGAAATTTTCACGCGGAATAATTTATTCATATACCCAGTTAAAAATGTCCTACATCCTACAAGCTAACTAAAATATTGAACGCTATTTCTCATTTCAATTAAAAAAAATATGTATTTCGATTTATTAACTCACTTTTTTTTTAATATTTTCACACAAAATTTAAATAAATTTTAAAAATTGTATAAGGTTTATGTCTAAAGTTTAAAAATAGAAGTCCATATTGAAATTTCTTCTCCCGGCAGACGTATCAAATGCATGTTTTATTTGTATTAAAAACTTTGATATATAGTAGAGAAACATCAGATGAAGATATTAAAATATCATACCGCTGTGATTCCACTGACGAATATTCACTATTTTTTTAATGTCTTATATCAACACGTGAAAAACTTAAAATACACGAATTCCGTGCATCATGACGAGAGTAGAACCGCAGTACTCAAACAGAAATCATCGAACCGCGAGGGCAAATGCAAAATAAATGGGTATTCTATCGTAACTAGATCCCTTTAAAGGCTCGTCCTGTATGCGCTTTGTTTTCGGCGGATTTGCTGCAATGCAACAACTTATGTGATTTATCATGTATGCAGTTACACGGTATAAATATTTGAAATAGTTCAGCGCTTTGTAATGGCATTTTAATGTCCAAAAACTTCAATGCTACTGATTCGAAGTTAATACTTAGATTACTATGTGCAATTCTTTTTTTTTAAACTGACGTAACCTTGGACAGCAGCTGAATAAAAATAAATTTTTGAAATTTTTTGTTATACATTGGATTAAAAATAATTTAAGGTATTTTTCAAAGCATGTTTGACTATTTTTGAATTCCACTACTAGCACAAAAACTTTTGAAATGCAATATTAGAATTATCAACTATATAATCTTTTTCAATTCTTGTTCTGCTAAAAATATGATCACCATCCTTCGAATACCCGAACAGAAATTCAAAAGTGCAGACTCAAAAGCTTAACGAACTCGCAACAGTCTCTTGGTACACGCGCATGCCTGCAAATTCTGGCGTGCTGTCCGTAAATTTTGTGCACGCTGAATGTGTCGATCGGCTCGTTAAATTACAATGGTCAATACCCATAATATCCCTGAATTTCGCGCTCTAATTCCGTCTGAATATATTTCCTTCATTCCTCGGGTGTACGCTGGAACAATTTACAATAATAATTGTCTTATTCTATCGAATTGATTGACGCCCCAAATGTACTTAACAGCACATATGCACGTAGAAACGCACGATATGCATTCTGCTTCATTTAAAATGTCAGCGCTCTATTTTGCGAGTGCCAACATTGCATTTCGACGCGTTGCTCGATTAAAAAGCCTTATTTTTTCAGCGAATGGTATGATATTGATGATAAGCGAATATCGATGGCGAATAAAGTCATAAAGAAGGATTTACGAATGTTACGGAATGTGAAATTAATAAAAATATCATGAAATATAGATTTTCGAGAATCGAATTTGTTATTGAAGTGATGAAACTGTCGACATACATATGTCGCTTTATTACTGGTATTGAGGTATATTCGTGAAGTTCTCAATTATAAATCTATTATCGATATAGAACCTCCTTAATGAGCTGTTGGGCTACAGATCCTTAATTTTCAAAATTACTAAAATAATAAATTATTCATTTGTTTTACTATATAATGATCCTAATGGCTTATCTACCAGGTAATGTTTTTGTAAATAAAAAACAACATTTGTCGTGTTTCGACGTTTCGGACACTTTTATTTGTGTCCCTCATCAGGATTAATGAGACAGTGTCAATGACAAGGAGTGAGAGAGACAGAATCTAATGGCAATAAATACATTCTACGTAATATCTTCAAAAGGACTACTGTAAATGGTTTTTCTATCTGCTCATATTGTTTATATTTTAGTAAGCTATCAGTTACAGCTGAATACTGTCAAATTTAACATCAATTCTTTAAGGGGGTCAGACACCTTTACAATTTTCTTCATAAAATGACCTGAAAAAAATTAATTTTCATAATTAGAAATATTTAGAAGTAATATCCTAAAAATATATTCAATTTATGATAAAATGAGACCCAAAAAAAAATTTTGATCGATTTTAACCAAATATATGGGCATTTCAAAATTTTTGCTCTGCCGTCGACTCCAGATTCAGGAACTGCATATATTTTAATGGGAGAGATCCTAAAATTTTGTTATTTTATATGTCTATTGACTGAAGAGTTGTATGTATCCAATTTATTTGATTAAATAATTTTTTACGGTCAAAGATTGCTAAAAAATCTGAATTTCACTTAAATTTAAGATTTTTTATTTTTTATCTTTGTATTAATGATTAAAATATTATTTTTGGATTTTTTAAAGTATATACAGACAGATATTTAGAGTGAGAATTTTAAATATATTAAGAACAGTAAAATGAAAAAAAAAATTAGTAGAAATAATATATGATTATATAATTATGTATACAAGGGGAAAAATGTAATTTGAACAAAAAACAAATGAAAAGCTTTATCAGTATTTTGTGTATATTCTTAAAACAGAAATAGATAATGCTTTAAAACTAATTGGGACATATTCTACAAGTGTTTTTTTAGTAAAATATGTAATAAAAGAAATTGATTTTTCGTCATTCTAAAGGTGTCCGACCCCCTTAAGTAAACTTAAAACGAAAATTTGGAGGTTATGTCCAATCTATTAAATGTGCGAATAATGGGAGAAAAAGCGTTTCACGGGGGCCTATTAACTAGCCATTTTTTCTACCTATTTATTGAGATTGTTGGCCATTTCAGATAGACAAATTTCCACCAGGGTACCGACAGCGGGAAAAAATATTTTATACATATTAAGAGTTTAAACATTTTGAGGTTAAATATATTTTTGTAAAAAATTTTATATTATAAATGAATAATAATATATTGTGATAATAATATATTATAATAATATATCATTATTATTATTATGTTTCTTTTGTTTTTGAAATGTTAGATTTGTTCTTTTTCCGAACCGTTGGTTAACCGTTGGCTTACACTTGTTGTAACCGTTGGCTAAAAAAATTACCGTACAATTACTTTACCATCAATTTTCGTTAGCTTATTTTCTATCAGGGTAATAAAAGCGGTTATCGGAAATAATATTAAATTTATGAATAAAATAACGTAATAATTATACCAAAAGCACATTGAAATTAATGTAAATATATTTTCATTGTCATCGTAAAAATCCGTATTCACATTACCAGGATTAATAGGTACTAAAATTTAATAAGCTAATTTTCAATAACGTTCCACTAAATGGTAATTATTCTTTAAAAAAAGCTTTTAGCATTCAGTACCACTAACAATGCTTTCATTTTTGTTATTTTACGAATAAACATTTCAAAAAGCTTTTTTCTTGAAAAATGATTCAAAATTTTGCAATTACATTTAATAAACGTTTTCCTCACATCTGCAGGTGCATCGTGTTATTCATTTTGTGCTAGTCCACACTCACGATGATTGCGTTACTTTTTATTTTTGCTCTCCCCACCCACACTCAACTCCTCGGCGAATATAACCTCCTCTTTTAGCTTAATTGCATCGCCATTACTCAGGATTTCAAGGCACACATGGGAGCGGAAATGGTTCTCGATAAATTCCTCTCCTCGCGCGCGAGCCCACTTTATATAAAGGAAGTACAACAAAAAGAACGCTGGAGAAAAGGGAAGAAAAGAGGGGACGCGTTTAAACGAAAATTTCCGCGAAACTCTAAAAAATAACGTACACTCACCCATATTATACGTGTATACTGGGGAGTATAGAGGGGGAGTGAGAGGCGCCTTTCCATGCAATTTCATCGCCTAATCGTCGAGCGGCGTGACTCATGAACCTGTCAGCCCGCATGCGTGCGATATTTGATACACGTGCGCGGTGTGCGTGTGTGTGTATATGCGGGTACGACGAGGCAGCTCGATTAGCACTCTACTCGCGTACGCTAATTCACGCGGGTAGAAAAACTATTATTTATTTTACGTTTCTTGCTTGGTAATTAGGTATCGATTATTTGAAATAAAATTGATGGTTTTTCTTCTTCGAACGTATTACGTAAAGTAAATATTGCTTCCTCATAGAGGAAGCTTTGTGATAGTATTTTTGTTTGATTCAAACGTTTCAAACAGGTTCGTAAAATAGTAAAAATTTACTACAAAAGTGTATTCTGTCATTGAATATCCACCTCAAATACTGGAATACTTCAAGACCTATTACATTTACACGTCACTCCATACTACGACAGAATCCATCACGATTCATGCATTGCCGTTCCTTTAATTAACAACCACTCGTCCAATTAATATCCCAATTAGCACAATTTTACTCAATTCCTTTTCCACCTTCACCTCCCACCTCGCATTACTTCTTCCAACCAACTCCCATTGTCCCAGATTATTCATTAAAAATTTTCCAGCTTATCCCCACGGCACACAACGAGGCGTTAATCCCCTTCGAATTATCGCGCGCCAGCGTGTCAAGTCAAAACGCGCGCAGTCGCGAAAGAAGAGTAGAGAGTCAGCGATGCCCGTAATCCTCTCAATTACGCTAGACTATATTCGAATGACGATGTGCCGGCAAACGTGTGTGTGCGATTAACGCGCAGCAGCGACGGTGGCCGTTAGTATTATTATACGAATGGACCTACAGACGCGAAAATCCGCGTGTGCAGCCGTGGCGAAGGCCACCGAGGTGAAGGTGGCCGCCGTGGCTGCCGGCTTGATAGCGATTTTCAATGGATGACAATTCAGCTTTATTCGGGGGACGTTAACGTTAATATAGGCTGCAGGTAGCATCAAAATTAATGAGATTGAATTACAAAACTTCTAAATGTATATCGGTCGAACCAATTAATTATCTACTTGTTACATTTGGCAATTTAATTGGCATGCTATTCAGAGCTATACGTATTATCGAGTTGGTAAATTTTATAAAATAGACAATAAACGATAAATCGCACGATGCGTTACATTTAACCGAAAGCTGATTAGAGGGCGAAACGAAGACTACTCACCCCGGAAGCTGCATCGCCAATACACACACGTACGTGTAGACATAGACAGATAGCGCTGACAACAAGGACGCGTATATACGAGTGAGATAGAGAAAATTAAAACACACACACACACACACACACACACACACACAACGGGGTATTATGCCAGCTACGCTCGGGTTGTGTGTTCTGTGTATATACATATACGCGTCGATTCGCACGCGCGCAGGGTTGTGACGCGCTCGCAAATCAATCCAAGAATCCGAAAGCCGATTTGCGGGAATCGATTCGCCCTCGCGTTAATTTTGCCTCTCCCTCGCATTCGATTTTTAATATGCGCGCCTGTACTATATCTATATATCTACCGGCGCGAGAGCGGGGATGGGCTAATCTCCTATATGGCTTGACAGAGTGGACGCGCTATACATCAACTTCATCCCGGGCGATCGCGATCAAAGGACGCGTTCTGGGGGTACAGTGGACATTATGATTGAGTTTGCATGCGTGCATGCTTTGATTTCAGTTTGCCCGGTTAATAAGAGCGAGGATCGCCGTTCAATATATCCCTCCGCGTGAGCGCATCGGTGACGCGTGCGGGGCGATCAGTTTTTTTGAAAAAACTGATGGCCGCTTTGAGGGATTATTCAATTAAAATAGTAATTATTATTAAATAACCGGCCCGATTGAAACACGTAAAATGAGTTTTGTTGTATGTGAATAGCCGATGCACGTTGAGTCGTGGATTTTGTATGACGCACTAATTAAAACGAATGATCAATTCATCCAATATGTAATCCTCTCTCGTTCTCTTTTTACGTCTACGTCTTCCTCAAAATTCATTGAGAGGGATAAAAAATTCGCAAATTATAGTATTTTCTCATGTTTTAATTAACGAAAGAAATCACTTTTGCACTCGGCTACTTTGAGGAGGAACAGTGAAAAAATTTTTAAGTAATGAAAAGCGGCGCCGCACCCTGCGCGCACTTGAGCTGCGCATTATCATTACTCTGCATCTTAACGTCACTAAAAATAGAAAATTTGCGCGTAATGAGGGTAGTTGAAAAGCCGACGCAGCCGCGCCGCGCTACTCGAATCCTCATCCGCGTAGGCGCCGAGTGAATATTCTCCCTCTCGCTTTCTCTCTCTCATTTTTCTTCGTCTTCTTATTTCGAAGCGGTCGAGGAAGGGGGAAAGATCACGCGCCCGAGAGATCCTGAGAGACGCGAATCGTCAGTTGTCGCCGCTGTCGCTGCTACTACTTAACGTTGAATAAGAGAAATGCGAAGCCTTCTGCCTCGAGGGGCTTTTGACTTTACTTACAGTATTTCACGTCGACGCAAAGAAATAAAACTTGAGGAAATTCTATATACGCACACTTTCCGACTTTATTTTTATCCATAAATCCAAGTTTTTAACGACGTATACAATTCCTTTTTTAATCTCGCGATTCCGCTATGCGCACCCAAAATGCTCCGATCCTTTGAATAAGAATGAGATTCGGTTTTCCCCGCTCAAAAATCCACTCGGCGCATGCATGAGCGTATAGATGCGCGCGCGCTCGTAAAAGGAAAAAGGATTTCTCGGAGACCGAGACCCCCCCTGGCGGAATTTCCATTTCGTCTTGTTACGACTTTCCCTCCCTGAGTCGTCTCGGATTTTTCTACTCTATGAACATCTCCGGGACGCCCATAATAAGCGACCTCGGCTCGCGCATTGCTTTAAAATTCGCGGAAGCAGTTCGTCTGCCTAGCGCAGTAGTCTCGAACTGTATATATATACACATGCCCACGCAGGCGAGTTTCTGATTCACCACTGCAAAATTTTCATCAAACTTTTCGCGGAATTACGCGCTCGCGGTTGGTATAAACGCGGTTTGTATTCTTCGGGCGAGTACGTGCGGCCGGTTCCCGTGCCGCTGAACGTTGGCCATGTTTATTCGATTTTTATACGCCCCGAGTTTGCGTGGGGGGAAGAGCTCTCGCGTGTAGTGCAATTATCTTGGCGTGATGTGTGGGATGCGCGGGCAGGCAAGTGACCATTAGTTATCGAGTTTCGAAAGTGGATTTGAGCTGTGGTGTCTGGCTAAACATCGACTTTACTACTTGTCGGACGTGGTGTGAGAGGCTAACGCCCGCGCTTGTAGCTGATGCGGTGTGAAAACGGTCTCACCTTGTTGTATCATAATCTTTAAATACATGAGAAAAGAAATTTGTTTACTCTGTCGCAACATAATCGCGCACAACGTTTCAAACGGTTCCATCCAAGACACTACTACAGCCGTCCGCTCGGAAGAATCGCTCAAGATTATCGCCTCATAAACTCCGCGACGACAAAACTCTCCTCGGCTACGACACTAATAACGTCGTCGATTTAACGCTCAACAGCCATCATCTCGCGCAAAACGCCTTGCGCGTTCGTGCGTGCCACTATAAAATCTCTCTCTGTCGCTCTTCATCATCTCGCGCGAATCTCTCAAGAGCCCGGCTCGCATCCGCGCATTTTAACGGCCTTTTCACGCGCGTACATTGTGCACGGTCATTCGCTGTCGTCGCGAGTGAACACGAGATAAACAGCGTAACCGCGCCGAATTACATTTACACGCGGGCAATGGGTTTTACGATGCCCGCGCTCGCCGTTATATCGCGACGATGAGAAATGTGTATATATCTACTTTTCTGCGCTGAAGCTGTAATATCGAGCAGCGGGGTATGATGCGTTGAGCGCAATAAAGCGATAACCAATGTATGATACTTTATGGGAGTGTACTTTACGGAGCTGATGTGAGTGCAGTTTGACTTTCTGACGGGTGAAGCCATGGTGGAATTCAGCGCGAATTGCCACGTGATCGCGCGAGATAGGACGTACGTTATACGCGATGCAATCAGCGATGCTAGATTAGAAGTTTATTGGAATGGGAAATTGGAATGTGGTGCAGGCAGAAGTCGAGACACATGCCCTATTTTTTTAAAAGTTGAAATACAAAGTCTTGTTATTTTATACATTATATACGTATTTTCTTTACATATATTTACGCACACATTATCGCTCGATTTCAAGGAATATCATCTTAACTCGAGCAAACCATATTTGAAAGATCGAAAAAAATCATATTTCTTTTGCAAATCAGGAATGGAGCATACATGTATGTAGCCCACCGCGACCCCTATGCAAACTTACACTCTCAAATATTCATTACGCGGGGCAAACAACGTCGTTCTCCCGTGTACACTACCAGCAGCGGCAGCAGCGCGACAATACAACGGGGAGTAACACAAAAGCCCCTGCTCGTAAAAATCTTTCTCTCATAACTGTTTTCGAGAGTGCGCGCACGCACGGCAAATACGCACGCACGCGACGACCGCAGTGCGCCCGTCATTAAAATTTCACTCTCCCTACGCCCAAGTTATTGTGTGTGTGTGTGTGTTTTTTTTTTGTATTTTTTTTTTTTTTTTGTCGTCAGGATGATCCTTTGTGTATATAAACGCGCAATGCGTGCGGGAAAAAACACGCGCTGCAAAATGACGCACCATTATTTTCGGAGAGGCGCGAACTGCCGGAACTTCCGCTCGGACGGACCGACGGCTGGACGGGGCCAAATTGTTCCGAGAGATTTAAACGTTAATCACGCTTCGCATCCCATCCGATCCGCAACCGCTCTGTGTATATAGTTGTACACTACATACACGCGAGTTTGCTCTGTTAAGTGTGGAACGATGCGTGCGCAACACTGTTTCTCTGTCTTTTTTGCTCCCGTGCGCGAAATACACGAGGCCGCGCGAGCTCGCGAATTCGCCGTGGCTTAATTGAGCCCCCCCCCCCCCCCCCCCCGATCTCCGAGCTCGTCCGCGTGCCTCTGTGTGTATGTATCTCTTTCTCATTCCGAGCGTTTTTATCTTTGTTTATTTTAGTTCCGCTCGTTGTTTTGCCTCGACAGCCGAGCGTTTCCTCTATCTCCCTCTGGCCGCTCCCGTTCTCTCTCTATATATAGCTTTCAGATTAATGAGAGGCAATCGCTCGATGGCTCTCTCTTTCTACTTCTCCAGCGTTTTGGAAAATCTATTTTACTCCCACTCCCGATAAAAATCGCCGATGGTAATTGCACGGACATCCGAAAGCAGCGTACAACTAGTGCGGTATATACATATAGATTAATAAGATTGAACTCGCGTGGATTATTGTGCATCCCGTATCGCTTCACGAGCGTTTAATAGCGGCAATATCGTGTGAATACTCGTTCCGGCATTCTCGAATCGCGCGCCCACGCGACGCGCTATTTACGTGCGTGAACGAGCCGTGCGCGTTCGTATATAGTTGATTACCGCACGGTGTACGACCCATCGCGTCGTTTTGTAATTTTCGTTTTGTGATTCTCAAGCAAATGCAAAGAAAATTAGCGACTCGGTTTTGATCCTCCGCAGGAATTAGTTTGAATTAATCAAGGATAAATGCTTATTTCAATTTCCAGTGGAACTCTCCCTCTCCCTCTCTCTCTTATTTGTCAAAGAATTCAACTTTGAAACCAATTAAATTACGGATACTCTGTTTGTGAAAATTAAAACCAATCAAGCGAAACTGATAAAAGAGTCTAATCTCTTTACTATACTTCTTTATTGCAAAAACCGAAAAATATTTAGTCTTAAAAAACACATTACTAAACTTTGCACCCATCTACATCATCACCTATAAAGCCAATGACACAAACATCATTAACCCACTTATTTACACGCCTCTCGCCTCCCATAAACGCTGCTCGATCAACACCACTCACCTCCAATCCACCTCCACTCTCCCCTCCTCCTCCGCCTTTTCCACACCACACCCACACAATTCCCTCTCGAATATCATTTTTACACCGCGCGCACTCCCGCCCTATCGCGCAAAACATAAAACCCACGCCGCGCGCAGCTAGCTTACGCTAAACCCCGTCTATCCTCCCACGCGTTCAAAAATCGCTCTTAAACGAAAATAGAAAAAGAATTCCAAAAACATACACTTTACTCAGTCTGTCTCTCTCTAAGCTCGCATAATGTATAGGGCGAAGCGCGCGCGCACACGACGTTGAGCCAGCGGAGATCGCCGCGGGCGCGGCGTGTTTGCTCTCCTTGCCGGGATTAGCGTGTACTCGCGTGCGGCCGCGATAACGTCGTCACGATTATCTCACGGGCGTGGGTGGGCGGGTGCGCGCGACGAGCTGGTTAAGCCGCCGGCTACACAGGGACGCGCTCGTACGTCTGAAAAAGCCCAGTGCTGCTTTCGCCCCTCCCAGAACTAATGAGGCTTCGTGGATGCGGACTGTATAATGTGGGTGCGAATGCATAATAATAAGTCTGCGCTACGGCTGTTGCCGCTGCTGTTACTGGGAGAACTACTCTCGGAACTCGCTGTTATCTTTTTCCGAAATTTCCTGGTAAATCAAGCCGTTCCTTTTATGAATTTTTAATCTCCATTGCATGCATCACATTCTTTCGTGGCCCGTACACGAGATATATCATCCTCAAAAAAAAAAAAAAATTAAAAAAAATAACATCTCGTTAGGACGAACCAGCCGATTGCAATCGCTGAATAATTCATCGCGATCGCCAATGTTTATTTACTCCGTTTAAATTTACCGCGCGCACGCTTGCTTAATTTGAAGCGCCGTACCGAGTCACGTGTAGAGGAGAGGGCGGCGGCGCGCGGCTATATATGCATGCGCGTCACGCGCGCCACGCTCCAGTGAGAAATCACGCAGTTCTCTCCGCGGCGCGCGATAAACTTTCCCATTTGCCGTGATTTTCGCCGGCGGGCTGGGGCCAAGTGCTACTTTTTAGTGGCCCCTCCTATTTATCCTCCGCTTTTGAATATTTATCGGTGTTTACCCGAGTATAGTAGTGAAGTGTGCGCGCGGAGAGGCGTAGAAGCTGCTGAACTTGATCGAGCACATACTTGGCTTTGAGTGAGATTCATGAACTATGCATTTTCATATATCTCGCGTCCAGGCGCATGCGATGCTGCTGCGATCTTTTTGCGACGCTGCTACGTTGCGCGCAAGATAAGGCTATTTGTTGCCGAGTATCGCGATAAATTGCGCTTTTGGGTTTCTTCAGAATTTCGGATCCGCGTCAAAGTTTGTAAAGTGAAAATAATAAAAAAAAACACTTTGAAATAAAAAAAAGTCGTCGAAGGGAGAGAATAAGCCAGGCCGAAGAGAAGAAAATAAATTTTGAACTTGGTAAATCCCAAGTTTATTTCCTCCCGGGGGATGTTATAAAGCAAAAAATAAAGCCCCGGGAACTTTCAGCTCGGACTCACGCAGGCAAGTTCATCCAACAACAGCTGCTTCCACTCGCCCTACCCTTTCGACTTTTCCATTGTTCCTCTTCTTTTACCCCCGTACAAAAAAAACGCTTATAATTACAACCGCGCTGTAATCCGCTATAACGGCGCAATAGCGCATTAATCGCTATGAACATCGTCCTCTCGACACTTCCCGGCCCTGCAGTTATGCTCGTATTTGTCGAGAGCGCGCAGGCACTCTATTGGGCCAATATAGTTTGGCGGGGAGACAATCGATGAGTCAATTACAAGTGCTCCAGCGACGCCGTTTAAATGCCGCCACCGCCTCGTTATCGTAACAATCCGGGAGCCCCCATCGTCGGATATCGGGCCCGCGTTGTTCATAATGAGCGCCGGCCAAGAAAATACGAACTGAGATGCCGGCGGCAAGGTAGTACTTGTACACGGCTGCTACCGGCTCGTGCGCTGCTTGAATTACAATTAACCGCGGCATCGCGGGCATAATAACGATGAGAAAGAGCGATTTTTCGCTTAATTTTGTGATGTTTGACGTGCATGTGGGTGACTCTAAATTTTTTACCGAAATTAACATTATCAGGGTAATTAAGCGTCAAACTTTGTAATGTGAGTCTGATGCGGTTACGTTACCGCGTTTTTCAAAAGATTTTCATCAAGTTCCGTTAAAGTTTGAAGTTGCCAGAGAAATGTTTTACTAAAAGCAAGCACTTTGGCTGTACGGTAGAGTAAAAATTTACTTTGAAGCCGTTAATAAGTAGCGTAATGTTATACTTTTACCATATCCGAGCGATAATTTGGTGTGGAAATTCATTCTCCGCGTACCAGCATTTTACCCTTATTAGCTCTGTTAAGCGCCGTATCATTTTAAATAGAGAAGTACATGTAAAATCAGAATTTCAAGTAGTAAAACCAGCACCCATTATCACTAAATTAAGCATTTTACTCCAATAAAGAGCAATATACAAAAAAGAAAAAATCATCTCACAAAACCTAGATTATGCAATTTCCAGATACAATCCATCTTCCGCACGCACCTCAGACCTTCAACAATTATTCACAATTACTCCAGCGCAAATTGCGCAAGTTCTTTCATTCTTGCTCTTCATAAGCCGAAAATACGCTCCAACCATCTACCCTCCGACGACGATAAAAATGAAGACGGAAAAAACGAAGCGAATAACCTTTATAGCGAGATGCCGCTCTTCGGCTTAAGAAAATAGATTAGTCTTGAAGAGCGAGAGAGCGTTTGCCTCGTAAGCTTCAAGCGCGGTTCCCGGAATCCCGCGACATAATAAGCGAAGCTGGCGGCCTCGTTTATACACGCTTGCGTCAGACGACTTAGACTCCCCCCCCCCCCCCAACCTTCCGCCTCTGTCTCATTACATATCTCACCTCACTTGGGCTCTAGCAGCAGCCGGAGAGAAAGGGTGGAGCGAAACAGGCTAGCGAAGCAAAGTTTAGTGGCGCGTAAGTGGCGAACAAATTACGGAGTTTCCGTGGCGGCGCATATGGAAGAGAGCGCGCGCCGCGCGCACGCGTAATCAGTGGTAATTATATCAGCGGCAATTACGTCGGCGTGATTAAGCACGCCGAGCGAATCGCTAATTGCGCGCGCCCCCCGCCAATTGTATAAATCGTATAAATACCGACGCAGCGACTCCATTAGGGCGCCGTTTTTCCTTCATCTCTGACAGGGAGAAGAGTGTGAGAAATGCAGCCGTTCGCGAATACAAATGCAGCCGCATGTTGTAGGAATACAAACGATTATTGCTTTTTATGGACTGGCAGGTTCGTCTCTCGTGCACGCGAGAGGGAGAGAGAGAGAGAGCTCGTGTTTCTTTTTTTTTTCATCTTTATTTCGTGAGCTTTTCGGTCCCCAGAGATCGATCATGAATCATGCGCACGTCAGGGGACTTTATTTGTGGGTGTACCAATCGTTCGCTCGTTTGGAGAATTTGTGCGGTGATGCAGTTCTTTTTGTCGCACGCGCAAGTCAAGGACGTTTATATGACGGGATAATTGTTTTCGGCTTTGATTGTTGTTGTTGTCGTCGTTGTGGTGTTTCGTTAAATGAACTTAGGAAGTTTACGTATGCAATAAATAGTTGCTACTTGAGCTACTGAGTGCTGGGTCTATACATATAGAAGCGCACATCATTGAGCGTCCAAGAATACGACGTTTCGTGTTGATTTTCAACTTTAGAGCAACTTATTTCATAATGAAATTTGCTTTACACTTGGAAACAAGATACCACCAGCAGCCCGGCGTACAACTGAAATCAATGCCGCTGCCGAAATGGGTCAACTAAGTTTTCTTTGTTAATTAAAATCAGTGGTGGAGATCCGAAAATAAACTATGGTGATTCAGTCATTTTTTTCCTTCCCCATACGCAAATATTTGCTTGAAAAATAAAAATTACAGTCTTAAATTTGTATACGCAACAATTTAATTAGAAAACTATCAAATTTACAATAGGACGAAACTTTTTGAATTGCGATAATATTCGTTAGTCACTAAGAAAAAATGTTCATGCGCATGTCATTCCAAGTTAATTTGAAACTTATACACCTTCACGAAATACCATATTCAGTTGTTAACTAGTTCGCGTTTCTTTTTATTTTGCAGGTGAACCCTGGTTGAAATCCAAAACATTTTATAACTAATATTAGAAACTTGCTATAAAATAGGAATTTTTCTTGTCCAGTTTCTAGCTCCCGATGAAACGCCTTCTCTCCTATTATTTAGTCATTTAAGAGTGCTCTCTACCCCGATTGGAACGCCACCTACTGTCAAAAGTGTTTTTTGTTAATTAAAAAAATTTGGGGCAATATTAAGGTAAAAATAAAGTTTTCCCACGTGTAATTAGTATTAAAGACACGATTAGAAGAGTTTTCCCAAATTAAATTCCATTAATAAATCTGTATTTTGTAGAGAAAAATTTGGAATCATTTTCAGAAATGTCCACTGAACGTTTAAATTTTCTCTACAAAATACAAGTTCATTTATTCATTTAAATTCATGAAACTTGTTTAAAAGTAATCCTTATTAACTTTTACACGTAGGAAAACTGAGTTATGATTAATTTAAAATTTATAAGAGAGAGACAGAATCAGACGGAGAAATAAAAGTTTTGCTAAATTATTAATAGAATGAGTACAACAAATGATTTATTAGTTAATGTTACTTATTTATATTTTGGTAAGCCATCCAGTGCACTTTAATGCTCTTTCACCAAAGATAAAATTAGTAAGTAAATCAAATACGAATATTTTGTTGTTACGTCAATCTAAGAAATCTTCTATCAGGGAGGTTTATCCACTAATTGCATGCGCGCCCAATCTGCACAATACGTAAGTTGTAATAACACACCTATATATATTTAATTCAGCCAACTAGCAGTACCACTAGTTCACATAATAGGTTTCTATTTATAGTAACCGATCTCGCTCGCAATTTTACCCTTTTATAATAAAACACCGCGTTACGCAAATAACTTTAATACCTGCGCGAACAAATATACATTTTCCACAAAATATCAATGCGAAACTCTCAACCTCGACTCGATGATATACCCCGCGCGTAAATACGGACTACTCTCCCACCGAGCAGATTTCCGCACATATTCGCAAAAAAAAAAATCCGCGACTAACAACTCCGCCTCGCCGATAACCCAGCGTGAGAGCATCGGCTACTACACTAAAAAAACTCTGGCGCGACAGACGTTCCAAAACGAAAACAGTAGTCGCCTCGACGATTGCGTATGTCTGTTGTTCCTGCTAAGGGAGCTCTCACGTCCCTGTCGGGGTAAGAGACGTGCCGAGACGAGTGCACCGCGCGGCGGTTGAACGGACGACCCGAAAATGAGACGGCAGAGCCCCCTTGCCGCACAACAGACTTGCCGCGCGGGACAACAGACGTACATAACCTTAAGACGACCTCCGTAAAGGAATAAAGACGTCTCTTGTGCCAGAGTTTTTTCAGTGTATCACTGAGATAACAACATTTCCATCATATAGCCCCATCGCGGTCTATATAGAGACGTGCGCATACGGCGCGTTAAATCTAAAAAAAAACGCGCGGCGCACTCGCATGAGCTGCATAAAATTTTCCAACCATTCCCCACCCGATGCATAAAACCCGCGGCTGCTGACGAGCTTATAAAATATATGAAAACCTCACGTTGAAGTAAATTAGAGCGGAGCGCGTTATCGCGCGCCTGAAAAATCACCCGATTACGCCAATGACAAATCGAAGCGAGGTATACGAGGGGATCCGAGCGTTCGCGTATAATGCAGGTGGATCACTCGCTCTCTCGCAAAACTTGTCGTCCGCGCACGGACGACGTCTTATCTCGGCGTGCCGACGAGGCGCCGTTTATCTTTCCCCGTTGAGAACTTTTCGTCGAGGGTATATATATATATATATATAGAGAGAGAGAGAGAGCGGACGGCGGAGTTATGGCGCTCGCTCTTTTCGGCGGCGTGAAAAAAAATCCCTCTTCCACTAGAGAGAGAAAGAGAGAGAGACGAGCGCGCTGGAACACTTTATCGAATATCAATTTTTATTCCGCGTTTTATTTTTCGGGAGTTGCTCGGAAAGATTTTATTGGTCGTACTTGCCGGTCTTAGCGATTCTCTCTTTCTTCATGCGTTCGAGCGGTAGAGCTGAATGAGCGGGTTTTACTTTCGCCCGGGGTCTATAAAAATCATCATATATAACGTATGAAGCATTTATTTTCGAGCGCGGCGATGGTAAAATGAAAGAATATTTTGGTTCTCAAATGTCACTAATAATTTTCTCGTTAAGCTGTACAACGATAATAATTGAAATAAAAAATTACTTTTTCTTCCTAGCACTGCGATTTAATTTCAAGTCGCGCGTACCAATAAAATGCATATCCGACTTGTAATTTAACGCTTTTAATCAACAAAACTTGTTTAGTTTAATGTAATTACCTCCGCGAGGCAGGTTCCTTTGCAACCCACTCCTTTATCTTTATTACTCTTCCCCTCCCTTCCTCCTCAGATTTAAAAAGTCCGTGTAAAAATATAACTAAAACACAAAGCATAAGCACCGCAGCTAATTTCCTCTAATTCACTAATCCACCGCGCAGAAAGTTCGCGTATTTCCATGACTTTACCTCTTTCTCACTAATCCCCCCCCCCCCACCTCCCTCCGTTCGTTAGAACAAAATTATTCTTAAAAGCAAATAACTCTCCTACTTGTTCGCTCGCTCACACGTGCGCCAACCTCTCGCGAGAAAAAAACTAGAACACAGTGAAGTTTTAACAAGCCCACGCGCGCCCCGAGAAGGTCCGTACACGGAGAGAAATGTCTGATTAAAAATTACTATAATCTATTGTAACCGGGAGACAAACTTGCATTCTCAAAAAAATTACTATAATTTCTAGCAAAAATTGCTACGTTTCTACTAATTTTTATTATATTTATTGCAATTTTTGCTAGAAATTATAGTAATTTTTTTGAGAATGCAAGTTTGTCTCCCGGTTACAATAGATTATAGTAATTTTTAATCAGACATTTCTCTCCGTGTATAATCTGCTTAACAAAGCTAGCAGCTCGCCGGGCCGAGTCTCCCCCCTCTGCAATGTAATTCGACAATCAAAACTTGAATCCGCCGCAGCTTTTTGTCGGTTTCTATGCTGCGGCCCTCCTCCCCATACGCGAGCAGAGTGTGTAATAACATCGTAACGGGATCCATAAGGGAGCGAGGAATTCGATCTCTTCATCCCCGCGGCAGTAAAACTCAGCCAGCCGCTCGCTGACGCGCGAAGTGATGTCGTTTATGTGGAGAGAGAGAGATCGTCGTTGTCTCCGCCGTCTGCTGCTTCCCTCGGACTCCTTTTTCTTCTTTTTTGTGAAGTGGAATCGTCATTTCATTGGCGCTGGGGCAAGCGCTTAGAGTTGGATTACAGAGGTTCCGGCCCTGATAAATAAAAAGGGGAGGGGGAGATAGGGGGGGGGGGTTGGTATAATGATTTACTTGGCTTTTTAATTTGATACTCGCCGGCTTAATTAAATTCTTACAATACATTAAAGCACTCGGACGCATGATGGATATATCTAAACGTTATTTATATTTATTATTAAACTGCCAAGTAGAAATTAGCATCAGAACAAAACTACGAAATCGTTGTTAAGCACGCACTTCCCAACCATGAAAAAAAGAAACGCACATAATTACCCGAGCGCTCCTTGTCCCTCCCGTCTCCCATTCTCTCCCCCTTAATAAAAAGCACCCTCGAGCGCGCGGTGTGGCAAGCGCGCTTATACAAAATAGAAGACGACGACGAGGTCGAGCTCACTCTCTCTCCCTCTCTTGTCCCCCCCACCATCCCACTCTCATCTTATACACTCGTTATTTCGACGTCAGTCGCTAAAGCGAGCCCTTAGGGTCGGATTTTAACGGCGGGGCCGGGCAGTCGTTATTTTTAACGAAGGCGAAATGATACGCAATTGTCTCTTAAGAGCCCCGACCCGCCATTAATTGCGTGCGTTCGCCCTGGCGGGGAGCGCGGCAGTCGAGTGGCTCTTGACTTCGTTTTTTTTTCTTTCAAGTTCGCGCGGTTCGAGTGGATTTTTTTCGCTTCGGAGAAAAATAGCAATGTGGCAAAGCGCTATATTCGCTTTGTCTTGCACAGCGAGAGGCTACTCGGATTTCATAACGCGGCAGAGCATCGGGTTCGGAGGCATGCGCGCATATATAACTTCGCGGGAATCAACGCGCATACATAAGAGCTTAATTCCGCGCGAGTCTTGAATTTCCTTAAACTCCGCTCGCGGAAAGCGTCTATAGTACCGCCACGAGAACATTCTTCGATCTAAAATGCTAAAAATTCAAATTTCCCAGTCTCGCGCGCACGTGAGAAACTTTACGGTTATATACGGTATATATAGGGGAGGGTGGAACTCGATTTTCATAAGTTTGTCTTCTCCGCACGTTTACCGTCCTCCTCCGAAATGAAGATTTCTCGTAATTTCATGCAAATTTATTCTGTGCCGTAGATGGAATTAAAAAGCAACAGTTTGCTCGCTGTGTATAGGTAATTCGATGGCGATCATTCGCTTTGTGTATATTATTTCATAACGCGACTGTAGCATTGAAGGCACGCGTACTTACGATAAATTACTCATCCGCCGTTGTTTTTCTCAATTTTCATTTTGAACGTAATGGCTACGTGCTCGAACTTTTAAAAATAAAGGAAAATTACACGGTATTAATTTTTTTCAGAATGCACAACCGAGCGCGTATTGATAATATAGGTTTCGATATAGTTAATAGTAGGCATAGTATATTCGGGGCCAGTCATATTGCCAATGAGTTAGAAAGTGCGTTAACGAAATGGGCAAAATAAAGGGAGGTTAAGCGTCCCATTGCGCTTCAAAGAGACAAATTGAAATACCAAGCCAAGTACGCCCGCTGGAAAAGAGCATTTCCCCAACTCAATGGTCTTTGAGATTAAAATATTTAAATCCATTGTAAATCGCGTGGTTTTCATATGGAGTATCGGCTTTGACGCTTCTAGTTACAGCGTTTAATCACTTGCTCAGTTTTTTTTCTTACTGCATTTTATCTGCAAAATTGTGAATTTCAATTACCAACGTAACAAATCAATAACATGCGCGTTTAAATTTCCTAATGCGATCAAACTCAGTCAATCTCATCACTCACTTTTCAGATCCGCATATCGTTCCATTTAAGAAATCGTAAAAGGATAACAATTTACCCAACCAAGCACCGCGTTGCATATCCGATTTTCAACTTTCCCTCCGAAAGACAACTAAAATCACTCGAAATCCCATCTCCTGCCGTAAAATAGCGCGCGTATACATTCGCACGCGTCGCCCGCGGGGGGCCGCCGGTTAATCTTTTTCAACATCACGCGCGAATTGCATTCTCTCACGTTCACACACATATATACACACTCTCGCAACTTTCCCGTCGCGCAAGTTTGCATTAATTTCGCAACTATTTGGAATCGAGTTAGCGCTCGCTTGCGCGAAATTCTATAAACGCAGCACGCGCGGACGCGCGTCCGATAAGCCAAGAAGACGGTATTACGTTCGGGGGAAGGGGAGAGGGAGGAAATTTCCCGGAATTTACATCGGCGACAACCGGTGTAATCGCGTTACTCGCGGTAAATGCGCCACGATACGATTATAGGGGGAAGGAGGAAGAGGATACCTATTACCCATCGCGCGTAATAACGTAATTTTCTGGGTCGCTGATACTTAAGGATTCTATTGGCAGTTTTCCTCCCGCGCTGCTCACTCTTTCGAGGAGAACAGGGTAGGCTGTTCGTTATTGCCGCATTGCCTTAATGGTGTTTGCTACAATAGAACTGCCGTCGCGTAATCGCGGGCAGCTCGCATGCGCGCAGAGCGCTTCCGAAAGTTTAATTAATCCCGCAAAGTGGAAGATTTCGCCGTGGAATAATAAATTATTATCGCGAGATAATGTTTAGAAAGAACGATGAACACGGTGAAATGCAAGATATAAACGTATAGCGCGGAATTGAAAAACAATAGTGCGCAACGGTCACATTTATCTCTCTCCCGAAAGAGAAGATAATTCTCAAAGTCTTCCGTCGCGTAAAGACCTCTTAACCTCGCTGCATGTCACACGCAAGGTCGTATTCTCTTCTCTAGAAGAAATCCCCGCTAAAGACCAGAGCAAAAATCTCGAGTCGACGAGTCAGCACCTTCGGAATTCCGGCGAAGCCCGATAGGTCCAAGTACGTTCATTATTATTAAAGCGAACATGAGAGATGATGTCTTTTCATTACCTGTGAAGTCGAAACTTTGCGCGCGCCTGCGCATCCAAGGCCCCTCCGCTGGGCTGGTTTACGATTCGCCGGCGCGTTAAATCTGGCCTATTAAATCTGGCCTAGTTTCCGTCGAGCGATTTTTCTAGTTTTTAAAATATGGTTTTTAATACTCCGTACGCGCGTACACTTCCTCGGTGTTTCTAGTCAAATGGAGACATTGAATGCGTCGGTGTGCATATGCGCGTGCATTATCCAGGCATGATCGGCTCTGCATTTAGATAGAGGGTGAGTACGTCAATGTGTATAATGTAGGTCATTAAATTTATTCGTCGGCTAATATTTTAAATATTTCCGGAGCACGCGAATATCTTCGACTATTACTCTACCTCTGCCAAAAACGAAAATAGTTTAATAAAATAAACGTAAAATTAAAGGAAATGAATTTAAAAAGTACATCAAAGACTAGAAATAAGTGCATTTTATTACAATAAATGGAAAAAGTGATACGTGATAAAAATAGTTATATTGTAGCAATTAAGACATTTAACAATTTGCCAAATGTGCTGACGTGCTTAAATTTAAACAAAAATAGTATTAAAAACAAAATAAAGAGTTCCATTGTTTCTGGATAAAAAAAAATTTAGTTATGAAATGTAACAACTGTTGATTAACCTTGTTAAATAATATAGTTTATAAAAAGTTTAATTTTAGTTTTATTTAGTACTAAATTTAGTTTATAAGATTTCTATGTGCCAGCCTATGTACAGGTAAGTGCGTTTACCTTCTATAGGATTTACTTATGTAAATTTTTCTGGTTCAATAAATATAAAAAAATACTTCGTCGCGTCGAGAGAGCAGCCGCGCTGCCTACATTTATAACACAAATGGCACGTGAAAGGGACAAGCGACGAAGATTTAAAGGCGCGAGACCCGAACTTCCTTCTTCAGCTATACTGCGCTATACACACACCCTCTCACTGGCAAGTTCTCGCTCTTGTAGGTGGCACTTAAATCCGAGAGGGAGAGATCGCCAAGTCGAAGTTCCGGTGGAGAGGGGACCGCGTGAATGGAGGCACGTGTGCGCACCTATAGCTCCTCTGAATAGGGACAGTGTAACGGGAGTGAAAGCGCGATTAGCGCGCGCGCACACACACATGCTCATGTTTCTCTATTTTGAAGAGCCGCTATCGCGTGGACTGGCGACTATATACGTATATAGGTATATATAAATACGTGACGCGAGGTGAATGCAGCGAGCGAAGGACCTGACGACTGTCGTTGGAGTCTCGTGCAACGGTTTTTAGAGGGAAGAGGGAAGTTATTAAAATTATGAATAATATATTTTAAATGTTTATATATTTTAATGAGGAAACGTTAATTAGCTGGTTACACGCGAAATAATGATTATTATGTGTATTTCGAAAGCCGTAATTTGCGTATAAGTTTGCTGATAAATTTTAATGAAAAAGGGTCGTACTATTCTTGTTTTACATTTTACCCTCGTATACGACATAATTAAATTTCCATCAGGCGACAATGTCATTGTTGCGCGCATACGTTTTCAGTTTATATAGACGTTTATTTCCATCCTTGGCTGTGTTAAAGGGTTATTATTATTGAGCCTGTTTACCTGCGTTAAGAGCTCGATGGCGGAAAGGTGGTACGTATACATACTTTCAGTGAAACAATTTATATTATTTATACTTGATGGAAATTCTCTCTCTCTCTCTCTCTCTCTCTCTCTCTCTCTCTCTCTTACTTCCTTATATAATAAGTCTCATCATATAGAAATGACCCATATTTTCATATTTAAGATAAGGGCGGGGTGGCTTTCATTGCCGCCCCTAATATCTGAAATCCGACGTTATTTAATTAACTGGGGGGTCACTTTTCGTTTTCGTATATGGGCTTTAACTATTTGTACAAGTAAATAGCCCTTTTTCTTCATTTTCATTATTATCAGGAACGCGGTTATCATATTACGTAAATTCATTTACTAATCGCTGAGTTTATATCATTAATTCATCACGTACTTTCACCATTATCAAATATCATTTGAACAAAAATTAATGTTTTATTCATCTAGTTCATAGAACGGCATTTCTATAATTTTCCTTAAAAACCGTTAACCTATTCTTCAACCTGACACCTTCTGAATGATTTATATACACTGACTCGCTTTACTTCTTCATCCCAATTTCCTTCCCCGCAACCACGTACCTCCAATCTCCGAAAAAGCCGTGTGTATAGCACGAGTCGACGTGCGTGAACACTCGTGTGTCCCTATATACTATCGGCTGGCAGGCTTGCGCGCCATTAAACACGGAGGAGCGATCGGCCGTAATGTCTTTTTGTCCAGCGAGAAGAGGGGGGAGGTGGGAGGGAGATGCGGCTCGTCTCCCAAAAATGGCAATAGCCTGGGCACTCCGTCACTGTCGTGCCGAATTCCGCGCGTCGCTGCTGCAATTTTACCGAGCGGGAAGCCGCCTCGTTATACCGGTGTAGGGGCCGGTTGGCTCGGCAAGAGATTTTCGTCTTCGTTTATCGAGAATCCTATGTTTTTGTTCTAGAATTTATTCAAACTGTAACCAACTAGGTATAGCATACTGAATTGACTGATTCATTGTTTGTAAATATTACATTTTTTGTACGAAATAACAAATTTTGTATTGTCGATTGCATTATTTTGAATTAAAAGTGCAAAAGTTGAAAATTTGACGTCCGCAACAATTGAAGGGCCGGATGCAATAACCCGCTTATCGCTCGAATGCAATTTTTGGTGTTTAATTTTTACCTTGAAAACAAAAACGAATAAAAAAAATTCCTTCCGTGGAAAAGTTTGTCTCTTCATTCCCTTCAAGGTAACATTAAAAAAAATTAATTTGATCACTGCAAATTCGGTCCCTTGGACAATACTTTTACATGTTTTCGAGCGCTAAGCAGGCTATAGAACACGGCCCTTGAATTTCGTATTTATTTTGCTCTTCTTCAAGTTTGAGAGCTTCGGGGAATCTTGGCGTCGCTACTTTGCACCCTCAGACTTGCGAGGCGTGAGCAGTTTCGCAACATGAGCAGTAGTCTCACCTGCTAACTTTGGCCACCTCCCTTACGAGCGGGAACCTGGCCACCTCCCTTCGCTCACTAGAGTCGCGACCGAGAGGAGCTTTCCCTACTTGGTTTTTGCTGAGGGCGTCTAAGTCGCCCAACGGCATGAAAATCCTCCCGTCCCTCGCGGAGTGCGGAAATATTCCGCTACGTGCAGAAAGGGTTGGCTTAGTAGCTGCAGGGAGAAAGGATTTCTGAGCTGCTACCTCGTGCTGAGAATTTCGCGCGGCGGAGAGAAGACGCGTTTTAGTTATTTTTTTACTCTTTTTTTACTCTTTTTTATTCATATACCTTTCTATTTTTTATTAACATTTTTTTTATTATTGTTTGTTTCTCTCTTTCACATTCGTGCTTAAAGTGCTCAACGTTTTGCATACCGCACTTTAATTTTATTTAAATTCTGCGTTCGCATTTTCATTCATAAATCTAACAAATATTCCATGTCCCCTCGCATGTACACTGCTATATCACTGGCTCACAACAAATTTTAAAATGCATAATTACTTAAAACACTTTACTTTTAGAATATGATTCTTACACTGAGAAAAAAGTTTTGTAAAAATTACTATACTGTCTGATAAAGCTACCACAAACAGTAAAAAGCCCAAAAAATTGCCATACTTTACAATAAATTTTACAGTACTTATAGTAAATTTTCCTATCTTTCTAGCAAAATTTCTTAAAGTATGGTAATCATAAATTATGGTAATCTTTTGAGTTTTTACAAATTTGTGGTGGTGTTCCCAGAAAGTATAGTCATTTTTACAAAATTATTAAAAATTTTTTACTAAACTTTTTTCTCAGTGTACTAACATTATTTTATCTAAAGTAACACAACACCCTGCATAAAATTATAACTAGTAAAAATTTCCGATAAACCCAACCTGTAACTGTACTACGAGAAAACCGAGACCGCGGCAACCTCGTATGTCTAGTGCGCGAAAAAATCTCGCGTTAAAATAAGAGGAAACGAAAGCTCTCTTCCTACTCTCGCACGCGAAGTCGCGCAACCATGCGTGTATGCCCATGCCACTACATATACCTATACTCCTGCCACTCCACACGCGCCTCACCCTCGTTTTCGCGCTCTTACGCACGACCTGCGTGTATTTTCTCACGCCTCTTTCCCTTTACTCTCGGCGGGGGCGCGGCTCGGGTTTTATCTCTCTCGGAAAATTGCCGGTTTTATATTTCCCTCCCACCGTCGCCGCCACCTGCGACCACACACTCACATATACACTCGACGTTCTTTCTCCTCTTGTGGCACCCGAAAAAGTGGTTTCTCGTTCGTATGTATAGACACACACCTTCTCGTGTTTATAGCGTAACGTTGAGATTCTTAAAATTGAAGTTTGTGGACGGACGAATAAGTACACTGCACATATACACGCACGCACACTTTTATTTAAGATAAGTCGCTCGGCAAAGTTGAGACTGGAAAGTTCGCGTACACTGTACTCGCAGCGCTGGCAACATTTTCGAGGATTCCTTTTAAGGAAACTTTATTTTTCCGCTTTGTCGTGTACTGGGAGAGAGGAAGAGAAGCGTCTCAGACGGAAACGACATTTTTAAAAGCGTCAACATTTTTAAGGCTTTAGCGTATACCGTGGAGCGCTCCACCGTTGCGAAACAAGCTTCCCTAAGACAAGACTTAGACTGGCTTATTTTGCATTAAGTTTGCAGTAAATTTAAAGCTTTATGTTATGCAACGTCATTTTAATGATGTCAAATTATTTCACATTTTTTTAAAAATACTGTATTTTTTGCAATTTAACCCTGGTAGAAACTGACTTCATTATTTATAGCTAGTTTTAGTAGGGTATAACCAATAACTTATAACTGCTTTTCTTGGATATTTCTATCTATCGATGAAACGATTTTTACAACATTGTTCGACCATTTAATAGATTGAAAATGGAAAGACTTTTTTTAATGATTTACACGAGCTTGTTCTTAACTATTTCAAAGGTATTAAAATTGAAGAGAAATAGAAACTGTTGGTCAGTTTTTTTAGTTACAAAATGGTTAGTAGAAGGCTTGTTCTTATTGCGAGGAGTGAGAGAG
This sequence comes from Torymus aiolomorphi, assembly GCA_036365515.1. Taxonomy (NCBI): domain Eukaryota; kingdom Metazoa; phylum Arthropoda; class Insecta; order Hymenoptera; family Torymidae; genus Torymus; species Torymus aiolomorphi. Next base: position 154,045,755 of record CM070877.1, read on the forward strand.
ACAGAACCTAATGGAAAAATATGGATTTCAGTTAATATCTAAGAAAGGAGTGCTGTAAATGTTTTTTTAGTCTGTGTTTATTGTTCACATTTTTGTAAGCTATCTATTACAATTGAATGCTTTTAAATGTAACGTCGAATCTATGAGTAAATTTAAATTGAATATTTTGAGTTTATGCCATTCTATTTCCAATCCATTAAATGGGCGAATAATAGGGAGAAAAGCGTTTCAACACGGCCATTAATTAGCCATATTTATTCTAGCTATTTACTGACTTTCTGACCATTTCGTAATAGACTTAAATTTCTACCAGGGAATTTCTCGCTCTATTACCCAAGGAAAATACATCTTTTAAAATCCCTCTGAAAATAGCTTCTCTTAAGTATCAACGAACAGTTTAACGCCCACGAACATACGAAAAACCAACAGTTCGCTCTTTACTCGTTCGCGTAACTTTAGTCGTAAACGCATGCATTGAGCAAACTCGAAGTCCGTTTCTCCCAACTTTCAGTATAATTCAGCCAATTAATTCTTCCATTGCCAAGTTTTTGATGCTCAAACGAATAGCCGATTCTTTCCTTTTCTTCTAAACTCACAAACACAGAGAGCAAAGATGTTATAAAAGTCTAAGAGGTATAGAGCCGCGAGATGTATCCTCGTCCATAACTTTTGTCCGTCTGAGCAAACTTCCGTCGTGATATCGGGCCGGCCGTGTCGATTCTTTCTTCGTACGTTTCTCACTTAAAGAAAGATACGATTTTTTCGGAAGAAGAGAAGGAGAGAAGTGGCAGATTGGTACATATATACATATATAATCTTACGTTAGCATAGTGGCGTTTGAGAAATATTTTGATTCAGAGAATCGACTGATAATCGAATTATAAGTCATCCAGGCAGGATTCTCTTAATTTTTTTAAAGCCGCCACACGAAGCATTCCTTATTTCCTTACAGCGAGAGAACGGAATTGTTGCGCATATGAGAGGGAGAGGAGGGCGATTCCGGATGAAAAGTTGCGGCGCGATAACGCGGCATAAATTTTCGATGCGTTTCGGAAAGCGGTTCCCTCCTCACATTTGAAAAGTTTGCAGCGCGCATGCTCGCACTAGACATTATGTTTATTTAGAGCGCCGAATATTTCATGCGTGAAAGTTTTATATGTGCATCTTGGCGGAGGGAAAACGGAAAAAAATGAATAGTTTACGGAAGAAAAGGAGAGAGGTGAGCAGCTGGCTTTATTGCCCCCGTGATTTACATACACGGATAGAATTTTTCCTGAAAAATTACCGTGAAATTCACGGTAATCAGAGAATACCCAAATTTCTGGGAATTTTTACTGTTGTCACGGTAATTTTTGCCGGGAATCACGGAAAATTCTATCCGTGTATATACGTTGATATGTATAACGTTAAGTTTAAATAACGAAATATAAACAATATGGTATAAAATATACTTTAATATTCACACGGAAGCTTTAATAGAATAGTTCGTGAAATCGTGCTATAGAATTTTTTCATAATAAAATTTTTTTTATTCGCTGCGCACGTACTTACCGAGCAAGAGCATTTCAAAATGAGCAGCAGACTGTGCAAGCCTCAAAGATGCTCCTTTGGAAAAGTATTTTCAATTTCCCCTATAAGTACGCAAGCGCGCATGAAGATTCATGGACGAGCGAGCCATAATATCCGCTCTAAATTTTCAATCTTCCGGAAAAATTGTTCAAACTCTCGCGGCTATACGACGAGGGACGCACACAAAGCATAAAACACAAGCAACGCAGAAAAAGGACGGAAGGAATTCGGAATTCATGAAAGGGAGGAAAAAGAATTTACGAGGTAATGAGTCTAGAGAGAAAAACAGCGGGGCGCGATGAAAATCAAAACAGAGGAAGAGGAACAGACATCGAACGGCGGCTGATAGACATTCTTATCGCGTACTTTGTACCTTCGATCGATGCAGCTAGCGGCCGCGTATTACTCTCGGGCATTGTAGCTCACTCTCCCCAGCGAAAATATTTCGCAGCGCGCTTTCCGATAAAAATGCATCGCTCTCTTCTTTTTCTCTTGTTTTTTTCATTTTCTCAGCGTTGCCTGAGGCTTTTGTTTTGCTCTGGCCATTGCGAACTTTTACCCCCCGACTAATTGCGCTTCATCATTCTCATTTGGCGATTTTTCCGTTAGCGAGATGAGCTCAATTCGCTATGAGTCTAGCAATCAGCAAAACGCGAGAGTATGGTAATTGATTTAAAGGCTAAAACTATATATGAGCTATCGTTGGGCAATGAAATATTTGAATATTCGAATATGGGAATGAAATCCCAATAATCTGTGAATAATTGAATGCTATTATTCCGAAGTGGGCCGATCGTATCTTGTGCTACTGTCGTGTCGAAATTAAAGTCGATAGCCTGAATATTTCATAACCACGTGAACGTTATATCTTATTTCATTCGATACTGTATCTAACGACTTTTTAAATTAATTTCATCGTCTAAATTAAATGCAGTTAAATTCACAATAATATTAAAATTACAGTTATATCGAACTGTGGAAGTAATACAATAATGCCATCAAAGCGATATTTAGTCAATTCTATCGAAAATCTACTTTAGTATTCCCTTTGTCATAGACTATATCGTTATTCACGAATTTTAGCTATACTTTATACGCGAGAAATACGATTATTTTAAATTCCTTGTCATTTATTCACGAACCCTCGTAGTAGGCGAAACACAACGCTTCCCAAGTAAGTATATCAATATTGAGAAGAATATTGAAAACCGAATTTAGTATGCCTCGTTATATTACATCCTTCTGGATTACATACACCTCCAAATTAATCTATGCCTGTAGCCCTTTTCAAGTCTCGACCGTACGTAACTCAAAACTGTTCCCCTGTACCTCCTTAAATATTCATTATTCAAAAAAAAGTACCAATTCAGCTCTGCGGCGCACAATGTATTTCATTCAACCTTTTCGCGCAGTTATTCCCGGACCAAATGAAGGCGCACACGCGCGAAGGAAGCGCAAAAGCGGCAAAATGAGAACAAGAGAAGCTCTGATAAGATTATGCACGTGCGTGCGCGGCATTTCATTAGAGAAAATGCAGCGGCGACAGGTAGACAGGCAGGCGTATATACATATACTTTATACCTGACCGCGACACTCTCTGAGACGACGGCTTCCGACCGCGTGGAATATTATTATTTACATGGGATTTCCAGTCCCATCTCCGCCCTGTAAGGGGCGAGGCTGCCTCCATTTGGTCCTCTCTGCCGAACCTTAAGCTTTTAAGGGCTTGCACAGGTGTAGCTCTATAAGATCCTCTTTTACGCGAATAAACGCGTATACTATATGTATGCATTTATTCGGGAATTATTCGGGGGTGAGATGGGCTAGTGGAAAATATTTATCGTCGTAAGTAGCTTTGACGTCGGTTTTCGAGAACGGGAAAATAAATTACGGTTTTAAGTAGAATAAAGCTCCTTTGGTCAGACGTTGTCGGAGTTGAGTACATACAGTGCTGTCTCTATTAAAACTGACGCTGCGCTGAAGTTCCGTGACCTGTGAGAGATATATTAATGGAAAGAATATTATGTGTGTGCATTGTGCGGAATATTTAAAATGAGTGAGTAACGGTCATGATCGTGAAAAAAGCTACCCGAGTAGCAGCCTACTCAACAAACGATTTTTTCTCGACATGATTAAAGGAAGCCAGAAGTAATAAATTGGTTCTTCTTTGTTAATAAAATTAGCCTTAAAGAACTCACTGTCGATGTAATCATGGCATAGTCAACGACCTAAATAAATTTCATTATACCATGCTCTCTCTCTCTCCCTACAACCTAATACCATAAATCCTCCTCGACAAGCATCATCGTTCCCCTGCACTAGGCTTCAATAATCCACGAGAGGGAAAAAAATAAACGTATACAAGGAATAATTCAGGCTCGGGCTAATGGAACGAGTTTGATTCCGCAGCATCCATCTTAATCGAAAACCTCTCCCTCTCTCTGTCTCTCTCAGACCCCAACACGGCTAGTCACTCTTGTCTGCGTAAATTTTAATCGCGAGCGATCCCTATCCTCCACGTTTCTTTTCGCTCTTCCCGTCTCCCTATCTAAGTCCTCGGCAAAAGCCCGGCCTGTCTATTAATAGCCCTCGCGGCTCATCCTCGCGACTATTTGCAGTCTTATCTTCATCCCGCCTCTCGATTCATTGTTGTCGTCGTCGGGCTCCTCGAGCCCATTCTGCCGGGGCATTATTACCCCGAGATACAATCGATACTCCCCCTCCGGGCTGGCGCAAGAAGTGCGCGATCTCGTGCGTATAGAATCAGCAGCAACCACGGCGGTGGCATCAGCCAGCGTGCGTGCGTGCAGCGCACCGTAAATTTCCACGGGGAATTCCGGGCGGGTGCCGTGCTTTCGCGCCAGCGAATCACTTCTATATACGCGCGTTTCTATTATATACCTGCGCCTTTTTGGATTAATCCAGTCGGAGTGCGATATCGTGCCGCGGAGTGGTTTATGAAGCACCGGGAGGAGGGTAGCTATAGTGTATGTGTATGTGTGTATTATAGATGAGAGACGTAGTAGTAGTATTATGTCTTATAAACGCTGTCAAATTCTGAATTCCACCGGGCTGTTATATATATTTTACGGTCGTACTCGCGCTGTCGCAATATAAGTTTTACCGTTTAATCCACTAGCGGTGTTTTCATTAACCCGCGACAAGCGTCAATTTCATTAACTCGTTCAATATGAGCTCGCATTTTGCGGCAACCACAAACATCGCTGGAGAAATGACACCCCCGTTAAAATCAACACTCGTTCGGAGAACGCCAAGTTATACGCCCATGCGGAAAGAGAAGTCGTAATACGGATAGTTGACAAAGTTTTTCAGCGAACTGCGGGTAAATTGAACCGTCGACATATTTGCTATCATATCGAAATACACTAATTATTGATGTAATAAACATTTGCATATCGTTACAAAACGATCAAATTCAAATTGTTGCATGCTTTCGTAATATAATTTTGATGATATTTATAAATCGAGCCATTTTACAATTTAGTTTTTTCCAATATTGGAATAATTTCAACGTTTTAAAGAAACTTTATGTATGCCGTGATCTGCAATGTAAATGACAAACAAACAAATTACATTTGAAAACATTTTACGTCAAAATCAAATGTTTGGTACGCGTAATTTCGTGGTCTTTTAACCTTCGCGAACCAGAATTATTATATAATGCGCGAATAAAATTCGTTCAACATTGAAAATATTATTCCATCATCGAATAAAAACACTCTTTCATACGCGATAAAAATCGTTACATTACATATAAAACTCGGTAACTCGATATCGCACGGTGACGAAGTGCTTGCGCGCCACATATTTTTGGGTTTCCCAAATTGTTTACATGCGGGCTTTACATCGTTTTGTTTTTACTCGGTGCGCCCCATTTGCTGTCGGGCCTGCCGAATTCGCGTTTTCTGCGAGCAAATAAAGCTACAGCACGATACGTATTTTGCTTCCTCTTTATCTCCCTCTTCTTTGTATTTGGATTTGCTAATTGCGCTCTACGTGGGCATTATTAGATGGTTAAAATGTGTACGCGTTGAGAGAGTCTGGAATGAGTGCTAAAAGCGTGAGCGCTCGAAAATGAAATTTCGATGTGATGATTATGACTCGATGCATTTATACATATTATATCAGGAAAAGTTTAGGGGTTATAATGAATATCGGTCTTATGTAAATATAATTATCTCGAGTTTGCGTTCCATTCCGTTGAGATTTTTTGCCTCATTCATTACGACGGAATTTATTCCGAACACTCCATCACGCGCGTAAATACGGTACATCTTTTTTGCGTAATCTTCATTAAAATTCATATAAGCACACGTAAAATTCGAAAAAACCGAGACCGCATGAATAATATCATCCCCAGAAGTATCAGAAAATCTTTATACAGAAATAATAATTTTCCACGGCAGAGCAATTGTCGGGTACGTCACTCAAAGTGGTTATACCTTTCTCTAAAAAGAAAAAACGCGAAAAGCAGCTCTAATCTACTCACCAACAAGATCCAATTTCTCATTCGCGCATACCAGCACACTCGGTACAATTAATAAAGTCGCGAAACGCATAGGTGTGTGCGTTGGCTTTCACCGCGATTGTTGCTAATTAAGCCGGTGGCGACCACCGCAACGATAAATCATAATCTCGCCTGCGCGGCAATTGCGTGGAGCACGCAAGGCGGATGTTTTAGGGTAAAAAGTCGTCGACGAGGGCTGACTGCGGCATGTAGTAAAAAGAAAATTGGAGGATGAAGATAAACGCGCACGTGGCACCTGGGCGCCGGGAGGCTGTATAGTGAGATGAAAAATTATAGCCTTTTGTTTATCACGCAGCGACGTAATAAATATTAATTGTCCTTCGCCACGGAACAATCACGCGTATGGCTGAGTAATTAACGCGGTTACTCAGTTGATATTTATAACGCCGTACGCGGTTGTTTAAACAGAGAAGAAATACGGTGAAAAGCGCGCGTAAAGAATCGCTCGCAATTATACAAAGCGCGGTACCACAGATCGCTCGGGCAAATTACCTCGTCAATATGTTTTCGGAGGGCAAAGCCCAACCGACGCTCCCAACCTCCACTGCCAGTTTGTTTACCGTCCGAACCGAATAAATACCCCGGGAAAACGTACCCGATATATACCACACTCGAGACAATGGCCCGGCCGCGTGGAGCCGCGAAGAAATAGCGGCTGACCCCTCGGCGCATTTAAATTACGCGTAACGAGCTAATTTACGTGAGGACATATACCAGTGAATGCTTGTAGTATAGTAGGCTGAAATAAGCGAAGACAGGTTCGCCCATCTCTCACCACCCATAGAATTTATCGGCGTATATGTATATATACACGCGAGCGGCTCCCGTGGCGATGTAAAGGCCAGTGTGAGAGTACGCCCGTATAATGCGAGTGAGGGCGCAGCGATTGTACGATTACGGGCTAAATACGAGAGGGTAAGTGCAGCGGACAGCGGGTGGTAGAGAGAGAGAAGGGAAAGGTGATGGGAAGACGAGATGCGCCCGGACTGACGGAATTACTTAATGGATGGAGCTAGGTGTCCGTCTGCTGTTTGGTATATTTAGCTATTTCAAAATTAAAAGCGGATGCTATATCGGGAACGAAGTGTCAAAGGTGTATAGTCTACTTCGTTATAGAAATTTAGTAATGTAATACAGTACAGAGATCAAAAGGGTAAAATAGAAAGTCAATCTACCGAATGACAGGACTGATTTACATTTCCCTCGTTCCCGACGCGGTGTGACGAAAAAAAACTGGTTCCGATCCTGCTTCTATTCCCCGATCTCCTCATTCTCGCGCTTATTTTTTGTCCCACCTCCCGTACTATTGACCGACTATACTCGTCATCCCGGGCGAAACTTCAACGACTCTCGGCGCCGTAATCGACGGCTTAACGAGATTTGCTGTTTTGCTTTCATCCTCCCCTTACTTTTTTCTTCCCCCCCCCTCTCTCTCTCTCTCTCTCTCTCTCTCTCTCTCTCTCTCTCTCTCTCTCTCTCTCTCTCTCTCTCTCTCTCTCCTCTCTCCCTATCATCTGATGGTAGCGATGCTTTCAGAAGAGACTGCACCTGTGAATTTCTCGCTCTTCTCGCGTAGTATAGCGCGGGCTACGCCCTCCTTTGATTTCGCGCGAATTTCAAGGGATTTGTTTCAATTCCTCGCGGACGACTAACCTTTTTCATTTTCTCTGCTCTCGCGCGACTGTTTTCATCCTCTCTTTTCCATCGCTCCTCCCAAGCGCGCACGCGCGTTCTCGTCCGAGTATTGGCGATTCGCTTGTAAAAGGAGAGATTCGATGCGCTTATATTAAAATTAGAAATTTATCGGGTAGTCTTTATAGACGAATGAATAAAAGTAATAATACGAACGAAAATCGATATATAATTATTGTTGAACTGTATATTAAGATTTTAATTTTCCAACTTCAATTAACCATTCCTTTTTTCTTTTCTGTTACAGGTGAGTCAAAGAAACAACCAGTTTCGTGTAAGTTTAATTTAAAATTCTCAACCTTTTCCACCCCGAAAACAAAGTCTAGCAGCCAAGAGCCCCCCGCGTAGGCTCGTAGTACTCGCCTACTCCATTATTTATAAGCAGCACAAACTTCGTAGCACTCGCTCCTATCTTCTTCGTCTCCCAAGCTAAACACCACCGTCTTACCCACCCCCAAATATTAGACGTAGCAATTTCGGCACGACGCAAAACGTCGGAAATTCCCCTAACCGCATAAATCTCTAAATTGGCATCTCCATACTCAGCCAATTACTCGAAGTCACTTTTACATACACACACACACATCGCCGGAGGCTCGTCCTCAATTAAATCGGCTCCAAGGCTGCTGCTGCTCTTCAGCCCCCGTTTAAAAGTGCAGCAAGGCGACCGGTACTCACTCTACGCACCTTGCGCGCCCTCTCGAGGGGCGAACGGATCCCTCTTTTCAGGTAAGTAGGTCGGAGTTCAAGGTGCGACACAGACCGACCGACGCCGTACAGTAGCAGCCGTACAGTCCGCTTATACTACCGCGCGCGCCCGAAAACCATTGCGGTTCGCTCGCCGCAGTAGGAGCAGCGGTGTCTTGAGAGGGTTTACCCGGGGACTCGGCATGTATATACGTATCTCCGTATATACGAACCAATCGTCGGCGGGTTGTTGTTAATTTTAGACGCGGTTACTTTGTCACGGTGCCTTGACGTATATAATTCCGCAGTGGCTCTTACGTCGTTATAATTAACGACGCCCTAACGATTTAACGCGATTACCGTGTCTATTCAATTAAAGCTTTATCCCGCTGAGAAAAACGCCCTCACATCCTCCAGAGAAGCCGCATAAAAACATTTACACCGACATAAACATCCTCGATAAAAAGCAGCAGCAGCAGCAGCAGCAGCTACAGCATGTAGAGCACACACATTTCAAGCCTCGTGTGTGCCAGCCTGCGCGCTTCGCTGCATCTTTGCACGCCAGCACTACCTCCTCCCGCCCTCCCTTTAAACTACGTGAGAGAATTCCCCTTTCACGACACGTGCTATCGGCTGCTCTCCCGCCACGGCAATTCGCGCTCGCGGTAACGAATCCCGCATGATCCTTTGAGATCCTTAGCACCGTTGCCGCCGCCGTCGCCATCTACCTATTTCCCAGCCAGCATCGGGGCCCTTGGATGATTGGATTTCAGCTGCGCTTGGTGCAGAACATCGAATAATAAGTACTCGTGAGGGAGGGGGGAGAAAGGCGCGAGGTTCGTTCGCATGCGGAGCACGCGTCGCGCAAAGTGCTGGACGTGCGGGGGAGGAGAGGGGGTGAGACCTTTCCAGAGTCGCTCCTACATCCTTTTCGAGCGCGCGGCCGCCTGCAGCTGCTTTATGTTGAGGAGGAAGCTGCCGGATGGAGTTGGAAAATTGCCGTAGTGGACTGCTACGGCGAGAGAATTGCCGAGCGAGCGAGGGGGTTGCTAGTCGTACAAAGGCGAGGGAAAATCTTTGTGCGAGGGTACGCGTTACCTGGGATGAAAATAACATCCTTTTTTCTCTCTCCTACATAGGCATATAGCTTCAAAAGAATTACGGTGGGCATTTTGCGAGAGAATGTAAGCTGATTTCGATGAAAGGCCGCGCGCGCATTTTAGAAATAGGAATTGCACTGAATACTCTGCATTATATTGTCGTTAGTAACATTAGCAGCATACCTCGCACGTGTTCGTATATGTATGTATATGATCAACCGAAATTCCTACCCTCCCCACCCACGTCCGCTCGTTTCACCAATAAACCGATAACGCGAATAAGGAGCGAAGGTACAACACGCGAGGAGAGACACAGCACACACACGGCACGAAACGCTGAAACTAACCCGATAGGGTGTGTATATATATGTGTGTGTGTGTGTGTGTGTGTGTGTGTATACACACACATACATACAAGCCATCCCTGCAGCGTCAGAAGTAGGATATTCCCGTGGCAATTTTCCCCGCTGCTGAATCCGCCGTCTCGCGTCGCCGTTTGGAGTAGCGAGGAGGCGGTCAGAGGAAAAATAAGGCGGCGCCAGAAATACCGTACACGTATATATGTATATACCTACACGCGGCGCCCCACTGGCGTGACTTTCCGCGCTCTCGCTGCAGGGTGAAAGGCGAAAGCTCTCGTGATTTTTCATCGCACGAGCCGTGGCCCCTCGACGTGAGACTTTACATTTTTATTGCCGGCTTATCGAGCAATCTTTAGCTCGCTCGTCGACGCGTGGGTACTTCAGCGACGACAGAATCGACCTTTCGCATAGGGAAATTAGTCGCAAGGTGCACGTCGGATTCACTCTTCGCGAAATGCGGATGAAATGAGAGGAATTAAGAGTAGAGCTGCGCGAAGCTTTGTTTACGCTCCTCCTCGTCTCGGCTGATATCTGCGCGGGGATTGCTGTTTATTCAGCATTGATTCACGAGCACGTTCCGCTCTCGTTCGAGAAGAGGAAGAGTGAGGGGGGATTTTCTAGTTGAGCGAGGAATCGCTCCCTCCTTAAGTTTTTAAGTAATTTAATCTACACTTTTTCCCCTTCAAAAATCACGCACCAGAATATAAAGCAGTCGCTCCGCTGAATACTCATCTTGCGATTCTCTCTAATATGTATATACCATAGGTATAATACATTCAATTCGCTTATTCCCGTGCGCGCCCTTAAAAGTACTACAGTCCCCTCCCCACCGTCACTCTCGCTCACTCTCGCAAGATTGATTTCTCCGATTAAAGAGAGCAAGAGACGAGACAGACGAGTGAGAGAAAAAAAGCCTCGTCGGATCGAGAATTCAGTCGAGAGGAAACTTCCTCATCGATTTCCCAAACCACCCGGCCTTACATAAAGAAGACGCCGACTCTTCCAGCCCAGCGTCGCATCGGCTTTGGTAAACAAAACGACGGGATCACCGGGGGGAATTTCAATCGCGGGCTCTGCTGCACCTTCTCCTATATCCGGAACTTCTTCATCCTCGCGTCCATAAACTCTCGGCGGCCGATATCCTCTTCGCAGCTTGCATCCACAGCTCCCCCCTATACGTGTGTACTTATGTGCGGCGAATCTCCCTGTACACAGACTTCGGCACGCCTGACACACTTAAGGGATCAGAGAAGGGCCCTCGTCTCTGCACTTTATGTCCCCCCGCCGCGCACCCGACTAAACCAGCTCGGTCAATTCGCCGGCGCGCGTGTGCCGGCAGCTAAAGCGCGCAGATATAGGAGGAGGAGAAGCGTATAAAAAGGGAGTCCGAGGAGAGATGGAAAGCAGACACGGATAAAAGCCGCGGCGGGGCGAGAGGACAGAGAAAGAGAGAGGGAGACCGTAAAAGACAGGTGCACGCGCGTAAACGGCTAACGAACACGCCACGCGCGTACGCACATCGAACACAAAAAGAAAAATAAAGTCGCGCGCGTGTATGAATCCCTTTTCGTCCGCGCTTTTCTCTCCACCGCTGCTCCCGCTGTTGCGAGCTTTTTCCCGTTATCCGCATCCTGTTGCGGCGCGAGAGGGGGAGAAAGGTCTCCCTTTAGTATCCACGAAGGGGGCCGGATACTCGCGGCCATAACCCGAGTGCTTTACGACGCAAAGGTCGCACCTATACGGCTACTGCCGACCAGAGGGAGTGGGAGACGACGTTCTCCGCACATGTGGCTTCGACTCGAGCACAATCTTATTCCCGGCATCTTGGTTTTGTTGACCGAGTGGGGGTGGGGGACACAATGTGACTGAGAGAGAAAGCAAAAGAGGAATAGCCGCACGCGAACGTTTACGTGGGCAAGATGTCGCGACTGCTAATCCCTGCTGCTACGGTGTGCACTAAAAGAGCTCGTGGTATAGCTGTCTGAGAGTCATAAAAGAGGAGAGCTTTATTTCTCGATGCTGAGATACCGCTGCTTTTGCCTGCATTTATCGTAATTACGTCGACGGATGAGTTTGCTTATAGGATTTGAGAAGGATCTGCTCTGTATTAAAGCTTTCTGTGTGCGCAAGGTTTTCATGTAGGACTTAATTACAATTAGTTTTATATTAAAAATTTATATTAAATATATCAAACAGTATTCCAGGATTCAACAGAAAGACCAATCTCCCCCGCTAAATGAATTCAAAGGAAGTCTCCCAATGCTTGTGCTAACAGCGAGCAAAGCTTTATTTTCAAGCACCATGGAAAGCGAATCCCCCCGCACATAATAACCCGGTATGTATACAGCGCTGCATTAAAAAGTTATTGCCGACGTGTAAGCTCCTTTGTGCGTCAGCTGTTTTTTTCTTTTGCACTTCTCCCCGTTATAGTGTCTTTCGCACGTCCCTTATATTACGGAATGAAGCATCATGGCGATGTAGCAGCACCCTGTACCTTGTATATCTGCGTATTTACGCAAAGTGGAAATTATCGTACCCTTCTTCTGTTTTATCTCGCGCTCGTGCAAAATTGATGTGGCTGTTTCCTCCTTTTCTGCGAAATTCTGCTCTTTGAAATTCCTTCTTACGATCTACGTTATTCCACGATACCGTCTATAAAAAGATGAAGGATGCGAGTTTGCATACAAATAGGCTAATAATGCCATTAAATATAAGCGGGACGAATTTTACTCGAACTTCCGCGAAATTTCCATATTCCACGGCGAGACAAATGACGAATCAGATCGACTACACTCGAGACATCCGCGTGCTAATTTTACCCCTCTTTCCCTCTGTCTTTTTCCTCGAGGATGAAGCGAATTTATGTGCATCATTACGAGCGCGATCTATATACACAGTGTGCCTTCAGATCTGCTCTTTCTCTCCTCTCCTCCCCTGTTCATTCATAAAACACGCACACAAGGCGCGCGCGACGGCGTGTATAGATGCGGCGCTTCCTCATCTGGCTCTGGCATTCGGCCAGCCGCTCACCGTGTACGCAAGTATATCTATAATATACGCGAGACCCTCGGTATATAGACGGCGTTTTGTCCCGAGCAAGAAGGAGCGCGCACGTGCTATATATATACTACTATACCGAGCGGCCTGGAAATTCGTTCGAGAATTTCGCGGCATTTTTCAAGCCTTGCCGCACGCGCGGGAAGACGAACGCCCGGCGTTTATACCCCGGCGTTTATGAATTATTCGCTCGGCATGTTTTTGCCCGTTAAGTCGAGGGGTTGTCGATTTTTCCCCTTTTAGACACGATGCTGTTTAATAATTTTCGGGTGACAGTTTTGGATGCTTCGTGTGCCGTTTGCACGTGGCTTTTGCGTTTAGCTGCGGAAATTACGAACTGATATAATAATAAATTCAATTAATTCTCAAAGCAGCAGTGAGTAACGAGTTTAATTTTAGAATTGAGTTATAAAATAGAAGTAGTAAAAGGATTTTCTGAAAAAAAATTTGTTATCAGCCGACCGGTTGCTAAAAAGTTATCGTGGCTTAAAACTTTTTCCCGCTTAGCCACATAATCTAATCTGCTCTGAAATTTAATCAAAAAACATTTTACACAAATTATTCGGCGATTTACTTTCTAATTCGCAAATAGAATATAGTTTAATCACTCGAACCCTAGTCTCGTCCCTCAAAATTTCTTCGTAAAAAGACAGTCAGTGTCTCTAATTTAATTAAAAAATTTCAGCCAGGTATGGAAATTTCCGAAAGACCACTTAAAAGTCACTCCAATCCCGAACACACACTGAAATCCGACGTAAGAACAGCCGACTCATTCAACAAATAAATTACAAGGGGCGGATGGTATACACGCGGCATATACACCCCGCAGGGGACAACGAAAAATAAGAAAGGCGTGGAAAAGAAAAACATTTTACATGAAAACAAAGAGCGGTACTCACCAGGTTCACCCTCCAGGGTAATAATTACCACCCCCCAGCATCACCGTTTATTTTACGCGCGCCCTCGCTGCCAGCCCGAGATGCAAATTTCCTCCGCTTTACAACCCTCCGACGCGCAGGGAGGGGTAAAAAGCTAAAGCGTCATATTAACCTCATTTTTCGCGCGCCTGCGACTTTACGATTCGCTGAGGTATAGCAGCAGTAGCAGCAGCAGGTTGCAGCCCTCCCCTCTCGAGAGAAGCAGTCGTTAATCTTTCAGCGACCCGAGCTATTTTTCGTCGCACGCGCTGATCGACGAGGCAAAAGCGACCGAAGTCGCTCGCGAGAGAGTGCCCATAAAACTTTCATTATCCAAATACGGGTATTAGCTGTATTGTGCGAGGCTGACCGCCCGTATCGCTTTGCATATATACAATACTGCTCGGGGGGTAATGGAATGAAAGCCGGGTGAACGCGGCTTTCCGGTGTTTCTTCTTTTTTTTCGCATCGTGTTTTATAGGTTTCCATTAATCACGATTCTATTGTTTTAAATTTATTTTCTTTCGCTTCGCAGGATACCGTCCGCTTCGTTTGCCTCGCGGCAACGCGCATCGAAGTAATGGAATTTTCGTGTAAAGGAAGTTTCAATTATTTCGCGTAATGGTTTATATGTATATATACGTGAGATTTGATTTGAGAATATTGCGAAATTGGGTAGAGGGCAGTCTCTGTGGTGAAAGCTGTTTTGAAACGCCGGTTCTTTATTCGATTTAATTGTTTCTTCAAATCGAGATGGAAATGAAGATTCAAACAAAAACAAAAGGAAGAACCTTTCAAAATCTTCTAAACCCATTAAACGCATTTGCGCGCAGGTTTCGGCTATATTTTCGGAAGAGGTGTTAAATGTTTTTCAAAGTGAAACAAAAACGAATATAATAAAAGAAAAGAGATAAGTTATACGTTACAGTACCTTAGAATCATATAAAAAGGTTTTAACCATTTTATAGGGGTCATTTCAGAATCATATCACACGCCTCCGCGCCCACGCGCTAGGTATATACTTTACAGGGAAATCTACAGAGAAGACTCGAGAGAATGGAAGAGAAAGGAAGTAGGAGGATTGTGGACGATCATATTCTACGAAAGACGAATGTGGGCGGGAGTGCAGAATGCTGAGAAGACTATCAATGAAATCATAAAAAAATTAATAAGGATTTCGCAAAAATACTTCAATTTTAGCGTCAGCTAGACTATATATAAATACTAACTCATCGTCCAGATAGCTAAACAATTATTGCTAACAGGGTTTAGACCAGAGTCAATAATTAGACCGTCCCTCGTATTTCAGTACCGCATTCACTGCACCCTCAATTATTTCGCAACCGTGCATGAAAATACCAAAAAAACATATTTCGGTCGTAACCTCTGGCTATATAAAAAAATTACATACAACATCCATGAAAGCAGCCGTTTGAATTCCCACATCGTCGCTCGCTCTAATCACAAAGCCAAAGTCCAGCGAAATAAATCACCAAGGCAAGGCGCTCGCGTGTCAAGCCCAAGCACACCGGAGATTCACAGAGTCGCGCAAATTGAAAGCACAGGACGACGACTATGCTCTCTCTCTCTCTCTCTCTCTCTCTCTCTCTCTCTCTCTCTCTCTCTCTCTCTCTCTCTCTCTCTCTCTCTCTCTCTCTCTCTCTCTCTCTCTCTCTCTCTCTCTCTCTTTCTTACCCGCACGTCGCGTTAGAAATTGCCGAGCGCGCCCGGCATTATCCCAACACATTTGCGGAAATTAATTATCATGGAAGGCCTGGTATCCAGAAGGTTATTGCCGCCGCTCCGACGTTGTGACAATTAAACGTGTTTTACGTGCAATTACCGGGGTAATTCTATTTGCACCCACACGCATTCATTCGGTCGCTCTGCATATATACGAGAGAACGCGCAACAAGAGACATAGACATACACAGGTGTACGTGCTTCGCCATCCCCTCTCCCTTTCGCTCATTCGCTACGGAATTCTTCCTCGCTAATTTTCCGCAAATTTATTTATATATACATCTAGCACATTCGTAACGCTGTCACTTTATCGCTCATTAATTCGAACCGAGGTACAAGCGCGCGCTCCCAAAATCGTATAACTGCCGATATATAAATCACGCACCCCTATATCGAATTCTCTACCGCGCTATGATAATGTTAATGCACAAACCATGCTTACTTTATTATTCAACGTGAATATGTATCTGTGGCTTCCAGAAATAACGACTTAACTGACTTTACGTGTTTTTGAGAAATCGCCGTGCGCGAGATAAGTCATAACAATTTAGACATTTACAAAGGTATCGAATTATCTTTCGAACCCCACTATCAACTCCTAGAATACATTTTTGTTCTTTGTATAAACAAACAAAATAATGCAGTTAAGTCCCTATTTCGGTAACTGTGTAGTTAAGTGGTTTAGGGAAATTGTTCAAATAATATAAATAACATAGTTATTTCTACACTTAAAACGTAGAATACGAATTCTTTTTTAAATATTCATTCCCGCGCATGCGCCTCCCAACGGAATGTGCGTGAAGTCAACGGAATTCGGTAAACCGAATACCGAACGTTACTCGGTTTACTGTTCATGTACACTCGCCCCATCGCTCATAATCTGTTTATTGCATAGTATTAACTTTAAAACGGTGCTTTTAATTATTAAATGTAAATATTTAGTTAAGTGGTTTTTCCGGGCACAGGTGCAGTTAAATGGTTATGCACTTAGCTGATATTTGCTCTTTGAACGTGTTTCAGATTTCCGAACCAAGTCTACGTGAAAAAAGGTAGTTAGAAGGTATAAATTCCGGTACTAACTTAATTTTTACAAAAAATCAGTTAAGTCATTATTCCTGGAAGCCACAGGTATAATCGTCAATAAACATATTATTGCTGCGTGAGTGCTTGTATAATGAACTGGTTCCTAAATGATTTATTCCGCGCACACAGCTCGCTTTCTCTTTCTTTCCTGTAAGTCTATAAATTCCTCCGTTATGAATGCGCATTAAATTTTATTTATTGATAGCAGGAAAAAGTGTAGCCGCGCAAGCACTACTTTATTTGCCGTTATTTGCAGATCGACGCGTTTCGCGCAGATAGACCGATCGATTGAAAAGGCGCGCTTGCACGCGCGAGGCGGAAAATTCGGTCCGAGATTTGCCCCGACGTGTCATCAATCACAATGCCGAAGAAACGGACTTGTTGAACTCTGGGAGATATCTTCGAAAGAGGACGCGTATGGAGTATTTTCACGCGCAAGAAGTGTAAGAGAAGCGAAAAAGTCCATGGGAATTCGATAAACAAGCTCATAGGTAATAGAACGTGAGTTTGATGGATGAACCGCGGGAATCCGGTATTTTGCCCCAAAGCCAGTCGCCTGGGAATGACAGTGGCATATTCATTACTCTTATATTCCTTATATTCGAATGGCAAATTCTATTTTTGCTGCAACGCTCAACCGTCCGTTCTATGCTATGTGATTCAGCAATCAGTAGAGGGCATCGGGAGAGAATTGATTTGTAAAATATTCCGCCGGGTTTGAGAATAAGTCCGTTTTTAGTGTTCAGCCAATTTAAAATTTCCGCTCTGCTGGATTTTGCAAGCTTTGCCCGGGACGCTAGGCAGGAGGCCAGAGGCAGAAAACTACAGTCTCTTTCTGGCGGCGAGTGTTTAAAAAGTTATTTCCTTCCTAAAAACGACTTGCTTATTCCTGCAATTCGAGCAAAAATAAAGTTTTAGGTGTAGACAGTGTACATAGCGCTCGTCCGCTGATACTGTCAGTAGGGGAGAGTGGGGCTATGTACATGGGGCGATCTTAAACAAACCGAATATCTTTTTTGTAAATTGGTTTTTTCATCTGTCGGTAAGATAAACATCATTTTTTCGATACAATACATATTTGGTAAACCTTTTTTATTGGTTACGCCTTTTTTTGAATTTTTAACGGTTACTTGTCAAATTTTCCGACCGTTTCTGTAAAATTCGTAGCCTGCAGAAATAGCGTACAAAATTACCAGGGACGCAACGGACTAACAACAACTTTTTTACCGTTTTGAACACACACAAACTCGCAATTTGGCACAAAAGTTAGATCGGTAAGTTTTACAATGAATAGAATATCTATATTTAAAGATTTTGTTATCATTGGGATCAAGTTGTACAAAATAATAGGGGCGATCTTAAACATCCTGAAAAATGTCAATTTTGAATTTTTCGCAGCATTTTCATGGTGCGTCAGTACCGCCGACGGTCATCAAACGCTGTCAGTGGCCTCAATTACTTGAAATTGACCAAAAAGTATTAAAAACTGAAAATTTTAAAGAAAACGTTTTGTCTAACAATTTAACAAGGCTTAAAAGGGAGATAAAGCATAACAGCAGATTATCAGAATATATATTTTTTCATTAATACTTTAAATTTCTTTTTGGAATAAAAATTTTTTTTTTATATTCATATAGTTTATAAAGTCATATATTCATAAGTTTAAAAAGAGTTTTAGTTCATACATTTTCTGTTCTTTAAAAGTGTTGTGATTGTAGAAAAATACTGTGATGTAGAAAATATTGATTAAATAAATACTATATAGTAACAATAATATTATTAGTTGTCATTTATTTGTCCGACTGCCGTTAAGCTAGGTAAACCACCCGAGAAGTCAGAGCTTCGGATATCACCATTGACTACTGCATTGAAGTATTTCATGCTACCATTAGTCGTTTGCACATGAAATCGATTTTCAATCGTTACACGTTTCCAATACTTAATATAACGTCAATTTTTAAATTTATAATTTTGCTTGAAAATTTTTAATTCTTCTTAATTGAAGGTATAAATAAGTATAGTAAGTAATGAAAATAGATTACATAGCTTTGCTTTATTTTTATAAATTGATTAAATGATTTTAAATGAACGTCCAAGTTGAACCTGAAGTCGTGTACAACTTAACCCCTCCTGAGGGATGAAGTTATACAAAGCGGTTTTTTTTTAAATGTCAAAGTAAAAATATTAATGAATGATATAATCATCCACAAAAATTTATACAGTTTCTCAAAACCTTAAAGTTGACTCCTGTTCACTGAATAATTGTTTTTACATAAATTTAGACAGAGTAAACAATTTTTAAAAATAAAGTGTACAAGATCGCCTCACTCTCTCCTACCTATAAGGGCACTTCCGATGCTCTTAGCGAGACTCTGTAATGGAGTGGGATTGTCTTGATGATTTTTAGTGGAAAAACTCGCTATAAGAAACGATTAACGACGTTTTCTCTTTCAACTATGGCTTATTCTTCGTAATTATAACCTACAAGCCACCGTGCCCTCAACTTTAAAAAACAACATACCCCCGTGCCCCACACCCCTTATACCCAAAGCACAGGCGAACACGGGCCGCAGCTTGTTTGTACTCTCCCGGCGCCAGCCTCTCATATCAGGGCTCGCGCGCCTCGCGGACTCCCTCGCTCTCTCACTCTTGTAAATTAACTCGGTAGCAAAGCAGAGGTCGAGTTAACATCGCCGCCTGCGGTATTAGCCAATTAGGGCTGCCCGAGCCTGGCTAATTCTCCCCCACTCTCTTCTACTGTCCGTGCGCTCTTTGTGAACGCGCATCGTGCAAGCTATTCGAGAAGCGAAAGCTCGCGTTCCCCCGTAAGATGCGCACGGGAGTGGACCACCCGTGCCTGGCTGGTTTTCGTAAAAGTATATAATCTGGGCTAAGGTTGGAAGGTTTGCATTTTTAAGCTAAATTAATTGCCAAGTTCAATTAAACTTTTATTTGATAATGTGGTAAAGCAGCAGAGGGCACAGCACGTTAATTTCCGTAAAAATAATTTTTAACCAAAATAATACATATACGAATAACGTCAAAATGCGCCCGCTCGCCGGGCTTTATAATTTAAACTCATAACTCTAATTAATTTAAAACGCACAATGTGTTTTAATTCTCGTGCAGAGCGGCGGCGGCAGCTGAGAGAGGAATAAAATATTGTCCGCCTCGCCACGCCGCTCGAAGCGGATTTAATCAGTAGAAAAGGCTCTTTCATCCGTATCATTGAATTCATTCACAAAAAATGTTACTCCATATCCTGATTCTCTCTACTATGCCACGTAACTATGCCACAATATTCACCACCAAAAACCCGTCTAATAACGACAAAAAAGTCTAAAACCTGACACACGCATAAGTAGGCCAGTAATAACCACTACAGCAGAAACATACAGCAAAAGAGAGAGAAAAAGCTCCTCAAAAACGAGCGCAATCGAAAAAGTCGAAGGCAGGCAGCTGCCGCATAACCGGGGCATCGGAATGTACGCGTCCGCGGATAAGTACAATTTGCGAGGCTGGCGCCGTTGCATACTCGGAGCCTCGCGGGGGGAGATCGACACACATAATCGCACTCGACCATCGGCGCCGTGCGGTGGTACATCCCTCTTCTCTTTCGTACGTACGCCAGCCCACGTGTGCACGTGCTCCACATTCCGGCGCTCGGCCACTTGGACGCGCGATGTAGGCGCCCGGCCAAATATGCGCGCGCGCGGAGAGCTGGTAGTAGTGGCTGTTTTGGCTTTTCTCTTTTTCTTTTTACGGGTGCGGTGCAGGCCCGACGCGAATTTCCGGCCGCTAGTTGAGCGCGAACCTATTGGCACTCGAAGCTCGGGCGCCGAATTGACTTTGCGAGTTTCGGAGGCTCGGCGATTTTCTCTTTTTTC
The DNA here is from genome assembly GCA_036365515.1 of Torymus aiolomorphi. Lineage (NCBI taxonomy): Eukaryota > Metazoa > Arthropoda > Insecta > Hymenoptera > Torymidae > Torymus > Torymus aiolomorphi. The sequence continues at coordinate 154,066,401 of CM070877.1, forward strand.
CGGTTGGTTTTTCAGTTTCACAGCGGTGTGATCGAGCTTGAAGTGTGCGTGTAGTGGATGGCGTAATTAGTTTGCCAAGACGTGTTGCAACACGAATTCCTTATATGCTTAAAAAAAAAAGTTCCCCCAAAAACTAATCACTTTCTGCTATTTTCAGCCGCATAATATCGGCACCAGCAGTGAAACTTAGCACACCAACACTGAAGATTTCAGCATATCGTGCGGCCCTCCTGGAAAATCGATTGCTAGACGACGTGTCCACCGATTCGACCCTACCACACTACCCTTGTCGCCGGACTTGTTGCACAAAACAACGAGGACTACGCGATCGCGCTCGCTCCCCCGAGAAATCTCTTCCCTCCACTTAACCCTCCCCCCGTAGTCGATTTATGCCAGCCGAGCGAGCACATCCCTCCCCCCCCCCAAAACCGTCTTTGGCCCAATTCCCTCTCTCTAAGCCTCGTCGGTATCGGCCGTGTGCCATCACTCGCTCGGCACGTCGAGCGTGCTTAATGAATGCGCCCGGGGACGAATCACGTGGATTGTTATTATACAGAGAGAAAAATCACCGAGGAACGCATGCACGCGGCCCGCGGAGACAGTGACGGACAGCTGGTCGTTAATTAAAGGGATGAGAATGTACCCGGAAAAATATGTATGATTTTACATATGACAGAGGAGCTTCGAGCACGCGAAGATGCGATGTTTATTCGTTCTAAAGACATATAATAATGTAAGCGCAAGCGATTATGTTTAGCTTATATATACTGACGTTCGATAATCTACTGTTCGTCCCGGACTTTTCCACAAAAATATCCGAATCACCGGCAAATCGTAAACGCACACATAGCCTATATATATATATACACACACACACATACACGCGCGCGCGCGTGCCAGGTGTAGCTGCAAGCTTAATAGATCTACAAAAAGCGTTTGATACTGTGTGAATAAAAGGCCTTCTATATAAACTCAAAAAAAAAATTGTCCCCCACACCTTCTTAGACTCATTCCTAATATGCTTATATACAAGATAAAAAATTCTACATCTCTTTAAATAATAACAATTCAAACTTAATTCTCAATCTAATCGACGGGCTCCAACAAGGGACAGTTATGTCACCCGACTTTTTTAATTTTTACAATGCAGACATCCCAAACCTGTTTGACTTACCAAACTCAAGCGATACAAAAGTTTTATTCTTCGCTGATGACCTAATAGTTTATATTAGAGGCAAAAACGTGCTCAAATTGCAAAATAGCCTACAAGAAATATTTCATAAAATTAGTGACTATTATCATACATGGAAATTAAAAATCAACCCATTAAAATGCGAAACTATACTGTTTAGAACTACTACCCGTAATAAAAGCACTACATTCAAAAAAACATACAGAACATTCAGTATTAAAGCCGATGACATTACAGTCCCCCATAAACAAATAGTTAAATACTTAGGAATTAATCTTGATAAGCTCTTCCGTTTAAATAAACACGTTGAAATACAATTTTTAAAAGCAAAAAATGTCTTCAAAGCTAATAGCAAAATTTTTTATTCTAATTTGTTACATGCTTCTCGTTCGTCTTGTACTTACTTACGGTTGTCCCATCTGGTTCAACGTAAGCTCTTCAATTATGGAAAAACTTAGAGTATTCGAGTGCAAATGCTGAAGAGCTTGCACAAGGCTTATACAGGGACGGAAATACAAACTATAAATATTATGTTAGTTGTAAAAAACTGTACAATGCAGCTAATATTCCGAGAATCGATATCTTTATTATTAAACTAACACGCGACTACTTCGCCAACATACTTAAAATAAATAATAGCCTCATTTGCGGCTCCATATACCCAAACGAAGAATATCAAAAAACAACATTAAAATCAAAAACAACAACCTGAAACTTTCCTACTAGACAAAACTCATCGCATAACTGATCAAAATAATATACCCTTAATATATCATATAAAAAGACGCGCAAAAAATAAAAAAATCACATACGAAGAGAATATCAACGCTCTTGAGGACAGAGCACTGATGAAATTTAACACATCTCTCTACCAGATGTAGACTTAAAAAATAAATACTATAAAAACAAAAAAAGAAAATACTGGTGGCTAGAGAGCAACATCTAAAACTTGGCTCGTTCAATGCTGTGACTCGACTTAACAGATAGTAAATGTAAGTCAAGCATTCTCTGAAAGCTTAAAAATATAACGAAGTTTTGTTTTTTGTAAAGCCTTATGCGACTATTTTTTTACAACGCTTCTTTTACAATTATCTTCTATGCAATTGTAACTCATTTACATTTTCTTTACTGTAATCATAACCTTTATACTAATATAATGTATAATGCCTTACTCTATTTACGACTCCACAAATGATTAAGACTGCAAACGTCATACGTGACCATACAGTTAACATGTAAATATTACCATATCATGTATGTAGATTATTCACTACCACTTATGTAATGAGAAATGTATCATTATTTACTTGAATAAAGAGATATATTAAAAAAAATATACGCGTGCCGGAATATAAGAGCGTGTTTATACCGACACGCGTGCAAAACAAATCAAAGCCGGCCATCGACCAGCAACCGCGCGAGGTACGCGTCTGAAAATTCCGCGTGCTCGCTCGGTTTTACGTTACTTTCATTCACTCTGCGCGCGCAGCCGGCATTCCCGAGTGAGAGACTGAGAATCAAAGGCGAGGCTTTACAATCCGGGACGAGTACTGGGTTTTGAGATCCTGCTCTCTATATACTTATACATTCAGGAATACGTTTTTAAAGGTGTGAAAAGAAAAGAAAGACGAAGCCACCGACGAAAGTATACATTCCCCGTGACTTCCGCGTCGATGGATGTCGCATCATCATTATCATCACTGTGAAATTTCGATGTTCGCTCGAACTGTTCTCTGGCATATTCCTGCACCCTTAGCTGTACTTTATCATATACTACACATACATGTACATGTAGAGAGAGAGTTTCGCGCGACTTCTCTACACCGCGGGACCTCGTGGAATTTCGAGTTTGGCGCGAGCGAGTCCCTCGACGCGTCGGCCCCTTCAGGAAATCGTTATGTTCCCCAGCGGCTCTACGACGAATTTCGCCGAAGTCGTGAGATTCGCCAGTGTTCCGGCGTGCATTCGTGTTTCCGTATTTGTCTTCCTTTCGATTGTCCATATCGACTATATTTTCGCCCGTATACAAGTTCACGCAAACACGTTAGCGTATACCATAAAAACACTCGCGTGTATATCCCTAAAGGCGCTCTATTCACGAACCTCTATAACGCTCTCAATCGTAAATACACACGATACCCGTTTTCACGTGTGGAGAATAGAAATCCGAGCCACTTTGGTACCCCCATATACACGAAGTCTCTACATCCGTATACAGTACCTATACCTCTCTCTGACATTTATACTCGTCTCGCGCGTACAGGGAGTCCGATCGACGGCGAGGATGATCGGCTGAAAGGCCGTTTTATATTCGGATTTGCGCCACTCGCTCGCGTGCTAACCATGATCTGGCCGACTTTGACATCCCTTTTCCAGCGGATTTCATATTGGGAAACGCGAGTGTGTACACAATGGCGTGCACTCGCCCGCTATAACGATATTTCATTTTATAAAGGCGAAAAACTGTCTTCCGCTTTGCATTTATACGTGTTGTCGATGATTCCTGCGTACGTAGGTATATAGAATGTACGCATCCGGGATCTAGTATGTATAAATAATGTGTGTGTGTGTGTGTGTGTGTGCGTCTGCTGGACAGGAATAAATGATGCATTCAGCGCGCGCATGAAATATATTTCAATAAGCTTTGACGAAAAATTGAATTTTTATGCAAATCGAGAGAGAGAGAGAGAGAGAGAGCGTGGCACACTTGGTATTAAAGCACAAGTTGACCAGCGACTTGAATATTCCATTACTATGGTAATAAAGATCCCGATGGCAATAACTTTCGCATTGTTTTCGCGGGGAAAAAATATTCTAATTCATGGTAATGGAGGCGCGCGCAACCGTGCACACGTTTTTTTCGTGTGTAACTAACGCTTGTTTTTCTAGGCTTGTTTTGGTATATTTGCAATTTAAAAATAGCGCTTATGGTGCACACGAGAATTAGAGAATATAAGTATTATTCAAAAAGAGGGCTACTAACTCAAAATTGCTAAGTGGAGAGGGTGAACTCTTCGTTACGACCTGATAACTAATATCATGATATTTTCAAGAAGGAAGTTATAGAATCCGTTATGCTAATTTTGCAAAGGGGCACACATGAGCTCTAAAAGAAAAGATAGTCGAAAGGCTAACATCGTGTATAAGCGTAGGTATATAGAACGTCTCTGTGCGCGTGCTCCGTTTTACGACGTTAACATGCTAACCTTTAGTTTCAAGGCTCGTATCTCACTGGAAATTAACATAATGGACTTTCATAAAGACGATGACTAACAATGCTGAAAATTTCACAATGTCAGCCGTGAGATAATACAGACGAAAAACGCGAATTTTCCCTCTTTCAACGGTAAAAAACTGACTTTGATAAGAACACAATACAGGTTATTCCCTCAGAACCTCTCTCCTTTTATAAAACACAGCGCAAAATCCCGTAAAACGCTACAAACTCTCGTATTTAATTGCAAATCCCTCTTTTTGTTGCAGGCGAGGGGAACCCCACTGCTTATACACACGAACATTTTACGCGCCGTCGAAACAGCCATGTCCGGATATTGCTCGCAAAAGCTACGGTAAATATATACCCGCGGCAGTGAACCAGGCACTACCTAAAAGCAAACATAAGACTCCAAAGAGAATAGGTCGAATTAATTTTCATGAAAGCGGGCTCGCGCGCTTCGCACAGCACACTCCCGTATACCTGCCTACCTCTCTCTCTCTCTCGCGCGCACGCGCTACAACGGGCACGACGAGTTTTACACCGGAAGCCGCTTTTTCGAATAAATCCGTGCAATCCATTAAAGCTCTCCGGGGGGTCTTTCGCTGCAGTACACGTATCGTGTATGCGCTACTATAAGGGAATGAGTTACTGTCGTTGCTACTGCTACTTTCGCTATCGGGCGACGGCACGAAATGAAAAATTCATCAAACACTTTTGACACAGTTTCGCGGCCGAGTCAAATCCCTCGGCCCATTCCACTGCCTGCAAAGTAGATAAGGGAAAATCCATATTCGCCTAAGGAATAAAGCGTCTGGGAAGGAAGGTGGAGAGAGGGGAAGCAAAGACAAAGCACAAATAGGGATTTCCGACAAATCTCGCTGCCCGCGCTCCTTCGATAAATGCCAGCGAGGAGAGTCTGTCGTTCGTCTTCGCGTGTGCGTGTATTAGGGTGAAAAATTGCGGCTTTTCGATGGCTATATATATGTATGTAGATGTATGGGTAAGCGTAGTAGAGAAAAGTTGAACTTGATAAGTAGCGAGTAAACCGCTCCTCAAAGCGGAGATGGGGCCGCAGTTTCCGATGCCTAAGAACATTCTCAAATGGATCGGGAGGATAGATAGCTGCGATGGACGGAAACCGCGTTCTACCAATCTACGAGTGCATATATTATATCTAAGGGTCGAAGATCCTTTTGACCTTTGAGCGAGACGGCAGCAGCTAATCAAAGGGACGCAGCACATTGAAAAGAGTCGCCTCGGAAGGCGAGCGCGAGAATTGCCCTTACTTCCGTGACTATTAATTACGCCCTCGATGAGATTGAAGATTGTCTGTAGCCGATTCGGTCTCCTCGCTTCTGTGGCTCGCTGCTCGCCACCCTTTCTACCTATACAGTGTTATCTTCATCGAAGTCCTATCTGATACTGCACGCTGTTTTCCTTGAAAGCTACTTAGCCGGAGTACGCCGAATTGCCCATACTTTGTGAAATGTTTTTTTTTTTCTTTTCGTTTAAACAAATTTTCATTTGCGTCCCCCGCCAAGAGGATTTACTTTTTTTGGCTCGTACATTTTTAATGCCATGCAAATGCGCTGAAAGCTATAGTTGACACTATATCGTCGTAATTTCGACATTGAGCGACCAAACAACAATTTGAATAATTCATTCCGAAAAAATACGATCGCGTACCTGACCTGGAATTATCCCTTGACTTTACGGCACGCCCATAACAGTCATATCGGCAGCAATTAGCAAACTTTTCCGGCAGCGAAAACAAAAAAGAAAGCATCTCACGCTCTCAATAATTCAAAGAGTGCACTCGTACGCGGCGACGAACGCACTTGATCGATCGCGACCGCACGTCAACGTCGCGCTAACGAACAAAAGCCTTGTGCCACTTTTCACTTCGACATATATTACTATACACGCGCTCCCGCACGCCACGAAATATGTATACATACATAAAATCACGTCCCAATAACGCACGCTGTTACATATCTCGCATCGCAAGGCTGCTGCCGCCGCCGCTACATCCTTAGTGCAATCGGAAAATTCAATCTCTGTTTGTTTTGCGGCTATACCGAACGTACTCAGAGAACGAAGCTCACACACACACACACCTATACATGCGCAAAGATTTCAGAGGTTCCAGAGAAAGCAGCCTTGATCGCTCGCTCGCGGATTGGATTTGCCGTGTGCGTTCTGTGTGTGTATCTATATGTATAGGTATGTGTATCATACGCGCGAGCTCGCTCGTACGTGCCAATTCCTAACGAAGCTTTCCATGCCGCTGGACCCCAACGAGATTATAGTCGCCGAAGCGCATCGTAAGCTGGCGGAGGTTTCTTCGAGGAGAACCCGATGAGGTGTTTACTTCGTTCGCTTGCGGCCGCGCTCGCACTTTTTCCATTCTATAAAACAGAGCTTGATTCGATTGATTCCGCCTCCTTTTCCCATATACACACACACACACACACACACACACACACATACACACATTTCGTTTATTTCATCGGATGGATTCGGTTGATTCACGTGCGCCCAGCGTTGCCCTTTTTCCGCACGTTTAGCTCGTTGACGGGAGCGCGGAGGAAACGTGTCGAAAGCTCGAGCACGCGCGTTCATTAATGCGCTCGCTTTAGTTCATTGAATGTTACGCTAAAGCATTCGCGTAAGTAGATGTACCTGTAATGAGTGCAAGTATACAGCGCAGAGCCAGATCTTTTATTATTATAATTAATATTGTGATTAATAATTGTGTGTTAATAAATTCCGCGCGGGTCCAATTTGTATGCGCGCGGGCAAGTAATTAATTGGCTTATTTATTCCATCACGGAACTCTGATAATAATAATAATAGCAATAATAATAATAATAATAATAATAATAATAATAATAATAATAATAATAATAATGATAATAATAATGTGCTTTTTAATTATTAAAGGAGGGGGGCTTGCGCGCTCGATCGATACAATAAACTCGATTAAAATGAATAATCGTCTGTGATTGAATGCCCTTTAATGAACGTTTACTTTTTACGATATACACACACACACACACACACACACACACGCGCGCGCCAAAGAAAACTGCAGCGACAATCAATTACCATCTCCCTGCTCTAGAAAATAAATCGCTCGAATATAATGCACAATCAACAAAACATCGTAAACTCCCCTGCTGTCCTCACAATAGACCGTGCCTTTGACACTCGCTTATAATTTTTATTCGCGTATTTCACGCCAGCGTATTATACACATAAAGGGGCGGAAGGATTGGCGCGAAAGAGATAAAGAGAGTGCAGGTGACGCTGTGCCGCTTATCGTCGCGGCGCCATTTCTCTCTTTTAATAGTACAAGCGGCTCGTTTGGGGCGAATAACGGGCCACCTTTCCTCTTTCTCCCTTCTCAACAAGCTGCGCCCGCGCGCTCGCCTGCTTATATAATAGAAGGGATGTGCGGTGTCTTAATGGGAGGCGTGACTTGCAACGGTGAGAAATGAAAAAAGTCACATAAATAGGCAGAGAGAAAAGAAATTTCCTCGAGAAAATAAGCGCGGGGAAGGTAAAACGAGAAAACCTCCGGCTCTTCGCCGGGACTTTTAACGCCCTTTTCGAGCTGCCGTGAATTCCGTACTACACTCGCGCCTCTCACCGAGGAGGCATTTCCCGCGCGTACGCGTGTACGAGGAGGCCAGAGAAAAGTTATTTAATGACGCTCGAAGTGAGAGAGACGTGAGCCGCCGCCGACAAGTGTCACCTACGTGGTGGTGGGTATATGTACGACGTGGCGAAAGTAACGCGACACGAAGGCAAGGGCGTAAATGGGTTTTTAGAGTTGAGAAAAGCGCTGGTAAACGAGTTAAACGGCCCGGCGAATGAGTACCTGCTTCAACGAGGGAAGGTTTACGCGGGTACTTTCGGTTGATCGAAAAGTCGCGTTCTTTTTTCGCTCGTCGCGTGAAAATGAAACGCGTGTGGTTTGCAGACATTCATTTGCGTTCGGATCAATCTTGAATACACGTTAAAGTGGAAACCGAAAGAATATGAAAATTCGATTGACCAGGAGGGAAAAATACCACGTAAGCTCAACAGCTGCGCAGCTTTACGTTCATATATTATTTCGCATTTATTTAGCGTAATGTATGCAAGCAGCGCGCGCTTGCTCGCGCACGCTACGATGCTTTCATATGATTTCTCGCATGCCATTTGTGTGCGTATACATGTACTACGCTACGCATATATAGCAGCAAGGGTAGTTCGGGCATTGTTATCGTGTTACGGCGCTTATAGATTAAGTGAAAGGTTAGAACGCCAGCAACAAATCATATCGACCACCGCTATACGACTGTAAAAACAAAAAGAAACTTTCCTCTTTCCGTCCACGACGCAATTATCCATAATTTTAACGTCACCTCGTCTAGCTAATTCTCCATAAAATAGTACATTATGTAACAAGGGAGCGAAAGTAGTAGATTTTTCCCGCGGATGAGTTTACTGCCCGAGCGACAAGATTGTTCAGGAGGGTGCGTTTACTGCCCGAGTGAAGCGACACGTCCCGTGTTACATATAGTATTTTATTCCACACTCGACCGTGGCCACCTTTTGACTATAAAAAGCGGGGCCGACACGTTTTTGTTTTTGTTTTACACTAGATTTTCATGGATTTATTACAAAATAAATAGTATTATTATAAAAATTGTAAAAAAAATATTCATTTTTACTTTCGCCCCGCAAATGAGATTTATGAGAAATATATACAACTTTTGCCCCGATTTTCGAGGGGGAAAGGTGGCCATTTTGGTCGAGTGTGGAATAAAATATAGAAAGCCCCACTTTCGTTCGAGCCGATATCCTCTCACCGCATACCGCAAGCTCATCGACGCTCCAGTTCCGCGTGACACTCGAGTGTCATCGGCGCGCAATTAACGTCGGCAACAATTAACCACACGAGGGTAAAAAAAAACAAAAAAACATCGGCCTTGTGTGTACGACTGAGCCCTAAGTGGCGCTGCTCGCCTTTTACACGTACACGTGCTGTATGCGACGGACGACCCTGACGCGTAGCTGTGGTGTACAACGCGCGTCCGCGTTTGTGCGCGTGAAAAAGTTTTCAAGTTTACGCCGCTGCCGCAACTGTAATTTTGCATATTGCTCGGGGTGGTAAATTGCGTTTTTCAAAGTTCCGCGCCGGGCGTTTATTAGCCGCGCGACTTATGTGCGCGAATGAAGTGACCTCGCGGTGGATTGGAAGGGTACGCTGATGAGGTGTCTTCTATGAAGTTATTCAAGCCTGTGAATACATTTTAGCGCGTGTTTTCTTCATCTCGCTTGAAGAAACTTTTCAGTAATTATTAGTCACAAGAAAAGCGACGTAATTCACGTAAATATATTCTGTCTAATCTGATGACATTAACATTTTCAGTTTTCTTTATTTTCACTTAAGGTGGTTCTATTAAAATTATCGAGTCAATTGAGTGTCCACAAATACAAACTAAAGTTGTCTTATTAGACTTGAGTTATTAATATTTTATTATTAATATTAATTACAAAGCTTAAAGCTTGGACTTTAACAATCTCTTACTGAACTTCCTCTGCAGTCGATTTCGGTATTAATTTTACAAGTTTCTACGCAAAGCACATGGGTCTACTATAATTTACATGTAAAAGTATACATTTTCAAGAATTTTTTACTCAAAAATTCGCTTGGCAACCTGTATTGAAAAAAATACCAAAAAATTGTTCAACATCTGTAGAATAACATATATTTTTGTTGTAAATGTCCACGGTAAATGACATTTTAATAGAACCACCTTAATTCAGCCGCTCGCAAAGAACGTTTTTTTTCCTTATCTTTAGCACACGAAGAAAATATAACCTTTATACAGACATACACTCGAGTATTTTATTATACGTTTCCGTTGCACTTTTTATCATACTTGCAAATCTCGCGGCCATTCTCGCAACGTCCCGAGCTTTCCTCGGCTGCTATAAGCTAGTAATATAGCGCCGTTCGATGAACCTCAAGCGCGCGCGCGCGTCAGTCACACCCATGCGCACGCAGACACACACACACACACACACACACACATACTTATAGTAGCTGTGAGGGGGGAAAAAGTAAACTTTCCAACTAACTTTGCTGCGGTGTGCAAGCCGGCGCACCCCACGCTTATAATAATAACTGGGACACGAATGTGACTGGAATCGACGGGCGCGCAAGTAAAGGGAAAGCTACTCGCGATAGAGAAGGCGACGCACGTGTGTAGATTGGATTTTTTTTCTTTTCTCTGTTCGTGTGGTTTACTGCACTCGTAGCTCGTATTTATCTTCCGCGGCGCCTTGGGGTATCGATTGCTAAAATTACGCCAAGCGAATTTCCCGCGAGAGAGAGAGAGAGAGAGAGAGAGAGAGAGAGAGAGAGAGAGAGAGAGTGCATGTGTGTGCATGTGTGTGTCTGATCGTGTTGGATAACGGTTTTAATGCATACTGTGGCTTTCGGGAGGTAAAAGAAGTTGAGCGCGAAGTTGATGGAAACTTTTTTAATCTTAAAATAGCGCGCGCGCGTAAATTTTATTTATTTCGAGATTGTATTTGACGGGAAAGCGAATGAGGAAGGAAGGAAGTTTTTCATCTCGTACTATAGATTGGGAAAAAGAATTTAGCAAAGTTAGAAAAAAAAATTGAAAACAGCTTTTCGTGGCCGATTGAAAAATTCACTTCCCTTTTTCTATTTTGTATTTTTCACGGTTGGGAAATTGCTAGCATCGCGTGTTGCTCGTATACGAACTACAATTTCTACTGTATTTCGTTCCGAATGGTGTTTTCAATTCTCTGGAACCGCTAAACAGTTTTACTTTTCGTTTTTATTCGATAATAATTGCGTTTCTAAACTTTTATTTCCTTGGAATATGAACAAAATTTTCAATTTATCGTTTCCCGTTCTGTTGTGTTACCATTTCGAATGGTGTATAAAATAAAAGGTATCATAAAAGTTTCAGTTACAAGCCGCACACGCATACGTCAATCCGGCGATACTCTATATATATATATATAAACCTAGCCCACGGCTTTGAGGAATATTTCAAATTAATCCGTTCTCTCTCTCTCTCTCTCTCTCTCTCTCCTTCGACATCGGCAAATATCTCCCGATAGTTCGTGTTAATCCCTTAATCGCGTAATCCAGACTACAACGGAAAGAAATTGTTTTCCTAGAGGCAGCCGCCGACGCGATTAATCATTTTTCCCCAGTCGATTTTTCGTCTCTCTTTCCAACAGCCACGGGGCTGCGACGACGAAAATCTTTGAATCACGATACCGATTAAAGTTTTAATACGTTTTTGTGCCGGGATAGCTGAGAGAGAGAGAGGAGAGAGGTTGTCGGCAGGTCTTTCAATTTCGGGTTGTTTGAACGTCGTGACGCGCGGTCAGACCACGCGCGCGAAACGCTTTCTGCTACCCAAAGCCACTAAAAGTCTCTCTCTCTCTCTCTCTCTCTCTCTCTCTCTCTCTCTCTCTCTCTCTCTCTCTCTCTCTCTCTCTCTCTCTCTCTCTCTCTTATTTCGCTCCCTTTCGCCTCTGCTTTTTCCTTGTAGATTTAAAGCAACGTGTCTCTGGGCCGCTGACAGGTCACGCAAGCTGAGATTAACTTCTTCTGTTCCTGAATGTTTTCTCTCTCTCACCCGCTCTAAGCATCCCTTTCTCTTTCTCGCATATACACTTTGAACGATGACGCCTTTTATACTTTCAAACATCGTACTCTATATACCGTCGCGACGCTCTTATCGCTTTGCATCGAGACAAAATTAGTATAAGTATATGTATTGCGCACGTGTCTCCCCCTTGCGTCCCCTCTTGCGCTCCAGTTTTATAACGCGCGAGGGTGCAGTTGTTACATATATGCGCGAATTAAGCAAAACGCGTCTCGTATCACGATTATGAGGTGATTCAGATGTACGCGCCGCGCCAGCTGTTATCTGCAAAGTGTGTGCCAACGAGTCTATTATGTAATGTTATGCGATGCTGACAAGTAAGAAAATTTAACATTACATAATGCCAAGAATAGTTGTAAAGTTCCGCTAAGTTCAGTGTTTCGCAGAACGAGCCAAGTCTATAAAAGTGCGTGTTTCCAGCTGTTTCTAATATATTTGCGTCTATTTTCAGCCACAAGTGTATATATATATAATCCCATCGTGAACTCTTAAAGCACTTCGCCTTAATATTTAATAAATTTAAACATATTAGTTCTTCTTACACTTTCCTCTGAACTTGCAAGAATCTAAACTATTTACCAACTATTTTTATAATCGACCTACTGAAACAACGTTTTCTTTTTTTATCCCTGAGGTACACACGGTCACTGTATATACATACGTATACAGTCGAAAAGACGTACGTGAGAATTTCACCGTTTATCCACTTATACGGCGGACGCTTTGAAGATAATTAGCGGTCTCCTTATTCTCCGCCCGTACGAGGGTCAATTACACGTCTTGCGAGAGTTCCACTTCCCTCTTCTCCTCGCGGACGCGCAAGACCGTGGAAAGAGTCTCCTCCGTCGCCGGGTGAACGAGACAGCCGAGTTTCGAAACTGAGTCGAAGTGAGAGAGGAGAGAAGAGAAAGTCCGCACAGTATGTCGCTGACCAGCGAATCGAGAATCCGATTCCAGTTCGACAGTTTCGACCGAGTTTCCATTTCCGCTCTTCCACTTTGCTCTCTTTTTCCCTTTGGCTCTCTCTCTCTCTCTCTCTCTCTCTCTTTACGTATACATGCACACGTACACACAGAGGCTGGGAGCTCTTATCACCACGTTGATTTCTCGGAACTGCCGGCACGCTCGGTGGGCGGTAATTAAGCCTTAGACGAGGAAATGACGAGAATAGCAGTGGCCGGGGAAATTGAAATCACGCGGCCGATCGCGCCTCGCATACACGTGTGTGTGTGTGTGTGTAAAAACTAACGAGTGTGTATTTCAGGATCACTCGCTCGCGAATTTTCCTCCCTTTTAATGAGGGGCGCACAGTCGCCGGTTATTTGTCCGAGAAAAAAGGAGCTCGAAACAGCCCTCCCCGATTTCGCGCGATTACTTTGTGTGTGCCCTTTGCTCGCTTCCGAGGAGGTCAATTACACGCGCGTCGGACGGTACATGTATATATAATCGGCGGCGGTTTACCTTCTTATCTGATGTGTATTGAGCTTTCTCGCTCGTCAGCGCTGCGGTGGCTTTCTGAATAAATCACGTGATACGCTACTTAGTATTCATGAAAAAGTCACTTACGCTGATCGTGATACGATCGATTTTTATGACTTCTGTTATATTCTTCAGTCCATACGTATACGTACACTCGAATGCTAATAGAAATATACATATACACGCCACATTTGAATGTATCTTTCTCCGT